>CANSGD010001485.1:0-1200000 GCA_947645195.1 Patellifolia procumbens
GGATGAGTTTTAGAACGGTCAAAAGTTGACATAACACGTACCACGACACGAATCCCTGTTGAGCATTTTATATTTACTTAAATAAGTCAGTATTAATTAAGCATTTAATAAATAAATCGAATAATTTGATATTTTCAACCCGAAGCGACACGGTAAAACGTGCAAGATGTTCGTTATCATATATATATTAAAAGCGTAAGCACAGGCTCGCAATCCGCCACGTGTCACTCTCCCTTCTTTTCAATAATATTTATCAACGTTATTCTTATAAAAAAGTGCAAATTGTCTATGAGAAGCCAACCCGCGACCCTCGAGTGTGGAAGATAAATGCTTTAGCCATTGCGCCACTACCATTATTGTTGGTCCTTTTGTCGAAACTAATAATGATATTTATGTTTTCAATGAAAATAATAATTGTTACAACATTTTTATTGCAATTATGAATAAAACTATTAACCATAACTTTTTACTAACATCTTTTTCTGCAATAAATTTTAGTTATCTTAAAGTATTAAAAGTATAATACGTATAAACGCCAGAGCATCGCCTACGCCTGAATATTAGTTTAACTGTTATACCTCAGCAAAGCCCAACTCTTCTTTCGGGAGATGATCCACATAAACTTAGTTTATGTGAGGGTCCACATACACTTGATTCAAATTGTTTAGAATCAGTGGGACCCCTTTCCACTAATTTCAAATCTTCATTTTGAATTTAAGACCTAAATCTGAATTTTGGGTTTTGAATTTAATTTTTGTCAGAACCATACCTAACAAAACCCAATTTTTCTCTCTCCACCCCATTTCTTTCTCGCCTCAGTAAATTTCTTTCTCTCACTAAACTTTTCTCTCAACTTTACCAAGCACCCAACCAGAGTTATCGCCGGAAAATTTTAACAAGCGCCGAAAGCAAAACTTCGCCGGAAAAGTAAAATCACTCAGATTTATGGTTCAATGGGCAAATGTAACTCAGACTGTTTGTTTATGCGAGAAATGTCCAGCGTATTAGAAATGTAGGCACTAAGCAATTGTTTAACATGAAGAAAATCACACTTCTTTTTAGATCTGTGCAACTGTATTACTGTTTTGCTGCCGAATTTCATAACATTGGCACCAGAAAGTGTTTATATTCTCCTCATTTAAATTTGCAGAAGTTTTAGACCAGATCCCGATTTGGGAAATTCCTAAATTAATGTTTCGTATTTGGACTTGAATTATAGTCAAGAATTGAATAATTGATGTTCACCATATAGATCTGGGTTGCATATTGGACATTTGAACCTTGAACGTTTGGGGTTGCAACTGGAACATTTAGAACACTAACCTCAAGTATCTAAGAAACTGAAATGGAGTTGAAGATTGTAAACAGTAACATTGATTTTCTATAGTATCACAATATTATATTCTGCAGATAGCCTTGTTTACAAGTTAAGTAACAATTGTGTCGATTCCATATCACGAGTCGAATATCTCGTCCACATGATGTAACCCCAACTCGGGTGCTTAATTAAACATCATTAACACTAATTAATCACAATTAACACATTAATCTACCATTAGCTGCGGAAGCATTTCCTTAAACTTGTGGGTTATGGCCCACCAATAATATAACATTCTTACAAGAAGTCTCGCCCCATTTCATAAACTATAACTAAGACCTTAAATGCTTGCTTAATCTCTTCTTGAAATCCATTCCTAAGCACTTGCTTTCCTGCAGATCCATCCCGATCCTTTTTCATTATCTGGGCTTCGTTCAGCAAAAAAATATTAAAAACGAAAAGACTAGAAAAACATTCCAAAGTGAGTGAAAAACTCGTAACTTTACTCCAGCCCGTAAAAACGGTTTTTGTTTCGAAAACATTTTTGTACACACAGACCATCCTTACACTTAATCATGCTTCACATAACTTTGGTAATTAGTCGAAATACGAATCGTAAGATATTAACTTTAACTTTAACTTGAAAGGATTGGTAGCAAGGACTATTCATACGAGGTTAGACCAGCTAGCAAGTACAGGCTTCGGACCTTACTTTACTTTTAACATACATTCATCGTACTTGGCCAACTTGGCCCAATAAACATTATGAACCTTTCCTCTACCTGTATCTTGTCCATTTACCAGTTCAGTTCATAATTCCAAGCCAACAGACTCATTCTTTCCACTTTTCATTATGTTATCTTAATTCATTAAACTCATAGACTTGTATTCCGAGCAATACCCGTAACATACTTTAACACCATAAGCATTAACTATATGTAATTACATATCACTTTGAGCAAACCTTCCGTTTGTGAATTTTTCTAGTAACATCCTATATTTAATTAATTATAAATACTTTATTATGGTTTGCAGCTGACGGTATTTAATATGTGTACATATGTATCCAACTCTTAACACGGTTGAATATCCCATTATAATTGACTTAATACTATTATTTTGTTGTTGATGAACCATTAAGCTTAATTAAGTATACCACATAGAAATCTATTGTATGTAAATTGTGCAAAACAATTCCCACTCAATGCAAATTGTTGAAGGTTGAATGAATAAATGCAAATTGTTGACGGTTGAATTGTGAACAATTGCCACTCAATGTTGGTCAATTAGTTGGAAGGATGAGAGGTTGAAACTTCCATCTACTACCAATAAAATAACAAACAATAAATGTTTGTATTTAACTTAATAAAAAATATGAACTCCTCCTTCCCAATTTAATAGCCAAAAGTAGTATAATCCACCCATGTTAGATGTATGTTTTTTTCTTAATTTCGGTTCATCACTCTTTAGCAATACAACTTGAAAGTATTTTATTCTTCAAAGTGTAACAATGTCATTCTTGTCGGCGCCTTGCTACTACTTTTAGTTACGGAAACCACTATGGTAGAAATTGTAAGTACTGACTGATTTGTATTCTGAAGTGATGTGTTATTTTTTTATTAACCTATTTTCAAATAAATGATTATAAATACCTTTAGTTAGTTGTTATGTGTTCATTATTAGAGAAATTATGGCGCTGACAATTTTCGGGAAGTAAAAGTACTCCGCTAATAATTGAACTCCGGCGAGATTTACAGGCTACACGGACAGGAGGGGATACTCCGAAATTTACATTTATATTTCGAAGAGTTAATGCTCCATGCCTGGAATGTCGAATGTGAAGTAGGTCCAGACTACAATTGTTTTCCCGGGGAGTGGTAATTATTGACCGATAATAACATATGCGTACATGACCATGTTGGTTTGCAATATGTATGTAATGAGGTATTTTCTTTTCATGTCCGCAGTCATGCGTTTGAACTAAAAAATGATTTCAGCGTCAATGATGACCACTCCAACTATTCGTGTTATAAGAGGTCAACATCCACTTTTGATTAACAAAGGGGGAAGTAATGTATGTGGCACAATCGTACCTTGATAATTCCTCTCGTCATTTTAAGATTGCGATGAGTGATAGTTACTTTCGTAATGGAAGGTTGATGACCGATTCTTATGCAGTACTAAATCTGTGGATTTCTCCTCTTTAATGTCAGACTATGAACTAATGAAAGTGTATTTTCGTTGTTTCATGATAGGCTATTCAAGAGAGTTTGCTGATATCACTACAAGAAGCGGGATTTTAGCTACTGAAAAATTAAATTGTTACTATATTAGTCGGTAATTCTATAATTACCGACCGAGGGAAAAGAAGTCAGTAAATCCCAACCGTTTTTTAAAAAATACCGACTGAGATGCTTGCGGTCGTTAATTGCCTACCGTATATTTGGATATAGGGACTGATTGACAGTCGGTGTTGACTAAATAAAAAATACAGAATAACAAGTGTGGGGCCCATTGTGGTGATGTGTGCCCTTGCCAAACCATATTATCTCCCACAAATTCCGCTTCTCTTAGGCCCTGTTCAGTTCAACTTATTTTACTGACAGGCGAACTTATTTTTACTTAACTGAACTTATTTTACTGAACTGAACAATTTCTACTGAAAATGGCTTATTTTACTGAACTGAACTTATTTCTACTGATTGATGTTGTTTTTTCTTCTTTGCACTACTGATTTTTACTGAGGCGAACTTATTTTTACTGACTGAGCTTATTTTTGTGAACTGAACTTATTTTACTGAACTGAACTTATTTTTACTGAATATTATTATTTTAAGGTGAACTGAACAGAGCCTTAGCCGCATACTCCCATCAACTCCCTCCTCTATTTTTTTGCCATCCTTCTAATCTACTCTCCCTTATCTTCCTCTCTCACTTATATACCTCTTTTCTCTCTCTTCGTTATTGAGCACTTGAAGATTAAGATTTGTTGGATAATTTAGAGTATTTGGTTGATCAAATTCATGTAACGTATAACTTGAATTACTTTGGTTATGGTGTCGTTGTTCAAGTTACGTTAAGTATGCAAGTGAGTGTTTATGGTATATTAAACAATGAAAGTATCGTAAGAATTTGAAGTAAGAAAGCAAACAAGCACAAGGTGAGGTGGCAGTGGACGGGTCGCGCCCCGCGACGCCTGTCGCGCCCGCGACGGGCTACTGCTCACTGTGCGTCTGTTTTGCCGTTTGTGCTCTATGAGCGGTTTTTGACGGTTTTCTCTTATTTTGCGTGCATAAAAGTGGCATTTCACCACAGATGAATAGAGGTTATTATTATTCTCTCTAAAAGCACTCTCTCTCAAGTATATGTTTACATTGTTCATCAAACACAAAATTACACAATACTTGCTCTCATTTGACAAGATTCATACGCGTGACTCTTGTTGTCTTCTTTGTATCTCGGAGGTGAATTCCGTGCAACCCGTGCTTCGTATAGGGTCGGAATATTGCTTTTGGGAAAGTGTTCCCAAACACGCCTAGAGGATCGTTTGTTCGTTGTTGATTTCATTGTGTTCATCTTAGTTTCCCGGTTATTAACACTAACAAGATTGTGGTAAGTTTCCTCTTACTTTTAGATTTCGTTTTTAATTTTTGATATTTTTGTGTATTTATTTTCCGAATTAGTCTGATGTTTTTTAAAATTCTTCGATCTGGTTTTTGTTGACAATTCAAGTTTGATTTAAGACTTCTTTTAGAATTGTAATATATTGGAGTATAGATTTTCAGATCTGCTGTTTTCATTTATGTTATTGGGAATTTCGTTTATTTTCTGGGATTCTTCGTTTGGTTATTCAGGGAATTGTTGTTTGTTTTTTGTTGAAATTATCTATTGACATTGATCTTGCTGTTTTTCGTTTGATTTTTCTGTGAAATTTCGTTTGCCACATCTACAATTCCTCATCTACAATTCCTCTAATTCTGCTTTCTTTTTTGTTTTATTTCGTTACAATTTTCTTTTTCTTTTCTTTGTAGGTCAAGTGTTCAAGGGCTAATTTCAGATGGAGATTCAAGCATACAAGACTTAAATGACCACGTCTTAACTATTCTGATTATCCTTTTGATTTATGTTATTTGAGAACAAGTCTTAGATCTAGGTTTTATTTTTGTGAGAATTCTGTCAATTCTTTGTAATATTTTGGTCATATTAATGGATTCCATATTATTTTCTAGTATTGTTTAATTTCTTCTCTTAAGTCGTGAGTTGAAGTGCAAGACATTCTTCCATTGAAAGATTTTGAAGCCAACGCATATTACATGTGTGGGTTTCATTTTTTTAATTTTTTTCGTCCCCAATTTTACCGACCGTTTTTCTACTGTACCAACTGCTTCTGTGGTAGGTATATATCGACTGGCAAACTTGGTCGGTAAAATCAAATAAAACGGTCGGGAATTTTTACCGATCGCCAAACCGTCTGGACTTTCCAATTTACCGACGAAGCTTTTGCCGACTAACCTCTACCGACTGCTTGGCGGTCGGTAATGGTACGACCGTTTTCGTCTCTTTACCTACCAATTTTAGCGCTCGTTAAAAAGCCAAATTCTTGTAGTGTATGTACATGCCCCAAAATCGAGAAGTCGATGGCTTATTAGAACATGAGTCAGGTTGTTGGCCAGTAAAGATCAAGACCTACAACACGCGACAATGTAAATTGTTACTTGGTTTCAAGGAATTCCTTATCAACAATGAAGTACAACCGAACGGCATTTGCACATTTGAACTTAATATTGCAACGAATTTATCTTTATAGTAAAGATTTTCACACTAATTTAGATGTTCTCAACAAGTGTGAGGTACTAAAATAGTATTTTTCTTTATAATATGTTTTGTCGTAGTTCTTTGAAATTTAGTTCAATCAGGGTTCTTTATTTATATTAGTAACACAATATTTTAAATGAAAAAGTTTTTCATTACAATTTATAACATCATAAAATTTGCAGACATTGTCAGCCAAACAGTACTGCCAATAACTAATCGGTTAAAGTTCAATGTTATCATCAAAATTAATCAAGTTCTTGTAACAAATATACAATATTCATTCCAAGACAAATAAAAACAAATCATTTACATGCGCTTCCTCCTGGATTGTTTTACTTGACAAAGAGTACATGCTTGGAGGAAAATAGTGATGGCGGTAACGGAAAGCAAAAGACTTGTATGTATTGGTCCCGAGGAGATTTCCCTCTATCGCAATGTTGCAAGTCCATGTCGCTCAAACTCACCTAGTGTGTTCTTGTAGAAACACTTAGCTTTCTCAAATTCTTTAATTCTAGAAGAAAGAGTTATGCCACATTTTCGCAATTTCTATACTCCTCTAGGTTAGAATGGTCCCGGATGCATAAATTTATTGGACAAGACTCAAAAAACAGCTTCTCAATATAACTCCAGTCCACATTTTCTTCCTATTTTATTCGTTGACCTATTATTTCATTCAATTCTTTGTTGACACACTGAAGCTTCAACAACGCATATATATCCTTCACTTTCGGGAGTATATTCACTGTGAATATGTTATCCCAGTCCGCAAATTGTTGATGAGATGGGCGGACTACAGTTTTATATTTCTGCCATAAGGGTGGGGGTAGGGTTACCCGATGACTCACTATGTGATCCCAGTCGCCACTAGGTAGAGGGGGGGAGGACTAGAGTTTCACATTTCTTCCACGGGAGTTGGGGTGGATGATGTATGAAATGGTGATCTCAGTCGCCAATATCTCAATGGGATGGGGGACTTCAGTTTTACATTTTTGGATGAGGGTCCCATGGAAATGGACTGATGGTGTGTGAGCGAAGAGATGGTGTGTGAAAGAAGAGAGGGAAGTTATTTATGGAGGAATCGGTGGGTGTATAAAACAGGAACGAGGGTGAATCGGTGGGTACAAATTAGAGTTCAATAATTTTGTTTTTGTGGAGGAAGTTATTTATTTTTATTTTTTAGGTTTCAATCTATTCCCATTAGCCAATTTCATCTATTTGACTTCTTCTTATTAGAGTCCCAATGACAATACCTTAAATAACGATTTTAATGAAATTATCGTCTTTTCTTCCTCTGCTGAAAATTGTTCCACATTCGATTCACTTAGTATTATTTTTATTATATTAGTAACATATGTTGTTCTTTAATTGTGACTATTTTTTCACGTCTTGGGATTAATATGTTTGTTGCATCGGAACACATGTGTTGATACCCCGCTAACATGGTTACTTGCTAACTACCTTTCACTGCTACCCAAGTTCGAATCTCGTCCCTCGATAATCTTGTGGGGCTAGGAAAATTTTTTGGACTTTGAATATTGTTGAGATTTTTTTCAAATAATAATACTAGAAGCAGGTATGCAACATATTACCAGACCGTTGATTTGTTATAAAGCCTTCACCTTTGTCTGAATCAGTCTTCCCCCATACTCCTCATCTGGTTCCATTATAAACCTTCCCATCTCATCTCCTTCTCTTTCATCTGCTATCCATCTCAATTTAATTTCATCTTAACTTTTACTGCATTGCAATGTCTGGAAGGAAACAAACCTCAGCATCTGCTAGCTCTTCTTCTTTACGAAGGCTACGACTGTCAAATGCGAATGCGGTGAAGATACTGTAATAAGGCCGATTAGAAATGGGCCCAATATGGGTTCAAAGTTCTATGGGTGTCCTTCTTGGCCAGTAAGTACCTTCAATTCCTGTCCATTATTATGTTTCCCTTTTATTTGAATAATCCTCTTCATCATGTGATAATTTGTTGTCTTAGGATACAAAATGTAATATGTTCAAATTGGTGGATGAAAATGAAGAACACCAGTTTGAAATGTTAGAGAAAGACACGATAATAGCTGAAATGGAGATGGTGCAAAAATTTAAGGATGAGAAGTTGAAGAAATTGCAAAGGAAAAAGGAGGCTTTAGAGCTGTTATACGTGATTTGAGGAAGGAAAATTCTGATCTGAACTTGAAGCTGATGAAAAGTTCAACGGATGAGAAAAGTATGATATTTGCACTGTGTTTATCTTGGTTATTTTTTGGTGTCTTGTATTTGGTAAAGTAACTTAGTAGATCCCCAATGGCTGGTTGTTTTGTAGTTTTTTTATTTTGCAAGATCTGTATAATTTTCGATTAAGTAACGTAGGTGATCAAAGTACTTGATGAAATTAGATGAGGTCATGTATGTTATCTTCTTGGGTGTTTAGATGCAAAAATTAGAAGCTACTACTGGTATGGTACTTTTTATCCAAAGAATGAATTATATTACTTCAGCTACAACTAAATAATTTAGGGAACAGTAACTCATATCTTGCAATGTAACCATGATATAGTGGATTCAGCAATAGATAGTTTAAATTTTTTTTGATGAGCGATAATATGTGAGTCACAGAACAATTATGATTTTGTTGCGAAAAAGAAAACTTGTTGTTGGGCTGCCGATGCACGCGCATGGGGCAATAGAATGATATTGTCCGCTTTGGGCCCTGGCAGCACGGATTTGTTTTTTGGCCGAGTCTTTCTCCGCCGCCAACTCGACGTCATCGGTTCGTGTGTATGCAGCGTTACGCTTAGCCAACCACTGACCAAAAGGCCTCATTCTAATGTATTGAGCTCCAACTATATATAAAGATCCTTCCTTTATATTCTTCCTATGTGTAAGGACTTGGGATGAACTTCCAAAAAATCCTTTACTCAGCCCAGAACCACATAACTTCATGGTCTTCCCTCGAACGATACACCCAATCTGCCAGCTGCCCTTTTTAGTACTCATACACCCCGGGACCTGCCCCTGACTTAGACCATCAATTATCACTGTTCGTCTCAGCCACATCCCCGCTCTGATGAACGCGAGTTGCAGGCCCAACCGTCAGCCACGAACCATCTATCAGACCATGCCCACTAGATAAACATGCAAACCTCCATCGTCGACCACAAGTTACGGTGCAACCACCACAGTCTCAGGGCAACCTCCGTTTTAATCCTATCTGAATACACCATCAGGGGAAGACTTTCGATCTGAGCCTACCAGATCACCAATTTCGAGGACACCCCGAGGGACTCCCCACCTATTGCCACGTCGGCCTCCACTTTAGGACCGAACCGCTTGGCTTTGATACCATTTGTTAGGCTGCTTGGGTACGCTCGTTCACACATTACAATGGGTTGAAAGCTTCGAAAAGTTATTAATTCGAACAAAATAATGCTTCAATGTAGGTAGCGAAATAATAATTAGTCGTTAAGATGATAATAATCATGAGCGGAAATATGATGTTACAACAAATGAATGTTTTAGTATTGTACGACGATTAGGGGGAGTTACAACAACACATGCAAGTACAAAGTACATTAAAATTTGAGTGTTGATGAACTTAGTATTCAGAGAGCAGGATAAGGTACACCATGAATCACATTTTCAACGGCTTTAGCGTTGTCGGCCTTGCCATCATCTTTCAAGTCGGATAGCGAAGCCCCATCAACATTAGCTTTGTCCAAAAATATATCCTGCAGTTGTTTTAGCTCCATACGACATTCCTCCTATGCACAATCCTGTCAAGGTAAACCAGCTGCATATTTTGCGCACAAAGTTTCATCAGTGACACACTATACCATGTACAAAAACACATGAAATAATGGACTTCAAAGTAAATAAGGGTAAAAACAACTCACCTCGAAGAAGAGAATGCAACCACCATATCCACTACTTTTGTTGTGTCATATTGTTGGCGGTAATGGACAAGCCAGTCCAGTACATATTTCCCCCCAATTGCATTCAGGAGCATTGTTTGCCTTATCAAGCATATACATGTGCTTCGGACTTATCCAGCACAGTGGCGGTTGGACGGAGTAGAACGACCAAAAAGTACAATAGGAAATGTCTCTTGAAATATCTTTTACTAGTATTTTCTGAACAAACGATTCTGAACACTTCCGATGCTCTTATTCACCGTATGACATTTCTTCTTGGTATTGTATCTTTAGGGCAGGCAATGTAATCAATACATTTCTCTTGATAAGGATAATATAGATG
Source organism: Patellifolia procumbens (assembly GCA_947645195.1). Classification (NCBI taxonomy): domain Eukaryota; kingdom Viridiplantae; phylum Streptophyta; class Magnoliopsida; order Caryophyllales; family Amaranthaceae; genus Patellifolia; species Patellifolia procumbens. The sequence goes on from CANSGD010001485.1 coordinate 10,379, forward strand.
GCTTCCACAAGGGACGCCCAGTAGGCTAACACCCGCACCCGAGCATATCGTCGTTCACCTGACTATGACATTGTCTCATGTTTTGAATCCTCAATGTGACATGATCAAATTCGGAGGTTATCCAGTGGCCACTGCTTCATTTGATCCTCTTAATTTTGACGTTGAGTAAATGCTGGAAACCCATTACCTTAACCCATTTTCATTGAGTTATATCTAGTGTTCGCACTAGTCTAAAGAAATTCCCGACATCGCATCCCATTTTAGGTAACCATGGAGAAATTGAAACAAATTCATAATTACTTTTCACAGTTCCCAGCATCTTATGCCAACCATTTGGAGAGCAAGTTTAAAATTAAGTTATTTTTATAATTAGTAACCTAAAATTTTAATTTTATGATGGCTTTCAAGGCAAAACTAGCACGGTGCTGAAACTGTAAAGTCCCTTAACAGTAAAACAACATAATAATTTTCATTACATTTTTTGATGTTCCCAAAAATGTTACACCATGAATGTGACATAAAATAGTGGTAAATAGTATCTGATAACATAGTTCCTATTGAAATCAACAATAGCAATGTAAGGATTTCCACACAGGGGAAAGCTTGAAAATCTTGGGTGTGGAAAAAATTGCCTGTTTCCCCAATTTGGTGGATGCATGCTTTGCTTTCTTCAATCTCCTGAAGCGTAGGGGCCATGGTGGTATGCTTTACACGCATCTTAGGTTTGGGTGCTGCTCACTATCATTGCCGCCCCCTTTTCCTTTTTCCTTTGCTCCTTCGACATCATTTTCCCGATTTGGATTGGATTATACGAATTTTCCCTTTGTGCACACAGGTCTAACATTAAAGACAATGAAAATAGATTTATGAAACAATCCGTAACCAAATTAACTCAAGCTACATATTGTATTATGGATAAATTTACATACCTTGTAAATCGAATCAAAAATTGTGAGTTGATAGATTGCGTGTATGCGTCAACAAACAGAAAGCTTTGGGACAAAACAGTAAGAAGGAAGATGGCAATTCAAATCTGAGTTGTTCGTTTCTGTATCATGGAGATGAAGCTTCAAGCTACTCCGGATACGGTAATAACAAAGATGGGTATTAAAGGCCTTTCAATATCTTATGCTCAAAGGTATTGATGTATCACATTTATATATAGTTTTTAGATGCATTTAGATTGCATTTAGAACTCATTTTTGAGCATTTACGTGCATAATGACATGAATTACATAAGTTGTGCTATACTACTCTCCGTTTGTGTGTTTCGATGATTTTCAGGTTATTTTGATACAAAGTGATCATGAGTACCAAAGATCTAGCCTATTAATTATTGAAGATAAAGGTAGCTTGCACAAGGATCACAATGCATCCGTTTGGGACAATTTTGAGTTGGAATGAAGCAAGAGTTAGTGAAAGAAGTGCCAAAACTAACATACCTTCACTATTTTCATTATAACTTTTGATAGAAAATTGATAATCGAGAAATTTCATTTGGGTTGAATTCTAGACTTCAAACTTTCCAATGATAGATCCCGCGCCCCAATCGGACTTCTCGTTTGAAATACAGCCTTTGCAAGTTGATGCAGAATTGCAGTTTAGCCACCCAGCGGAATTGTTCATCGGGCTATTGGTCATCTCCTTTTCCGAAATTCTATCTTTTCCTATTCATTTTAATTAGATTTTGGGCTATTATAAATAGCTATCATTCATTATTTTTGAGACACCTTTTTATTCTACTTTATTTTCAGCTTTCATTAGTTTAGTTTTAATTGCTTTCTTAGAGTAAACATTTTAGATTAGTTCAAAGGTGATTGAACCTTGGATTATTTTCAATAAAAGTTACTGCTTTTCGTCAATTGGTATTATTCTTCACTCTTAATTCCTTTCTTTAATTCTTAATTGTAGTTTATTATTTAATTCATTCATTATGCAAAGTTTAGGTTTTTATATTGGGTTTTTATTATTGTTGATTTAATCTGTCTGAATAGTCTTATTTCTAGGGTTTTTGGGAGGAAAACCATGTTTATACCATGATTCATATTTGAATTGCTATTAGTTTCTAGGTTTTGATTAGATTGATTATGGTGTGATTTGTTCTTGATGAGTGATTGATGTTATTGCGCAGTTTCATTGATTGCTTGTGGTTAATAATTGTTTGCACATATCCGTCTTACTTTTAGAGGCCTTAGTACACATCAGTAATACTGATTATGTTAGTAAACATGCTGCATATGTTGAATTATGGGTGTTGAGACTTAACCATAACCAGCACGTGCTCTAATCTATCAATTCTTGACCTAGGTTCTGATAGTTGTTTGATCCTTTGATTGGTATAAGCATGGTAGACCGAACTAATTCCTAGACCTTTATTTCTTAGATTAGAATCTCCCTTTATATTGCTTTCTAGTGTTTAATTAGTAGTTCAGCTGATTCTTGTCTGATCTTGTCTGCGTAGCTGTTTGGCTGAATATTAACTTAGAACTCCGTCTCTTTGTGGATTCGACCACTTCCTACTTATCATTGTTAGAGGACTTAGGGTTTATCTTTGACTAGGTGATACGACTTTGCTTTGTCGAATTTTAGGTATGCATTGGTCTATGATACATGGCTCATTACATGATGTCCGTAGTTGAAAAGTCTCCAAACACTTGTAACTTTGTCTAATAAAGCACAAATGAAACTTTTGCATTTACACTGATGGATGAGAAAATTACTAGTACCAAAACACATTCAAATTTCTTAATACAATATCATAAATAGGAATTCTTGTTACTACAAATACTATGCTGTTGCTAGAACATTAACTAACTAGTACAGAAATATCGTGTTGGCTGCAATGTGGGGTTTCACTTAGGATGCAGTTAAGTCCACCAGCTTCTCCTTCCTCTTCCTTTTATTCATAAGTTCATCTGCAGATGTTTTCAATGGTTCAATCTTGAGAATGTCATCATCGACCTCAGCCAAAGAAGTGACTCGCTCCCCCTTTTGTTAAAAGAATTTGTTCGTACTCGTATTGTGTTAGCTAATAGTGTTCGAACTCAGGTAATACAATTTCTGTACATTTGGTGGATTACCAGCTAGTGTGACCAGTTTACCAGTTTCATACGGACCCAGAAACCATATTGCCATCGTCGTGGAACTGGTAAAATCCGCAGTCTTCCTTGAACTCTTCAAGTTCTTGCCTTTTCTTTGTAGAATCTGGTGCTGCAAATAAGAAGGAATTTGTTAGCTTTTACTAGTTTACAAAACATACAGAGTAAAGCGGACTAACTCGGGGAGTTCTTCCCTTAGAGTATTTTATTAACTATGGTCTTAACCTTGGCTTCTTGGAGGTTCTTCTGAGGCTGTGAAAGCCTCGAAGATAGAGACGAAGAGCAGGGTTTTTCTCAGCATTTTCCTGGACAAAAGAACCTACTCTCCCCTCAAATTCATTCCAGTACCTTCTCGACCCCTGCTATCTTTGGGACTGACTCCATACTTTGGTAAGTCTAATCCTTGATTAGTTTATTTTTAGGGTTTGCTAGGTATAATATCTTAACTACTATTTTCTATTTTTATGCAGTCAAAGGTAGCTCCTTGTCTCAAGCTGATGCTCTGGCTCGGCTAAAAAGGAAGAGGTCGGGAGTTCCTGCTACCTCTACTCAGTCTAAACCAGCGCACCTTCTAAGGTCGCTACCTCAACTCCTAGCATGCCTCCCCCAGTATCAAACTGGACTTGGATTCTCCTGCTCCCAGCTCTTCGACAGTTAACCTAGTTATGTCAGCAAACTTCCTATCTGAGGATGGGATAAACAATGGTGTATGGCCACATGCAGAGGAGGCTATTTTTCTCTGCTGCAGCTAATCGCCTCGGGTCTCAGGACCCGGTGACATGAAAATGCAGTTCAGTATTCTCTCCAGGGTATATCTTTTGCTATGCCTTAGTTTCCTTTAGTATTGATACGTTTTACTTCCCACCTCTCCCATAACATCTTCTAGGTTCTCCAAAACTGTCTGGCAGCACGCTCTATTTGAGAGCTGTTGCTACGTGTCTTCTCAGCTAGGTTTCCAAAGCTGAAGTTGCCACTTTGAAGGAGGAGCTGGAGAAGACAAAAGGCAGGGCTGTAGCTGAGGAGCAGCGTGAAGTTGAAACGCTGCTCCTGGAAAGGAGAGGGAGGCAAAGCTTTTGCAGCTTCAACGAAGCTGAGGTTGCTGCTGCTAGGGAGGAGGCCAAGGTGGCTACCATCAAGCTGGTAGAGGTGGTAAAAGAGAGGGATGTCCTGAGCGCTCGGGCGCACCAAAGGAGTTTCATCTGGATAAGATGGCGGAGGTTAAAATTGTTGAACCTACCAAGCTGGCGTACCTAAAGCTGTTTGGGACTCTGGAGGACAAGGAGATGCACAAATATACTGATGCTTTCCTAGCCACTATGGGAAGTATTGCAGATCTTAAGGCTCTGGCTTTGGGCTTTACTCCTCCTGGACAGGAAGCTTCTACGGCTGATTCCTCAGCTAGGACCTAGCTGAGTCTCAGCTAAGGCCCAGTTGATGTCCTTGTTGAGCCTTCCAGTAGTTCTGCCCCAGCATCTGAGGTACCTGAGCAAATGCCTACAGCTGACCAGCTTGCCAGCTAAGGACGTAGCAAATTTAACCTCTTCAAACATATTTAATTTCTTTCTCGTCAAACAATTTAATTTTGTTGGATGATTTTACCGCCAGCCAAGGGGCTGGTGTGTTTTTTGAACAAGTTTAACTTCTGGTATATATACGCATCTTTAGATCTTTGATAAAATGAGCTAGCTGCTTTATGTTTACCTGGCGTTTTTGATGTCAATGTCTCGTGTGATGGGCCCTATTACCTAGGCGTGTAGCCCTTAACGGATGCAACCCTGGTAACCTAATTCTTTAGATAGTTTCTTCCCAAGGTGTCTAGGTGTACTTGCGTCTTTAGATAGCTTAGGAGCTGGGTAGTGCTCCACTTGCAGCTAGTCTTGCGGTACCTGCACGTGTTGGCTAGGCCAAGATAGTCGTTGGCATAGCCAACGACTCTCCGATGCTTAAGTCAGTAAGGATTCTAGAAAAACCTTTATAGATAGAAGGAGCAAGGAGGATGGCCTAACCTGGCGTTCCTTGGCTTTGCTTGCAATTTTTCCTACCTGGTGTAACTGCTTTGTTCGACCACTTGAGTCATTGTAACTGCAGTTTCTTAGAAATGATGGAGTTTTAGATGTGACGCGTTCCAGCTTCTAGCCACAACTTTCCCTTCTACTGTAGCTAGGCGATATGCTCCTTTACCCCACCATTCAATTGGGTAGGGCCTTCCCAGTGACACCCAGCTTTGCATTTAGTTCCTGGGTATTTTGGAAGACTTTCCTCAACACCCAGTCTCCTTTCTTGAGCTTTGGCTTTCGTATTTTTTGTTGAAGCTACGGGCTACGATATGTTACTGTGCAGCCATCCTAACTAGTGCACTGTCTCGTAGTTCTTCGATGGTATCTAAATCATAGGCAATTCAGAATCGTTTAACTCAGGGGTTAAAGCCCATACCTGATAGTTGGTATGGCTACTTCTGCTAGCGACATAGCTTCCAACCATAGACTAATGAGAAAGGGTCTGCCTTGTTGCTCCCTAGGCGTTGTTCTGTTGCCCAAGGACTCTAGGCGCTCTTCTACCCACTTGCCTTTTTTAGCTTTTAAGCTCCTCTTGATACCATTAATGATCACCTTATTACTAGACTCAGCTTGACCATTAGCTTGTGGGTACCTGGGTGTTGACGTTACCAGGTTGATGTTCCATTCGTGACAAAATTGTCGCGTTTTATCACTATAAACTGTGATCCATTGTCACATATAATTTCACTAGGTACCCCAACCTGCAAATAATGTTAGTATGTATAAAAGCAATAACCTCCTTATCTCTTTGTTGGAATGCACCAGCTTCAATCCATTTAGAAAAGTAATCAGTTAAGGCTAGCATAAATACTTTTGACCTGGTACAACTGGTAGTTTCCCTACTATGTCCATCCCACCTCATGAATGGCAGGTGTTAATGTGGATTGCAATAGTTCAGAGGGCTTGTGTACCATACCTGCATGCTTTTGGCAGCTGTCGCATTTAGCTACGTACCTCTTGGCATCTTTACGCAATGTTGGCCAATAATATTCATAGGATAAGATCTTGTTAGATAAGCTCCTTCCTGCTGTATGTGAGCCACACTCACCTTCATGAAGCTCTTTGTGGGTAGCTTCCACTGCTCTTTCTCTAAGCACCTTTGCAACATATCCTGCTTAGCTGCGTGTTTGAATAGGACTTCAGCTATTACCTGGTACCTGCTAGCTTTCATGCTTAGCTTTCTTGACTCCAGCTTGTCATATAGCAGTATGTCCTTTCCAGGTAATCCAATAATAGCTTTGTCCAGCTATCACTTGCTTCATCACTGATGCTAAATACAGTGCTTACCTCCTTGTTGATAGCTGGTGCGGCTAAGTGACGTGGGAACACTGCTGAAGCTGCATTTCTAAGTGCGGAGCCTAGGCTAGCTAGTGCGTCAGCTTAGTATTCTGGTCTCTTGGTATCTGTTGAATGGTGAACTCTTGAAGAAGTAGTATCTTTAACTTGACCAGCTCAAGTAAAGAGACATCTTCGAGTCTTTAGCTCGTACTCTCCTTTTACCTGGCTAACGATCAGTAAGGAATCACTATATACCTGCAACATGGTTGCCCACAGGTCGTGAGCCACAATCATACCTATAATCAAAGCTTCATACTCGGCTTCATTATTAGTAACTTTAAAATCACAACAAATAGATCGTACTATCATGTCCCCTTGTGGCGACTTTAGGACTATACCTAGCCCAACTCCTCTAAAGTTGGAGGAACCATCTACGAACAGTTTCCAACTACCTGTAGGCGTTACCTGATTAATGTGTCGTACTTCTCATCTGCTGAGGCAGCCGTATTGGGACTGAAGTCTGGCACAAAGTCAGCTAGGGCTTGTGATTTTATAGCTATTCGGGGTTGGTACCTGATGTCATGGCGCTTAGTGATACAACCCACTTACTCATCCTGCCAGTATATTCAGGTTTGCGTAGTACATCTTTTATGGGATAATTAGTCATAATACATATAGGATAAGCCTCGAAATAATGTCGGAGTTTTCGTGAAGCTGTATATAAAGCTAATATCAATTTTTCTAAAGAGGTGTACCTGGTTTCTGCATCAAACAGGACACTAATATAATACACGGGTAGCTGCTGATTATCAGCCCTCGCTAAACTGCACTAACAGCTGTGCTGCCACAGCTAGATAAAGCTATAAAGTTTCACCTTACTTTGGTTTGGAAAGTATGGGTGGAGTAGCTAGATAAGCTTTAAGTTGCTGTAAAGCAGCTTCGTGTTCTGCAGTCCAATCAAAACCTTTATTTTTCTTAAGTACATGATAGAAAAGATGACACTTATCTGATGACTTAGAAATAAAACGATTGAGCGCTGCAACTCTCCCTGTCAGCTTCTATATTTCCTTTAGGTTTTGGGTGACTGGCTATTGATGAGCGCTCTGATCTGATCAGGGCTAGCTTCAGATTCCTCTCCGCGTAACTATGTAACCTAGGAAGTTACCAGCTGGTACCCCCGAATGAACATTTTGTTGGGTTCAGCTTCATTTTGTACTTTTTCAATCATTAAAGGTATCTTGTAGATGAGACACATGATCTCCAGCTTGCTTGGATTTGACCAGCATATCATCGATGTAGACCTCCATTGTGTCCCCCAGCTGCTTTGCAAACATCTTGTTGACTAGGCGCTGGTAGGTGGCACCTGCATTCTTAAGACCAAATGGCATAACTTTATAGCAATAGATACCTCTTTCAGTCGTGAGCCGTCTTTCTTGGTCTTCTGGTCCATCAGAATCTGGTTGTACCCCGAGTAAGCATCTAGGAACGTAAGTCTTTCATGCCCGCTGCTTGTAGCAACTTTTCGACTTCCTCATCGATGATTAGGTTGCGTTCAGGTGCGAATTTCCTTCTCTTTTGTTTGATAGGTTTATGGTTTGGATCCACGTTCAGCTTGTGAGTGCAAATCGAAGGATCAATTCCAACCATGTCCTCGTACGTCCATGCAAAGCAGGTGATGTTTCTTTTGAGGAATTCAATGATCCTGGCTTTTCCTCTGGTGGTAGGGATGCTCCAGCCTGTAGCGAAGATCCAGCACCACTGCTTCAAGGTCCTATTCTTCGTGTTGCTGGGTGCAGGATGCTGCTGTAATTGCTAGATGTCCTCCTTTCTAGGTTGAGAGAGATGTTGTAACAACTCTGGCTACCTTCCTGTCCCCCTTGATCTCTTGCACTCCTCATTGGGTGGGGAACTTGATAGTTTGGTGGTAGGTGGATGGAACGCTTTCATCCTGTGAATCCAAGGTGTACCCATAATAACATTATAAGTTGAAGGACAATCTACGACACTAAACCTGGTTGCAAATTGACTCCTTTGGTATAGGTGGGCAGTGTGATTTCACCAATGGTGAGGGCAGGTTCTCCGTTAAAACCGTACGAGGATTGTTGAGCTTCTTGATGCTATCCTCTTCCCGCAGTCCCATGCTTTGTATGGCATTTTTAAATATAATGTTAGCCGAGCTGCCATTGTCTACCAATACCTCTCTTGATTAGGCAATTGCTGATGGTGAGGGATATGACTAGCTCATCATGATGATCAGCTTCCTCAGCTTCCTCGTCTTCCTTGAAGCTGATGGTCATGCTTCGCAGCTCTCGTTCCTCCTTGCTTCTATGCTGGACAGGGAGCTGCTTTGGAACCTCTCTAGCGAATCGCTTAGCTGGAGAATAGGTTAGTCCACAAATTTCTGAACCTCCGAGAGATAAAGTTGACTACCTTGTCATGTGTTGGATCAGGTGGTGGGCCAGCTGGCTTGTTGTTGCTGTCCTTGTTAGGTTCATCCTTATGACCTTTCTTCCCCATGAGATGCTCTAGGTAGCCCCTTTTCAGCAGCCAAGCAACTTCCTTCCTGAGGGCTTTGCAATCTTCAGTCAGATGACCATAGTCGTCATGATAGCTGCACCACTGGGAGGTGTCTTTTTGACCATTGGGTTTGTCGGTCTTCCTGGGCCACCTAGCTGCTGAACCTAGCTTCTTCAAGGCGTTCACCACACCTCCTGCATCAACATTAAGCAGTAGGAAGACAAGGAGGAAATCTGTACTATTAGACCTGCAGGAGTTTCCCAACTACGCTGCTAGCTTGATCACGGTTCTGGTATGGATGGTGGCGCTAATCATTCCTCTTGTTGTTGTTATTGTTGTTACTCTGATTCTTTCTATCGTAGCTGGATTCTCCTCCTACCTGGATGCATCATCTTCTTCTACGCGGATTTTAGCCATAGCTCTAGCCCTGAATTCTTCGAAGGTACTACATGGATACCTAGTTAGTTCATAATATAGCGGGACTTAGGGACCAAACCTCTTCGAATGCTTCGATAGCTGTCGGGATATCCAGGTTCTTAACAGAAATCATTTCCCTGTTAAACCTATCCCGGTATTGGCGTACAACTTCACCTGTTTTTTGTATAATCTGATACAGGTCTCCTGTATGCTTTTCCAGCACCCTGCTGCTAGCAAATTGTTGATAAATTTGTTAATAAGAACAGAGAAATTAGGGATAGTACCAGCCCTGGGGGTAATGAGCCATTGTAAGACAGGTCCACCCTAGGTGGCTCGAAGGACTTGCACATTGTAGCTTCGAGGAGGCCTTCCGGGATAGGTAGAGTCACGTCTTCTGCTTGTACTGGTTCACGTGATCGTATGGATTTGTAGTTCCATCATACAGCTTGCCAAATAGGGCCAGGTGCAACTTTTTTGGAATCCTGGCTCTAGCTATCTCTTCTACGAAAGGAGACTTGGTATAGCCATCTGGGGTCTCCTCAGCTACGGACGTAGGTGCCCCTGGCATCTTAGCTAGCATCTGCATCATCTTCCTATTCTGGGACTCAAGGGGAACAGCTTTGCAGCTGTGTGATCTGTCTCCTCCAGGTTAGGATCTTTCGGAATGTCCTCAGCTTCTTCATCAGCACTGGCCTCTGAATCAGTCAACTCAAGATTCGAGGTGACATGCCAGTGCGTCGTCGCGAAGATTTCTTGGTGTTACTCTTAACTGATTCCAGTTCTTTTTGTAAGTTCTCAATGACCTTATTGGATTCTGTTTGAGCTTCCCGGAGGGATTCGAAGCAGCTTGCATTTGTTCAGGAGTGAAGTCAGCCATTTCGAATTGGTTATTTTCAGAAGAAATTGATAATGATAGATTAGATATGAAATCTAGCTGTAGGCCCTACGGTGGGCGCCAAACTGTTTACCATGATAGTCTGCTTGGGCAAAACTAGGTTGGGAGCTACAGCTAGAGTAGCTGAGTAGCTGGAAGCTGCCGAGCATAGCTAGAGCAGTAAAGAAACCGAACAGAGACAAAGACAAGACACCAAGGATGGTGGCGCGGAAACCCGTGGAATAAGGGGAGACCGCGGGTGGCTTTGAGTCCACCAATCCACTATACTTTTGATTACAGCTAGTGCTTTTGTATCTAAGTAATTCGTAAGCTTTAAGAATAATGCTCTTATCTTGATATGTAAATGCTCAGTGCGCGAAGTTATGTCCCCTATATAATCATTTAGCTATATATATAACAAAGAGAAATTTTTCCGTTTGAACCAGCTTTAGCAACGTCTTGTAACTGTTCTTAAATCTCCATTCATATCTGCCATTAATGCCGCTCAGCATGATATTCGCTCATAATTGTCTTTCTGCACCTCTAGCCTTTATTCCTTTGCGGGATTATAGGCTATGACAACTTTGACTCATAACGCCTTTTAAATGATGCTGCGTTCTTAGTTGGGAGGCATTTAGCTGATTCTCCTTAGATGATGGGCTTCAAGCTGGATCCTTTAGCTGGAAGTTCTAACCTGGGAATTTATAGCTACAATGATTTTTAACCTGTATACGTAGCTGTGTAATTCTCATGGTATAACAATTTATCTTTTATTGTTATTGATTCATGATTAAAATGCCCGTGGTCTGGTGGCCTTGATCTAAATAATCTCATATTCAAATACCCCCTCCGTCCCAAAAATCTCTATACACTTTCTTTTCATCTGTCCCATAAAACTCTATACACTTCTATTTTTGACATGGCCCATCACTACTTTATTCTTTTGACTTTTCAGCAGCTACTCTCTCACATCAAATAAAATAATACTTTACTTCTCCTATCCATCTAACTTTTAAATAAAATAGAATTGATAACTAAACTACAACTGATCATCTAAAACCTACTGACCAAGTGTATAAACCTTTCTGGAGACCATGCACCGTTCAGGGTGCAGCGTGCACCCGGTGGCATTATGGTAATTTTGCAGTTATTAAAAGCAGCTCTAATACTATTTCCTTCCATTTTACATCACTAAATGGAGGCTACCTCAGTGGTTGGGCCTCCATAATCTCTCTGCGTTAGAGGGGTCGTGGGTTCGAATCCCCTCTATCACTCTTTGTTGTTGTTTTCCTCCTTCAACTCATTTTTTTATTAATCCTTTTTTTATTCCTATTTTTTAAGAAATATATTATTGCTCATTTAAAGTTATATTGATAATTTGAGAATTCACGATGCTCATTTAGTTATTTTTCAAGTTCAAGTATAATCTATTTGCTCATTCGAAAACAATATTGCTCGTTTACTTATATTATAAGTTTATAACCGATTACTCTATTTGGTATTTGTTTTTAACACATTAGAAAATATATTTTCTCATTTTAAGATATATTTCTCATTTGAAATATATAATGCTCATTTTAGTAATATATTCGTCAATGTGAAACAATATATACATGTTTACTAATCAATAAAAATTATATAATTGTTCATTTAAAAGATAAATTACTCATTTATATATTTTCCACGTACCAGTGTTAAGCTACTACAAATTAGCAAATAAATTTTTTATTTTCTTCTTTTTTATGACTATTTATTTTTTTATTTTAAGACATTAGAAATAGACATTTAATTTATCATTTAAGATACATCGCTCATTCGAACTATGTATTGTTCATTTTTTTAGTGATATATTGGAAGCTTAAAAATCAAAGTAAATTTAAAATGATTATATATTCTACACCGTAAAATAAACAATGTTTGCTCATTATAAGGATGTTTTACTCATTTAAATTATTTTTGCTCCATAAATATTCAGTGGTATTGTTAATAATTTCATTAAAGAGCAATATTCTAAGGTTTTTGCTCATTTAAGGACCTTTTTACTAAGTAACATATTTATTCATTTCAAAGCTATATTTCTTATTTCATTAATTTTTCAATGGGTATCTTATTGTTTGTTTAGTTTTTATTTCTCCACATTCAAAAGAATTGGAAAAAGTTAGAGAGTGGAAGAAAAGAAAGAATATAATAAGAAAAAATAAGTCATAGTAATAGCTCATTTTGTGAATGAGCAAATTTATTACTCACTCAAGATCAAAATGTTCACTGATCTTCCTGTGTAAAAAAGATTGCTCATTTGATCAAATGAGTAAAATAAAACTGCTCATTCGGTCAAATAGGTAAACTAAAGCTACTCATTTGATCAAATTAGTAAAATAAAACTGCTCATTTTGTGAATGAGCAGTTTTATTTTTCCTAAAACGAGATTAGAATGTTTTTATCAAAACAAACATGCTCATTTGTCAAAATGAGCAGATTGATTTCTCTCCATGACAAAATAAACTGCTCATTTATCAAAATGAGTAAAATAATATAGTTCATATTGTAAATGAGTAGAGTTAATTTAACTCACTCAATATCAAATCATAATGTGAGCTATATCAAACATATTTTCCATGTTTTCCTTTGAAAAATCATGTTGCTCATTTCCTTATTTTACTCTCTGTTTGTTTTTAATTGTTACAAAATGAGTAGATTTATTTCACTTCACTCAAGATCAAAATCTTTACTGATGTTCCTTTGCAAATAGATTGTTCATTTGATAAAATGAGTAAAATAAGCCGCTCAATTATGATCAGAATGTTTACTGATCTTGCTGCACAAAAATGATTGCTCATTTGATCAAATGAGTAAATAAAATCGCTCAATTGTGATCAGAATGTTTATTGATCTTGCTGCACAAAAACGATTGCTCATTTGATCAAATGAGTGAAATATATTGTAAGAAATGGAAAAAGTTAGTGAGTGGAGAAGAAAATAAGAATATTTAAAAAATATATTGTAACAAGTATGGAAAATATTAAGAAGAAAAAGGCGTTTTATAATAATTATATATTCTACCCGTAAAATAAATTTTTAGAAATTTAAAAATAACAATTATGTACAACATCCCTCAAATAAAATTATTATAGTACAACAATATGCAAAATAATTGAAAAAGATAAGATAAAAAAAAGAAGCTAAAAGTCAAAAAAATGTAAAAAGTTGGAGTGGAAAAAGAAGAATATAATAAGAAAAAAATAAATAAAGTCAAAACTTGTACTGTTAGCGTAGTGTTCAAAAAAAAGTTTGTTATTATCTCTATTAGAAATTATTTTTTGCTTATTTTATTATTCGGTAGTATTGTTAATAATTTCATTAAATGAGCAATATTCTAGAGTTTTTTGTTCATTTAGGGACCTTTGCATTAAGTCGGAGAGTTAAAGAAAAGAAAGAATATAATAAGAAAAGAGTCAAAAATATGTAAAAATTTGAAGGGTGGAAAAAAGAAGAAGAATATAATAAGAAAAAATAAATAAGTCAAAAGGGTGAGAGTTGGGAGTCGAACCCGTGACTAATCCAGACTCCAGGTTGTTGGGCGCGCAAGGGGAGACCAACTAAGCCAACTTCATTTGTTGGATATTTTTGTGCTTATTTTATTTAACCCTTCACCAGGATTTTGCGAAAATTACCATAATGCAACCGGGTGCACCATGCGCACGGTGCACCCGGGTGCATGATAATACTTGTAACCTTTCTGATTTATAATAGTATAAAACTTATAACATCTACCTTTGCCATTCTTGATTAGTATGTCATGCATTATTGCTATAGTGGTACTGCCTTCGGTTTTGTTTAATAGTGATTTTTGACATTTGACACTATTCTGTATTCACAATATAATCTTTGACTGTATTATGGTATGTATATCAAGTCAAAACACAATTATAATAGATTTTGTTTGATTCATTGTAATATATATTTTTATAATAATATCTTTTTATAATTTTTTGCTTATGCTAATTAGAGTTATTCGTGGTCAAAATTATATACTTTCTCCGTATCATAATGTTTGCAACAAGTCATTTTGCACGCTTTTAAGGAAGAGATTTAATGGTATAAACTAGCAAATTAGGCAAAATAATTTTAACACAAGTAAGAATGAGATTATAGATTACTAGTCTTAAAATGGGTTTGCCTAATTTGCTTGTTTACACCAGTGAGTCGCTTCCTTAAAATGCGTGCAAAGTAACTTGTTGCGATCATTTTGTTACGGAGAAGTAGATAGATTTGTAAATGTAAGTCGTATAAATAGCCTTCTTAAGTAAATAATAAGAGAAGGGGGTAAGAATTTGAAAGTGAAGTTAATTATTTTTAGCTAGTGATGAGTAAGGTGTGAAAAAACCTATATATATATATATTTTGTTTTTGGTAAGGAGAAGTGGCGGACCCCGCTCGGGTCCTGTTGGACCAGACATTTGGGGTAGGGGGGATGGTAGGGAATCCCCACCCAATGCCCGTAGTGGGATTTGATCCCATGACCTTAGAAGTCATGGGGCCAAGCCTTCTTACCATTAGACCAAGCCAAGCTTGGTAAAAAACTTATGTATGGGTATAACCTTTCCAATACCATTATCCCATACGAGTATAGTATCCGGTTAATTGTTACAAATAGTAGATAAGAAAAAAAAGAATAATTGATTTGTATAGATAACAACTGACTTGCATACCATTATTACATGAAAGAGTTGCTCTAGCCAATTTTTCGTTCTGGTTCAATAAAGTTGAACACCCTTCTCAACTTTTCTGTCGCCAAAAAAAGACTCTGAACTTTCATTCTGAAATATTCTGATTATCTTCCTCCCTTTAAACCAAATTGCCAAAAATATCAACCAAACCAATCTCCACTGAAAAAATCACGAAACCCCCATTTCCGAAGATGGAAAATCAAATCAAAAATACCAAGAAGATGAATGAAAGTGGTGATGATTTCAAAACAAACTAGTATTCGGGCCCAGGCGTGTTCTGGGATTTATATGCATTATATTTTAATACTTTAAGATAACTAAAATTTGTTGTAGAAATATATTAGTAAGAAGTTATAAATTAGTTGTTTATTCAGAACTGCTAATAAAATGTTGTAACTTAATTATTGTTTTTCATTGAAAACATGTAATATCATTATTAGTTTCGATAAAAGGAACAACACTAATGTAGTGGCACAATGGTTAGAGCATTTACCTTTCACATTCGAGGTCGCAGGTTCGAAGCTTCTCATAGACAAAATTTGCACTTTTTTATGAGAATAACATTGGTAAATATTGTTGAAAAGAAGGGAGAGTGACACGTGGCGGATGGCAATGCTTGCTTACACTTTTTAATATATATATATAGATTACTCTTGAAAACAATATCTTTCGTCTCAAACTTAACGGAAATGGCAGATTTGGCGAATTTGGAAACTCGTGCTTGAAGAAATTTCGAAAATTTGGAATTAACTACCACTTTTAGAAATCCATCCCATGTTTGATGAAAATCGAGAAAGAAAAAAAAAAGGAGAAAGAAAATTGAAAGAAAGGAGACAAGGTTGAAGGAGGTAATAACTTAGACTAGGAAGAAGGGGTTGGGAAGAAATTAAGGAAAAGGAATAGGACACAGGAAAGGAGGAAATTAAAAAGGTGATGCTCATCACTGATGACGACAGCAGGAGGGACATGGAAGGCATTATAGTAAATGTTAACATTGTACATGCCATTTGCAATAAACCTTGAATTCCTTTTTTATATAAGATACAGTATAAGATATGCACTATTGTAATGGAAAAATAAAATAATTCAATTTTAGTAAAAAGTGGATGGGATTAGTGAATTAGATGGTTGTTATAAGCATCTTTAAAAACATGGTGTGATATATTTATTTATAGTTAAATGACCTTGTATAAATAAGAAAAAGTTCCTTTGTATTACTAATTATTGATTTTAACCTTTTTAATAATTACATGTATATATATTTATACGGGTAAGCAATATATATGACTAAAGATCTATTAGAAATTACTAAGATGTGTTGAATCAATTTAAGGACTCTTAACTCTTTAAAAAAATTAAAGGACTCTTAACAATAGTTGGTAATAACAAAAGATTACTCTCCAGTAATAGAATATACCCCATGTCCTTATATGTCATTTTACTGAAAATCAGCTTTCAGCTATCAGTTTATCTTACCAAACACTTTTTATAAAAACAGTTCATATAAATAGTTGATCAAATCAACTAATTTTACCAGCTAGTCAAACTAGTTAATATATCCGCTATCCACTGAGCACCAAGAGGCCGTAAGATACTACCTCCGTTCTATATATTTATTGCAACATAGAGTTTGACGCATCTATTGCACTACTTTAGACGATAATATCTTTAATTTTGTTGGTAAAAATTATAAATAATTGATATAATTAAGCATATATCGAGATGAATGTAGTAAGATCCCACATAACTATATTTATCCTCATGTATAAATCACAAAGGAAGGTCAAAGGAAAGTGTATGAATAGTTAAAAATGTCAAATGTTGCAGTATAGTATATGGAACGGAGGTAGTATATCCTATTCTTGTCTTGTCCTGAAGTTTGTCTTGCTGGATTCTTGTTTTGTCTTTTCATCATTATTATTGCTGTTATTATTATAATTGATTTCTTTTTCTATTTTGTTGTTGTTACTCATTACAGAATATAGAGATGACTGGTGGTATACACCCCATCTTCTAAGGGGTGTTTGGTTGGGGATTTTTTAATGGAATAGAATGGAATGACATCTATTCCATTATTTGGTTGGGCTTTTTAGGGTGGAATCTCATACCTTATGGATTCTATCTCCACCCATCCCGAATCTCAATCTCCCATCACCCCTAGGTTTTCTAACTCCATTCCACTCAAGTTTCAAACCCTAATTTGTGTGCAACGGAGGTACAACTAAACCCCATACAAGGGGAGGCGGCCGGTGCCGACCACCGTTTCCCGACCACCTACCGGCGAGTAATTGCAACTCGTTCTCTTTCCGTCTCAATATCTTCTCAGTTTCGTAGTTGTGTTTGTAGAATTTATATCTCTATCATCTTATCTTTGCTTCCCCAATGGCCCTTTCATTTTTCAATGGCATGATAGTATTTTTCACTCTTTGTTGTTCAGTTGCAGTAACAAAATTAAGGAAAAACTTCGTGTTCAATTGCAGTTACAAAAGTGAAAAAAAATTTGCAAATAAAAAAATGATATTGATGCTGGTGGTGGTGGGTTTGTGGCAACAAAGCAAATGGGGAAAGAAAGCCATGACTCACGAGCAGAGGAGGGAGAGGAAGGGGAGATGGGGGTTTGGGTTTGGGTTTCATTTTCTCTTTTTTTTTATATTTTTTTCTTTGAGATGTTAGTTTGATTTTTAACACTTTTGAGCATAAATGAGCACTGGTGAATAGCAGTGAGTTTTCTAAAAACATCTTTTATTTTATAATTTATTTAATAAATAAGCTTGTATAATTATGTTAAAATAAAAACTGGGTGTAGAATCCATTCAAAAATGAGCAAAACAGTAAAAATGGATATTAAATCCATTATAAAATTGAAACAAATAGTTTTAAATTGGTATGGGCTTCTGAATCAATACCACCTTGTATGGACATCCATCCAATCCATTCCAGTTCAGTGAACCAAACAGGCCCTAAGAGATTTTATAAACGTCTATATGGTGGAGTCTTTGGACTCCACCATATTGGTATTTTGCAATATGATGTCAATTGAAGGGTAAAGGAAAGTCCTCATATAATAAAAAACAAATAAATTATTTCTGACCAAAAGTAAGCAAAAATTAAAAAAGACGAGTTGTCGCATCCTCATATGCAGGGAGGAGAGAGAAAATAATATGTTTAAATTATTCAATGACTATTTTCTCTAAAAGAAAGAAAAATCTATAAAAAAATTACCAACGATCATATTTTTCAAGATCTACAAAACGAGACCAATCTTGATATATTTTGAAATAGTTTTCGAAAAATCATTTTTCTACCTTATTTTCTCTTCTTAAACCACATTTCTTGCTTTGATAAATTTTTGTAATTTTTTTTGTTGAAAAAATTCCTAATAAATGTTAATCGCATATTCCTCCGTTCAATTTATTTGCTACATATACTCTATTACAGATTCTAGAATACGATTTTAAAAACTAATATCTCAAATTTGGTATAAGAAAAATTACGAAATTACATATTTGAAAAGTGCACATTGATACAAATCAGATAGAATCCCGCATGAGGATGTTTTCCGTTACATATTTAAACTCAAAACAACCCTAAGTGACGAAGTTAAGTGCTCAACTTAATACTCCCCTCCGTTCCTTTTGTTGTTCCATTTGAATCTTACACTATTTGAAAGTAGAGAGAATCTTCAGTGGTTTCCAATATAAGAAAAAATATAGTCATGTGGGATCTTGTTTTATTCGTCTCGACGAGTACATCAAGAATATCAAACTTTTATAATTTTTATTAAAATGTTGTTAGAGATATACACGATATAAAATGTCATTGGCAAACGTGAAAAGACAAATGGGAACAACATTTAGGAACGGAGGGAGTATGTATCAAATCAATTGGGACATAGAGAGTAAATAAATGATTATGTTCAAATAATTATAACAACCAATATTAAGTTTAAATTATCTTATTTTACCAATTTTACTTGTTCATGTACATATCTAAATACTTCAAATAAATATATGATGAGAGAAAGTTGGTGGGGTACAAGAAGTTGATGAACTTAAAAATAAGCCATTCTTAATGAAAAAAGGTTGAAATATGACATTTTAGGAGTGACAGGCTAAAGTCGTATCACATTATCAAAGATAATCCTAAGTCCTCTAACAATGATAATCAAGGGAAGTAGGCACTACTACAAAATCCGTCCTTTTTCGGCACTTTTTTAGCTATATCTCGACGCAGAAAAGCGCTTCTGCGCCGAGAAAATAAATCTCGCGCTTTTACGCGGCACATTAAAGTGGCAAGAATCTCGACACTTTGATGTAAGGTAACCTAGGCACTTAAAAGCGCTACGGCTTCTCATCGCTTTTATGCGCCCCTGTGATATACTTCGACACATAAAAGAGCCGACGTCCTTGGCACCGCTTATAAGCCTCGACACTTTAAAGAGTCGAGGTTGTTAGTATTGTAAACTCCATTTCCGGACTACTAAAAAATTTTCAACGCAAAAGTGTGCCGAGTTATTTTTTCCATTTAACCTTTTCTTCTATATATATTCATCTTATTTTATAAAAGAACATTTTTTATCG
Organism: Patellifolia procumbens; assembly: GCA_947645195.1. Classification (NCBI taxonomy): domain Eukaryota; kingdom Viridiplantae; phylum Streptophyta; class Magnoliopsida; order Caryophyllales; family Amaranthaceae; genus Patellifolia; species Patellifolia procumbens. Next base: position 29,927 of record CANSGD010001485.1, read on the forward strand.
CAAATGAATATGGAATAATACAAGTTTAAGAAGGCAAGAAAGCTATTAAAACAATTTTATTTATTGAATAATAATAATAATATTATACAATATCATCCTGGTGCTGCAATTACATAGATAGTAAAATGAAAGAGTAGCTAGAAATTTTTGTAGTTATAATCCTAATATTTATAATATCTACGACTTAAATTTTGCAAATTACAAGCCACTAACACGCCATATATAGTTTGAGCTTCTCGTCGTCATCCACCACCTTGAAATGAGATTACTTGTACTATTGGTTGACTCAAGCATTTTTCCAGTTTGTCTGCAAAAAAGGGGATTGTTAAACTACGCCCACGAAAAATACAAAAAACGCACACACTTTAATTAAAGAGACTAATATACCCCTAGTTCAATTTAAACACGGTATGCAATCCACAAAATAAAGAAAGCACTTTAATGGCAACATCACTAAACCAAACGGGAGGATGATAATCTATAGTAGCTGTATCTACAGCAGAATAGTATTCAGTTTGCCCAAATCAATGCCTTTAGATACAACCAGTAATAATGGACTGTAGATTATCATCTTCTTGATAGTTTGGTTACAGTTTGCCAAATCAAGCAAAGCCATTCAGCCTTGTCACTTCCTGTGGACTCTCCCAACCTCCACCATACAACACAAGCTCCATAGATATCTTGCGTGTAAGGGCACACAAAGGCAGAATACTCTGCAGATATATCTTCCGTTCGACACCAGCTGCTTAAACTACAAAAATTCATTTATGCACTGTATCAATAATATCTAGCCTATTTTGAATTCAGTAAATAACCCTTAAGGACTAGGTGAATAGTTCATTAATTAGGGAAAGTACTATAAAGTTATTCATACATTTCTGCATAGAGAAAAATGCTAGAAAACATGCAAGCTCTAAATTGCCTTTTGCATCCTGCAGTCCCCTCAACCATCCTATATGTTTTTCCCACACAATAAAAGTTATGTAGGATCCATTTCAGGGTAACTTGGTAACTATGGCCATGTTCCAAGTGTATCGATTTTTAATGATGCCAGGACCCTGCAGAATTAAGCAAGCATAGTTCTCGTTTATTTGCAGGATTAATGATGCCTAAGCATAAGAACTTTCAACAACATGATTCAATTCCTCCAAGCAGATTCTTCGAAAAGGTGAAAACTTGACACCTGAAAGTCTGTATTCTAAACAAAGGGCATAATAGGCAACATCTTTTCAGCTACATTTTAGAGGTTGACCAAGTCAAATCCCTATGATAGGTGAAAAGTGGTGTTTTGCAAGCAATGTTTAGGAGAAGCTAAAAGATTTAGTTTTCTTCATTTCTATACTAATCCAATAGCCAGTTTTATCCAAAAATAACTGTTTCAAAAGGCTATTTTGACAGCAAGCGCTAATATTTAATGTTAAGCTACCAGAACAACCACTTTAGCCGAAGATGCCAAAAAATACCTCAATTATAAGTATCCTACCAGCATAGGTATTGCAAAGAAATGTATTCAAGGTGATTATGGAACCTACCCTGATAATCCAACTGGAGCAGATCGAAATGACAACTCCCGTGCCACCTGAAAGAGATAATCCAACTGGAGCATAAGAAGATAGAAGAAGGCCGAGGGTGAAAAACTAATTTTCTATAAACAGATTTAAGGACACAATAGATTACCACTGAATCCACGTTTCGCAGGAACCGATTCCATCTGTTGCTCGTTGATGAAAAGGTGTCTTTCAGCAGCCACCACGTAAACTGAGAGATTGGGCTCTGAATCTTAACAATTTAAGCATGAAACCACCATTAAGTAGTATCCCATGATGGAATTTCATTTCTCAAAAGGAAGGGAAAGAGATGCACCTGTAGAAAAGAGCAACAACAACAAGCGGCAGCGGCAGAATGACTCGGAGGACAGAGCAGCAGCAAGAACAATGGGAAAGCAGCAGCATCAGCAAGAAGAACGGAAAAGCAGCATATCAAGAAGAATTAGACAGACATACTAATAGCTAACGCATTATTTAAAACCACCACAAATCATTAGTTCATTTCACAGCAAATAAATTATTCAGATTGATGAAAAAATATGCACATAAATGCAAGTATACCACGAATCATAAGTTCATTCCACTAGCATTAACATCGGATACAACTTTAATAGTTGACTTAATTATGATTTCATCAACCCATAACTTGGCCGATGCATGTGAGCAGCACAGTGGGAAGAGTCATGCTGATTTACCTTGACCAGTCTCCATGAATTACTGTAGAAGAAGAGAGCTTCTGCGCCGTTTAATGTGTTCAGTGAAAGACAGCGTACAGCCTTGTAATTCGCTACATTGGAAAAACAAAAAAGATATCAGAAACACGGTAGTCAAGTCAAAGTACTCCCAATTCAACAAGATAGGTGATAATTATTCACCACTTTGTAGAACAATTAAAGAACCTCGTTAGGAAGGGGGAATTTTAAAAAAGGATGTTTTAACTAGTCAATATGTAAGGCACTAAACAAAAGATTACAAAGGAAAGAAAAGAAAAAAATACGGACATTCAGCGCCAAACGATAAATGTAGGACAGAAAAAGAATGCATGGGATTAAGATTCAGAAAGCATTAGTCATCAGGAAGTTGGAACTCACCATACATATGAAACATAGTCAAAGACAAAAAGGAGAACCAAATTGCCATAGAGTATCCTCTAGTAACATGAGCAAGAAACATTCCCAACACCATTCCAGCCATTGTTGCGATTGTCTCTTGACTTCCTTCCTAAGATAACATCAGTTACTTGTTTCACAATTGCGACACAACAGAAGGTTACGGTACAGAGAAGCTGGGCTGGTACCTTTGCAGATATATCAGCTGCATTATCCTTAACTTGGACGATGCAACTATATCAACCCAATTTCATAGTTGACTCAACAACCTGTCTTTTCAAAATGAGGTTAGACGAAGAAGCCAACACTTCAAACTTCTGTTGAGCTTGTCTGAAAGGCAATATTATCTATTTGCATGGTGTAAAATACTTTCTCCATTCCATAAAAATTTCTCATTTCTCTCCAGATGTATTCTCCAAATAAACTTCCTACTTCTCCAATCTTGTGTGGGGTGCTGCTTAAGAACAATAGCAGCTAAACTACTTTAAAACAGACAGCAAATACAACAAGATATACCAAAAATTTCACAGGTCTTCCCAATGTAAAATCTTCTTCCTTGTGTTTGGCTCATTTTCTGTCCTCAGTATATTTCTGCCTTCTGGCTACATCCACCAGAACAAGATGACATGAACCATCAGTAATCAGTATTTAGTCACCTTCTCTTTACACCTAATTGGCTAGATGCTGGTCTTTTCCTGAGTATGAGACATTCATTCTATCCGGTTTCTTTCAACAATATTACACTTGCTTAGAAAGAATCTATAATTTTTACCAGATACATAGCTAACCACTTAATATTTTAAAACATGAAGCACACTAACATTCACCAATCTATAAGCTAATAAGTTCACAAGAATTAACTCAATAAATCCAACATCTTTAATAAACATAACTGTAGGGTCAAATAAATACGAGAACTTCACACTAAAGTCGCAACATTAAGACTCAAAGTCCACTATAGTAAAAGGTCACTATACTTTTTACAACTCACATCTTAACAATTTAAGCATGAAACCATCATTAAGTAGTATCCCACGATGGAATTTCATTTCTCAAAAGGAAGGGAAAGAGATGCACCTGTAGAAAAGAGCAACAACAACAAGCGGCAGCGGCAGAATGACACAGAGGAAAGCAGCAACAGCAAGAAGAATGGAAAAGCAGCAGCAGCATCACGAAGAACAGAAAAGTAGCATCGCAATGTTTTCTGTAAGAGATTCAAGTATACCTGAAGGAGTTTCACTTTCGAAGACACTGAAATTTAAATAGTTCCACCAGATAACTTTATACCAAACCAAGGTAGATGAGTAGAATCCATATAGTACGTGAGTAAAACCACTTTTACTAAAGATAGAGTGGTATAATTAGACAAGCCGAAGAAAACAAAAGGAATAACAAAGACAATATAATAGATACTTAACGGTACTTAAATATATAATACTCATAAACATAAAAAAATAGAAACCATAACAAAGTAACAATTCTTAAAAAAAACAGTGAAAAGTTTCCAAAAGCATGCCCTAACTCTAAGCACGTCGTTATGAGCTTAAGGACAACGTCAAAACTCATGCCATATAGAAATTTGACTACTGTGCTAATATTGTGCTAACATTTTCTGAACATCCTTTGCTTCAAGCTGCACCACCATCATCATGAACATCATCCTCGTCCACCTTACAAAGTATACAAGCACGAAAAAACAAGTAAATCATAGGGAAAAAAAACTTCTTATGATATAACTATTTCAAGCATTAAAAGATCGAACTTCTTTACTTCTACTTAAATATGAAGTGAAATAATAATTAAGAGTGTATTGATACATAAGTAAAATAGAGAAATACCTCTTCATTAGGCACTTGCAAAGACAATTTGAAAGCATTAATAACTTCTTGTGAATAAGTCCCTGAACCCACTACATCCAACAGTGGTGAAATTTTTCCATAAACATTTTTTGCCATCTTATTGTTCTCACTCAATTCCTTGGCAAGCCTTTTATTTTCCTTCTCCAATTCTTCGTTTCTCTTAGTCAAAGCTAACGTTCCCATATTGGCATCCAAGACAACCGATTTCTCTTTAACCTTTCGGTGACCCTCTTTTCTAAGTGTGCCTTGAACTCCAAAAACATCACTTTTCTTCACTCCAAATCCAAAACCCTGAGGCCGCTGAGGAATTTCATCTCCATTCATAATATATTGAAATGCCTCTTCATCGATTTCTATTTCGGACTTGGAAACAGACTTATCACCAAGCTTTATGACTTCTGCCTTAGACTTCACATCATCCTGCAAGTCACATAGATATCAGAGCTACTTTGGAAAAATAAACGAGTGTAAAGTAAAACTAAGAAAGAGGAATGTTATATTAGAGATACTTTGGAAAATAATATAGTGTAAAGTAAGACTAAGAAAGGGGACATTCGTTTGTACCAAAAAAATCCTCAGTGCACATGCCTTTAAGAAAGCTCCCATCCTTTCTCTTATGACTAACTTCCCAAAGCTCAATGAGGCTCATATCCACTCCATGTGTCTCCTCCTAAAGGTTGTGAAACATATAAATATTATAATTAATCATACTAATTTAAATAAAGAGTTACTCTGGGATAGAATTTTAACTTTTAAAAAAAGATCAACCTACCCTAACATAAACAAACACAATAAGGAAAGAGGATATAAAATAAACGAATTAGGACTTTGTTTTTTCTAATTTGTTTACTCACATAATCAGCTCGGAGGTTAGCATAGCTACCACAACCCATAAGTATGCGGCTGATTTTGCGTCGCCCGTGCCATTTGACCATTTTGTGACAATTTCTACACTTACAAATCCTATTGTTAACCATTTTTAAAAATTGTGCATGACGTATCGCAAATATGAAGAAATTAAAAACAAATCTGTCCCTTGTCTGAGAACCAATAATCAACCAATGTTGCCCAATCAGTATCTCTATAACCATTTGGAATGTGTAGATAGTGTTGTTCATGAGGTTTCTCATTTGGTTTATAATACATTTTTTTGAGTTCGCATTTCCAAATCCTCCAGCATTTGCCAACGCGTTGAAGAGCCAATGTGTCGTAAATCACTTCATCGGGTATCACAAATTTTTCCTTAAACAAAAGAACCAATTAGGAATTTTGTCAGTACTTTCACCTTCCTAATTTAATTGTATAAATATAATAATAAAAAATAAAGCTAAAGTTTATTTATCGTGAACTAACATAACACATCAAAATTCAATAGCACATACTCTGATTTTTGTAACGATTAAAGCTTTGCAATATTTGCTAACGTCATGCCAATCTTTAGGTGTAATTGGGCAATAGCTCCCCATCTTCGCTATAGTTCCAAGAAATCTAATAAAGAGATTTCCACTTTTTCTAATTGGTTGATGCATGACATTGAACTCAACAAAATACCTCAATCCATTGCTATTCCACACATCTATCGGTTGGATGGATCCACTAATCAACTTGTGCTTACCGTCATTATCTGCCAAAAGGGATGAAAAAATCTTTAAAAGACACCATTCATTTTGTCAAACCGAATAATACAACATAAGAGTACTAAATCACCATAAACTCTGCATTAAACTCTCTATTTTGTCTTATACCCTAAAGATCACAAAATCTTAAGAAAGTAATTAAATAGCCTTGAAGCTTTGTTAAAAAACTTGCTTACCGGTACATAATATATCTTCCTTAGCATCAAATTCAACCCTACATTTCCATGCTAGTATGGCAGCCGGACGACGAGGCACAAAAGACTTTGAAGAGTTTGATGTGTTGACGTTTGCTTGCTGCTCATTTACATTCTGCTGTGTGCTTGAATTTTCTATTCCATTTACATTACTAACAGTAAACGAAGAAGAAGGAGAGCATATAGGTGGTTGGACCTTGGATTGAGAACCATGATTTTTAGCAAGATGGGTGGCAGGGGCATTAAGTTGTGAAGTATGCACAGCGGGCATCTTATCAGGTGTAGAGTGAGAAGGACCAACATCCGGTGGCAGAGTCTTGGATTGAGATACATTTTGCGGTTTGGCTCGATCATTTCTAGTGGGTGCGTTCAACTTTGAAGTACCTAAGTGCATCTTTTCAGTTTGAGCAGCAGCAAATGCAGCAAATGCATCACCAGAAGGTTTCAGGTTTGCTACTGTGTTTAAAGTTGGAGGAATTTTACAAATGGTTTCTACTAATGAGGGTTCCATAGATTTTGTCGTGGGTGATGGCTCGTGGTTTGGAGGACCAAAGGGTCCCCATTTATACGGGGCTTTGCATGATGAAGATAAGACCTCAACAGAAGTTTGTGAAGCATGATTATCTGTGGGAGTGTGAGGCTTTCCTTCTAGCTTCACTGAGATATTAGCAATTTTTGGCTTAATAAGAAGAAGGTCTGTAGCTTTTGAAGCTGAAGGTGGTTTTGGAGCGGTATGTTTTGTAGTTATAGGTTGTGAATTAGGCTGTGAACAGTGGGACATATGAGTTTGCATCCTTTTCATAGACAACGATGCAGTAGAACCCATAGGTATTCTTTGAGGCAATGGATGCGACACTAAAGTGGATTGAGGCTTAGAACCAACACCTTAACCCACAGAGCTACGTGCAATACCAGGTGCAGTAACAGAAGTGGAAACCCCTGCAATAACATAACCAGCAACAGAACCCACACGGCCAGGACCAGGTGCAATAAAAGGTGCAGACTTAGATTCAGCAGCAATAACAGAACTGACCGAACTGGAACAAGGTGAAGACTTAGATTCAGCTGCAATAATAGAACTAACCGAACCTGAACAAGGTGCAGACTCCGAGCCAAAAGATTGTGGCGGCATTGAAAGCGCTAGCTTCTTCGAGAAAAATGATTCACCAAGGTCAAGTGACCATGTTCTTTTACTACGATAGGCCATCTTGATCTCCGAAGCAGTTTTTGCACGAAAAGAAATAAAAATGGAAAGAAGCTCAGCAAAAAAAGTTTCTGAGTAAAATGTATACAAATTTTACACCTTTTTTAGAGTAAAATGTATAATCAAATAACATAATAAAACACAATTGAAAACCTGTTTCGGGCATAGGTCTCGTGCAATCGCTTCGTCAGATTTAGTCTAGTAAGTTGATCGCGGGATCAAAAACAAAGCCACTTCCTTCCCTCACTGATAAAACAAGTGTGAAACTTAGAAACACAATGAAGTCATCACCAATATTAATAATCAACCCTTTAATATATACCCAATATCATAGAGTCAAATACAATGATGTAATAATAATATCATTACATGTAAAAGTCTCTTGTTCATTCGAATTCAATTGTTTCGTATAATGCCAAAGGTTTTTATAATGTTTATATTTTCATGGATGTACTTTACCGCGAGCAAACATAATAAGTATTGAAGAAACTATGAAGAATGCATTTATGAAAATCATAAACAAAACTACAAGATAAAATAGAATGTCATAAGCATCATTTAGTTATAATCAAACAATACAAAACCATAAAGTCGCACAAACCAACGACAAAAGTTAAGGCACATCATTGCCTACATCAAACAAGTCCATAGGCTTAGTCTTAAGAGCATGTAACCATCCCTTTTTAAGCTCATCCTCGACATAAAACACTTGTCGCGCTTGAGACGAGAAAACAAATGGATCATCACCCAAATTTCTACCGGTGTGTATCAACTTTGAGAAGTTGACACAAACATTGCCATGTGCATTCCTCTTCAAACCCCTGTGTATATCAACCCAATCGCAATGAAACAGGACAACCTTGCAAAATCCATAATAATCCAATTCATATATTTCTTTGAGCTTTCCATAATATTTTAAGCCATCATCACCATCCACCATAACTCCAGAGTTTTGTGTCTTTCGATACCGTTCACGCTCCACAATATCAAATTTATAGCCATTAATAACAAAGCCTTTCATTTTCTTAACGCGATTACTTAAGCCCAATGCCAATGCTTTTCTCAACTTCCCTTATTTGGAGCTATCATCTAAATTATGAACCTAAAATTTAAAAGTTTAAGAAAAAAAGAAAAAGTTATTATGCATAAAGGACTCTCTTATTTTTGTTTTACGAAATAGTAGAACATATGACCTGCTTTTGCAACCATGCTGCAAATTCATTAATTATCCACTCATGTTCATTTGAGTGCCTATGTCCAAATGGAATCTCTTGCCGCTTCAAGCTCTTGAATTGCCTTTACAAAAACATAGGAAAGTATTATACTACAATTTCTACATATTTGGTGAACTCCAAAAAAAAAAATATTATTACTTACTTAATAACGGGTTTCATCTCATCGGAATGTAGCAAAACATAGCGATGTGCTTGTCTTAAACTTTTATCATCGAGACGAGAATTGTGTATCTTCCCAAGCGCTCGACCACCCGAACCAAATAAATATGAATCGAAGGGCAGGCTACCTTCATCATTTCTCTTAAGTCTATTGAAAACGGTTTCAATACCTTCTAAGTATCTTGAACAAAAAAAAATTGTCTCCCTTAGCAAGTATCCTTCTGCTATAGACCCCTCAGGTTGGGCTTTGTTACTTACTTGTGATTTCAGATAAGCCAAGTACCTTAAACAATTGTGCCTAATGTGTATATAGAAGGAAAAAAAAACAAGAGGAACTGTAAACGATTATAGTAAACGAAATATAATTTCAAGAAGATGATCTATCAATCGGGTACATCCATCGATAATGAACGGGTCCACCAAGTTTGACCTCATCCACTAAATGAATCAATAAATGAACCATTGTAGTGAAAAAGGCCGGTAGAATTTCTTTTTCTAACGTGCAAAGAACCAAAACAACATTTGATTGAATGTCTTTCAAATCTTTCTTGGGAAAGAGTCGTAGAGCATAACTTCTTAAAGAAAGAAGACAACTCCTCAAGCAAGTCAATCACTTGAGTGGAATTTGATGCTCTCAAAGCAACCGGAAGGATATCCTGCATGATGACATGATTGTCATGACTCTTCAAGTTCATAAGTCTTTGTCCTCTTTGTTGTTTCAAATTAACACACCTTTGCAAGTTGGACCCATATCCATCCGGAACTTTAATCTTTTGCAAAACTTTTAAAAATCGGTCTTTGTCACTTTCTGTCATAGAGAATGAAGCAAGAGGCATTTCAAGCTTTCCATTTGAGTTTGGTGTAATCCATAGGTGTTGCTTTATTCCCAAATCCTTAAGAGCATCTCTAGCTTTCTCATCATCCCTACTCTTATCCATGTCTAAAAGAGTTCCTAACAGATTGTCACACACGTTCTTTTCAATGTGCATAACATCTAGACTATGTCTCAAAAGATTATGCTCCCAATACTCTAAGTCAAATAATATGCTTCTCTTAGAGCAAAGAACATTGACATTATCAGCAACACCGTCATCATTGCCATTAACACCTTCTCTAGTAGATGCCTCACCCACTTGTTTCATTTTCTTCCTCCCTCTACTTTTTGATGGTTTTTTTTCTTTCCATAGACATATCGGCTCTTTTCTTGCTCTCTTAAAATATCACTTCCACTAGCACGAACTGGAGCTTTACCATATTCCTCTTTCCCATCAAATAGTGCGACTTGTGAACGATAAGGATGATTGGGAGGCAACCATTTTCTATGTCCAAGGTAGCAAATTTTACCCCCAAATCTGTATGAATCGGTAGAATGGGTGCATACAGGGCAAGCTTTGTATCTTTTAGTACTCCATCCTGACAACATAGCATATGCTGGGAAGTCATTTATAGTTCAGTGCAAGGCTGCTCGTAGCTTGAAATTCTTTCCGATATAAGCATCAAAAGCATCAACACCATCCCATAATAATTTCAGCTCATGAATTAATGGTTGCATGTACACGTCAATATCAATTCAAGGACTTGATTTTAAAGGAATAATAGTTGAAAGGATAAATGATGATGGTTTCATGCAAAGCCATGGTGGCAAGTTATAAGGGATCAAAATTATCGGCCAAGTGCTGTAATTAGTACTCATCAAACGATACGGATTAAACCCATCAGTTGCCAAACCTAATCTAACACTTCTTGGATCAGCAGCGAACTCAGAATATCTTTCATCAAAATTTTCCCAAGCCTCTCCATCTGCCGGATGCTCCAAAATCCCATTATCCTTGTGTTCCCCAAAGTCCTTATGATGCCACCTCATATCCTTTGCAGTCTTAGATGACATGTAAATTCTCTTTAGCCTTGGAATAAGAGGAAAATACCTCATCACCTTAGCTGCCTCACCTATCTTACAAGCATCTTTACCGGGATCATTTATTCCAGCATTTTCTCTACCTCTAATCGTCTTCCATCTTGATTCATGACATATGTGACATTCATCTTGACTGGCAAAATTCTCCCCAGTATAGCATGCAATCATTAGGACAAGCATCTATTTTCTCATATCCTAATCCTAAATTCGTGATCATCTTCTTTCCTTCATAATAAGAAGATGGAAACTCCTTAATTTGAGGAAATGCAGCTATTTCAAGTTCTAACAATTTGGTAAATGATTCATTACACCAATTATACGTGCACTTAAGGTGAAACAAATGCAAAAGAAATGATAGCTTTGAGAAAGTAGTGCACCCTTCGTAAAGACCCTCATTAGAGGCTTTAAGTAGTCTAATCCTTAACTCCATACATATCATCCCCTTCCCCATCATGTGAATCCATAACTCCATACATATCATCTAATCCTTCTTTCTCATGCCTTGGTTCACCGAAATGGTCCTGAGATTGCTTGGATTGTAAAATGTCAAACCCAAAAGCTTCCCTAACAACTCTTGTGATATCATCTTGACCTAGTAATGGTTCATCGTTTAAGGTCCCTTGTGTATAACTTTGATCATCAACTTTACAATGGAAATATAAACATATAATATAAATCAGGAAGACACATTAGACATCATAAGATTAGAACAGGCCTGTCAGCAAGGATATCGGATACGAGAGTCAGAGCTGCCCAAAAAAAAACTTAATATGACACAGCAGGAACAAACCTGTTTGTTAGCAACACCAAGGGCATCCAAACGTTTAACAAACACCTGAATCAGGAACTGAATTAGCCTTGCTCCTTTTTCACAGATTTTCTTCAACGAGCAAAGGCACCTACAACACACAGCAAAGTGGCCTCATCAGATTTTTCATCAAGCTAAAAGTTCTTGATTGACAAATAAAAAATACAGAAGAAACAATAGATGACCCTGCCTCACCACCATTTGATTTTAGCACAAAAGGCATTCAATTCAATCACCTTGCAACTTTAGCAGACAAAATACGAAGTTGGGGAACTTTTGCTAATAACGCTCCATCCCACAAAGGCCTCAGGTTATCAACAGTAGCAAAATCCAAAACCCAAACTCTGATTCTTCGTTACTTGTTTATTCATCCTGAACCCGACAAAAAGTGTTTCATAGTCTTCTAAAGCCAATGTAAAAAGGCATCTTGTGGTTCATTTCTCCAATCCTAACACGAGAGCATTTCTAACAATTTTGGCAGGTTAATCGCAACCTCCATTACTTCCTTAATAATTTTAGCTTCTTTTCAGGTTAATAAAATTAAATATTACAGCCCCATATTTTGACACAAAATTGAATGCAAGCGGCACCTCAATGAAACTTCAATGCACTAAACATAAACATTTTATGACATAATTAGGTAATAGGTGTATCCATTTTAAGAATTTCTAATGAAGTGCACTAATCAAAGTCAATTGTGTTTGCGTAACATTAGCACCCGAAGATATAATTCATTAAGTTGCATAAAAGACCTCGGATATTTATCACCCAACTTTCAATTATGACCTCTACATGCAATTTATCTCTGCAAATTATTTGACAACAAAGATTGAGTTACCGTTCTAGAAGATATGTCCACTATGAGCAGTAAAGCACCAATTATGGACTCCAAAGCTGCAAGATCTCCAATATTTAAATCTATTGCAAGATTCAAAAGATTCTTAGCAGATTCCAGTAGATTCTTTGTAAAATATATGAATGCAAGCGGCACCTCAATGAAACTTCGATGCACTAAACATGAACATTTTATGACACTAACACAACGAAATTAATCAAGAAAATCATTAGAAATAGGTCTTAAACCTAAAACCCCATTATAATTGAATCAAAATTAACAATAAAATTCAATTGAAAGTGAACAAGAGAAACCACAAACGACGGGTAATGATGAAAACAGTAATAAAGTAAGCAAATTCGAGATTTTGTTGTAAATGCTTAACCAAAGTGAAATGGAATGAGCTTCAATCAATTCCATTATCTAGGTAAGGTATTGAGGACAAAATGAGCTACGATAAGTTCCATTACCTAGGTATCATGTTTGAGCACAAGACTGAAAATCAATTCCATTCCAAAACAAACAACCAAACACATCGGACATAATTACTGTCTATTGACAGGTATTTAGCAAATTTACCTGTCATACACAAAGTAACAGCTATAACAATGCATTGAGCTTGACCAATCTTACTTTATTGATCACAGTACATCTGACATCTTCAGTAATGCAAAACATTAACAGTTGAGCTACGAGGAGTACATATAAAAGGGAGAGGAACTAAGATTGGTTAAGATGGTAATAATCGTTATAGAGGTATATAGCACTGTCCAATTACAAACTATAACATAGACATCAAGTAGAAATTAGATTATAGTTATTTCAATACCCGATTGAAAAATCTAATATTATTACAATGTTTTCTGTAAATATGGCAACAATGAGAGAGAGTGTGTTTACATATTTAAAGCATCTTAGATCTGAGTTGCCATCAAACTCGTATCAAGAAGTAACAGTGAGCACAATGACAGACTCAGAAATCCAGGAAAACAATCACTGGTATCAATCAAACAGATGAAAGAGCTATGGTTTTTGAACGTGGAGTTGTCTTGACAAGAAATTATCTACAGGCTAAAATATGAAGTATAAACACAAGGGTTGTAGCTCAGTCAAATTTCCATCTAAAATCTACACGTTTCATCATTGCCGGCCATAAATTCATCATCATCTGCCATATTTACTATCTATTGAGACAACAGTGAGACTGTCTTACTTTTCACAACGAGTCGCTTCTTTTGCGCTACTTCTCAGGAGACCCTCTTAGATCAAATAACAAATTGCCTTAATTTCAGTTTAAAAAAACCCTCTTCTCAGGAGTCGTTAAGTTTTGTCCTTATGGAGGTAACACCAATTTTCTTATTCCAAATCCAATCTGGAACTTGTGGTGGTATCTCTTGTTGATTCTCTTTGGTACCATCTCCCCTGTTCTCGAACAGTTAAGACGATAACCCTCTCCGAACAAGTAAGTTAACGAACCAAGTGTAGCTATGGCTTGACAACTTAACGACTCGTCTTTTGTGCATAAATCCTCTAGAGACTCAGCAGAAAGAAAACATGGATGTCCCAGGTTTTTATAGTTCCATAAATTGTTGCATTAGATATTTTAAAGCATTAGCAAAATTTTGCACTGATTTACAGATTTGTGATCAAGTTACTTGATTTTGTCGGATTCAAGGTGTCGGTGTACTAGAGTACTTGTGAACACAGTTGATTTTCTGTCCCCACCTCCTTTTTATTTGTTGAATGATATTTTCTGGGAAGTTTTCTTTTGGAGATATTGCTACATTGGTTGCTCCAGTATCAACATCAGGTACAAACTCTCAGCTGTATGGTATAACCAAATCTTGTCAAATCTGGATCAGGAGTGAGATTCAATAATGCTTCTTCTGTCCATAATTAATAGTCCTTCATAGTACTCTTTTGTAATGGCATGAAAAGGGTGTATCATGGAAAGATACTACTACGGATAATCTTGATATTTTAATTAGTACTCTTTTGTAATCTTGATATTTTGTATCATCTCTTGGCAGCTTTCACTTATGCTCTCGCATACTCTTTGATTAATCTTGATATTTTAATTAGTATTAATCTTTGCGAAATCTTGATGTAGCTTTAGATTCCCACAGCTAATTCCATTATGATTTACTTCAGATCTTTAATTAAAGCTTCACATGTTGTTTTGTGTTAGATCTTGAGAGACTGGTTTAAGCATCCTAAGTTTTGTTTGTCCAAAGATCATAATCCCATCTAAATCTATCAAATTGTCTTGCTCCTTCACATATGTATAGCTCAGAAAGTAATATTTCCTTCTCTTTTCAAGTCATTTCTTACTTTCTTCTGGTATCATCACATAATATATTCTATGAGAATTTCCAACAAATCCCTCTGCTTAGTTCTTCCTCGTTCTCCTTTCATGGTTAGGTTCAAATTCTTCAATTCATCATATGTCATTGTTATTTCCTTTAAATCTCTATGTTGAGTCTTAACAATTCTTCAATTCTTTCCTTTAAATTCTTCAATTCATCATATACTTTATCATTTCAACTTTTCTAATTACATAAACTATAAACAAACTCATTCACAGATAACTATGACAACATGATTCAGAAATTACCAAAATTTTTAACTCAATAGATGAAAGAGATGAAGGCGCCGCAATCTGTTGAATATTTAGAGTATTTGGTTGATAATATTCATGAAACATTAACTTAAGATGATTGGTTATGGTGTCGCTACTTAAGTAATGTTTGGGTATGCATGTTGTGTGTTATAGCTTTGGAAACTATACTTCATGAACCATTGAAGTGCTTCAAGTAATGAAGCAAAGGAGGAGATCAGCCCAGGCTCGCGGCCCGCGAGCTGGGTCGCCCCCCGCGACCTGTGGCTTGGTTTGGTCGCGACTCGCGACGAGCCACTGCTAACTTGGTGCTCCAAATTTCCTTAAGGTCGCGACTCACGACCTATATCGCGAGTCGCGACTGGGCAGTTTTACGGACGTCTAAATTAGACCGTTTCATGCTTAATGAGCGGTTGTGGTCGATTTTCCAAGGCTTTGACGTGCATTATAAGAGGGCAAGCCTCTTATGAATGAAATATAAGTTTATTATCTTTCTCCCAAAAGCACTCTCATTCTCTCCATATACATTGATCATCAAAGCAATATTTACAAACACATTTGTTCTCATTTTGTGATTCTCATACGAGCGTGATAATCACTGATTTCTTCTTTGTATCTCGGAGGTGAATTGCGTGCAACCCGTGCTTCGTATAGGGTTGGAATATCGCTTTTGGGAAAGTGTTCCCATACACGCCTAGAAGTTCATTGTTCATTGTTGTTGTAATTCGTGTGTTCATCTTAATTTCCCGGTTACGAGTTCTAACAATCCAAAAGCGATACAAACTCAAAGATGGCTACACTTCGTGAGATGACAGCGAATTTCCACAAACTTGATAAGTTTGAAGGCGTGGGTTTCCGTAGATGGCAAAAGAAGATGCACTTTATTCTTACCTCTTCGGCGGTGGTGTACGTTCTCACATCCCCGAAGCCCATGAAGTGGATGATGAGACGATTGAGTCTACTAGGAAGAGGAAGAAGTGGGAGAACGACGACTACATATGCCGTGGTCACATTCTCAATGGTATGTCCGATGATTTATTTGATGTTTATCAATACTATGAATCCGCTAAAGTCCTTTTGGATGAATTAGAGTCTAAATATATGGCCGAAGATGCTTCTACTAAGAAATTTCTAGTTGGCAATTTCAATAACTTTACAATGGTTGAGTCTAGGCCAATTATGGAACAATTCCATGAAGTCCAAAGAATTTTAGGAAGCTTTAAACAGCATGATATTAGTATGGATGAAACATTTGCTGTTTCTTCAATAATCGACAAATTAACCTCCTCTTGGAAAGACGTTAGAAATAGCTTGAAACATAGGAAGGATGAAATGACTATTGAACAATTGGATGCTCATCTTCGGATTGAAGAGGGTATTCGGGTTCAAGATGGTCAAAAGGAGGTATATCCTAGTTCTTCCACTATTAACATGGTGGAGGATGGAAAGTCTTATGACTCTAACCCTAAGAAGAGGGCACATAACTTCACCAAGGGAAACTATGGTAAGAAACCAAAGTTTGGTGGAGGAGGACAACAACGAGCTTGTAAAAAATGTGGAAAGCCCGGTCACTTCAAGAAGGATTGCACCATTTGGAAGAAAAAGATGAACAAGAATGGGCATGGTGGTGGGAAAGGCGAGTCAATCCATACCCAACCTAAGCAAGGTACTTGTGCACAAGTTTCACTTAATTCGATTTTGAATTATGTGTGTACGATTTCTGAAATCTTTTGTGTACAGGATGATTGTTCATGGTACATCGATTCGGGAGCTTCAAGGAATGTATGTGATAAGCTAAAGTCGTATCACCTAATAAAAGATAAATCCTAAGTCCTCTAACAATGATAGTCAAGGGAAGTAGGGTCGAATCCACAGAGAGACAGAGTTTCTAAGTTAATAATCAGCTAAAAAGCTACTTCAGACAAGATCAGATAGAAACAGCTGAACTAATAATTAAGCTAAGGAAAACGAATTAAACTGAGGGTTTAACTATGGAATAAAAGCCTAGATTATTAGGTCGGTCCACCATGCTTATACCAATCAAATAAGGTCAAATACTATCAAAACCTAAGTCATGAGTCGAGGGATTAGAGCTTGTGTTAAGCTGTGGTTAAGACTCAACGCTCATAGTTCAACATACGCCGCATGTTCACTAACGTAATCAGAACTACTGATGTGTCCTAGGCCTCTAATCGTAAGATAGATCTGTGCAAACAACTATTAACCACAAGCAATCAATGAAATTGGCCACTAACATCAATCACTAATTAAGAACAAACCACATCACAATCACTCTAATCAAGCCCTAGAAATCGATAGGAATCTAAATAACAATCATGGTATAAACATGGCTTCCCTATCTAACACCCTAGAAAGAGAACAACTCACTCATAATTGAATTGACAATAACAATACTAATTTGAAACCCTAATAATTGCATCATGAATGATTAAATACTTAAACTAAGCAATCAAAGTAATTAAAGAGACAAAGAGTAGAGAAGAATACCAATTGACGGAAAGCAAGAACTTTTATTAAAATCGAATCCGAGGTTCAATGACCTTTAATCTAATCTAAAGTGTTTAAACTAAAATAAAGCTAAACGAAGAACTATCGAAAAATAAAACTAGGGAAAAAGATGTCTCTAAAATAATGAGGAAAAGGTATTTATAATACCCATCAAAGTCTAACTAAAAGCGGAAAATAGAAGATAGGAATCGCGTTTATGGGCACGGGACCCGATCGGGCAAAGGGCCACCCGATCGGGCCCATAGTAAAAATTATCAACTTTTTCCTTTGGACTTAGCGTAGTAGCAGCATCACTTGACAAGAGAATTGGGCCGCCCGATTGGATCGGGCACCCCTGCCCTATCGGGCCAACATCACTACAAGCCCAGTTTTGCTCCCATCTCACGCAGCAGCACAATGAGACCTAGGAGCTCCCCACCCGATCGAGTCGGGCAGCAGGTGCCCGATCGGGCCTGGGGACTTCAATGCACAACAACTTTCAATTTTTCTCTCGCCCGATCGGGTCAGGCAAAGCTTGCCCGATCGCGTCCGCAACTTTTCCACCCGATCACAATATCTTCGCCCGATCGGGCCGTTTCTTGCCCGATCAGAGTACGGAAAACTCCTTTTTGACTCTTTGGCTCTCAATTCTTCATGTTTAGAGGTCTTGGGACCTCCTAAACTACCCATAAAGCTCGTGAGCCATCCTATGTGCCTCGTAACATCTCGTAAAATCGTGGTTGCTTCCATATAGCTTGGAAATAGGGAGAAAACTCTCTAAAACCTGCAATTCAACACTAAAACACAAAACCACAACTATATACGATAGTTAGCACATAATAGCTCCGAAGAGCTCCAATGACGCACAAATTAGCTTGTAAAAAGGGGAGAAAACTCTAAATAAATACGTGATATCAGTATGCAAAGAACGATCTCTCTTCAAGACCTTGAAAGAGGCAGATGAAGGAGAAGTTCTTTACATGGGAAACAATTCTACTGCAAAAGTCTTAGGATTAGGACAAGTTGAGCTAGTTTTTAGTTCCGGAAAGTCTCTTGTGTTAAGAGATGTTGTATTTGCTCCGGACCTTTCAAAAGAATCTAGTCTCGGGAGCTATCTTGAATCGAATAGGTTTTAAAATGGTTTTTGAGTCGGATAAGTTTATTTTATCTAAAGGAGGGTCTGTTGTTGGTTTGGGTTATTTATGTAATGGTATGTTCAAGTTAAGTATTTCGAATACTTTGTTAAACAATGTTTGTGTTGTTAATGATAGTTCTTCTCTTTGGCATTATCGGCTTGGTCATGTTAATTATAGAAAGTTATATTCTATGTCAAAGGATGATTTGATTCCTAGTTTTGATCCAAGCATAGAGAAGTGTGGAACATGCATGCTTACAAAGATAACCAGAAATTCTTTCCCTAATAATGTGGAAAGAGATACTAATTTGCTTGATTTGGTGCATAGTGACCTATGTGATTTTCATAGCACTCCTTCTTTAGGTAATAAGAAGTACATCATAACATTTATAGATGATTATTCTAGGTATTGTTATGTTTATCTTCTATTAACTAAAGATGAAGCTCTAGATAAGTTTAAGATCTATAAAAACGAGGTTGAATTGCAACTAAATGACAAAATAAAACGGCTTAGAACCGATAGGGGTGGTGAATACCATGATCCTAGTTATTTCCAATCATTAGGAATCATACATGAAAGAACCGCGGCTTATACACCACAACAAAATGGTATAGCGGAAAGAAAGAATAGAACTTTACAATAAATGGTAAATTCTATGTTATCCTATTCGGGCTTGAGTGATGGATTTTGGGGTGAAGCGATTTTATCGGCTTGTTATTTATTAAACCGCATTCCTATGAAAAAGAACAAAGTTACACCCTATGAATTATGGTACAAAAGAAAACCAAATCTAAGTTATCTTAGAGTTTGGGGTTGTAGGGCAATTGTAAAGTGCCGGAACCTAAACATAAAAAGTTAGGTGAAAGGGGAGTTGAATGCATCTTTATAGGGTATGTTATTCATAGCAAGGCCTATAGGTTCTATGTTATATAACAAAATGACGTTTGGTCAATTCACACTATTATGGAGTCAAGAGATGCAATCTTTGATGAAAATCGATATTCATCAATTCCTAGACCAAAGAATGTAACTCCAAGTACCATTATTCAAGAAGTTGATCGGTCTTTAAATGATCAAGAATTAGATGAACAAACTCTAGAAGAGAATGTAGCATCGACTTCATCACAACCTAGAAGAAGTAAAAGGGAAAGAAAGGAGAAATCCTTTGGCCTGGATATTCATGTATATTTGGTTGAAGGATCTAGAAGTTCTATTTTAACTAAATTTCCATATGTGTTTAATGTGGAAGGTGATCCTTTGACTTATGATGAGGCCATGAGATCTCAAGATGCTCCTTTTTGGAAGAAAGCTATTGATGATGAGATGGATTCCATCATGGGGAATAACACAAGGGTTTTGGCGGATTTGCCTCCCAGGTGTAAACCTATTGGGTGTAAATGGATTTTCAAGAAGAAAATGAAAATCGATGGAACTATTGATAAGTTCAAAGCCCGGTTAGTGGCTCAAGGCTTTTCCCAAAAGCCGGGTATCGATTATTTCGATACATATGCACTCGTTGCTAGAATCTCTACTATAAGGTTGTTGATTGCTCTTGCGGCTATACACAACCTTGTGATCCATCAAATGGATGTTAAGAAGACGTTCTTAAATGGAGAGCTAGATGAGGAGGTTTACATGAAACAACCCGAAGGGTTTGTTGTAAAAGGTCAAGAAGGTAAAGTTTGCAAACTCGTTATATCTTTATATGGGCTAAAACAAGCACCCAAGCAATGGGTTGTCTAACGGATTTAAGTTAAATATTTCGGACAAGTGCGTATATAGAAAATTTGATGACTTAGGTCATGGTGTTATGATTTGTCTATATGTAGATGACATGTTGATTAGGTCATGGTGTTATGATTTGTCTATATGTAGATGACATGTTGATTTTTGGGACTGATTTGTCACAAGTTGAGTGGGCAAAGGCTTTCCTATCATTAATGTTCTCCATGAAAGATTTAGGAGAAGCGGATGTCATTCTAGGCATAAGAATTAAAAGAAGCAATGGAAAATTGAGTTTATCTCAAACACACTACATTGAAAAAGTACTTAAGAAGTTCAATGTTAGTGATTGCTCTTTTGTATCAACTCCTATGGATCCAAGTGAGAAATTAATGCCAAATGATGGTAGTGCGGTATCTCAACTTGAATATGCACGGGTCATAGGTTGTTTTGATGTATGCTATGACGAGTACTAGGCCGGATATCGCATTTGCGGTAGGAAAGCTTAGTAGGTATACTAGTAACCCTAGTATGAAGCATTGGCATGCTATTCGTCGTGTCTTAAGGTATTTGGGGAAAACCAAAGATTATGGTTTATTCTACAGTGGATATACTTTGGTTTTAGAAGGTTATTCGGATGCAAGTTGGATCTCTAATAGAGAGGATCACTGTTCCACAAGTGGATTCATTTTCCTACTTGGGGGAGGTGCTATCTCTTGGGCTTCTAAGAAGCAAACTTGTATTGCGGACTCCTCCATGACTTTGTAGTTCATTGCTTTGTCCTCGGCTAGTAAAGAGGCAGAGTGGTTAAAGAATCTCATGATTGAGATTCCTTTGTTGCCAAAACCAATATCGCCCATAGCGATACATTGTGATAACGATGCAGCTTTGGCAAGGGCATATAGTCAAGTTTATAATGGTAAGTCAAGGCACATTGGTGTGCGGCATTCATATATTCAAGGACTTATCAAGGATAGTGTTATCACTGTTGACTATGTGCGGACTACGTATAATCTAGCGGATTGTTTTACTAAGGCCTTGGCTAGAGATACGGTGAAGAGGATGGCAATCGGTCTCAGATTGGAGCCCTTAGTTAATCACGAGTGAGGGAATCTTAACTTAACGCCCAATAAGACGTTGGGTCTTAAGTTCAATAAGATTAATTCCTTCATTTGATGATTGAAGAACATTTGTAAATATCCTCTAAGTATTGTTCTTATTTTGACTATGATGTTGATAAGAGGTTGTAAATCTTAATAGTTCTCTTGTTATGCCTTGTCATAGTGGTATGTTTATTTAAGAGTTCTACCTATGTAAGTGTGAAGTTTAACCGCTTCAAGTAGCTATAGGGGCATAGCTATGATACACTTATGAATGATACGGACACATGGCTTTAAGTGTCAAGTTTAATGAGTTCAAATAGTTAATCTTGTGTATATGGTAACTTCAAGTTTTCCACTATGTATTGAGATTGGTTCAATCGCTTGCGACACCTTTCGGATACGGATTCTTGGAATGTATATTATACTAGGTGGAAGTTCAAGTCTTAGTACACTTTCATTGATGCATGAGGTTGTTTGTTTTGATGATGTTTTTGTGCTTAGTATCTTTTAGAATACTCTAAATGGGGGAGGATTATTGAATATTTAGAGTATTTGGTTGATAATATTCATGAAACATTAACTTAAGATGTTTAGTTATGGTGTCGCTACTTAAGTAATGTTTGGGTATGCATGTTGTGTGTTATAGCTTTGGAAACTAAACTTCATGAACCATTGAAGTGCTTCAAGCAATGAAGCGAAGGAGGAGATCAGCCCAGGCTCGCGGCCCACGAGCTGGGTTGCCCCCCGCGAGCTGGGACGCCCCCGCGAGCTGGGACGCCCCCCGCGAGCTGGGACGCCGCCCCCGCGACCTGTGGCTTGGTTTGGTCGCGACTCGCGACGAGCCATTACTAACTTGGTGCTCCAAATTTCCTTAAGGTCGCGACTCACGACCTATGTCGCGAGTCGCGACTGGGCAGTTTTACGGACGTCTAAATTAGACCGTTTCATGCTTAATGAGCGGTTGTGGTCGATTTTCCACGGATTTGACGTGCATTATAAAAGGCCAAGCCTCTTATGAATGAGATATAAGTTTATTATCTTGCTCTCAAAAGCACTCTCATTCTCTCCATTTACGTTGATCATCAAAGCAATATTTACAAACACATTTGTTCTCATTTTGTGATTCTCATACGAGCGTGATAATCACTGATTTCTTCTTTGTATCTCGGAGGTGAATTGCGTGCAACCCGTTCTTCGTATAGGGTCGGAATATCGCTTTTGGGAAAGTGTTCCCATACACGCCTAGAAGTTCATTGTTCGTTGTTGTTGTAATTTGTGTGTTCATCTTAATTTCTCGGTTACGAGATCTAACACAATCAAGTAAGCAAAATATGAAAGAATTACCAAAAACAATATGCAATTTCGAAAACCTAGCTAGCTTTCACGAAATTTAAAAGGAAAAGGAGAAACCTTTGGATTGAATTCCACTATGACAGAAAATTAAAACCTTTGAATCGAATTCCTCAATTGAGAGCAGTTGAGATGATTGAGGAGGTAATCGAATTCCACAATTCAGAGCAGTTGAGATGATTGAGGTAGCCGAATTTTTGAAGCAGAGTGATAGAGCAGTTGAGGGTTGAGAGAATGTGGGCGAAAGTCTTGGTGTACACTGTTCTATTGAGCATTTTTTAAAAATTTATTTTTGTGGGTAGGCGAAATTGTGGGCTACGTGTGCACAGCACGTGAAATCTTGGCGCATTACTGTGTCGCTGAAGTGTGGGCACATTAAAGCGCCGAGAAAACCGCCCTCCAAAATAATTCGACCAACACTAATTATAAGTGCCGAAGATAAAGTGCCGAGATGATATACGTTTTGTAGTAGTGAGGGTCGAATCCACAGAGAGACGGAGTTCTAAGTTAATATCCAGCTAAACAGCTACATCAGACAAAATCAGATAGGAATAAGTTGAACTACTAATTAGACACTTAAAAGCAATATAAAGAGGGATTTAATATATGAAATAAAGGTCTAGGGAGTTAGTTCGGTCCACCATGCTTACACCAATCAAGGGATCAAACAACTATCAGAACCTAGGTCAAGAATCGATAGATTAGAGCAATGTCAAGCTATGGTTAAGTCTCAATGCCCATAATTCAACATATGCAGCATGTTCACAAACATAATCAGAATTACTGATGTGTACTAGACCTCTAAAAGTAAGACGGGTCTGTGCAAACAATTATTAACCTCAAGCAATCAATGAAACTGCGCAATAACATTAATTACTCAATAAGAACAAATCACACCATAATCAATCTCATCAAACCCTAGAAACTAATAGCAATTCAAATAATCAAGGTATAAACATGGCTTTCCTCCCCAATCCCTAGAAATTAAACTACTCAGACATGATTGAATGAACAATCATAAAACTAATAAAGAACCCTAATTTAAACATCATGAATCAAAATAATAATTAATCTAAACAATCAAAAGCAATTAAATAGATTAAGAAAGAAGAATAATACCGAATGACGGAAAGCAATAACTTTAATTGAAAATAATCTGAGGTTCAATCACCCCTTAAACTAATCTAAAGTGTTTAATCTAATAAAAGCTCCCTAAAAACTAAACTAAGAACAATGGAATTAAACTAGAATCCAGATGTCCCTAAAAATATGAAGTTAAGCTATTATAATAGCCCAAAATCAAATAAAAAATGGAAATAACAAAGATAGATTTCCGCGGAATCGAGTGCAGGACCCGATCGGGCAAAGGGGCACCTGATCGGGCCCACACTAAAAATTGACCCAACTTCTTTCTCTTAAAATCTACGCAGCAACAGCAGTTAGGCACAAAATGGGCTTCGCTTGATCGGGTGGTGGATCGGGTGCCCAATAAGAAGGCCCAGCTTGACTTTGGCGTGAAAAGCAGCAGCAATATGAAGGTTGGGCCTGGCCCCCACCCGATCGGGTTGGGCAGCAGTGCCCGATCGGGCCTGGGTGAAAATGGCCCAGCTTCCACTCTTTGTTCAACGCTACACAACATCAAACCATTTTGATCATATCATGGGCCTGCCCGATTGGGTTGAACCTTGCCCGATCGGGTTGGGCTTGAAATGCCCAACTTCAACTTCTTCGTTTCTTCACCCGATTAGGTCAGGTGATGTCCGCCCGATCGGGTGCGAAACTTTACCACCCGATCAATAAATCATCGCCCGATCGGGCAATTTTCTGCCCGATCAGAGTACAGGAAGCTCCTTTTGACTCTTTGACGCTCAATTCTTCATGTTTAGAGGTATTGGGACCTCCTAAACTATCCATAAAGCTCGTGGCCATTCCTAAGTGCCTCATAACATCTCGTAAAGTCGTGGTTGCTTCCGAATAGCTCGGAAATAAGGAGAAAACTCCCTAAAACCTGCAATTCAACACTAAAACATAAAACCACAACCAAATACGATAATTAGTATAAAATAGCTCTGAAGAGCTCAAATGATGCACAAATTAGCTCATAAATAGGGGAGAAAACTCTATATAAATACGTGATATCAAACTCCCCCAAACTAAACCTTTGCTTGTCCTCAAGCAAACAGAACATGAACATGGAATAGATTGTCTCACCCCATAGATAAAAATCAATCAAAGCTCAAAAACGTTTTCAAGACTAAGAATCATTCAAGCAGGCAAAATTCAAGTTTGGCTAATCGATCTATCAAACTACCAATCATCCAAGCAATTCATTAAATTCAGGCATCCACAAGGCATACAAATCCTGAAAAGGCTCTCACAAAGGTGTCACTCCTCTCAATTTTGTGGGAGGTAAAAAATATGGCCGAACACTCACCAACCCGACCATAAATTGCCCTTCCCACTCACGCTCTTATGTGTTTAAGAAGGTTAAATGACGTTCATCTTAGCCAAATCGACTCAGTTAGCAGACATACTCTTTAACTTTGACAAACTGACTCGAAATCAATCCAATTAACAATGCATACACGAGCTCAAGAGGGCTTTATAGGGTTGTAATGGGGCTTAGGCAAGAGGTAAGGGATATATTTAGGAAATATGGTGGAAAAACCAAGAATGAGGGAGCATAATTCACTCGAACAAGGCCGAAGATGGCCTAACAACCCCCAAACAACACCATAAAACCACAAAATACGTCCCAACTCTTATGAATAAATGAAAACTCACAACAAACCCAATTTTCAAGCAAAGTAGCATATTTTTATTTATAAACATACGTGAATGAAGGAACTTTGAATTCTTTTGAACTTTTATTTCTTTTTCTTTCATTTTACGAAC
The DNA here is from genome assembly GCA_947645195.1 of Patellifolia procumbens. NCBI lineage: Eukaryota > Viridiplantae > Streptophyta > Magnoliopsida > Caryophyllales > Amaranthaceae > Patellifolia > Patellifolia procumbens. The sequence continues at coordinate 55,760 of CANSGD010001485.1, forward strand.
CAATCATTCACGCAATCTAACTTTGCTTTTTTTTCTCACACTTAAACCACATCAAATACACTTTAATTCCCAAAAACCAAACCAAACCAAACCATAAAACCAATCTCAAAACTCAACCCAACAAACGCTCCCCAAAGCTAGGCTTGGAAATAGAATCGAAATAAAGGCCATGGGCTCATGACAAGGGTTTTAGTAACACGAAACAGGTCATTAGGCTCAGCGGGTCTAAGGAGGATAAAAGTATATCAAAAATTCACTCTGAGGCTCAAGAATCAGACAAAAGAATGCCTCTATCACAACAAATGCTACAAGTCATCAAATATCAGACAAGTACGAATTCAAAGTCAAGATCAATCCACTAAAGAGGAACTAAAACACAAAAACAGACTGGATAATCATATGAATCCAATAGGCTTACAAAGAGGCCTCACAGTCTAACAATTCAGGCATGCAGCACAATGTAGTGTAATAAAATCAAACTCGCTCGAAGTCATAGCAATCAAACATCAAATCATAGCCTCAAGATCACAAATGCCCAGCTATCCAGAAAACAGAGTCAAATCATTTTCAATTAGAGCACAACGAGGGGCACAAGGAGGCAACTATATCAGTCATGGGAACCATATTTTTTTTGATTTTTTTTTCAGTATTTTTCGAAAGCAATAAGTCTATCCTAGAAAGCAGTAAAAGAGATAGAGAATACAAACAGAAATCCTCCCCCAAGCTGAACTTGGTAGTGTCCTCAATGCCAAAAGGTAACAAAGGACGATGTTAAGAGGAAAAACAACGTTAGTACCCTCACTCTCTGTCACTAAAAGAAAAAAAAGAAAAAAGAAAAAGGAATAGGAGGAAAATACGAGTTGCCTCTCGCACATCGCTAGTTTATAAAGGTCCCGCTCGACCATAATACCTCCATCTCTCAAATTGGAGGGGCTAGGCAGTGAGAGCCACCCTCATTAAACATCTTTCTTCTCCAAATGTTCTTGATAATACCTCTAGACTGTGAGGCAACCTTAGGAGCACTTTTCACCTTCTCTACACCTTCCTCATCCAAAACATCAGCCCTGCAACAAGATTGTTCAAGCATAGATGCCTTAACAGCATTGGTTAGTTTAGAAATCACTTTATCATCACCAACACTCAGAGTTAAAGACCCAAACTTAACATCAATGACAACACCAACAATACACAAAAACGGTATTCCCAGAATAATGGGAATCTGGGCATCCTCATCCATATCTAACACCACAAAATCAACCGGAATGTAGAATTTCCCGACCCTAACAGGATCGTCGTCCTCTAAAACACTTAGTGGGTATTTCATAGAACGACCAACCATCTGTAAAGTGATTTGTGTTCATTTAAGTGCTCCGATATTCAGTTTCTTATAAACAGATAATGGCATAACATAAACAGAAGCACCTAAATCACACAAAGCTTTATCAATGAAAATAGGTCCAAGATGGCAGGGAATAGAAAAACCAACAGGATCTTTCAACTTTGGTGGGGTTTTATTTTGAATAAAAGCACCACACTCTTCCGTAAGAGCGACACGTTCTACCCCACCAAAGTCTTTTTTCTTAGTTATCATGTCTTTCAGAAATTTGGCATATACAGGGACTTGGGTAATTAAATCAGTGAATGGAATCGTTACCTCAAGCTTCTTGATCATACCCAAGAACTTACCAAATAACTGATCGACCTTTGATTGTTGCATCCTGTGAGGAAAAGGTAGCCTTGGTGCAAAAGTCATTTCAGATCCTTTCTCCTTTTTCTTCCCTGTCTGTTCAGCTTCCTCATATAAGTCGACTTCAAACGTCGAACTCTTCCCTTTTCCTTCCTCTACCACCTTCTTTTTCATAATAGTCGGGGCACCCTCATCAATGGGCAATGGAGGAGCATCATAAGCAGCGCCACTACGAAGAGTAATGGCTTTTACGTGCTCCCTCTGAATGGGTTGCCCTTGCAATTCCCCTTGTCGCCTCTGAGCATTGTTGCTAGCCAATTAGGCAATTTGTGTCTCGAGAAGTCTGATGTGCTTATCTTAAGCTCTTTGTGCCTCCCCTTACCTGTATATGCTTTTGTGTTTCTTCATTGGTCTTTTCCATAGCCAACATCAACTTCATCAATTAAGACATGGAGGGCTCTTGCGGGTTGATGTTTTGTGGAGGTGGGTTTGAAAATTTTGTGGGGCATGGAAGTTGTTAGGGTGATGGAAATTCTGTGGTCGAGGTCTCTGAAAACTAGGGGGTTTGGTATTATGAGGGTTTAAAATGATTTTGTGGAGGTGGGGGTTTATAGTTTTGTGGATTTTGGTAGTTATGTGGCGGGGGAAAGTTTGGTTGTCTCTGTTGGAAGGCGTTTGCCTGCTCCATCTGATGGTGACTTAACTAACAGTCATGCCCAAAGTGACCTTGAACACCACATACCTCGCAATAAGATGAGGTAATGGGTGCCATGGCAGACATAGTGTTAATACTCAAGGGAGGGGTGTCGAGGTAGAGGATTTCAAGGTGTCAATCTGCTGGCTCAACTTCGCCATCTGCGAAGTCAACAATGCTAAGGCGCCAACCTCCAATACCTTCCTTGTGAGGCTTCGGGAAGTGAAATGATCATTGGCTGCAAGGTTTGAAAGAAAATCATAGCCTACATCCACTTCCTTATCCAGAAAAACTCCTCCCGCAGACGAGTCAATAATACTCTTCGTCTGAAGTTGAAGACCATTGTAGAATGTCTGCATCAAGAACCGTTTGTCCATGTTGTGATGTGGACACTCTCTCTGCAAATCTCGAAACCTAGCCTACGCTTCCCGAAGTGTTTCATCAGGCTCTTGGGAAAACGTGGCTAGTTTATTTCTGATTTCTGCTGTTTTTGTGGGAGGATAGTACTCTCTAAGGAACGCAGCAGAAATCTCCAACCATGCAGACACTTTGATGTCGTTGAACCACTTCTGAGCTCTATCTCGGAGTGAAAACTCGAATAACATGACCTTTAATTTCTCAGGTGTGACTCCTTGGTGCTGTACAGTTTGGCAGAGTTGCTGAAATCTCTGCAAATGATTGGCCGGAACTTCAGTAGGATGCCCACCAAACTGATTTTGCTGAACCATGCTAATGAGTCCAGGCTTAATCTCAAGATTGTTAGCGGCGATGGTGGGCATTGGTGGGCCAGTAGGAACGCCGTCAGGATTGGGGCACCCCATATGAATTAAGTGATTTAGACATAACTGAACTCGAGGTCTTTGATCCAGAGGTGTTCAGCTAAACAGACTGCTTTTCTCTATGAATTTTCTTTCGAATCTGCCTGATTGTCCTTGTAAGATTGGGATCCGCTGGGATGGGGGAACCGTTTCTTTGAGACCTAGGCATACAAAAGAAACAAAAAGAAGCAATAAAATGTACCTCAATTGGAACAATGAAGTTCTAATGAGGCATAGAGAAGTAAACCAAATAACCAAACAAAAACTTAAAAAACTACCCGTCTCCCGGCAACGGCGCCAAAATTTGACAGGCTAAAGTCGTATCACCTTATCAAAGATAAATCTTAAGTCCTCTAACAATGATAGTAAAGGGAAGTAGGGTCGAATCCACAGAGATACGGAGTTCTAAGTTAATATCCAGCTAAACAGCTACTTCAGACAAATCAGATAGAAATAAGCTGAACTACTAATTAGACGCTAAAAAGCAATATAAAGAGGGATTTAATCTATGAAATAATAGGTCTAGGGAGTTAGTTCAGTCCACCATGCTTATACCAATCAAGGGATCAAACAACTATCAGAACCTAGGTTAAGAATCGATAGATTAGAGCAATGTCAAGCTATGGTTAAGTCTCAACGCCCATAATTCAACATATGCAGCATGTTCACAAACATAATCAGAATTACTGATGTGTACTAGGCCTCTAAAATTAAGACAGGTCTGTGCAAATAATTATTAACCTCAAACAATCAATGAAACTGCGCAATAACATTAATTACTCAATAAGAACAAATCACACCATAATCAATCTCATCAAATCCTAGAAACTAATAGCAATTCAAATAATCAAGGTATAAACATGGTTTTCCTCCCCAATCCCTAGAAATTAAACTACTCAGACATGATTGAATGAACAATCATAAAACTAATAAAGAACCCTAATTTAAACACCATGAATCAAAATAATAATTAATCTAAACAATCAAAAGCAATTAAAGAGATTAAGAAAGAAGAACAATACCGAATGACGGAAAGCAATAACTTTAATTGAAAATAATCCGAGGTTCAGTTACCTCTTAAACTAATCTAAAGTGTTTAATCTAATAAAAGCTCTCTAAGCTAAAAACTAAACTAAGAATAATGGAATTAAACTAGAATTCAAATGTCCCTAAAAATATGAAGTTAAGCTATTTATAATAGCCCAAAATCTAATAAAAAACGGAAATAATAAATATAGATTTCCACGGAATCGAGTGCAGGACCCGATCGGGCAAAGGGCCACCCGATCGGGCCCACACTAAAAATTAACCCAACTTCATTCTCTTAAAATCTACGCAGCAACACCAGTTAGGCACAAAATGGGCTTCACCCAATCACAGGCCCGATCAGGTGGTGGATGGGGTGCCCAGTAAGAAGGCCCTACTTGACTTTGGCGTGAATATGGCTGGGCTTGGCCCCCCCACCCGATCGGGCCTAGGTCAAAATGGCCTAGCTTCCACTCTTTGTTCAACGCCACACAACAGCAAACCATTTTGATCATATCATGGGCCTGCCCGATCGGGTTGAACCTTGCCCGATCGGGTTTAGCTTGAAATGCCGGACTTCAAATTCTTCGTTTCTTCACCCGATTAGGTCGGGTGATGTCCGCCCAATCGGGTGCGAAACTTTTAATACCCGATCAATAAATCATCGCCCGATCGGGCCATTTTCTGCCCGATCAGAGTACGAGAAGCTCCTTTTGACTCTTTGACTCTCAATTCTTCACGTTTAGAGGTTTTGGGACCTCCTAAACTAAACATAAAGCTCGTGGCTATTCCTACGTGCCTCGTAACATCTCGTAAAGCCTTTGTTGCTTCCTAATAGCTCGGAAATAAGGAGAAAACTCCATAAAACCTGCAATTCAACACTAAAACACAAAACCACAATTATATACGATAATTAGTATAAAATAGCTCCGAAGAGCTCAAATGATGCACAAATTAGCTCATAAATAGGGGAGAAAACTCTATATAAATACGTGATATCAAGGAGAGAGAAAAGGATCGGGATTTAGATTAATATAATCAATTAGAATAATTTATGGTAGCTCGATTAGACTAAATAAATGAAGCATCCAGGCTCCGTTTATAAAAACCCTAATCCCGATTGGGAATATATTGCAGATTACTACTTGTATTATATAGTGTATTTACTTTAACTCTTAATCGATTTGAGATCAAAAATAGAAAAAGAGTGATCTTAACTTTAATCACTCGATTAAAGTAATAAATATAATATGTTGAATATTAAAATTGACGAAATAAATAAGGTAAATTCCCAATGGTGGCCCTTAGGTTTTAAGAATTCTCAGTGGTGTAAATTTTTAAAAAACTTTTCCGCTAGTAACCCTACTTTACATATTATTCCCAAACATAACATTAATGAAGAATATTTCATTAATAATAAAGCATATTATATTAGTTAATAGTTAAAGTAGTTACTTGCACGTAAAACGAGGTATTTTGGGTCGTTTTTTGCCCTTAAGGGATGATTTTAGTGGGTAAGTTTTAGCTCTTAAGAGTTGATTTTGAGGTCGAAATTGGCAAAAAAAAGACCCAAAATGCCTCGTTTTATATGCGAGTGACCGCCTTAACTGTTAACTAACGGAATATGCTTTGTTATTAACGGAATATTTTTCATTAAGGTTATGTTTGGGAATAATTAGTAAAGTAGGGCTACGAACGGGAAAGTTTTTTTGGAATTTTCGCCACTGGGAATTCCTTAGACCTAAGGGCCACCATTGGGAATTTCCCAATAAATAAAAAAGGGGGGATCTTAACAAAAAAAAAACCAAGTAAAATTGGAAAGATTTGTCCTATATGTGCAAATCAAAATCGTGCAGATCTTTACCCGGAGTAGAGCATAAACCTAAAAAAATTAAAGAGACGCATTGAAGAACAAGAAAATGACATCATGATTTGGATTGGATCTCGATGATATGATACATCAATGAAAAGTAAGTTCTATAAGTTTAGTAAATTCTATTTTTTCGCTTTTAGTACAATTTTATTCTATCTTAATTATAGAAATATTATTATATGGGTAATTGGGTAATTTCGGGGAAGGTAAAAATGTTGCTACCAAAATGACTTAATTCAACTAAACTCAAATCAACAGTCAAAACATATACCTTTGCTCGAAAAACACTTCAATGTAATACGAAATCATAAAGTCTTTTGCTACCAAACCAACTTTGATCAACTAGAATTAAATCGGCTACAAACATAAGACCTTTTTGCTACCAAAATAAGTTCATTGTAATACCAAAGTACTTCCTCCGTTTCTTTTTATTTGGAACATAGAGAAAAACACACAAACCAAGGAATGTAGAGAGAGAAAGAGGGGACCACTTGTTAATGAAGAAAAAGCACACATATCAAGGGTAAAGTTGTAAATAAAAGAAAAATAAGTTTCCACTTTAGGAAACGTTCCATTTATTGTGACTATTCCATAAAAGGAATACGTTCCAAATAAAAAGAAATGGAGGTAGTATAAAACTTTTGCTACCAAAACAACTTAGATCAATTAAACTTAAATCAACTGCCAAAACTTATACCTTTTACTACCAAAATAACTTCAATGTAATACTAAAGCATAAACTTTTGCTACCAAAATAACTTAGATCAACTAAACTCACATTCACTATAAAACATATATCTTTTGCTACGAAAACAACTTCAATGCAATACAAAAGTCTCGAACTTTTGCTACCAAAACAACTTAGATCAACCAAATTCACATTAACTATCAAAACATATACCTTTTCCTACGAAAATAACTTTAATGTAATACATAAGTATAAAAGTTTTGCTACCAAAATAACTTAGATCAACTTAACTTACATCAACTACAAAACATAAGATCTTTTGCCACCAAAACAACTTCAACGTAATACCAACTTTTGCTATCAAAACAACGTGGAGAAGAAAGTTAAAAATACACCTAAGGTTGCCTTACCGTCTAGAGGTATTATCAAGAACATTTGGACAAGAAAGATGTTTGATGAGGGTGGCACTCACTGCCAAGCCCCTCCAATCTGAGAAGTGGAGGTATTATGGTCGTGCGGGACCTTATTAACCAGCGCTGTGCGAGAGGCAACTCGTAATTTCCCTCTTATTCCTTTTTTCATTTTATTTTTATTTTTTTTAGTGAGCGAGAGTGAGGGTACTAACATTGTTTTTCCTCTTAGCATCTTCCTTTGTTACCTTTTGGCATTGAGGACACTGTCAAATTCAACTCGGGGAAGGATTTCTTTTTGTATTCTCTATCACTTTTACTGCTTTCTAGGATAGATTTAATCCTTTCGAAAAATACTAAAAAATAAAAAAAATATGTTCCCATGACTGGTTTAGTTGCCTCCCTGTGCCCCTTGTTGTGCTCTAATTGAAAATGATTCGACTTTGTTTTCTAGATAGCTGGGCATTTGTGATCTTGCGGCTATGATTTGATGTTTGATTGCTATGATTTCGAGCGAGTTTTGATTATATTATACTACATTGTGCTGAATGCCTGATTTGGTTAGACTATGACGCCTCTTTGTAAGCCTATTGGATTCATATGATTATCCAATCTGTTTTTGTGTGTTAGTTCCTCTTTAGTGGATTGATCTTGACTTTGACTTCGTACTTGTCTGATATTCGATGACTTGTAGCATTTTCTGTGATAGAGGCATTCTTTTTCTGATTCTTGAGCCTCAGAGTGAATTTTTGATATACTTTTATCCTCCTTAGCCCCACTGAGCCTAATGACCTGTTTCGTGTTACTAAAACCCTTATTATGAGCACATGGCCTTTATTTAGATACTATTTCCAAGCCTAACTTGGGGGAGCTTTTATATAGGTTGAGTTTGAGATTGGTTTTATGGTTTGGTTTGGTTTGGTTTTTGGAGAATTGAAGTGTATTTGTTGTGGTTTGAGTGTGAGAAAAAGAAAAGAAAAGGCAAAGTTTGAGTTGCATGAATGATTGGTTCGTAAAATGAAAGAAAAAGAAATAAAAGTTCCAAAGAGTTCAAAGTTCCTTCATTCACAAATGTTTATAAGGAAAAATATGCTACATTGCTTGAAAATTGGGTTGTTGTGAGTTTTGATCGATTTATAAGAGTTGAGTTATGTTTTGTGGTTATATGGTGTTGTTGGGAGTTGTTTCGGCCATCTTAGGCCTTGTTCTGTTCCCCCTTTCTCGCTTTTCCCACCACATTTCCTAAAAATTCCCTACCTCTTGCCTAAGCCTCATTACAACCCTATAATGTCCTCTTGATCTCGTGTTTTCAGTGTTTATTGGATTGATTTCGATTCAGTTTGTCAAAGTTAGAGAGTATGTCTGCTAATTGAGTCGACTTGGCCAATATGAGCGTCATTTAACCTTCTTAAACACATGAGAGTGTGAGTTGAAAGGGCATTTATGGCTGGGTTGGTGAGTGTTCGGGCATATTCTTTGCCTGCCACAAAATTGAGAGGAGTGACACCTTTGTGAGAGCCTTTTCAGGATTTGTACGTCTTGTAGACGAGTTGAATTTGATGGTGATTTGCTTGGATGATTGGTGGTTGGATGGATTTGATTAGCCGAACTTGAATTTTGCCTACTTGAGCGATTCTTAGTCTTGAAAACGTTTTTGAGCTTTGATTGATTTTTATCGATGGGGTGAGGCAATCTATTCCATGTTCATATTTTGTTTGCTTGAGGACAAGCAAATGTTTAGCTTGGGGAGTTTGATATCACGTATTTATATAGAGTTTTCTCCCCTGTTTATGACCTAATTCGTGCGTCATTTGAGCTCTTCGGAGCTTTTTTATACTAATTATCGTATATAGTCGTGGTCTTGTGTTTTACTGTTGAATTGCAGGCTTTATAGATTTTTGTCCTTATTTCTGAGCCATTTGGAAGCAACCACGACCTTTCCACTTATTACGAGGCACGTAGGAATGATCACGAGCTTTATGGATGGTTTAGGAGTTCCCAAGACCTCTAAACGTAAAGAATTGAGAGTCAAAGAGTCAAAAGTAGCTTCCTCGTACTCTGATCGGGCGAATATGGCCCGATCGGACGAAGATTCATTGATCAGGTGGTAAGGTTTCGCACCCGATCGGGCGGACATCACCCGACCCAATCCGGTGAAGAAGCAAAGAAAACGTGGAAAGCATTTTTACTACCAACCCGATCGGGCTGGCGCCAATTCCAAGTGCCACTTTGGTTGCTGGCAGCTGCATGAAGAGAAAACAAATGCTGGGCTCCCATTGTGCCCCATGCTCGATCGGGCACTGCTTGCCCGACCCGATCGGGTGGGAGGCCCAGTCCTTCAATATCAATGTTGCCGCTGTTCGCGTGAGACAACATAAGTTGTTGGGCAAATTTTGTGTGGGCCCGATCGGGTCCTGCACTCGATATTGCAAGAATATATCTTTTAATTAGATTTTGGGGTTATTATAAATAGCTAACCTTCGTTATTTTAGAGACATCTTTTATTCTAGTTTATTTCCATTGTCGTTCTTAGTTTAGTTTTTAGAGAGCTTTATTAGTTTAAACACTTTAGATTAGTTGAAGGGGTGATTGAACCTCGAATTTGATTTCAATAAAGGTTATTGCTTTTCGTCATTCGGTATTGTTCTTCTTTCTTAATCTCTTTAATTACTTTTTGATTTCTTGCTTTAATCATTGTTTTGATTCATGATGTTAGAATTAGGGTTTTATATTAGTTGTATTAAGGTTGATTTAATTATGTCTAAGTAGTTTAATTTCTAGGGATTTAGGGAGGAAAGCCATGTTTATACCTTGATTACTTTGAATTGCTATTGATTTCTAGGGCTTGATTATATTGGTTATGGTGTGATTTGTTCTTTGATGATTAATTAATGTTATTGCGCAGTTTCATTGATTGCTTGAGGTTAATAATTGTTTGTACAGACCCGTCCTACTTTTAGAGGCCTAGTACACATCAGTAATTCTGATTATGTTTGTAAACATGCTACATATGGGCGTTGAGAATTAATCATAGCTTGATAAGTGCTCTAATCTATCGATTTTTGACCTAGGTTCTGATAGTTGTTTGACCCCTTGATTGGTATAAGCATGGTGGACCGAACTAATTCCCTAGACCTTTATTTCATAGATTAAATCTTGTCTTTATATTGCTTTCTAGTGTTCAATTAGTAGTTCAGCTTACTTTTCCCTGATTTTGTTTGAAGTAGCTGTTTAGCTGAATATTAACTTAGAACTCCGTCTCCCTGTGGATTCGACCCTACTTCCCTTGACTATCATTGTTATAGGACTTATGATTTATCTTTGATTAGTTGATACAACTTTAGCCTGTCAAACTTATACATTGTGATTTTTGGGGACCTAATAGTACTCCTTCTTCATGTGATGCTGTTAATTTTTTTTACTATTGTGGATGATTTTTCCCGTGCTTTCTGGGTCTATCTATTACGTGCCAAAAGTGAACTTCGTGTTCTTTTTTGGCTATGGTTGAGCGGCAATTTGAAACGCAAGTTAAAATTGTTCGCACTGATAATGGGACTAAGTTTACTTGTATGTCGAATTATTTTGTTGAACATGAAATTTTATTTTAAACGTCTTGCGTTGGACCCCCCAACAAAATGGTCGTGTTGAACGTAAACACCAACACATTCTTAATGTTAGTCGTGTCTTAATGTATCTTTCATTATCTGGAACAATTAGAGAACTCTTAAAGTTAGTTTTCATTAGTTTCCATTGTAGAGGCGATCGAACCCGGATTCAATTAAATTAAAGTTATTGCTTTCTGTCAAATTGATAATCTTCCTTCTTATTGCTTTCTTATTATTTCTTAATTGCTCTAGTTTAATTGTTGATTATTCAATTAGTTCATGATGCAATTATTACGGTTTCCAATTAGTTTTGTTATTGTCAATTCGATCATGTTTGCGTAGTTCTCTTTCTAGGGTGTTAGATAGGGAAGTCATGTTTATACCATGATTGTTGTTTAGAATCCTATCGATTTCTAGGGTTTGCTTGGAGTGATTGTGGTGTGGTTTGTTCTTGATTAGTGATTAATGTTAGTGGCCAATTTCATTGATTACTTGTGGTTAATAGTGGTTTGCACAGATCCGTCTTACGATTAGAGGCTAGGACACATCAGTAGTTCTGATTATGCGGCGTATGTTGAACTATGAACGTTGAGACTTAACCATAGCTCAGCACGTACTCTAACACCTCAACTCTTGACTTAGGTTTCGATAGTGGTTGACCCTATTTGAGTGGTGTAAGCATGGTGGACTGACCTAATATCCTAGGCTTTTATTCCATAGTTAAATCCTCAGTTTAATTCTCGTCTTCCTTAGTTTAATTATTAGTTCAGTTACAGCTTGTTTGGGTACAAAAGGGGGAAGGAAAAGAAAGGGAAGGAAGGGAAGGGGAGGGAAGAGAAAGGGAGGGGAAAGGAGAAGGATGAGTTTTCCTTCCAAATCTCTCCATTGTTGGAGGGAGGGATTTCTTACAAATTAATCCTTCCATTTCCCTTCCCTCCAAATCCCTCACCCCTCACTTGGTATCCAAACAATGGATTTTAGTCAACTCCCCTCCCCTCCCTTTCCCTCCTATTTTGGCTATCCAAAAAAGTTGTTAATCTTCTCTGATTTCATCTAAAGTAGTTAGTTGGTTGAATATTAATATAGAAAATCTGTCTCCCTGTGGATTCGACCCTGCTTCCATTGACTACCATTGTTAGAGGACTGTAGGAATTAACTTTCAATAGGTGATACGACTTAGGCCTATCAAATTTTGGCGTCGTTGCCGTGGAGACGGCTAGTTTTCTAGTTTTTATTTGATTAATTAGCGTACTTCTTTTTACCTCATTGGAACCTCCCGTTCCAATTGAGGCCGTTCTCACGGTTATCTTGTTGTTTCTCTTTTATGTCCAGGTATCAAAAGAAAACTCATATAATTCCTGGAGATCCCGATACGGAAGCAATACTTCGGGATCTTAGAGCAGAATTTGATCAAGAGAAACCTTATTCAGAGATTTCTACATTACCAATGGCGAAGTCGCTGAAATCTTATGGGGTGCCTAATCCTGAAGGCATACCCACAGGCCCACAGATGCCCACTATTGCTGTAAACAACTTTGAGTTCAAGCCTGCCCTAATTAATATGTTGTAGCAGAATCAGTTTGGTGGGCATCCTTCTGAAGATCTGGCCAACCATCTGCAGAGCTTCCAACAACTTTGCAGAACTGTTAAACATCAAGGAGTCACTCCTGAGCAGCTGAAAGTCATGTTATTTGAGTTTTCACTCAGAGACAAAGCTTAGAGGTGGTTCAGCGACATCACTGAGACAGAATGGTCGGCGATTTCTACTGCATTCCTTCACGAATACTACCCTCCCACAAAAACAGCAGAAATTAGAAACAAGTTGGCCACGTTTTCCCAAGAGCCAGATGAGAAATTGAGGGAAGCATGGACTAGATTCAGAGACTTACAAAGGGAATTTCCACATCATAATATGGACAAGTGGTTTCTAACGCAGACTTTTTACAACGTCTGCAACCCCAGACGAAGAGTACTGTTGATTCGTCTACAGGAGGAGTCTTCTAGACAAGACAGTTGATGAGGGTTATGACTTCCTAGCAAATCTCGCTGCAAATGGCCATTCATCATCTAGGAGTCTTACTAAGAAGGTACTTGAAGTTGACGCTATTTCATTGCTTACCTCTCATATGGCTCAGTTGACTCAGCAGTTACAAACAATGAAGTCCTCTAGTTCGACACATCCGCCTATGAGCATCAATGCTATGTCAGCAGTTGCACCCATCACCTCATCTTACTGCGAGGTGTGTGGTATTCAGGGCCACTTTGGCCATGATTGTCAGTTCGATCAGAATCAGATGGAGCAGGCGAATGCTTTTCAGCAAAGACAGCCAAATAACCCCTACTCTAACACATTCAATCCTGGTTGGAAAGACAATTCACTACTCTCCTATAGAAGCAACAATGTTCATAACCCACAGCCACAAAATTCATACCAACAACCACAAAATTCCTATTAACACTCACTAAATCACCAAAAACCCAACTACTACCAAAACCAAGGGAATTATCACAATCCCCTGGTTTCCAAAGACCTGCCCATCAGAATTTCCAGCCAGCACCACAAAATGCAGCCCCACAAAAGCCTAGCACATCTGAACTGATGAAACTAGTATTTTCTATGCAAAAGACAAATGAGGAGGCACATAAAGCTCAAGAGAAACAGTTGTTGGCTATGCAGAAAGCCAATGAGGATGCACAGAGAGCCCAAGAGAAGCACATAAAATTTCTCGAGACTCAGATTGCTCAATTGGCAGAGAATAATGCTCAGAGGCAGCATGGACACTTGCCAGGGCAAGCATTACAGAGAGAGCAACCAAACGCCGTTACTCTCCGTAGTGGCACTGCTTATGTTGCTCCTCCTATGCCCGTTGATGATGATATTGCCCCTAGCAAGACGAAGGAGGTAGTAGAGAAGGATTTAGAGAAGAATTCGACGTCTGATGTCGAACTGTCTCAGGAAGCTGAACAGGCAGAAAAGAAGAAGGAGAAGGTTTATGATACACCTTTTACACCAAGGTTGCCTTTTCCTCATCGAATGCAAAAGTACAAGGTGGATCAACAACTTGGTAAGTTCTTGGCTATGGTCAAGAACCTTGAGGTAACAGTTCCTTTCACAGAACTTATTTCTCAAGTGCCTGTTTATGCTAAGTTTTTAAAGGAGATGATCACAAAAAAGATAGATTTTGGTGGGGCAGATAGAGTCGCACTCACTGAAGAGTGTTGTGCCGTTTCGCAAAATAAATCTCCACCTAAATTGAAAGATCCTGGTAGCTTTTCCATCCCATGTCATGTAGGTGCACTATTTATTGATAAAGCTTTATGTGATTTAGGTGCATCTGTGTCTGTCATGCCATTGTCTGTCTGTACTAAACTGAATGTGGGGCACTTAACTGCACTCAAATTACTTTGCAGATGGTTGACCGTTCTATAAAATACCCTCTAGGTGCTTTAGAAGACGTCCCTGTTAGGGTGGGAAAGTTTTACATTCCTGTGGATTTTGTTGTGTTGGATATGGAAGAGGATGCCCAAATTCCTATTATATTGGGCAGACCATTCTTGTGCACTGCAGGTTCTGTTATTGATGTCAAGTCAGGGTCTTTGACTATGAGTGTTGGTGATGATACTGTCACTTTTAAACTAACCAATGCTATGAAGTCTCTTATGTTTGAAGAGTCTTGTTATAGGATTGATGTGGTAGACAAAGCTGTGATGTCTACATTTCAGCAGATACGTGATGCTGACCCATTGGAGGTAGCATTGACTGATTGTGATTCATTAGGCGTCGATACTGATGTCGATGCCTGCCTTGCTGATTTAGAGGGCCATGGAGCTGAACAGGAACAGGAACAGGAAACTGTGGTACCTGAAAGTGTATGCTCTAGTTCTACTCCTCAGGTAACTAAGGTGGAACTCAAACCACTACCCTCTCATTTGAAGTATGCATTTTTAGATGATAAAGAATAATGTACTGTGATTGTCAGTACTAAACTCACAGATAGCCAATTGGAAAGTTTGCTTACCGTGCTTCGTTTGCACAAGAAGGTTATTGGGTATAGTATTGATGATCTGAAGGGCATTAGTCCTGATTTTTGTATGCATCATATTAATCTGGAAGAGGATCACCGCCCTTGTATTCAACCTCAGAGATGTTTGAATCCTAATATGGAAGAGGTGGTGAAGAAAGAAATTATGAAACTGTTAGATGCAGGGATCATTTATCCCATTGCTGATTCGAAGTGGGTCAGTCTTGTGCAAGTGGTTCCTAAGAAGGGGGGACCACTG
This sequence comes from Patellifolia procumbens, assembly GCA_947645195.1. NCBI lineage: Eukaryota > Viridiplantae > Streptophyta > Magnoliopsida > Caryophyllales > Amaranthaceae > Patellifolia > Patellifolia procumbens. The sequence continues at coordinate 70,842 of CANSGD010001485.1, forward strand.
TTGTTGAAAATGAAAAAGGTGACTTAATTCCTACCAGGACTGTCATAGGGTGGCTTATGTGCATTGATTATCGTAGACTTAACAATGCCACTTTGAAAGACCACTTCTCCCTTCCCTTTATTGATCAAATGTTGGAAAGGGTAGCCAAACACAGCTATTTCTGTTATCTGGATGGATATTCTGGCTTTTTCCAAATCCCCATCAATCCAGATGATCAGGAAAAGACTATGTTTACATGTCCTTATGGCACCTTCGCATATCGTAGGATGCCATTTGGATTGTGTAACGCTCTCGCTACTTTCCAATGTTGCATGATGCCCATATTCTCTTATTTTATTGAAAATATCATGGAAGTGTTTATGGTTCTGATTTTGATGTTTGCCTGATAATATGTCAAAAGTGCTTAAAAGCTGTGTTGAGGCAAACCTTGTGCTTAATTGGGAAAAATGTCACTTCATGGTGAATGAAGGTGTCGTTTTGGGTCATTATTTGATTTCTGTGCGTGGCATCCAAGTGGACAGAGCAAAGATTGAGGTGATCGAAAAACTTCCCCCTCCAATGAATGTCAAATGAGTGAGGAGTTTCCTTGGTCACGCGGGGTTTTATCGCAGGTTTATCAAGGATTTTTCAAAAATTGCGAAACCCCTCACTCAATTGTTACTAAAGGGTGCCACGTTCGATTTTACAAATGATTGTTTGGAGTCTTTTGACAGGATAAAGACAGCATTGATCACTGCCCCTATTATACAACCCCCAGATTGAAATCTTCCTTTTGAGATCATGTGCGATGCTAGTGACTATGCAATAGGGGTAGTACTTGGTCAGAGGAAGGATAAGCTACTCCATGTTATTCACTACGCCAGCAAAACCTTGGATCCAGCCCAGGTTAATTATGCTACGACAGAGAAGGAGTTGCTATCCATAGTCTATGCATTGGATAAATTTTGAACCTATCTGATAGGTTCGAAGGTTATAGTACATACTGACCATGCTGCTTTGAAGTACTTGATGTCCAAGAAGGAGGGAAAACCTAGACTCATCAGATGGATTCTTTTGCTAAAGAGTTCGACATAGAAATAAAGGATAAGAAGGGTGCTGAGAATGTGGTCGCTGACCACCTTTCTAGGTTGAGGTTTGGATCACCTTCCGACCCTCCTATAGATGACTCTTTTCCTGATGATCATTTGTTTTCTGTGTCGTATAAATCTCCTTGGTTTGCTGATTTTGCAAACTATTGTGTTAGCAGTTCCCATCCTCCCAATCTTACATATCAGCAACGAAAAAAGTTTTATCATGAGGCTAGAATGTATTTTTGGGAGGATCCTTCCTATATAAGAAATGCTCCGACGGAATGTTCCGTCATTGCATTCCCGACTGGGAACGGAAGGTGTTTTGCTACATTGTCATAGTATGACCTCTAGTGGTCATCTAGGTTCCCAAGCGACTGGTTTTCGAGTCCTACATAGTGGTTTCTATTGGCCTTCGATTTTCAAAGATGCTCGTGCCTTTTGTTTGTCTTGTGATGCTTGTCAGAGGACGATGCCACAGAGTGGGATTCTAGAGGTCGAACCTTTTGATGTGTGGGGGATTGATTTTATGGGACTTTTCCTACCTCATGTGGGAATAGGTATATTCTAGTGGTTGTCGACTATGTGACCAAATGGGTAGAAGCTATAGCATCACCAACCAATGATTCTAAGGTTGTGATGAAGATGTTTAAGAAAATAATTTTTCCCCGTTTTGGTGTCCCTCGTGTTGTAATTAGTGATGGAGGTTCTCACTTCCACAAGAGCACCTTCAAGGCCCTATTGAAAAAACATGGAGTCACCCACAAGGTCGGTCTAGCCTACCACCCTCAGACTAGTGGCCAAGTAGAAGTGTCCAATAGGCAGATTAAGAAGATCCTTGAGAAAGTTGTCACTAAAGCTAGAAAAGATTGGTCCTTGAAACTTGATGATACTCTTTGCGGGCTCCGCACTACTTTTAAGACTCCTTTGGGTACCACACCCTATCGACTGGTTTATGGCAAAGCTTGCCATTTACTAGTGGAAATGGAGTATCTTTCTGCGTGGGCTGTCAAAGAGATTAACCTTGATTTGACAGCTGCAGGTGAAGCACGACTTCTTCAACTCAATGAGTTGGATGAGCTCCGTTTGGATGCTTATGAGAATCACAGGCTCTACAAAGAGCAAACGAAGAAGTTGCATGATAAGATGATTGGCAAAAGAGAGTTCAAGATTGGCGACAAGGTCATGTTGTTCATTTCAAGGTTGAGATTGTTTCCTGGAAAGCTCAAATCTCGATCTGGACCATTCGAGATGACAGACGTGAAGGCACATGGTGCCATCGAGGTTGTCAACCAAAAAGGAGAGAAGTTTAAAGCAAATGGACAGCGTCTGAAGCTGTACCATGATGGTGCTTTTATTGGCTGTGTGGAGGAGATTCGCTTCGATCTCTGCCCACTTGATTCATCTGATTAGAGAGGTAACGGTCGTGCGGGACCTTCATAAACCAGGGCTTTGCGGGAGGCAACTCGTATCCCTTAGTTAGTTTATCTTTTTCTTTGTTTCGTAGTTTATAGAATGTGAGAGAGCGTGACGGAACTAATGTGTTCCTAGATCTTGTATTTTGATGTGCATACATGCCATTTGAGAAGAAATTTGGCCATAATTTCCCCAACTAATCATAAAGGCGAGCTACTTACTGAATAGTAGCTCGCCCGATGGCGTCGGGTGAAAATCGCCCGATCAGGTGGCTGCACGTAATGAAAGCAAAAGAAAAAAAAGGGCTCGTCCGATGGCATCGGGCAATGGTTGCCCGATCAGGTGCGCAACCCTGGCACCCGATGGAAATTGGGCTGCCCGAAGGGTTGCCCGATCGGGTGAAGGCACCAATTCAGAAATAAAAAAAGTACTCCACCCGATCGCATCGAGCAACCTTCGCCCGATCGGGTGCGCAACCCTGGCACCCGATCACTAATAGGCTGCCCGATAGGTTGCCCGATCGGGTGGTGAGCAAAAATGCCCAGCAAGGAAAAAACCTCCGCCCGATCGGGTTGGGCAACCGTTGCCCGATCGGGTCTGTGCACACAAAGGTCGTTTTATTTTCGGCTTCCCCCCTTTCATCCACTTATTTCCTATCACTTTCTCTCCTCTCATTCTTTCTCGTCATCTTCAACCTTCCAACCTCCATTAAAACTTCACCTTTCTCCTTCAATCTTCCTCCTTTTCCTTCAAAACTTCATCAAATCTCTTCCTTTTCTCCTTCCATCCTCCATCTCACAACTTTCCACTCACAAAAATCACTATACCCTTCTCTTTTCTCTTCAACACTCACCCAACCTCCATCTTTTTGTTAGAAAGGGTTTAAAGGTCAAAAATCATCAATGGCAAGCAAGTTCTGCCGATTAATTTGAGGCGAAGGCTTGAGATCTAAGAGGGAAGCTACTCCTTCGGCACCACCACCACCACCACCACAAGTCCTAAGAGATCCACAATACCCGGAAATCATTTTCCGGGATGATGAGCACCGAGAGAAGTTTCTACGCTTCAAAAAATGTGAGGTACTCCCTATTCGTTTTCTAGATGTCGAATTATTAGCAAAGTTGGGTCTAACAGAAGATTTTAAAGATTTCATGAAAATTGTGGGTATGGAATCCTTGTATAATGTGCATGTTAATACTTATGATGCCTTGGTGTATGAATTTTTTAGTAGTTTTGGTCTTACTAAGCCTAGGATCGGGCCAGTTACACATGTCCATTACCGACTATTGAACCAAGAACATTCACTCACCATTCGGGAATTTGCGGAGGTTCTTAGGTTACAAATACGGGGAGACTACTACCCAACCGAGAATTTTAAGATAGCCCACATTTACTTCATGCTCATAGGGGACCCCGAGCCTTTTGACATCCAAAAATGTCATTGGGCAAACTTTCATCACCCCATCTTTAGCATCTGGATCAGGTTCATGGCCCAAACACTATTAGGCGTTATGAGGGTCACTTAGTCCTGGGGGACATGTTGATCGCCATAGGTAGCTACGTCGCCAAGGGCCCTAGAGAATCCTTTCAATATAATTTAGCCCACCATGTAGCTATCCAGTTCGAGCGTATCTCGAACTCGCTCCTTAGACTTCGGGATGACGGTACTTGGACCCCTAGGCGGCTAGTAAACGGGGGATTGATTACTTTGTTTGCCCGGCTAATTGCCGGTTTTGATGAAACCCAGCGTACCCCCGTCCTGGGCCCTACCCTCATAGACCTTACCTACCTTGACACCCTCAAAGTCCTCCACCGCCTACCTGATCAGAGATACCAGCGGAAGATTACATCCAAAAAGTCCATCACCTTGCCCGACCCTAGAGCCTGCTTGCGGCCTCGCCAGGAGAGCTACCTACTCCCTATAGAGGGAGTTGACCTCGTTGTCCCTGACCCCGAGCCCCCTCGTCCTTCATACCATAGGCTTCATACGCCGATCTTTGACGAGGGAGCCTCTACTTATGCTCCTCCCCCTCCCCCCCCTCCCCGGCACACTTTTGACTTTACAGACATGATGTCGACCCTAGGTCGCATGGAGGCGGGAATGGGACGGATGGAAGAGATGGTCAACGCGAATACCGCCACCCGAGCGGGATATGGTACTCGCATTGACGAACTCTACACCCGTTTTGATCAGATGGGGAGACGAGTGGATACCTTGGCTGAGGATCAGCACTTCACCCTCTATCCTCTGTACAGTGACTATTGCAGGCGTGGCATTGTTGAGTAGTCTGCTCAACACCCCTCGTGGTACCATTGGAACTCGAGTTATGGCCAGCCTGCCGGTACGACTGATGACATGGCAGAGGATGAGGAGGAGGAGCCTGCACAACAGTCCGTCTCCCTAGGAGACTTTGGACTAGGGGCTAGTGGTCTAGGTGGCGGTTTTGATACCGGTGTTAGTGGCTTTTTTGGAGGTATGGGTGGTTTTTTAGGTGATCCTGCTGGTGGTGGTTACTCGGATGGAGGTGGTATGTCTGGTGGCGGCTTCTTTAGTGCCCCCATAGATGATGATATGGGCGGTTGATGCCCTTGTTCTCTCCTCTCCCTCGTTGCAATGAGGACATTGCCTCGTTCAGCTTGGGGGAGGATCTCTCACTATAGGTACTCTCTTTACTGCTTTCTAGTGTAGTTTTACAGCTTTGATAGGATAGTTTACAGCTTTGGAAAAAATTGAAAAGAAATATGATTGATTATAACTGGTTTGATTGCCTCCCTGTGCCCCTCGTTGGGCTTTTATTGAAAATCATTTGACTTTGTTTTGTGGATAGCTGGGCATTTGTGATTTTGAGGCTTTGATTTGATGTTTGACTACTTTGATTTTGAGCAATTTCTGATTATACTATACTACTTTGTATTGCATGCCTGAATTGGTTAGACTATGAGGCCTCTTTGTAAGCCTATTGGATTCATTTCATTATCCAGTCTATTTCTGTGTGTTAGTTCCTCTTTGGTGAATTGATCTTGATTTTGACTTCGTACTTATTTGATATTCGATGACTTGTAGCATTTGTTGTGATAGAGGCGTTCTTTTGTCTAATTCTTGAGCCTCAGAGTGCATTTTCTAATATATTTTTACCCCCTTATCCCCGCTGATCCTAATAATTTATTTTGTGTTACTAAACCCTCATTATAAGCCCATGGCCTTTATATATCGATACTATGCCCAAGCCTAGCTTGGGGGAGCATTTGTTGGGTTGAGTTTGAAATTGATTTCATGGTTTGGTCTTGGGGAATTAAAAGTGTTTTTAATGAGGTTTGAGTATGAGAATAAGAAAAGGAAAAGCAAAGTTAGAGTTGCGTGAATGCTTGGTTCGAAAAATGAAATAAAAAGAAAAATAAGTTTAAAAGAATTCAAAGTCCTTCATTCACGAATGTTTGCAAAGAAAAAATTTATGTGCTATATTGCTTGAAAGTTGGGTATGTTGTGAGCTTACATTGATTCATATGAGTTGGGAGTTGTCTTGCGGATATATGGTGTTGTTGGGAGTCATTTAGGCCTCTTAGGCCTTGTTTGAAGAAATCTTTGCTCCCCCATCCTTGGTTTTTCTACCACATTTCCTAAAGTTAACCCCTACCTCTTACCTAAGCCCCATTAACCCTACAAAGTCCTCTTGAGCTTGTGTTTACATTGTTAATTGGATTGTTTTTTAAGTCAGTTTGTCAAAGTTGAAGAGTATGTTTGCCAATTGAGTCGACTTGTCTAGGATGAGCGTTGTTCTACCTTCTTAAACACATGAGAGTGTGAGTGGAAAGGGCATTTATGGTCGGGTTTGTGAGTGTTCGGGCACATTCTTTGCCTGCCACAAATTTGAGAGGAGTGACACCTTTTGTGAGCACCTTTTCAAGATTTGTATGCCTTGTAGCCGCTTGAATTTGATGAATTGCTTGGATGATTGGTGGTTGGATGAATTTGATTAGCCGAACTTGAATTATGCCTGCTTGAACAATTCTTAGTCTTGAAAATTTTTTTGAGCTCGGATTGTTTTATCTATGGGGTGAGGCAATCTATTCCATGATCATGTTCTATTTGTTTGAGGACAAGCAAAGGTTTAGCTTGGGGGAATTTGATATATTGATTTCTTATAGAGTTTTTCCCTTGGTTTACAAGCTAAATTGTGCGGTATTGACGCTCTTAGGAGCTATTTATGCTAACTATTTCGATATAGTTGTGGTTTGTCTGTTTCATATCGTTTTGCAGGTTTTGGGGAAAAGCTTTTTATTTACTTGGCATTTTGATCACCATACTATAGCGGAAGGTTATGAGGCATATAGGTGGTCTCGAGATGGTATTCGAATCCCCTTGCAAAGAAGAATTGTTAAAAGACTTGGCGTCTGAAGCCAAGTATGAAACAAGCCAGAGATTAGCTCCGCCCGATTGGGTCGGGCAACCACCACCAGATCGGGTACGATCTTCTAGCCCCAAAGCTAGAGATTTTCTGCCCGATCCCATCGAGTGTCTTTAACTTAGCCATTTCTCTGGTTTATGGAGCTGCTGGAGAGAAGCTTCGCCCGACGACATCGGGCAGCCTTGCCCGATTGGGTGCTGGTGTTGCGGCCCCGATCGGGTGCTCATCGCCCGATCCCATCGGATGCACACTTTTTTCTGTTGCTGAAAGATTGTTCCCAGGCCCGATCAGGGGGCCGCCCGATCGGGTGGAAGACACGGAAGACGCAATTGCGTCTTTTCCTATTCTATCTTATTGTTTTCCTAGAAGATTATAAATACTTTTTAGGTTATTTTTACATGTATCTTTCATTATCTGGAACAATTAGAGAACTCTTAAAGTTAGTCTTCATTAGTTTCCATTATAGAGGCGATCGAACCTGGATTCAATTCAATTAAAGTTATTGCTTTCTGTCAAATTGGTAATCTTCCTTCTTATTGTTTTGTTATTATTTCTTAATTGCTCTAGTTTAATTGTTGATTATTCAATTAGTTCATGATGCAATTATTAGGGTTTCTAATTAGTTTTGTTATTGTCAATTCGATCATGTCTGAGTAGTTCTCTTTCTAGGGTGTTAGATAGGGAAGCCATGTTTATACCATGATTGTTGTTTAGATTTTTATCGATTTCTAGGGTTTGATTAGAGTGATTGTGGTGTGGTTTGTTCTTGATTAGTGATTAATGTTAGTGGCCAATTTCATTGATTACTTGTGGTTAATAGTTGTTTGCACAGATCCGTCTTACGATTAGAGGCCTAGGACACATCAGTAGTTCTGATTAAGTTAGTGAACATGCGGCGTATGTTGAACTATGAGCGTTGCGACTTAAACATAGCTCAGCACGTGCTCTAACCCCTCGACTCTTGACTTAGTTTTCGATAGTGGTTGACCCTATTTGAGTGGTGTAAGCATGGTGGACCGACCTAATATCCTAGGCTTTTATTCCATAGTTAAATCCTCAGTTTAATTCTCGTCTTCCTTAGTTTAATTATTAGTTCAGTTAATCTTCTCTAATTTCATCTGAAGTAGTTAGTTGGTTGAATATTAATATAGAAACTCTGTCTCCTTGTGGATTCGACCCTGCTTCCATTGACTACCATTGTTAGAGGACTATAGGAATTATATTTGAATAGGTGATACGACTTTAGCCCATCATAGCCCGGAGTGGCGATGGCTTGTTCCTATGTCAGCGTAAGTTTTCTTTGGATATTATCGCTGAGGCGGGTCTCCTCGGGGCCAAACCAGCCAGTGTTCCTATACCTCAAATCATTTCCTTGCGCTTGCTATGGGTGCTCCTCTTGATGACCCGAAGCCCTACGATGTCTGGTGGTTCACCACATTTATCTCTCCCTCACTAGGCCTGATTTGGCTTACGTTGTGCACATTCTTGCTCAGTTCATGCATGCCCCGTGTAATGAAGCCATACAATCGCTTTTCGTGTTGTTTGTTACCTCAAAGGCTCTCCCGAGCAAGGTAGCCTTCTTAGTTCCCAGTGTGATTTATCCCTCTCAGCTTGGTGTGACTCTGACTGGGCCAGCTGCCCTTTGACTCGATGCTCCATTACTGGTTGGCTCGTGTTTCTTGGTTGTTCCCCGGTCTCCTGGAAAACCAAGAAACAACATATTGTCTCTCGTTCGTGTGCCGAAGCTGAAAATCGTTTTATGGCTGCTGCTACTTCTGAATTGAAATGGGTTAAGGGCCGCCTTTTGAGTCTTGGTGTGGATCACCACGAGCCAGCGCTTATTTTGTGATAGTCAGTCTGCTCTTCACATTGTTCAGAATCCGGTCTTTCATGAATGCACAAAACACTTTGAGGTGAATTGTCATTATGTTCGTGACGCCATTCAAGATGGTCTTATCAACACTTCCCACGTCTCGACTCATGACTAGCTCGCCGATATCTTCACTAATGCCTTGGGGACTCAACAGTTCCGGTACTTACTTGACAAGTTGGGCATTTGTGTTCCGCATGCTCCAACTTGAGGGGGTGTAGAGTTTATATGTACAGCTTTTTATTTATTTAGTCTAGCCGATATTGGTTGTATTTATTTATTCTTTGGGCTCCTTGTTTAACCCCTTAATTAGCCCATTAGTATACTTTGTATTTAAACTAATTATGAAGGAATAGAAAGGCAGACAAAAGGATTAACCCTAAACACAATCTTTCTCATTAACACTGTGTTAGCCTTCTTTAACTGTTGAAGAAAGGACACATTATCTGCCTGATATTGCATAATTTCTGGAATTGCCTGAGGTGAAATATAGTAATTTTAGTTTGTTCGTCATGACGTTATTATTGTGGCTATTGTTTATGTTCTACTACAAAAACCGTCTGAGAAACCGGTTGAATTATGCCTAAGAAACCTGACCATACCCGGTTTACAGGTCACATGTGTCATAGGTTAGGTAACCGGGTATATTGACAGGTTCCTTTGGTTAAGATAAGAGACATGTTTCTGCAAATGTATGGTTTCTTTGCACTACGTTTTTGTATTATCCTAGAAGGCTGGAAGACCGGATTTTACTGAAAACACGTGTCCTTCCACATATCAAAGAAACTAGTTTCCACTAATATCCAGTTTCCTTGATTGTTTTTTTGAAAAAAAAAACTACGTCGTGTTCCAACCTCCCACCTTTCAACCACCTCCTCCCCACTATTCCCACAAATCCCATAACTGAACTCTAGTGCAGATAAACATTGATGATATTGAATTCCATAACTCTCATCAATTATATATGTCAATACAACATTGCCGCAACTAGATAACTAAGTCAGATGATAAACATATGCGTACAAATTGTAATGATAACAAAATATGGAATTGACGCTTAATAAAATAAAAACAAGCAATTAATACAATTGACCCCCAATGTACAATTGGAATTGGAATAAAGCTGCAACTATAAAACTACAAGACAAAACACTATACAACAAAGCAAAAAATGGAAACAGGAGATCTGATCTTTTGAAAAGATCGAATATCAGGGAAAACTAGATCTAAAATACTTCTGAAACAATCACCAATAAAGACCTAAAACATTACTATACATTCTCCAATAATTTCTACGCCTAACATTGTGGATTCAAGAACTTAAAAATTAGATCTATCAAAACTTATTATAAAAAGGGGAAAACGAAATTCAATGAAAAAAGAGATCTAAAAAACATTTAAATGAGAAGGAAAAAACCTAGATCAATGGAAAGTTAGATTGTTTAAGGCATATGATCTCCTTTTTTTGGATTCTTCAACTTTATCTTCGTCAGATCCGGTGGAGGCAGAGTCTTCGATTTACATTCCTATGGTGGTGGACCTGGTGGTGCGTGTCATCCGTGTATCTAATGATGGAGCCTCATTCGGAGATCATGACGGCTATGGCGGAAGAGATCGAATTTCTAAACGGAAGTTAATGGAGGGTTTTCTTTGGAGCTAGAGGAGATAGGAGAGAGATGAGAGAGGATTGGGGATAGTGCGCAATCTTCGCATTAGTTATGCAAGTGCAAGTGGGGTATTAAATAAAATATAACTAGTCTTTGCGTGCCCGGGATATTTTATCTTTGGTTAGTCAAATATATATGTTAAAGTTAATACAATATAAAACTAAAGATGAATTAGCACCATTACAAAAAAAACAAATCACTTGAATTCAAGTTATGTTAATGTAACGGATAAGAATCAGTAGGAAGGCATTGAAGCTCATAACTTTGATGGTTTCAATCTTCGAAATGGGTATGATATTACTTCAATATTAATATGTTTTTCAATTAGTTTTCCCTCTACTTAGGAATAAAGGTATCATATGCTCCAAGCAAATATTTTGAGTTTCGCAATTTTTAATCACTTTTAGGGCCTGTTTAGATTTACTGAAAACAGCTGAACTGAACTGAACTGAACTGAACTAATTGGAGCTGAACTGAACTGAACTGATTGGGGTTGAACTGAACTGAACTGAACTGAACTGAACTGAATTGAATTGAATTGAATTTTATTGAATTGAATTTAATAAATATATAAATAATATTTAAACAATAATAATATGAATATTAAATAATAAATATAATGATAAGTAATAATAATGAATAATTATTAATGAATAATAATAATTGTATTTTGGATATTTTTAAATGATAATTATAAATAAATAATATTAATAATCATAAATTAATAATAATAATAATTAATAATTATAATGATAATTAATAACAATTATTTTATAGTCTTTGTATTAATATATTAATACTTGATGATGATTATATAATACAATAATATCTAAGAATTAAATTTTTTATTACTATTTTAATAATTAGATTTAATTATTTATTAATATTTAGTAATAAATAATTGAGTCGGACCGTGCAAAATTACATCATAAACCGTTTGACGTGATTTGATTGGATTATGGGCTGAAAACGCGGGTTTATTTGTGCTTTTAACCTAAACCATGTTCCTCCCTAATGATAATAGTAATAATAATGAATAAAGATATAATAACAAAATAATATACAGATAATAATAATACTAAATAATAAAGATATAAAAATAAATAATAATAATAATAATAATAATAATAATAATAATAATAATAAGAGCAATTGGTAAAATAAATTAGACCAACATAATAATATTTAACAAAATGGTTATAAAAGAATGGAGCTGAACTGAACTAAACTGAACTGAACTGAACTGAATTGCACTGAACTGAACTGATTGGAGCTGAACTAAACTGAACTGATTAGAGCTGAACTGAACTGAACTGAAATTAAGCTGAAATTCTTAAACCACTTACTTCAAAGATAAAAATGAAAATTTCCAACAATTATTAAACTACATCTAATTAGAAAAGGATATATTTTCTCATAACCAATTATCCGGAGAATCATAAAAAACCATAATCAGTTATCTTAAATTTCATAACCAAGTACCCGGATAATCAAAAAATGTGGAAAAAAATATTTTTTCATTACTAATTTCGATTTTTTTAAAGACATTAAAAGTGCAAAAACATCAAAGTTCAATGCGAAAAGGAATCAATTGATTACAAAAAATGGGTAATGAATAAGTTGGAATATGAGGTGATTAAAATAATGGATGGAAAATTACAAAAATAAGAACGAAAATCAAGCAACATGGATCTCACAATTACAAATTAATAGGTAAAATCAAAATTTTCAGAATTATTTGGGAAACCTTTATTTAGAAAAATACAATACAATTAATTCCAACCCATACCTTTATTGGGAGTGATTGAATCTCTCCTTCACATCATCAAATTACTCGACTTTGCATAAGTTGATAAGTAATAGGCTGATAAATCTAAAACAAAGAGAAAGAGATTGGACTCTATAACCAAAGGATAATAAACCAAAACTTAAATAAATTAAATTTTATGCTTAAACGAAACAAAAAGAAAATGAATGATAGCTAAACATAAGAAGAATTTCTTGTGCTTTTATTTACAAGAGTGAAGATAGTCAATCTTAAATGTTAAATTATTTGCTTTAAATGGACCAAATGAAAGATAAGTGACAATGTAATGGTTACTATTTTGTAGGTTTAGTGGTTTTTTCTTTTTTCTTTTGTTGTTTTTTTATAGTAGTTATTCATACTTTTTCATTTGTAGGTGCCCTTTTTTTTTGAGGGGAAAACCGGGAAAGGGGGAGTATATTAATCAAGATCCGCCAAGGTAGAAATGCCTTGGGGAAAAGAGTCTACAAAGATTTGTTCATCCCCGTTAACCGGAACACATCTAGCCATAAAGTGAGCTACAACATTCCCAACCCGTTTAACATGCGTACAAGAGAAGAAAGAGAAAGACAAACTAAGGGCTCTAATATCTTCAATGATCATATCAAAAAGTGATCGGCCCGTAATCCCTTTCACAATCGCTTGCACTACCACCATAGCATCACACTCGAGCTCTATTGCATCATATCCCATACGTCTCGCCAGTAAGACTCCGGTCCTTGCTGCCATTGGCTCCGCTAAATCAACATTCCAGCTAGCAGTGAAGCGCTTCACCATACCTGCCAACAATCTCCCATCCTCGCCACAAGCCACAGTGCCCAAGCCCACCACCCCCTGTGTCAACAAAGCCGCATCAGAATTAATTTTTATTCTCCCCACCTCAGGTGCCTGCCACCTTTCACGAGACGCCACACTCACCCGCATCAAGCTACTCCTGATAAAAACATTCGAGGCATACTCACAATAATCTCGCACCAAGTTTAAGTATCCCACCACACTAACGTCAACACATGCCCATGGCTCATCAAACACAACCGAATCTCTTTAAGACCACGCGGCCCATGCCAGCGTTGATAAGCAGCTTAGGTTGTCACTATCCAACTTAGACATGAGCCAAGCGAATCTGTCCATGAAAGATGAACCTGGTGCCTCATGAATCAAAGCCGCAAAATGCGAGGGATTCCAAATCTGCTGTACCAGGTCACACTTAAAGATAGCATGGTTTATTGACTTAATAGCATTTGAGCAACGGGGGCACATACCATTTTCAAGCACATGTCGATCAAAGAGCCGACCTAACGTTGTTAAAGAGCCCGTACACGCACGCTAAAGGAAGTGGTTAAGCTTCGGGGGACCTTTCAACGACCAAACTTTCCTCCATACCTCACTAGCGACTCCACCAAATTGTTGTGCCCATCCCCTTACGTGGCCAAGACGTCCCAAGAGATAACCGGACTTCGTTGAATAAACTCCATCCTTTGATGGCCACCAATAGATCGCATCTTCCTGATGTGTCACACTCAGCGGGATTCCTTGAAACAGTGTCGTGTCTTCCTCAGTAAAGTGTCGAGCCAACATCTCCATGTCCCATCTCCCTTGTTCATTAATGAGCTCCGCAACCACCATGTTAGCATGGCTATTCACGTTAGACGTAGGAACCCGTGATGAATTATCCCCAGGCAGCCAAGCATCCTCCCACACTCCAATTTTGTCACCTCTTCCCACACGCTATTTAACTCCATCCAAGAGAAGAGCTTTTGCGCCCCACACGCTCCTCCACACAAAACTTGGGTCATAACCACGACGAGCACCCATGAAGTCACTATTTTTAAAGTATCTAGCCTTCAAAACTTGTAAGCTAGTGAGTTTTGGTCGCAAACAAGTCTCCATCCCTGTTTAGCTAACAAAGCTTGATTAAACATCTTAAGATCTCTAAACCCCATTCCACCAAGAGACTTTGGCAAGCATAATTTTTCCCAACTAATCCAGCACATTTTCCGCTCGGTCCCCTTCGCACCCCACCAAAAACGAGCCACCATAGAATTAATCTCATCAATAATCCCGTCTGGAATGTGAAACAAACTCATCATATAGGTAGGGATAGATTGGATAACAGCTTTGATAAGGACCTCCTTCCCCGGCCGAGAAAGTAAACTTTCCTTCCATCCTTGCAATTTCTTCCACAAACGCTCCTTAAGGCAGCTAAAGACCATTTTCTTAGACCTTCCAATCATCGTCGGAAGCCCTAGTTACTTTTCATGTCGTTCCACAACCTTCATGCCCAACATATTCAAAATATCATGTCTTCTTCCTGCATCAACATTTTTGCTAAAAGAAACTCCAGATTTATGATAATTCAGTTGTTGCCCAGATGCTTGCTCATACTTACTGATAATATCAGCTAAAATGGAGCATTCCTGAAGTGTCGCTCTAGCAAAAATAATGATATCATCAGCAAAAAATAAATGTGATACCCTAGGTGCCTCGCGACACACACGGGCACCATGAATATCCGCAGCAGACGCAGCACGTGATATAAGGCTAGAAAAAGCCTCTGCACACAATATGAACAGATAAGGCGAGATGGGATCACCCTGTCTTAGCCCCTTAGAAGGCACAACATTCCCTTGCACACAACCATTCCACTTAAACGAGTACGAAACACTGCCCAGACAATCCATGATTCTTCTAATCCAGTCACCACAAAAACCAAATTTTATCATAACTCTCTCCAGAAACGACCATTCCACCCTGTCATAAGCTTTGCTCATATCCAGCTTTATGGCCATCGACCCCTGCTTAGACTCACTCCTCCTCTTCATAGAATGAAAGATCTCGAAAGCAACCAACTCATTGTCAGTAATCAATCGCCCCGGCATGAAGGCACTCTGATGGTGAGATATAAGATCAGGCATAATGTTTTAGATGATTAGCCAAGACTTTTGAAATAAGCTTGTACACAACATTACATAGGCTAATTGCGCGAAAATAACCCATTTGTGTAGGCTCTGTACATTTCGGGATGAGAACAATACAAGTCTTGTTAACCATAGACAAATTATGCAGACCATGCCACCAATTAACAATAAAATCAACAATATCGGGCCCAACAACATGCCAAAATTTTTGATAAAATAATGCATGCATACCATCGATACCTGGAGCTTTATTCGGATGCATTTGAGAAAGTGCACAGAAAATTTCATCTGCCGTTGGGTCAATAATCAATGCTTCATTCATCTCAACCGAAACTGAATTCACAATCCCCTCCAAAGCCTCCTCGAACCCAGCTGGATTGGACGTAACAAATAGGTCCAAAAAATAGCGCTCAATGATACCTGCAATATCCTCCTCACGATCTTTCCAGCTCCTATTCTCATCCTTTAATCTCGAGATAGTGTTTTTACGTTTTCGTTGACTTGCCTTATGATGGAAATAAGAAGTGTTCTTATCTCCATCACGAAGCTCGTTAGCACGGGAACGCGCATACCAATAAGACTCTTCTGCCCTAAGCAGCTCATCGATCTCCTCCCTAATGTGTTTGCATCTCTGCATCATTACAGCATCTGGGGGTCTGCCTTGCCACACTGAGCTCCCAGCTACTCCTCAAGTCTCTTTATTTTGTCTTTCATCTTCCCAAAAGTCATCTTTGCCCATTCACTTAATTTAGTAGCACAATTCTCCAACCTATTATGCAAACCCACTCCAACACCACCTGCCCACGCCTCCTGCACTACATTGCTACACTCTTCACTCGATAACCAAAAAGCTTCGAAGTGGAAGCGTTTCTTATCTTTTCTAGCTCGGCCACCTACATCAGTGTTTATCATGATGGGAGCATTATCCGAATTATGTATCGGGAAATGTCGCACTACAAACTTAGGGAACAAAGAGAGCCATCCCTCACAAGCCAGGAACCGGTCTAACCTTTCCCGTATAAGAGATGAAGGATCCAAACCACGTTGCCAAGTGAAAATGCTTCCCCTATAGCCAAGGTCCTTGAGAGCACATGTATCAATAGCCTCTCTAAACGCATCTATTTTCCTATCACTCTTCACAACTCCCCCACATTTCTCGGCATTGCTAGTAATCTCATTAAAATCGCCAAAGAAAACTAATGGTATTGTCGTGCTATCCTTCAAACGTTTCATCAACTCCCAAGTAAGGTGTTTATTTTCATTCTCCGACCACCCATAAATACTCGCTGCCGCCCAGAGGGGCGCGTTGTCTTCATCACAAACCTCTGCCAACACATGGTGCCGTGAAAAAGATTTCACCGTAACATTAAAATCATTCCACCACAACCCCATTCCTCCAGAATTCCCTTCGCTACTACAACATAAACCATCACTGAAGCCACAACGGTTCCGAACTCTTTCCAACTTTCTCGAATCAATCATAGTCTCCATTAAGAAGACTAAATGTGGGCGATCCCTCCAACACCATGATTGGAGGGCTCGAATCGTCAGGGGGTTGCCCAACTCCTGACAATTCCAACTTAAGATTTTCATGGCTCTTCGCGGGGTTGAGCCATGTCAACCTCCGCTACTTGATTATTGTGAAACACACCTTCCTTCTCTGTTGCACTACGGACTCTCTTCCCCGCTTCCACCGTATCTGTCATAATCACATCCATGCCATCCATACATACTTTTCGCTTTGTGCCATTCCCCTCCACCACTCCGGGTGGGTTTAAATCAATGCTCACAGCCCCGCCATTAATTCCCTTAGTTGTACGTATCACCCTCTTAAACTTCATAGACAAAGAAGATGATTTAATCGGAGAATATTTCCCAATCACAAAACCCCCTGCCCACTCGCTACATGAGGCTCTTCAGACCAAACTTCAGCATTCCCTGGAACATACCCCGAAATCATAGTCCCATGCAACCTCTCTATATCATGTACCCCTCCTCCCTAGTATCATTGTTCACCTCACATTCCCTTCATCCTCCTTCTCCCTTGTCTCCTTACTGCTTATATACATGACAGTATTTCTCACATCCTCCACCCTCCCCTTCATTTGATCCTCCTCCGCCCCCATTTTCTTTGTAACAAAAACCAGTTTTTTACTAGCCCTTATTGAAGCTATCTCCTCCTTTAACTTGGAGACACCCTTTCTTGGTGACGCTTTGATCCACGCCCCCCATCCGTAGGACGTGTCCTTATCTTCATCATCCACATAACTGCATTCCTTCTCACTATGACCCATCCTTCCACAAAGAAAGCAGAAAAACGGTAGGCGTTCATACTTGAAGTCGACATCGATAGTCACACCATTCTTGCACCTCACGCTTTGCACACGTTTCAGCGTTTTATCAATATCAATCATAATCTTCACTCTCCTGAAACTACCAAGCCCTAAATCATCTGAATCAAATTCAATACAAGGCCCCATATTCGTTGTTAGGGATTTTATCGCAGCGTCAGACCTGTAATTATTAGGAAGATTGTATAGTCGTACCCAGAAAGGCGAGT
This sequence comes from Patellifolia procumbens, assembly GCA_947645195.1. Classification (NCBI taxonomy): domain Eukaryota; kingdom Viridiplantae; phylum Streptophyta; class Magnoliopsida; order Caryophyllales; family Amaranthaceae; genus Patellifolia; species Patellifolia procumbens. The sequence goes on from CANSGD010001485.1 coordinate 88,550, forward strand.
GGTGTAAGGGCATGTTCACCGTTTGTTCGTTGCCGGAGATCTCGCTGAGAAAAAGAATGCTTTGGTCAAAACACCACGGTCTTCCGTCAAGAACCTTATCTTTGTCTCGCCAATGGAAGAACTGAAATTCGAATCTGTTAGGGCTTATTGGGTGAATCAAAACTTTATTTACCAATCCCCATGCCCTAATCATTTTCGACTTGAAAGCCTCGAAATTAAAACTCCGTGACGTAACTAACCGCCCAACCAGCATGAGAGAGACTTTGTCTTGTGTTTCTAGGGATTCGAAATCCCCCAGATCAATAGGTGTATTATCCTCCTCATTGATATTGAGGACATCACACTTCTGAATAATATCATCCGCCATTAACAACTAAGGACACCAAAGAGTGCAATCTAGTAGCCGTAATCACGACAGAGAAGACCGGAAAGCCGGTGGAACAGCCGACGTAACGGTAGGGTTTCCTGTCTCGCAAGGGAGTGCACCCTATCTTTCAAGGGAGAGCTTTTTAGCTAAGTTTATTTACTTTGTTTTGTTTTACTTTTTCAGTTTTCATTTGTAGGTGCATTTTTTTCCTATTATTTTGTTTTTCGGTTAGTTACATTTCATAGGTTTGGTAGTAATTTATTTTTGTTTTTTGTTGTTTCTTTCCTTTTGTTTGTGGCTAGTAGTTACGGTTTCTCAATTGTAGCCTAGGTGCCAACCTTTTTTCCTTCTCTTTTGTTCAATTTTCAATTATTTTAAGGTGTTGGAAGTTTTCCTTTTCAATTTTGATTTTTTAAAATTTTGATTTATTCTTAATTTTTTGGGTGGGATTAATGTGGGAGTAGAATTTAGCCTTTCCTAGCTTCTCATTACTTTCCTAAAAACAAAAACAACTTTGTAATAATAATATAGATGAGAAAAACCGCAAAACAATAATTTAGGGTTTAATTATCTGATGGGATATAGAGAGAAACCTGGTTTTATTTAAATAGGTCTCTTTGTTTTATTCTCTTGTAGAAATTGTGGGTCCCAATTTTTTTAGAAGAGACCAGTTGTTTTGGATGTTTGGTTTCTTAATCTAAGGAACCGGGTAGGTTGCTTAACACGTTTCATAGAAACGGTTCCTTATCCGTCTTCAATTCATTTTTGGGTGCTAATCACTATTTCACAGTAGTTTGGGTGATTAATATATGAACTTTATTGGTTTGTATTTATAGTAAAGAGTTTGTCTTTTCTAGAAAGTTGTCTGTCTAAGTTATCTTAGTTTCTTTTATGTATTTAGAGCGTTGGCTTGTGTAGGAGGTTTTAGGGCCGAATAATTAGATTCAGTAGGCTGATTAGATATCAAGCTTGGCTTGGTCTACTGGTAAAGGTTTGATCTCATGACTTGAAGGTCATGGGATCAAATCCCACTAGGGGCATTTGAGGATGAGGATCCCTTGCTAGTTGAGATCTGGCCAGGAGTCCACTACATTTGGTTGGTTGTTTTATGAACTACGAAACAACACTGGATGTAATTGTTCTTGATAGTTTGGAGAACGGAATATATATTCTTTAAGCTTTATAGTGGTACTTGCCACTTGGTAGTTCCCTGAGTAAGGTTATCATATACTATTAAAAAAGCATGGGCTTAATAAAACAGGGTAAGAATTTAGTGAAGCACCTTTCCTAAGTAACCCTTTTGATCTATGGCCTTGAATGTTTCATCTTTTAAGATCGATTGTGGTTGTTACTTGTTAGGAATCAAGCAAGAACACAACAACAACAATTAAGCCTTATTCCCAAAATAATCTAGGGTCGTTTAACATGAGTCGTCATCTGAAACCGTTGAAAAGGGAGATGACATCAATAAATGTGACAAAAAGTTTTAAAAGTTTTGCAAAAGTTTTATACAAAAAAGCAAAGACAAAAAAACTTAAAGATAAACAGAAAAATAAGGTAATCACATCCCTTCCTCCACGTGAATAATGTCCCTGCACCCACTTCTATCACACGTCATGCTCTACTCGATCCCAATCAAACCCATGTCACTTTCAATTACCTTGATCCAAGTCATCGTAGGTTTTCTCCCGCATTTTTAAAAATTTGATTTCTCCTCCACTCTTCAAGTTTTCTCACCGGCGCATCACTTTGTCTCCTTTTTACATGACCGAACCATCTTAAGCGATTTTCCTCATCTTTTCTTCAATAGATGCAGATCTTACTTTTCCCGAATCACCCCATTTCTTAATCAGTTCTTTCTTGTGTGGCCACATATCCATCATAAACATACACATTTCCGCCACATTCATCTTATGAATGTGGCATTGTTTCACAGCCTAACACTCGGTGCCATATTATAAAGCAGGTCTCATTGTCGGGCGATAGAATTTTCCCTTCAATCTATGGGGAACGACAGAATCACAAAGGAATATGGCGCATTTCCACTTTAACCGACCTGCGTTAATTCTATGAACCATGTCCCCATCGAGTTCTCCATCCTTTTGGAGAATAGATCCAAGGTAACGGAAGACGTATGATCCTTGGACCACTTTGTCATCCAATGTGATCGGTTGTGCCTCGCTGATTCTAACCCCACTGAATTCGCATTCCAGATACTCTGTCTTGCTTGTGCTCAATCTAAAACCACGAGCTTTGTATTTCTCTGGTCTTCACCATTCCAACTTACTTTCAACACCTTCCTTTGTCTCATCAATCAACACAATATCTTCCGCTAACATCATACACCATGGTATATCATGTTGAATTGACCTTGTTGTTTCGTCCATGACTAGAGCAAAGAGAAAGGAATTAAGTGCAAAACCTTGATGTACTCCGATTGTAATAGAGAACCAAGATATCAATTTATTCGAAAACATTTAGATGTGGGTTCAATAATTATTTTTCGTCATAATATGAGTTAGCTTACTCACCGGAATCACAGTAGACCATCCAATTCTCTTTTTTAATGGGAACCCTACTATCAACTGGCAATATATAAAAGAATTTACAATAAAAAAATTTGGAAGCTGTTTCTCTTAGTGATGAGTGAATCTGATGGTATGGATGTTATTCATTTAGTGGCATGGCCAGAGAAAATGGGAACCCTTCAATATATATATATATATTAACCCTACTATCAATTTTTGGCAATATATCAAAGAATTTTACAATAAAGAATGTTGGAAGTTCTTTCTCTAGTTGTGGGTGAAGTTTGATGAAATGGATATGGAAGCTCTTCATCTAGTGGCTTGGCCCAGATAAAATGGATGTTAGCTCATCTAAAAAATTTCAAGAATTATTAGGTTGTTCAACTTTGCCTTTTAGATGAGCGTAGCTTGGTAAAGTTGACCTGAACCTGATTGTATAATTTGTATTCTGACTTGAGACCAAACAATCGAAATCACTTAACTTGTGTTTGACTCAAATTGATATTGGACTGCCTTGACAATAAATGTGTCTAATAATAATTTATAATTGCAAAACCATCTTATTAAGCCAAAATTCGACCCAAACCAAACATGAGAACAACCCAAACGATTAATAACCCAACATAACTTAACTTGGACCTGGTTTTAATGATCACACTGTGTATTTGTGTCTAGCCATATATTAGATCAAGAGAACTTTCCCAGACAAAGTTTATCGAGCTTTACAAGGATTTCATAGGTGTTTACTTGTTTCATAATCAAAAGTATAACCAACCAAAGTTGCACAAACCGTAAATTTTTTAAGGAAGGTTAATATATTTTCTAGGAACAATTCACATGAATAAGTCTACTTTTGCATGGTATTTCAAAATTAAGTCATCCTTTTGTCTTTCAAAATTAAGCAGCAGCAACAATAACAATTGATGCAGCAACAGTATCAGCAACAACAACAAAGCTTAATGGGTATAAGTGGGAGAACAGGAGTTTCTTGGATTTCAAATAGTTTCCAGACTCAACAAAGTGTGCATCGATCTGCCTCGTTGTCGAGGATGAATCATATTTTGCAATTCACCAACAGTTGCAACAACAACAGCAATTGCAACAAGAAGAACCCAGAACAACAGCAGCAGCAAGCAACAGCAGCATCATCTTCAGTTTGGGCTGTTGAGACAACAACAACAGGGTGTTTTATATCTTAGTTAATTCGCGTTTTAAATGCGTATTAAACGTATCTTACGTTTTTTTTGAAAAAAAGAGTAAAAAAAACGCATTAAAACGCCATCAGAGTATTAAACACACAAAAACGGCAGTTTGACATTTAAAATATTTGAAACGTACTAAACGCATTGTTTTGGTAAAATACTTTTTTAAATAAAATAAAAAAATCACAAATGTGAATTTCTTTTACTTCACTCAAACTCAAATCTCAAAAGCAGCCTCTCTTCTTCACTGATACTTTACAGACTAGTGTATTGTCTTCTACCTTTGTAAACTATCCCAAATGAGTCCTCGCCAACGAGTTCAATTACGTAATAATTTCCAACCCCCTTTTTCTGATCTTCCACTCGACTTGCTAAAAAATACTCTAAATTTAAAAGTTTGGAGTTTAATTGCAAAAATGTTGTGAAATGGAAATAGCAGGGATATGTGATTTTCAGTTAGGGTTTGTGATATCCTGCAATTTAGGGGAGGATGAGCCGTTGAATTAGGGATAGAGTCTTTATAACTTTTGCTGGAGTGATAGGGTTCATGTGCTGCTATGGATCAGTGCTCACAAGGTTAGTAACCCTTACTTTCACACACACACAATGATAGCTGTTAGCTAAAATTACTGGAATTCTAGCTAATATCCCTCATTAAATCAAGAATATGAGGATTCTCCCAAGAGTTTTCTCTTACTTTTTCATTGATAATCCACTCCTCTTACAGCCCTATTATTTATACACATTCTTGAGAGATTCTCTCTGCCACAAAAAGATGACAGCAGCCAATAAGGAAATAACACAAACATAAAAGCTTTAAAACATAAAAGCTAAAAGACTTAAGAGCCCCTAGGTAGTCTGTTTCTTTCTCCTGGTGTTGGTTGCTCTGATTGGAGGCTTTTCCCACTTTGTAGCATGTGTGTGGTCAGTGCCTCAGTGGTGTTTCAATTTGGTTTTGAATGTTTTTTGTTTGTGGGTAAAAGACTAAAAGGAAGAGGATCACTCGTGAGTCGTCTCGTGACTAGTACTTAGGCATATTCATATCCTATAACTTATCAAAAAAATTCATGATTACTTAGACAAATTGATGTTCTATAACTTATCTACAAATTCATGTTTGAAATTTACTTATGATACATAGGTGTATAATTGTGTTTTTCCAAATAAAAGTTAATATATATAAAAATGCAGAAAAATAAAGTCTGGTTTTTTTTACCGAATTTTCAAATTAAAACCGTTTTAAACACGTATATGTACGTATCCGAATTATGAAAGTCAACGTTTTTTAGTCGAATATTTAACCACATTTTTCAAACTTTTTCCATTTTAAACGCGCCGAATTAACGTCCCGTTTTTAACTAAGCTTTAGAACACGTGTCATGCTATTAATTAAACCTAGCAAAGCTGATCCGAGCCCCGGAAATGCCCCGAAGCGACAACCCTAAACCCGAACGGCCTGACCCATGATTGACCCGACCCGAAATAACCTAGCCCAATACCTAATATTTATCCTAAATTTGTATTTTAATTTAAAAATTTATAGTTATACTCTTTTAATTTTCAATACTATTGTTATTTTTTATACTAAATCGTAAATGTATACTAGAACACTAAAAACAGTTTCTTATTTTGTTTATATCGGGAAAATTTAAGGAGACAAGACCCAAATCACATGATATACAACAAAAAACACCGTCACTAGATACAAAATTGCAAATACGTGAGAGTTCCATTAAAAAACAAACAATTAAAACCAACCTTCGCTGAGTTTATGAATGAGAATCCGCCCGCTTCCTATTTCCACCTTTTAAAAAACATATAAAAATTATTCATTGAAAAAAAAAATTAACGATATTAATCAGCAAAACGAAATATAAATTCGTAAGTCGAAATTTAGCTTACCAGAAAACAGCGTAAAGTTCACTAAGCTCACTGCCGGAACCCTAAAGCCGCAACCTCGAGCAGCCTGAAAACACCCAAATACAAAAAAACCTCTACCAACCCACTTGGCTGCCTCGGCAACCAAGATATGCCACACCGGCTGGTGAACAGCGATGGAAACGGGTGGCTGAGAGGGCTGAGTAGGCACAGAACACTGATGGTGATCCAGTATGTCTGCACGGTATCTCCCTGTGCCCACGAGATACCCTCTACATGACGCAAATAAACATATCAACTCATACACACCAGCGTCAGCCTCAATCTCCAGAATAACTGAGCAAGAAGGGTCGACATGTATCGCCTGAACGTCTGCTAATGAACCCACTCTGTGAACGACAGACGTAGGCGACCGATCAACATAATCATTCAAACAAGTTCCTCCCGCATCATTGACCTTCACCAACATAATACCCCAATCCTTGGCTGGAACCTCTGAAGCAAAAGAGACGTAAATCGGAGTCTGAATCTTCGAATACGCTTCCATAACCGCATTGAGCTCAGAAGTACTGCGTACGTACTCCACCCTCCTAGTCAAAATAGTCCTCAAAAGATACTCATCGGAGGGGGCACGAGCACGAGCAGGGGCAGGGGCTATGGAAGAAGACATCTGTTACAAAAAAATGAAAGATCATTAAGTTCACATTCGTGAATATGTACACCCAACCTAATTTGAATTATATTACCTACCCTCGCCCTTCCACAAAAGGGAAAAAGTTCCTTAGTTTAACGTTTAACAATTGCTAGGCAAAACTGTACCCACTAAAATTAGCATTGAATGATTTTGTTACGTATAAGTAATCTACCCTCGCCCTTCTCACGTATTGAATCTACATATTACTAATTTTCCTTTGATTATTTGCACTTGGGAACTATAGTAGAGATTCATATGGAAGCAAGGGTGTCGTTGATGATGGAAATTGCATGGAGATGATGGAAGCCATGGACGGCCCCAAGGCAATGGAAAGGGTTTTGGTGGTGAAATTGGAGCTTGTAAATGATTATTCATGAAATCCTTGTTGAGTAGGAAGTGAATGGAAAATGAATGATGTTGTAGTACTTGGTTGTTTGGGGTGTTAGTTGCATGTTCCTTAGACCGATCTCCAAGTGGGAGATTGTTGGGTCTCGTGTGGAGTTCGTCAAAGGAATGCATCGCGAGGCGTGAAGGACTTCACGGGGTGAAAGGAGAAGCTGCCAAGAGGAGATGAAGGAAGGCGCAGCTCGCGGCCCGCGGCCCGCGGCCTAGCTCGCGACTCGCGACGTGCTCCTACCTTGCCTCCTTTATTTTGTAGATGCGTATTTCCGGGGGCTATAAATGGAACCCGTTTTCCCCAAGTTTCAAAAGAGCAAAAAGGGAGCACTTTAACCCTAGATTGTAAACACTAAGAGAGTTCATTAGTGTTTGTGAGCAATTTGTGACGGTTGTTTATACCATTCATTGACTGCTAGATTCCCAATTTATAATCCTGGAAAAGTTAGGGTTCGAGAGATTGTGTGTAGCATCGCAATGGAATGTCATTGATGCAAGTGCTTGTGTTCATCATCCTCCATTGAAATACAAAGTTTATAGAGGTGGTTTTTTCACCCGGAGCTCGGATTTCTACCGGTAATCTTTGTCTTTCTTGTTGTTTCCTTGCTTTAGTTGGTTTCTTGTTGCCTCTATTGTTTGTTGTTGTTGTCAATGACTTAAAGTTGTCTACCACCGTCTTCATTTCCCTAACATAGTAGATGTAGCTTGTAGTAGTCTGCCATAGGAGGAACAACAAAGAGTTATTCTAAAAAATGTGAAGGTAGAAATGGACTCTTCATCTATGTTCAGCAAAAATCATAGTGAAGTTTGCAATCCTTGTGGAGGAACCGGTCACTCTGTTGAGAAATGTTAGACCATATAGGATATCTAAAGAGGCATCCAAGGTCAAATAGGCAACAAAAACAGAGAGGAAAAGATCCTGGGACAACCAACAGGTGGAATAAAGGAAAACAAACAACAGCATATGTTCAGAAGCATATGTTCAGAAACATATGTTCAAAAGCATATGTTCAAAGCCCAGGAGGAAGATGAGATAGACTATAGTTTTGCTGCCATGATTTCCTGCCATTGTGCTACGATTGCCCTTAAAGAATGGATCATTGACTCAGGAGCGTCTAATCACATGACCACTAAGTATATGTAAATTAATCCATCCCGTTGTAGCACAAGGAAGTCCTAAGATCAACTTGCCGAATGGGAGAACATCTATAATCAACCACATGGGAAGAGTAAAGTTAGAAAGTTGCATATGCTTGAGGAACGTTTTGTGTGTACCGAAATTTAAGCATAACCTTCTGTCCGTGAACAAGTTGGTGGCTCTAAGATAATTGCAAAATATCTTTTCACCCAGAGTTCTGCATCATACTAAATGCCAAAACACAAAAAGTAATTGGAGTAGGAAAGGCTTCAAATGGTCTATATTACTTAGTTAATGAACGAGTAGAAAAGGTTCTTAGTAGATTGAGAAAAGCTGTAGGAAGTAAGAGGCCAGTAAGTCTTGTGGCAAGAAACTTTGCAGCTTTGAATGCTGAAATGAATGGTGGAATCTCCAATATTGGTGCTGGTGTCAAAAAACATAGCAGCAGATTAGGTCATGCTCCAATGGAAAGAATCAAACACATTGACGGCCTTTTCAAGGATGACATGCGTGTTCATAAGACTTGGATTTAGATACTTGCTAACAATTGTTGATGACCATAAAAAACCACTAATGTTCATCTTCCTAAACTGAAATCAGAAGCAATAGGAACAGTAAAAGAATTTGTTCAATATGCTACTATTCAGTTTGACAAGAAAGTGAAGCGCATAAGGTCAGACAATGCTCTTGAGTTGAATGCTGAAGATTGTATTGAATTCTTTGCTGAAAAAGGGACTATTCATGAAACCAGTTGTGTTGACAGACCACGACAAAACGGAAGGGTAGAGCGGAAACATAGAAACATCCTTGAAATGGCAAGGGCGTTGAGGTTTCAAGCAGGATTGCGGAGATTGTGTTCTCACTGATGTGCACATAATCTTACCCCTTATGAGAAGCTATATGGAAGGAAGCTGACTTGTTCTCATATGAAGGCATTTGGCCGTCTTGCCTTTTCCTGTAACCCTGCCCCACATAAAGACAAGTTCAAAGCTAGAGGAGTGCCATGGGTAATTCTAGGATATCCTTTCAAACATAAAGGATATAGACTCCTCAATCTCTTAACACATCAAACATTGGTGTCAAGCGATGTGAAGTTTCATGAAGAAATATATCCATACTCTCTTACTTGTGAAAAATATCCAAGTACCTTCCTAAACCAGCAAGTGAAGACTCCACTGTACCTACACTTGCATGGGTAGATCCTCTCAGAGAAGAAGAAGTTGAGCATGCCTTAGGAGGATGTTAGTGGGGTAGATACACCTGCACCCATAATACCGGTTAGAAGAACTACAAGGCCAAGCAAGCCACCTAGTTGGATGGTAGACTTTGTGACATCTAAAGTGCACGAAGATGTTAGTGGGGTGGGTGTAGTAGCAAGATCTTCAGTTGAAGCTGGATACAGATCCATGGCATTGACCATTTGTGAAGTCTTGTGGATTAATCAACTTCTTATAGATTTGGAGCTCAAATCATTGGGAGCTACTGTCATCATGTGTGATAACAAAGCTGCACTTTCAATTGCTGTCAACCCCGTTCTTCATGAGAAAACCTCTTTAAACTATTCCCCCCAACTATAAAAGTTTAAGTAAGAAATCTTACCTTTTACAATATAACAATTGTACATGGAAAATGATAATAACTTAGCTTTAACTAAATCTAGTTCTGGAAAGTAATCAACCTCTTCTAATTCCATGTAAAACATCATGTAAACAACATATCACATATCATAAACCACATATCTGACTTCACTATTCTAACTTGAATCTCGTGAAAAAAATCAACTAAAGTAACTCTAAGGTAAACTAAGTTGCTTTCACTTAACCTTAACAGTCGCCTAACTAAAACTTTCTTTTCCAAATTAATTAAAATCCTTACCTAAAATAATATCAACATATAAGATTCATAATATATATTTGGATACTCAAAATTCATTACAAAGCATTCAAATAAAAATCTAGAGTTTTACCCAACTTATACCTCTCGAAATTGACTATACAAAATACAAATTTTAATCAGAAACTTAAATTGAGCATAACTTCTTCCTACGAACTCCAAATCAAGCGTTTCTTATGCCTATCTTGGGGTAAAATTTCGATACGAATAACTTTTGTGAAATAATAAGTTTGCTAAAAATGCCCAGAAGCTGTCGAAAAATGCAATTTACAGAACTGAAATGCCACTCTTACGAATTACAGCCTAACTGTTCTACTTAGCGTTAATACAAACCTTTCATTCAATCAAACCTTCCATTTAAACTATTAAACACCCAGCTCTTATAATACTAGACACCAAACCCCCAAATCAATTTCAATACGCAAACCCTAATTTAAAAAAACTTGGGAAAAACTGAAATTAGATGAAGAATTAAACTTACCATTAACAAAGGAAGGTTGGAGATGACAATAACTTGGAAATAATCCCTAAAACGAGCCCTAATCGCCCAAATGCAAACCAGGAAAAACGAGTTTTTGCTTCACTTCCTTAGAGTGCTGCTCAAACACCTATCGCGGTGGCTGCGGTGCAATTGGGGTCGCTAACGCACGCCGGAACCACCTTCCTCCACCTTATCTTCCCTCTGATTGTCTGATGTTCTTCTGTTTCTCCCTCTTCTCAACCAAAGAATTTTTGTTCCCTTTTCGCTTTCCTTCTCTTTCTTATATATTTCCTCGGTTCTTTTTTAATCACTGTATTTCTCTTTTTTTTTATTATTCATCTATTTTTCTTTAATCAACTACAATGATTTATGTACAACGATAAACATAGTTATTACCATTTAAAGTTATGCGTTGGGAGGCGTAAAACTTTATATGTAATGATTAATAAAGAACAGAGATAGTATATAATAATGTCATCACACAATTCTTTTTTTCAAACGGCATCACACAATTCTATGTGGTCCAATTATCTTAGCTTATTACCAACACAAATTATACAAAAAAGCTACCAAATTTTAATGTTAAAATTAGACGACCTAGACCCAAATAAATTTACAAGGTTCAAAGAATTTTAACTCAACTGCTATCTCATATTCTCCTCCAAGGGCTCCAACACGTCATCTTCCTCATTTTCAATTAAACGGGTGCCAAAAGAACTTAAACCCGTGCCAAAATAAAATGGCCACAAGATAAATTAAACTGGTACCAAGATAAATTAAACTAGTGCCAAAAGAGAGTAAACTAGTGTCAAACGAAATTAAACTGGTGCCAAAAGAAAGTAAACTGACGCAACAATAATGGAAGCGTCGATCTGGGAAGGAGAGAGTGAGTGGGCTATTGCGCCTGCTTAATTTTATTGAGTTTGGGCCTGCCTAATTTTAATATTATAATTAATCGATCTCTTCCAAGACAAGTTGTATTAGCAATGACCTATTTCAAAGTCATGGCATTATTTATTTATTTTCTCTCTTTTAAAATGTCATCTTTTAACACTTTCCTTATTTAACAATTATCTATTTTAAGTTTATCATCTTTTCTCCCCTACCCCATCATACATTTTTTAGTGTGCGGTTAAACACAGCCCGTATTTACTAGCTCACAGCCCGTATACATATGAATACATGGTAGAAAAGTCTATATTACCCCTCTTCCTTTACTCACTTTTAAAAAATTTCAAAAAAAAAAAAATATTTTAAATTGAATTTTCACTGAACCGGATGGATTTTCCGGTACCGTGTTCCGGAAACTTCGATTTCATGAAAAACGGATAATTCATGGAACCGAATGGAGTTTCCAGTACCGTGTACCGGAGAGTCCATCCAGTTCCATGAAAATTCAAATTTTTTTTAAAAAAAATTAAAATCTTTTTTAAAAAAAATAAGCTTTACGGAACCGGATGAAGTTTCCGTTACCGTATCCGTTTTTCACGGAACCGGATAGAGTTTCCGGCACACGGTACCGGAAAATCCATCCGGAAAAATAAAAAACAGGACACAAGTTATGTTTAGTAAGCGTATTTTAGAAAATTTACTATAAAATACGGCTGTGAGGTGGTAAATTCAGGCCATGTTTAGTAACACCCAATTTTTATTATACACCCGAATATACTATAAGCAATAGTCTTGGGTGTACCATGCTCATAAAACACCCGAGTGTATGATACAAATCTCAACTAAATTAGTTAACATCCATTGTACTCCCTCCGTTTTTTTAAAATATGCACATTTTTTCATTTTGGGTGTTTTTTTAATTGGTATCTTTCTACCTTTTTCCATAAATGGATGGTTGGTCCACCTAATTACTACACGTCTCTCTTACTTTTTCTTTCCTTCTCTCTACGTTTTTCACTTTCTCCTTACTTTTACTATTCTTCTCTCTTACTTTTATACTTTTTATTGGTCTGCGTGTAAAAGCAAATGTACATATCCCTTACTATATAAAAAAAGAGTAAGAGTCAATTCAAGAAGTTTTGTAGTAATTTTCTTTTTCCAATTTACCCTTTCCTTTCACTTACATTTACATAGCCAAGTTTTGCTTTGTTTTATTTTTTATTTTTAATATGTTTTATTTTTGGAACAAGTTTTGATAATTTTTTTTCTTCTTTTAGGTACATGCTATAAAAATAAAAATGACGCATCATATAATTAAATTATTATTCAGGGATGAATAATCTAAATGGTTATCCCTATGAATTAAAAAATGGATGAGTTGTTTGGTTGACACTAAAATGATAAAAAGGAAAATTTTCATTACCTAGTGTCCCCTAGGTAAGTAGAAATTTTCCCCGTTGTCAACCAAACACTTTAACCAAATTCCATGAATTTGATTAAGGAACTAATTTGCTATGAATCAGAATTTAATGGGAACTTCAACTTCCCATATAAACCAAACAACCACTAATAAAATTTCGCACTTCACTTTTTTCGGGGGAGTGTGTATATACGTATGGTTCTCTTAGCTCAATATATTATTAGAACTCAGTTTCAGCAAAAATAAGTTCTGATAAGTTCATTCAAGTTAAGATAAATTCAGATACGTTCAAATAAGATATAATACTCTGACATTTTAAGATCCAATAAGTTAAGATAAGTTAAAATAAGTGCAGATACGCAACATAAGTTGAAAAGAATGGACTTTATGTATAGGTTGACTGAATTTGATAATCATAAGTTATACAAGAAAATACGTTCAATAGTTAAGAGATAGTATAAATATCGTCTAATATATCAAATATATTTCATAATACATATTCATGTTAAATATCGAGTAATACAATTAACATAGTAAGAGGAGCCCGAGCAACGCCGGGCCTATCAAAACTAGTATTAAAAAAATAGAGGAAGTAATTATAATATCATTGTCAAACTTGTGTATTAGGAATTGGAAATTTTAAAGTGTTGCTATTAACTTAAAATATATCTTGCCAAGGAGGGAGGAGTTTAGAACGGTCGAAAGTTGACATAAAACGTACCACGACACGAATCCCTGTTGAGCATTTTTTTTACTTATTTACTTAGATAAGTCAATATTAATTTAAGCATTTAATAAATGAATCGAATAATTTAATATTTTCAACTCGAAAGCGACACGGTAAAACGTGCAAGATATTCGTTATTTAACTGTTAAACCTCAACAAAACCCAACTCTTCTCTCGAGAGATGATAAGTTTATGTGAGGGTCCACATACACTTGATTCTTATTGGTTAGAATCAGTGGGACTCACTTTCCACTAATTTCAATTTTTCATTTTGAGTTTAAGACCAAAATTTGAATTTTTGGGTTTGAATTTCAAAATTTTTGTGGGACCCATACCTAACAAAACCCAATTTTTTATCTCTCCACACCATTTTCTTTCTCACCTCAGTAAATTTCTTTCTCTCACTAAACTTTTCTCTCAACTTCACCAAGCACCCAACCGGAGTTATTGCCGGAAAATTTTAACAAGAGCCTGAAAACATAACTTCGCGGAAAAGTAAAATCACTCAGAGTTATGGTTCAATGGGCAAATGTAACTCAAATTATTTGTTTATGCGAGAAATGTACAGCAGATTAGAAATGTAGGCACTAAACAATTGTTTAACATGAAGAACATCACACTTCTTTTAGATCTGTGCAACTATATTACTGTTTTGCTGCCGGAATTTCATAGCATTGGCACCGAAAATTGTTTATATTCTCCTCGTTTAAATTTGCAGAAGTTTTAGACCAGATTCGGATTTGGAATTATTCCTAAATTAATGTTTTCGTATTTGGACTTGAATTATAGTTCAAAATTGAATAATTGATGTTCACCATATAGATCTAGAGTTTGCATATTGGAACTAGTTTTATATACACGCGATGCGTGCGCAAATATGTAGTAAGGTATCAATGGTAAAATTAAATATAATAAATATGAATAATATGTAAGAAAATATATTCTCAAAGTCTTGAAATTTGTATCAATGATTTAAATAGTACATTATCAAACATGAGATTTATATGATAAAATAGAAAAAAGACGAAAGAAGTATTAAATGCACGCAATATGTGTGGACAATCTTCCAACAATCTTCTTGTAGACACACTGTACTACACCGTCTAGTACATGTGTGGATTACAATGCCACTATATACATACAAAGTGCCCAAATATGGACAATCCCTGAATGTCTTGGTAATGCACCTCAAAAGAGCTTTGAAAGTTTTCCTTACAAACACCTAAATAATTATAACAAAGTTTCACTCTAGATAAGAGTCTCCTAATATTTTATTTTTACTTGACATTTAGAGATATAAACACCCAAATATTTGTTCTTGGGAGATGTACAATATTCAATGGCCCCATTTTGGGGGGAAAAGCTGCAAAGATATTTAAACTATTATAAGAGTGACATAATTAGAACTACATACAGTTCAAACCAAATAGACCCAAAAATAGATTTAAAAGAAAGGCAAAAATGGTTTAAAAATGCAGATTAAAGCATACCTCCGATGAATCCAATTTGTCAATCATCGATTATGATTTCTGCTTTTGCTAAACTTTTATTCTCTGATTATGTTTAAAATTGCATAATTAAGTAAAATTAATACAAAAATAGGAATAAAAAACCATATGGTACATACAATGCGCCATTTGTATAAATTAATAAGCTATAGTATCACTTAAGACAAAAAAAAATATTTCTTAAAGATAGTAAGGCAAATTAAAATTCCTACCAAAAATCAGGCCCTCTACATTGTAGAAGCAAAAAAAAGTAGAACTAAGAAATTAAGAGAATTAATAAAAAGAAACACATCGAGACATAATCAACAGCTACAACATAATTACAACATCTACAGGAATTGATAAAAATAAACGTGAACAGAGTAAGGAGAAAATAACTCACCATAACAAAGTAAGGAAAGACGGAGTAACTGCAGAAGAGTAGACTGGAATATGGAGGCCTAACTATTTAAAAGAAAATTAAAAAAATTCTAAACATAATTGCAAATAAATGTTTTGTATGGTGCAAGTGAGTGGAGTTATTTCCCCAAACCTCGTCAACCTTGAGTGTAGAGTAGACGTGAAGCAGTTAAAAAATAATTCTTTTTATTTTTTCCCTCATCCTTTACTATATACGTGGGTTTTTTGTAACTGTTTTTTTTATTAGTCAATTTTTTTTAAATTTCCCCCCTCAAACTTTGTTGTTTACGTGTGTTTTTTTTTTGTAACTGATTGTATTTTTGTTAGTTAAAAAATTATCTTTATTTTTTGCTATGTACGTGGGTTTTTTTTTGTAACCGGTTTTATTTTTGTATTTTTAGTGTGGGCACGATAATTTTTTTATTATTTTGTTTTCCTCCCTTTTCTCTTTCGATTGAATAGTTGTGGCAAGGTTTTAATTTTTCTTTTATTTTTTTTAATTTTTGGTGTCCCCCTACTCTTTCCTTATATAATAGAGATTTGAAATTTGTACGCCTGGGTTTGCAGCTATAATATTTAGAACACTAACCTCAAGTATTGAAGAAACTGAAATGGAGTTGAAGATTGGAAACAGTAACATTGATTTTCTGTACTATCACAATATTATATTCTGCAGATAGCCTTGTTTTCAAGTTAAGTAACAAATGTGTCAATTCCATATCACGATCGAATATCCCGTCCACATGGTCACAACTGCATACATGAAAGCTCATCACTAGCTGCAAGGCCTCAAGTTCGATTACCCATGCTTGCTACTAACTCCTTATCTCCCCCCACCCTTTTTTCAGGACTTATTAACTCAAAAATAAATTGTTCATTTGAACATTATAATAATTAAAAGCAAAAGCAAAATAGATTATATATATATGTAATTAATCAGTAATTATAATTACATATCCATTGAATGTTTAATAGTAAACAAAAAAAAGAATTTTGTTGTTATGTAAAGTTTGCATTTTTTAACTCAAAATTATTTTTCAGTACGACATAATAATAATTAAAATTGAAAGCAAAACATATTATATATAAAAATGTAATCAGTGACTGTATGTAATTACATATCACTTTGAACCGAACTTTCGTTTGTGAATTTTTCTAGTAACATTATATTTAATTCAGAACATAAACACTTGTACTATGGTTTGCAGCTGACGCTGGTATTTACTATGAGTACATAATGTATCCAACTCATAACACGGTTGTTACTGATGAACCACTAAAGCTTAATACTATTATTTGTTATTGATGAACCATTAAAGCTTAATTGATGTTATACAACATAGAAATCCTATTGTATGTAAATTGTGCAAAACAATTCCCACTCAATGCAAATTGTTGAAGGTTGAATAAATAAATGCAAATTGTTGAAGGTTGAATTGTGAACAATTCCCACTCAATGTTAGTCAACATTGAACTTGCCAAATATTCACTCTAATTAGTTGGAAGGATGAGAGGTTGAAGCTTCCATCTACTACTAATTTAATAACAAACACTAAATGTTTGTATTTAACTTAATAAAAAGGAAAAATTGTTTTAATAAGTTAACATTCAGTCCGTCTTCCCAAAATAAATTAACCTTTGGATTATTCTGGAGTAAGTCAAGTTTATGTGAGTATCTTCCTAAATTGAGTCATGACCGATTGATAACTTGTTTAGTAGGTTAAATTTAATATGTGTCAATATGAAATTGGTCAGGTTCTTTTTATATTAAATTTGCTTTATTTATTTTCATTATAATAAATTTTAATAGTGAATTTTTTTTCATCTCCTATCTCTCTCCTCCGACCCTCCCACCACCCATTGTCCTTTTACTTCTCAACAGTCAACATAACCCATGTCGACACCCCTTGCTTCTTATATTCAACCTCCACCAACTTAATCATGGCTTTCCCTCTCCATTTTTGCTACTTCAATTCAAAAACTAAAAACACCTCTGCTCATATTTATAACTCATCTAATATCCATCTTTTTTATTCTGACCGTTCGATGTTCAACAATGTGGCCTTGATTTCTTCCAACGATTATGTATATCTTACTGTTGATGAAGTTAATGCTGACATTGACGCTCTTCAATGGCAATAATTCTTTGTCTAGCAATTTCAGTCCCACCAAATCACCAACCAATTAACACAAAACAACCCAGCCACAAAAACCACCACGAAACCCAATGGTTATATATTTTTATCATTCTCTTTCTCTATTTCTATGTCTATTGAGATTTCGGATTCATTAAGCTATATTTTTGTTTATTATCTAGTTCAAGATTTTATTTGAGCTGGTTTTTCTTTAATTATTTGCTTCGAATTTGGACGTGTTTGGTGCAGAATTTATCAGGTTTTGAGTTCGAATCTCGTGAAAGATATTCGATTATTTTTTACTTGTAGAATGGGAGTTTGGGGAAGAGTGGAATGGTGGAGGGAGAAAGGGTTGAGGTATGGGGGTTTCTGGGCAGAGGTATGGTGATAGTTTGGGTGGAATTAGGTGGTGGTTGGTGATGATGGAGTTATGGTGGTGGGAGAATTATTGATGATGGTGCGCTGAAGAGAGACTTTGTCAGCCAAAAGAAAGAGATGTTAAAAAAAAGTAAAAAAATAAAATAACTTGTTGTGTAGGTTGTAGGTTTTTTAACTTAATAGAAGAAGAAACGTTTACAAATTTGACTTAATGCAAAATAATCTAAAGGTTAACTTATTTTGGAAAGACGGACTAAAGGTTCACTTATTTAAACCAATTTTTCCTAATAAAAAACATGAACTCCTCCTTCCCAATTTAATACCCAAAGTAGTATAAATACCTATGTTACATGTATGTTTTTCTTAATTTCGGTTCATCACTCTTTAGCAATACAACTAGAAATTATTTTGTTCTTTAAAAAGAGTCACAATGTCATTCTTGTCGGCACCTTACTACTACTTTCAGATTACGGAAACCACTTTGGTAGAAATTGTAAGTACTGACTTATTTGTTTTCTGAAGTAATGTGTTAATTTTTATCAACCTATTTTCAAATAAATGATTATAAATACCTTTAGTTAGTTGTTATATGTTCATTATTAAGAAATTTGTTTGATGTGACAATGTTTCAGGAAGTAGAAAGTACTCCGCTAATAATCGAACTCTGGCGAGATTTATGGAGCTACACTGACGAAGAGGGGGATACTTCGAAATTTACATTTATATTTCGAAGAGTTAACACTCCATGTACCTGGAATGTCGAATGTAAATAGGAATGGGAGTCCATACTACAATTGTTTTTCCGAAAGGAGTGGGGCAAATTATTGACCGATAATAACATATGCGTACATGACCATGTTGGTTTGCGATATGTAGGTAATGGGGTATTTTCTTTTCATGTCCGCAATCATGCGTTTGAACTAAAATGATTTCAGCGTCAATAATGACCCTCCAACTATTCGTGTTATAAGAGGTCAACATCCACTTTGGATTAAGAAAGGGGAAGTCATGTACGTGGCACAATCGTACCTTGATAATTCCTCTCATCCACATTTTAAGATTGCGATGAGTGATAGTTACTTTCGTAACGGAAGGTTGACGACCGGTTCTTATGTAAGTCGACGTACTAAATATGTGGATTTCTCCTCTTTAATGTTAGACTATAAGAACTAATGAAAGTGTATTGTACTGTCGTTGTTTCATGATAGGCTATTCCAAGAGAGTTTGCTGATATGTACATCCCCCAAAATCGGGAAGTCGATGGCTTACTAGAACATGAGTCAGGTTGTTGGCCAGTAAAGATCAAGACCTACAACACGCGACCATGTAAATTGTTACTTGGATTCAAGGAATTCCTTATCAACAATGAAGTATAGCCGAACAACATTTGCACATTTGAACTTATAGATTGGAACGAATTTATCTTTATAGTCAAGCTTTTCACACTAATTTATATGTTCTCAATGAGTGTGAGGTACTAAAGTAGTATTTTTTCTTTATATTATGTTTGTCGTAGTTCTTTGAAATTTAGTTCAATCAAGGTTCTTTATTTATATTAGTAACACGATATTTTAAATGAAAAAGTTTTTCATTACAAATTATAACATCATAAAATTTGCAGACATTGCCAACCCAATAGTATTACCAATAACTAATCGATTAAAGTTCAATGTTATCATCAAAATTAATCAAGTTCTTGTAACAAATATACAATATTCATTCCAAGACAAATACAAACAAATCATTTAAATGTGATGTCCTCTTGGATTGTTTTCCTTTACAAAGAGTACTTGCTTGGAGGAAAATAGTGATGGCAGTAACGGAAAGCATTAGACTTGTATGTATTGGTCCTGAGGAGATTTCCCCTCTGTCGCAATGTTGCAAGTCCTGTAGAAACACTTTGCTTTCTCAAATTCTTTAATTCTAGAAGAAAGAGTTATGCCACATTTTTCGCAATTTCCATACTCCTCCAGGTTAGAATGGTCCCCGATGCATAAATTTATTGGACAAGACTCAGAAAACAGCTTCTCAATATAACTCCAGTCCACATCTTCGTCCTTTTGTATACGTTGACCTATTATTTCCTTCAATTCTTTGTTGACACACTGAAGCTTCAACAACGCATGTATATCCTTCACTTTCGGGAGTATATTCACTGTGAAAATGTTATCCTAGTCCGCAAATTGTTGATGAGATGGGCGGACTACAATTTACATTTCTGCCATAAGGGTGGGGGTGCGGGTACACGACGACTCACTATGTGATCCCAATCGCCAATAGGTAGAGGGGGTGGGAAGACTAGAGTTTCACATTTCTTCCACAGGAGTTGGGGTGGATGATGTATGAAATGGTGATCCCAGTCGCCAATAGGTAAAGCGGGTGGGAAGACTAGAGTTTCACATTTCTTCCACGGGAGTTGGGGTGGATGATGTATGAAATGGTGATCTCAGTCGCCAATATCTTCATGGGATGGGGGGACTTCTGTTTTACATTTCTTGGATGAGGGTTCCATGGAAATGGACTGATGGTGTGTGAAAGAAGAGATGGTGTGTGAAAGAAGAGAGAGGGGAAGTTATTTATGGAGGAATTGGTGGGTGTATAAAACAGAGAAATGAGTGAATCGGTGGGTATAAATTAGAGTTCAATAGTTTTGTTTTTATGGAGAAAGTTATTTTTTTAGTTTTCAATGTATTCCCATTAGCCAATTTCATCTATGACTTCTTCTTATTAGAGTCCCAATGACAATACTTTAAATAACGATTTTAATGAAATTAACGACTTTTTCTTCTTCTGCTGAAAACTGTTCCACATTCAATTCACTTAGTATTATTTTTATTATATTAGTAACACATGTTTAAAAAGGGAAGTTATTTATGGAGGAATTGGTGGGTGTATAAATATGTTTCGTTGCACCGGAACACATGTGCTGATACCCCGCTACCATGGTTACTTGCTAACTACCTTTCGCTGCTTACCCAAGTTCGAATCTTGTCCCCCGATAATCTGTGTAGGGTTAGGAAAATTTTTTGGACTTTCAAATATTTTTAATTTTTTTTCAAATAATAATACTAGAAGCAGGTATGCAACACGTTGCCAAATGACCGTTGATTTGTTATAAAGCCTTCACCCTTGTCTAAATCAGTCTTCCCCCATACTCCTCCTCTGCTTCCATTGATAAACCTTCCCATCTCATCTCCTTCTCTTTCATCTGTTTTCCATCTTAACTTTTATTACATTGCAATGTCTGGAAGGAAACAAACCTCAGCATCTGCTAGCTCTTCTTCTTCACGAAGGCCTGCAACCGTCAAATGCCAATGCGGTGAAGATGCTGTAATAAGAACGGATAGAAATGGGCCCAATCTGGGTTCAAAGTTCTATGGGTGTCCTTCATGGCCAGTAAGTACCTTCAATTCCTGTCCATTATTATGTTTCCCTTTTATTTGAAAAATCCTTCTTCATTATGTGATAATTTGTTGTCTTAGGATACAAAATGTAATATGTTCAAATTGGTGGATGAAAATGTAGAACACCAGTTTAAAATGTTTGAGAAATACACGATAATAGCTGAAATGGAGATGGTGCAAAAATTTAAAGATGAGAAGTTGAAGAAATTGCAAGTGAAAAAGGAGGTTTTAGAAGCTGTTATACTTGATTTAAGGAAGGAAAATTCTGATCTGAACTTGAAGCTGATGAAGAGTTCAACGAATGAGAAAAATATGATATTTGCACTATGTTTATCTTGGTTATTTTTTAGTGTCTTGTACTTGGTAAAGTAACTTAGTAGATCACAATGACCGGTTGTTTTGTAGTTTATTTTGCAAAGATTTGTATAATTTTCGATTAAGTAACGTAGGTGATCAAAGTACTTGATGAAATTAGATGAGGTCATGTATGTTGTCTTCTTGGGTGTTTAGATGTAAAAATTAGAAACTACTACTAGTATGTTACTTTTTTATCCAAAGAATGAAACATATTACTTCGGCTACGGCTAAATAATTTAGGAAACAGTAACTCATGTCTCGTAACGCAACCATGATAAAGTGGATTCAGCAATAGATAGTTTAAATATTTTTGATGAGCGATAATATGTAGGTCTCGGAACAATTATGCGATTTTGTTACTGAAAAGAAAACTTGTTGTTGGGCCGCCGACGCACGCTCATACACATATTAGAATGATATTGTCCGCTTTGAGCCTAGCCCTCACGGATTTGTTTTTTGGGCACCTTTCCAAAAGGCATCATTCTAATATATTGAGCTCCAACTATATAAAGGGCTCATTTCCTTTATATTCTTTCTATGTGGGACTTGGGATGAACTTCCCAACAATCCTTCCCTCAGCCCAAGGACCACATAACTCATGGTCTTCCCACAAATGATACACCCGCTCTGCCAAACTTGCCCCTTTCAGTAACGACGCAACACCACGAGACTTGCCGCTTGACTTACACCACTGTTCGTCCTCAGCCACATGCCCACTCGATGAACACAAGTTACAGGGCCAACCACCGACCACGAACCATCTATCGGACCATGCCCATTGGACAACATGCAAACTGCTATCATCGACCACAAGTTACAGGGCAACCACCACAGTCTCAGGGAAACCTCCGTTCAATACAACTGAATACACCATCAGGAAGACTATCGATACAGAGGCCTACCAGATCACCAATTTCGAGGACACACGAGGGACTCCCCACATACCGCCACGACAGCCTCCCGCCCAGGACTGAACCGCCCGACTCTGATACTATTTGTTGGGCCGCAGACGCACGCTCATACACATATTACAATGGAGTTAAAAACTCGAAAATTTATTCTCATTTGAACAAAATATACTGCTTCAATATGTAGAGTGATGAAGATAATAATTAGTCGTGAAGATGATAATAATCATGAGCGAGAATATGATGTTATAACAAATGAATGTTTCACTATTGTACGACGATTAGGGGGAATTACAACAACACATGCAAAGTATACAGTGCATTACATTAAAAATTGAGTGTTGATGAACTTAGTATTCAGAGAGCAGGATAAGGTGCACCATAAATTACATTTTCAACGGCTTTAGCGTTGCCGTATTTCCCATAATCTTTCAAGTCGAATAGTAAAGCCATATCAATATTAGCTTGGTCCCAAAATACTATCCTGCAGTTGTCTTCGCTCCATGCGACATTCCTCCCATGCATAATCCTGTCAAGGTAAACCAACTGCATATTTTGCGCACAAAGTTTCATTAGTGACACACTACACCATGTACAAGAACACATGAAATAATGGACTTCAGAGTAAATAAGGGTAAAAACAACTCACCGCGAAGAAGAGAATGAAACCACCATATCCCTCTTTTGTTGTGTCATATTGTTGGCGGCAATGGACAAGCCAGTCCAGTACATATTTCCCCCAATTGTAATCAGGTGCATTGTCTGCCTTGTCAAGCATATAAATGTGCTTCGGACTTATCCAACCACGTTTGGCGGTTGGACAGAGTAGAACGGCCAACAAGTACAATAGGAAATGTCTCTTGAAATGTTTTTTACTAGTATTTTCTGAACAAACTATTATGAACACTTCCGATGCTCTTATTGCACCATATGACGTTTCTTCTTTGTATTGTATCTTTATGTTTCAATACATTTTTCTTGATAAGGATATTATAGATGGCGTCCACAAGGGATGCCCAACACTAGGCCTGGGAAAAATTGACCCGACTGCTAACCCGACACGAACCCGACCTGAAATAAGCAGGTTTGGGTTGAGGTTGTTGACCCAATTAATTAAATAGGTCAACCCAATTAAACCGTTTAATTTAAAGGGTAAGGTTAAGGTTGAAATTTTCAACCTGAAAATAACCCATCTAAACCCATTTAATTAAATGGGTCAAATTCATGTCCGGGTTGGCCCGGATAACCCAACTAACCTGATAATTTTTTCCTTTAAATTAAAAACCTAAGGAGACTAGAAATATTAACATTGGCCGCCCAACATCTTATGGCCCAAAAGACTAAAAAACATCACCCATTCACCGTAAACTAAAGTCTGATTCTTTTTTATATCTCTTAACCTAACCCTAAAGCTCTTCACCATTCTAGTAGCTCAGTCGTTTCTCCCTCTCTCACTCTTTCTCTTCATCTGCTCCTGCTTGTGTGCTCACAGCTCATTGAAGGTAAACTTATTTCTTGTGCATATTTTCACTTCAATCCCTATCTATGTTCTATAGTTCATTCTATAGTTATTCTAATTTCTAATGCTTTCAATATGTTTTCGACTTTGTAGGTGTTTGAAATTTGAAATAGCCGTGAGTTTTCAGGTATGTAGTTTTAATTTCCTCCTACTAATTATTTTTTAATATACTCGAGATGTTGTTCGTAATTGGAGTGTTCTTTTATATTGATGTTCTTCATTTTAAGGTTTTACAATGTTGTTCATGTTAAGCTATATGTTCTTTTTGGGCAATCTCTGCTTATTTTTAAGATTTAAGTTTTCTAATTTAATTCATCTTTTCGACTCTTATGTTTTAAGTTTCACATCAGCCTACTTGTTTGAGTAATCTCTACATTAATGTATTCATTTTATTGATTTTGTAGTTGGAACATGTCATATGAAATGTCTCCCGATCCAATTCAAGTGGATTCTGCTGGGGAAGAGGAAGAGGTACAAAAGAAACGAGCTGAAGGCGTTAAAAAAACAGCACCAAAGGTTAAACCATTTCACAAACCCATTCTGGTTTTTGGTATGACTTTTAAAAGGCAACGTAGGCTAACTTCTAGTGTGGGTGCACTTTGATTTTGTTGATGAACCTGATGAAAATGGAAACATTATATGCAAATGTAAAAGTGTGGGCAGTTGTACAATGCAGACAGTAAAATGGAAACTGGAAACTTAATTCGCCATGTTAAAAATTGCAAAATGAGAAAATTTAGGGATGTTGGGCAAATGACATTAGAAAAATGTTCTTCTGGTTTGGGGAGTAGGCTGCCTGTTTTTGATGCTGATGTATTTCGTGAATTATTAGCTCTTACCATTGTGAAGCATGATCTTCCCTTTCAATTTGTTGAGTATGATGGGATTAGGAGGTGTTTTAACTATCTAAAACCTGATTTGAAAATGGTTTCAAGATATACACTTAAGTCTGATGTGATGAAAATGTTGAAGAGGGAAAAAGAGAAACTAAGAAAAGATTTTAGCTTAGTTTCTGGTAGGCTTTCACTCACATCAGATTGTTGGACATCCATAACCACTGATGGATATATCGCTTTAACTGCCCATTTTATTGACAAGCATTGGTGATTGCAAAAGTGTATTCTGAATTTTTCTTTCATGCCTCCTTCACATACGGGTGTTCATTTGTGTGATCCTGTTTTTAGTATGTTCAAAGATTGGGGGATTCAAAAGAAAACTTTCTGCCAATGATGTTGTTGCTGAAAATCTTAAGGGGGAACTTGAATTACTTGGTGAGGGTGATTTTTTTCATGTGATATGTTGTGCTCATATCTTGAACTTGGTAGTTCAAGATGGTCTAAAAGTTATTAATGATGTTGTTTTTAAGTTTAGGGAGAGTGTTAAATATTGTAAGGGCTCACAAGCTAGAAAACAAAGGTTTGTAAATTGTGTTGAGCATGTTGGACTTAGTAATGTGAAAGGCTTAAAACAAGATGTTCCTACTAGATGGAATTCTACATACTTGATGTAGGAGAGTGCCTTGTACTATCAAAGAGCGTTAATTCACTTTCAAAAAACTGACGCTAATTATGTGCATTGTCCATCAAGTGAAGAGTGGGCGAGAGTAGAAAAAATTCATAAATTCTTGAAGATCTTTTATGAGGCGACTCTTGCTTTTTCTGGAACTAAATATCCTACTTTCAATCTCTATTTTCCTAATGTTTTGAGGGTTAGGCTATTGTTAAAAGATGAAATGGAGAATAGTGATACGTTTATGAAAACCATGGCTTCTAAGATGTTCGAGAAATTTGGAAAATATTGGTCTCACTTTAGTACAATAATGGTTGTTGCTCTAATTTTAGATCCTTGTTTTAAACTTCAAGGTGTAAAATGGGGGTTTACCAAGATCCATGGGTTTAGTGTTGAGTATGATCATGAGTTTTCTAAGGTTAGAGAAAAGCTGCAGCATTTGTATGATGTTTATGTGGGTTTATCTCCTATTTCACCTACTCAATCCCCTAGTGTTCTACTCAACATGATGGAGGTCAAGGGGCTGCCACTTGTGATGACTTAATGACGATATGTTACTATCTTTTTTTATATTAATCTCTAGTTTAAGTGTTCTTTTTTATTTATAATCTTTATAATTTGACTTTTTGTTTAATTTGTTGTATATTTTACAAGGATTTTGATTGTTTCTCCCATGAGGAGCATGATGGGGCTATGAAATCTGATTTGGAGATGTATCTTGAGGAGCCATTAATGCCTCGCATTTGCAAGTTGGAAATTCTAGACTACTGGAGAACCAATGAGGCTCGTTACCCTATAGTTTCTCGAATGGCCAAGGATATTCGATCTAGCCATTCCAATTTCTACTGTGGCCTCTGAATCAGCTTTTAGTACTGGGGGTAGGGTGCTTGATTGCTTTAGAAGTTCACTAAATCCAACAACTGTTGAAGCCATCATTTCTCTTAGAGATTGGGCCTTTGGAGACGGTAATGTTTTCAAGCATTGAATTTAAAATGTGATTTTATTTTCATTTTTCATAGTTATTAGTTGTTGTATAATCTGTTTGTGTTTTGTAGTTAAAATTGAATCTCAGTTGGAGGATTTATGTGGCCACATCATGAAATTGAATGTCCAAGATGTAGATGACACTCCCTCCCCATCCCTGAGTCCATCTCCAAGTCCTATTCCTGAAGGCGAGAGTCCTCAAGGGTCTTCTACCATGTTTGACAACTGATGGTGTTACTTTGTGTTGCTGATTGCTGATTGGGTTCTTTGGATAATGATTTATTTAGTTTATTACTCGTAGCATTTTGATTTATTGAGACTTTGTTTAGTTTGTAAACTAAATTTTATGCTTTGTATTATGGCCATTGTGGCTGGATTAGTTTTAGATTCTTCCTTGGGGAAGATACATCACAGCACTACTAGCTTGAAAACTTGAAAAAAAGATTGTTAAAATAAGCTGATTTTGCAGCAGCCAGCAACATTAGTGAACGTTGCAGAACTGCAGTTGCAGAAGTATATTTTTTGGTGGTCTTTATTTATCTGTGTTTAAGCTAAAATTGTGAAAACATGTTTAATGGGTTGGTTGAATTGATATAATGGGTAAATAATCAGGTTAAATGGGTTAACCTGATCCATTTTGAAAATTTGCAATTGTTTTAAAAAATATCAGGTTAGACATATCAGATTCAGGTTGACTTGATTAGAGATAGATCAGGTTCAAGTTCAGACTTATGACCTATTTAAGTAAACAGATCAGGTTCAGGTCAAGGGGTCCAAAACCTGTTTGTTGTCAACCCGCACTTGAACTCGACCCGACCTGATATGTTAACTAGGCCTACCCAACACCCACCCTAACATATTGTCATTCACATTGACTATGACATTGTCTCGTATTTTGAATCTCAATGTGACATGATCAAATTTGGAGGTTATCTAGTGGTCAAAGCTACGTTTGATCCTCTTAATTTTGATCTTAAGTAAATGCTTGAAACCCATTTCCTTAACCCATTTCGTTGAGTTCTATCTAGTGTTCTCACTAGTCTGAAGAAATTTCCAACATCGCATCCCATTTTAGGTAACTGTGGAGTAATTGAAACAAATTCATAATTATTGTTCACAATTTCCCAACATCGCATGTCAACCATTTGGAGAGCAAGTTAAAAATTAAGTTATTTTTATAATTAGTAACCTAAAATTTTAATTTTACGATCACTTTTAAGGCAAAACTAGCACGATGCTGAAACTATAAAGTCCCCTTAATAGTGAAACAACATAATAATTTTCATTACATTTTGATGTTCCCAAATGTTACACCATGGAATGTGATATAAAATAGTAGGTTCATAGTATCTGATAACATAGTTCCTATTGTAATCAACAACTTAATGTAAGGATTTTTCCCCACAGGGAAGCTTAAGAAAATCTTGCGTGTGGAATAATTACCTGTTCCCCCAATTTGGTGGATGCATGCTTTGCTTTCTTCAATCTCCTGAAGCGTAGGGGACCATGAGTGGTATGCTTTATACGCATCTTAGGTTTCGGGTGCTGCTCATTGTCATTGCCGCCCACTCTTTTTCTTTTCCTTTGCTCCTTCGACAACATTTTTTTTCACGATTTGAATTGGATTATACGAATTTGCCCTTTGTCCACACAGATCTAACATCAAAGACAATGAAAATAGATTTATGAAACAATTCGTAACCAAATTGACTTCAGGCTACATATTGTATTATGGATAAAATTACATACCTTGTAAATCGAATCCAAAAATTGTGAGTTGATAGATCGCGAGTATGCGTCAACAAACAGAAAGCTTTGGGACAAAACAGTAAGAAGGAAGATGGCAATTCAACTCTGATTTGTTCGTTTCTATATCAGGGAGATGAAGCTTCAAGCTTCTCCAGATACGGTAACAACAAAGATAAGTATTAAAGACCTTACAATATCTTATGTACAAAAGTTATGCATTGGCCCATGATACATGGCCCATGATGTC
Organism: Patellifolia procumbens; assembly: GCA_947645195.1. Classification (NCBI taxonomy): domain Eukaryota; kingdom Viridiplantae; phylum Streptophyta; class Magnoliopsida; order Caryophyllales; family Amaranthaceae; genus Patellifolia; species Patellifolia procumbens. Next base: position 117,262 of record CANSGD010001485.1, read on the forward strand.
CGTAGTTGAAAAGTCTCCAAATACTTGTAACTTTGTCTAATAAAGCACATATGAAACTTTGCATTTACACTGATAGAAAGACAAAATTACTAGTACCAAAACACATTCAAATTTCTTAATAACAATATCATAAATAGGAATTCCTGTTACTACAAATACTATGTTGTTGCTAGAACATTAACTAACTAGTACAGAAATATCATTTTGGCTACTATGTGGGGTTTCACTTAGGATGCAGTTAAGTCCACCAGCTGCACCTTCCTCTTCCCGTTGTTCATAAGTTCATCTTCAGACGTTTTCAATGGTTCAATCTTGAGAATGTCATCATCGACCTCAAGCAAAGAAGTTACTCGCTCCCCCTTTTTGTTAAAAAGGATTTTGTTCGTACTCGTATTTGTGTTAGCTGATAGTGTTCAAACTCAGAGTAATACATTTTCTGTACATTTGGTGGATTACCAGCTAGTGTAACCAGTTTACCAATTTCATACAGACCCGGAAACCATATTGCCATCGTCATGAACTGGTAAAATCCGTAGTCTTCCTTGAACTCTTCAAGTTCTTGTTGTCGCCTACAACCAAGCAGGGGACGCATAAACTTCTATTTAAATTTTATTTATTGATCCAAGCATTCAACACATTAAAATTAAACGTTAGATATTAAAAGTTAATAGAATAAATATCCAATCATTTCACAACCTTTATATCATAACAAAAAAATAGTATTTCTCTTTTACAGTATAAAATCTATACCTATTGATGGATAAATCTTAATAGCGTTGAAAGTTTAGAAGATAATTGAAAAAAAATATACAAAGATCACCCTTGAACTTCAAGGTTGAAAACTACAAGCATTGATCGATGAAGAATCTACACCACGCTTCCTGTATGTGGTCGATCTCCTCTTAAGAGTATAGCTCCAAGGAAAAACGCTACACCAAAAAAAAGGGTAATAAGTAAACCTTGTTTTCAAAAACTTTTTTAAAATTCTTAAAACTTAAACTCTTTTAAAAACATTTTATCACTCTTGTCGATGCCATCTCCTTTGGCAACGGTTTCAGTTGACGATTCATGTTAGCCGACCCCAAATCACTTTGGGAATAAGGCTTAGTTGTTGTTGTTGTAAGTAACCTTTGCGATATGAAAAAGTGAAAAATATGTTAGATTTAATAATAAGAATACATGTTTTACCTCTAGAAAAGCATAATTTTTTTTACATACAAGTGAAACTATACGAAACATGCACTTCATGACACAGTAGCCACACTCTACTCCCCCGAGCATTCAATTGCTCATGAGGATGATCAAGTATAGCATGAAATTTCTGTAATTTCTTTCTCTGGGAAAAATATAACTTAGAATGAAAGTAACAAATAACAAACATACATCACAATAGCTACAGCAAAAATCAATAATATCGCAATTACAAGACAACACATTGCAAAGCTAGTGTAGATAATGATAATCAACAATCAGTTGTAGTGTATTTCTCCAGCAATAGAAGGGTTCATTGTAGGTGCACTAACAAGGAGCTAAGAGATGCTTGATAAGGTGCACTAACAGATTACCATACCCCACATTATCAAGACAGACATGTCATGGTTGGACTATCAAATTTAGAACAAGACAATGGATTACCATGTAGCCACTTTAGAGCTGATGATGAATCAGTAGGTTACAATGGTAGATGTATAGAGAATTTCTCCTGCAGGATACAGTAATAAAGATATGAGTAACAGAATGTAGTAGACAGAAAGCACATATCGATTTGTAGAAAAGAATATTTTAGGTAAGTAAAAGATGAACACATATAAGTAGATCAATGTGGTGACGTGCCTGAAAAATCAATGCAACCTCACAGATATAGATTAAGGGATACAAATATCAAATTAATCTAAACTCGCATGAAACTCTTAATCGTTTAAACTTTATGAGCATGCCCTTGAATGGAACTCTACCTTTGGGCTTTTTCCAAGAATCATAGAGGGCAGCAAACACTAAAGGATGGTCGTCCTCTACGTGTATGTAGTATGGCTGCTTTGTACGACCCTTCTTCCATTCGGAAAACCTGACCAAATGAAAAATACAAGTCAAACAATAGCACAGAAAAAAATACATGAAGGTAACTTAAGATTATTAGTGTATGACTGAAATGATCTCTCATTTTTACTGCTAAAGCCTACTTGAGGTTTTTCTCCTCCTTTCATGTGACCTGTAAGTCGTTTATGACAGCTTCGCTTACCATCATCAAATTCACCGAGCAAATGGAACATGTATGACCAGAAGCTATTGTCTATTAAACAACAGCAACATGTCACTTCAAGCCATCAGAACAACAAATAGCTACCAATAACCCGCACTTCGGAAAAATCATCTCGAATCTAAATGGCAAAGATTTAAAAAATAAATAAAAACTCGAAAAGGTTGATATAAAATAAGAGGGAGAAATATAAAAAACAAGAAGAAAGTACAAAGATACCAGCACTAACACTAAAACTAAACTAGCACACAATATGTTACCAGCACTAGCATTATAGTTATAAGAATGAAGCTTCAGATGGTGCCAGATGTCCAATATGTGGATAAAAGCTACAGAGAAACACCAACCTGCTACATTGTTGACAAAATATAAGCTCAATACCATTAACAACAACTTTAGAAGTCTTTGAATAAATATCACAGACTTTATGCCTCTTGTGGTAATCTTTTGCTTAACTGAGATCTTTATGGCACCCATAAAGTTGGCAATATGCATTTTGAGAGCTAAACCTTGTTCCATACTCTTTCCAGCAAACCACTAACAAATAGGGTTTCTTTCCCGCATTCCATGCTCTTTCCACATTCCCTCATTGATCCATGTATCATGTCACGAGAACAACAATGACTACATCATATGTAAACTGACTCCAACTCAATTCTCCAACCCCTTTCACGAAAACTATACAATGGTAACAATTAAAACCATAAACACAGGTCAGCCATCACTGAAGCTCAATGCGTCATGCAAAGTCCCGGACATGAATCGAAAGGAAAATTTTGGCTATCAATGACAAACAAGAGAACATAACAACAAAAGAGAATAAATTATGCTAGAAGCACATGTAATTTGGCTATTTCTACTTCCCTCATTCGACATTCTGATTTACATAGCCACAATCCCTCGCTATATAACATACGCATTTATGACATTTGATACAGATCCTAGGGATTGAACATGTTAGTAGTAAAGTTTGTAAGATGGTCATAGACTGCTGAAAATAAATAAAGTTGTACAAACTGGTCTTGAACCTGACATGCTCACAATTAAATAGAGGGAGTGATAACAACATAATCTCCTTCAAGAAAAATCAAAGACTAGAGCACATCAATGTCTATGAAATCGAACAGTGACAAGAGCAACAAGAAAGAACATTAAAGAGCTTACAGACTCTCAGTCGATGTGAAGCAAATGCAGAAAATTTATTCCTTTAACATTCCATCAGCATAATCACTGGCATGCCACAGACAAGAAAGGATGATCATACCAGCAATAACTGCAACAAATAGCCAATAAATACAGATGAATTTCAAACCTTAAAAAAGGAACAAAAACAAGGAATAATTTAAGCAAGAAGAGAAGTAGTAGCATATCGAATGAGATGATTAGCGCAGATCTTTAAGGTGTTAGACTGGCACATAACCAAGCGAATCTTTCCGTTAACCTTATGCTTGAGAAACTTAACAGTACAAGAACCTCTCTTTCCATTTATTACCTTCTTTATCAAATTTGTAAAGCTTGACCTTCCTAAATAAAGCATTACAAACACAAGTACTTAGAGATATGTAGAAACATCACAAAAAAAAAAAAAAACCCCTAAGAAACAGAAAAAGATAGTAAAAGCAAAGGTAGGATGAATGGAAAAAGAAAGAGTTACAGATCGAGGAGAGGGTCTTCATCTTCTTCACCAGTGGTGACGGTGACCTCTTCAAGCCTAACAATAGGGGCAATTTAACCACCGTTTTGGACGATTGATTTCAGAAACTTAAGGCTAACCTAGGTCAAAACACCAACACCTAATATTAATGGAAGATTCTAAGTCAGTAGCAATTTATTTTACGCAAAATTGAATTGATCAAACAACGCATTCAACAAATTAAACATAGCAAAGTCACAATGTCACAAATAAAAGTCAAAGACTAGTAAATTGCTCAAGGAAAATGCAGAAATTAGGGTTTGCGGCGGCAGAAGTTAAAATAGAATGCAGAAAGAGGGAGAAACGAGAGGAATGAGGTTGTAGTACCAAAAAGGTTGCATATTTGGATTGATAATATTGTGTGGATGACTGGAGAACAACACACTACCATAGGAAGCCCCAATTTTCGTCCTACTATTCCTAGCAAATCCACCAGTGTGTCTCCGGCAAAATATAGATATATTAACCTCAAATTCCAAAACTAATGATCGGAAATGAAAAAGGCTGAAATTAGGATTTTGTAACGAGATACCATTCTGAACTGAGGACGATCGATAGCGAGGTATAAGTGGCAAAGTTGACTGCGAAAAGGGTGAATTGCGGAGCTCCATTAGAATTAGAGTAAGGAGATTAAAGAAAGTTAGAGAAAGTTACGTACCTGCTTGAATACGATGGCAATTGGGAAGGAGATGCTGGGGATTGCTGTAGAACTCTGCTTCAACCGCCACTACCCTCGCTCGTACAGCAACCACCAGGCACCACACGCCAACCCCAACAAATCGCAAACAGGCCAGATAACCTAAACTCCCAAAAACCTTATTGGGAGATGAAGGTACTCTTTTGATTTTGGGGTTTTCGGAGGGTTTTGGTTTTGGGGTTTTTGGTGGGTGAGCACAGAGAAGTGTTTTCTTTCTCTCTTTTTCCAACCTTAATTATTGCTGGCAGTGGCATCTTATGTGTCGCCTATAATATTTGTGCGAGGTAATAGCTAAAGTTTATGCGTCTCTTGTGATTTTGCACCCGACATGGTAGCTTCACTTAACTTATTAACATGTCGCTTGTAAATTGTAATCTATCAGGCGACATTATAGATTATTTATCAAAATTTTCAGATTCTTAATTAACCTTTATGCGTCGCCTGTTAATTAACAGGTGACTTGAAAAATTAAGGTGTCGCATATTAAAAAGAGGCGACTCTAAACGGGCGACTCCGTATGGTGTTTTTGTAGTAGTGAAATAACTAAATAATATTTTTAAAAGTCATTTAGTGATAAAAAAAACGGCTAATTAAGTTATGTAATGCATCATAAAACTCTATTTTTTCAAAATTTGTAGAATCTTACGATTTTACGATTCGATTCTACGATCCGATTTTAATATGTATTTTCGATTCAAGTTAGAATCTCGATTTTAACAACCTTGTTTGTTGGTGTTTTGTTTCTCTTGACTCTCTAGACTGTTAGTGTCTCTCGTGCGCGGAACATAGTATCCGAGGGTATGACGCAAATCGCACGATTAGAATCGATAGAGCAAATTAAGTGATTTCTTATTTTAAATATAATAAAGAATAATACACCAAGAAATTGTTTTCGAGTGACCTAAAAATGAAAATTGCGTCGAAAATGCATTGACCACTTGCGACTTCATAGTATAATAAACGTAACAAGTTTAGAGATTTACTTCATCATATTCCAAAACCAAATAATGGAGAGTCTTAGGCATGCAAATTCCCATCAGTATATAATAAAGAAAGTATCACGTGAGATAATGTTAGTTTCATCTTAGCCTGTGTACCATCTTTTTCCCCCTAATACATCAAATATATTATGCACAAATTATATTTTTTGATAAATCGAAAAATCAAATAGAGCAACACAATTATGGATGGGACATGAGGCTATGGATGGAAATTGCAAGCATTCAAGTTTAGGAGAATAGAACCAAACAAATAGGCTTTTAGTTTTTAGTGAGGCTCAGATGGTTGTGAGTATGGGGGTAGTTTTTTGCGAGAGACTAGGGTGGTTATAGGGCTGAGGATGATTAACGATGAGTTTGGGGGTGGGAAAGGGGGTGGCTGCTAGGGAGGGTAGGTGGTGCCTAATTGGGGTTGGAAGTGGTGGCTGGTAGGGAAGGGAGTGAGATTTGTTTTTTTTTTTTGAAAAAAGTATATAAGTCATTTCTAAAAGGAAAATAAAATTCAAATAGGTTTTAACCAATCAAAAATATTACTAGGTAAAATGTCCAATTTGAGCAGATGTATCCCAAAGGTGGATTTATTGAATTATCCAAAGTTAGAACCATTGTGGGAAGATAGGGCAATGTGATATTTTTCTTGTCAATTTTTCCTTTTATTTTTCATACTTTCATAGTTGTCAAATAAATTTTTCCTTTTAATAACATAGAGATTCATATCATCAATTAATACTATAAAATTGCACATAGCTACTTTCACAAATGTAAATTTGAATACTCTATATAACCTACAACAAGAAGATATATGGTCAAAGTATGTTCTTAATGACAAAAAAAGTAGGAATAACTCCTCCCAAAAAAACAGTTGGAACAAAAAGAACTGAGATATTGTTAAATTTAAATTTTAATCAAAATCACGTGTTCATCAATGTTATTACTTATTGACAAATTATTAAAAAAAGACGGTCTAATTTTAACATAAAATTAGACCAACCAAAGCCCAAATTGTATTAACAAACTCATTATATTTTACTCTACCTCAATACTATTCCCTAGTCATTTAGCACACTCTACTTGTTCATTCTCTTCTCCTTTTCCTATTTCAATTTTAGTCTCGAAATATAACAAGCGATTCCTAAAAACTCTTAGTACGATGTGGTGGAGCAATTGGAACATATATATCACATCCAAAAATTCTTAGATGGGATATATTTGGTTCCTGACCCAAAACCAATTGTGATGGGGGAGAGCTTATGATGACTTGTTGGCTTTATGTGAATGAGTGCTATTGCATGTAATATGGCATGTCCCCAAGCAGAAATGGGAAGTTTAGTTTGATGAGCAATGGTCTAGCAATGAACTGAAGTCGCTTAATGAATGACTTTACAAGACCATTTTGTGTGTGAACATGAGCTACATGATGTTCAACACTTATTCCAATTGACATGCATATATAATTATAAAAGGCATCATAAGTGAATTCATTAGCATTGTCAAGACGAATAGTCTTGATGGGATAATATGGAAAATATGCTCGTATCTGTTCAATTGGGCAAGTAGTCTCGCAAACGCCAGGTTACGAGTTGATAACAATGATACATGTGACCATCTAGCTGATGCATCAATTAAAAACATAAAATATCTAAATGGTCCACATGGTGGGTGTATTGGCCCACAAATATCTCCTTGTATACGCTCTAGGAAATCAATAGATTCATAATTTATCTTGACTGGTGATGGCCGAATAATTAACTTGCCTTGTGAGCCAGCAGCACAAGAATGACTTTGAAGAATCTCTTGGCTCTTCAAAGAATGTCCACATGAATTTCCAATGATTTTTCGCATCATCACAGAACCGGGATGGCTTAACCGGTCATGCCAAATTGTAAAGTCATCAGTAAACTTCTGGTTTAGTATAAAATGTGCTTGAATTGCACTTATCTTTGTGTAGTACAAACCAGTATAGAATGCAGACAATCTCTCTAAAACATATTTGGTGCCTTGGGATATGCTTGTGATTTGAAGATATTCATCATTCCCTTCATTTATTGTATCAATATGATATCCGTTATGACGGATGTCTTTAAAGCTCAATAAATTTCTTTGAGACTTAGGGGAGTATAATGCATCAATAATTTCAAATTTTGTTCCCATAGACATTAATATATTTGCTCTTCCGGAGCCTTCAATAATTTTTGTACTACCTGATATAGTACTCAAACTGATGCTTTTCATTATCAATTGAGAAAAATATCTCTTGCTTTTAAATATCGTATGAGTAGTGGCACTGTCTGCTAAACACATATCTTCACCATTTAATGCTAATTGAGCTTGATTATTCATGATCTTCAAAGAAATAAAATAAAACAATCATAAACTAATAATATAAAACTGACTAGAAGTTTAAACCAAACAAAGTCCATAAAGTGATAAACTGATGCCATAATATGATAGTAGAGTCCATAATTCAAATAGATTATTAATCGTAAGCTATTAGAGTTCTATTCTTAAAAGATCAAAGTTCATGTCTCCCAAATCTCAATTATTTCCTTCGGGGGTGATGAAGAAATCAGCAACTTCCAAGTGCGTTGCATTGTCATGATCAAAAGCACCTTCGCCATCCTTGTACACAAGATTTTTTCTACCTTCTTTCTCTTTTTCTTTAATGATTGCTGGTAGAGATCGATAAGAAGCTTTGGAGTACGACATACACGAGACCAGTGACCATTTCCTCCATAATGGTAGCACACATTGGTCACTGACAGGGTTTAGTTGTATCACCTAATCAAAAATAAACCTACAGTCCTCTAACTATGGTAGTCAATGGAAGCAGGGTCGAATCTACAGGGAGACAGAGTTTCTAAATTAATATTCAATCAATTCAGCTACTTCAGATGAAATCAGGGAAGAATTAATTAAAGTAATGAATAGACTACAGAAGACGAAATAAATCGAGGGTTTAACTATGGACTAAAAACCTAGGGTATTAGGTCGGTTCACCATGCTTATACCAATCAGATAAGGTCAACTACTACCAAAACCTAAGTCAAGAATCGGGGGATTAGAGCACGAGTTGAGCTATGGTTAAGATCAACGCTCATAGTTCAACATACGCTGCATGGTCACTAACGTAATCAGAACTACTGATGTGTCCTAGGCCTCTAGTCGTAGGACGGATCTGTGCAAACAACTATTAACCACAAGCAATCAATGAAATTGTACACTGACATTAATTACTCAATAAGAACGAACCACATCACAATCACCCTAATCAAGCCCTAGAAATTAATAGAAATCTAAATCACAATCATGGTATAAACATGGCTTCCCTATCTAACACCCTAGAAAGGGAACTACTCACTCATAATCGAATTAACAACAACAAAACTAATATGAAACCCTAACAATTGCATCATAAATAATTAAATAACTAAGCAAAGCAATTAAGAATAATAAAGGAGATTAGGGCAAAGAAGAATACCAATCGACAGAAAACAGAAACTTTTATTGAAATCGAATAGGTTTGATCACCTTTAATCTAATCTAAAGTGTTTGAATTAAACTATGAATAATGAAAAAATAAACTAGAGTCTAAAGCAGTAAAAAGATGAATAAAAGATGTCTCTAAATAATGAGGAAAAAGGTATTTATAATACCCCCTCAAGCCTAATTAAAATGGGAAACAAAAGTCGAAATCCGCGACAAAGTGTGCCAGATCCGATCGGGCCCGAGCACAGTACCCGATCGGGCCGAGACACTAAAGTTATCAGCTCTTGGTCCTGGGTCAGCGTAGCAGTGCATTAGGCTGGGGGTGAAATTGTGGCCCACCCGATCGGGCCTTGGGCAGCCACCCGATCGGGCCTGGTGCATTTTTGGGCCAACGCGTTCATCTTGTAAGCAACAGCAAAATAAGAGCCACGAGCACCCAGCCCGATCGGGTCGGGCAGAGGATGCCCGATCGGGTCTGGTGCATGCCTTCTCGCCCGATCTGATCGGGCACAGCTTGCCCGATCGGGTCCGCGACTTCTGTACCCGATCATAAATATTTCGCCCGATCGGGCCATTTTTGCCCGACCAGAGTACAGAAACCTCCTCTTTGACTCTTTGGCTCTCTAAACTTCACGTTTAGGGGTCTTGGGACCTCCTAAACTACCCATAAAACTCGTGAGCCTTCCTACGTGCCCCGTAACATCTCGTAAAGCCGTGGTTGCTTCCAAATGGCTCGGGAATAAGGAGAAAACTCCCTAAAACCTGCAATTCAACACTAAAACACGAAACCACAACTATTTACGATAGTTAGCACAAAATAGCTCCCAAGAGCTCCAATGACGCACAAATTAGCTTGTAAACAAGGGAGAAAAGACTATATAAATACGTGATATCAGTCACATTATCCTTCACGCGTTTGTTACCAATTTTATTCCCACTTGAGGTGAGAATAGGAGTGCTTGAAGTAACCACATCGACCTCTACAGGTCCATAACCACCTCGACCTCTAGCAGGTTTATATCCTCTTCCATGGCCACGACCTCTACCACGGCCTCGATCATTGCTGCTGGCATGGTCTTTATTTTTTAGGAAAAATTGCCTAGAATAATGCAACATTTTGCCCATTCGCAAATAATAATGCAACCTAAAGATTGTTCTGGAATAATGCAACCTTAATACCCCATTTATTTTAAACAGGAAAAATGACCGGTAACCTGAACCATAGGTAATTTTTATTTAAAACTTTAAATTCTAAATAATAAAATTAAAAATAAACTTTAAAAAAAAACTTAAAACCCATCCTAGCCCACATAACCCAGCCCCTACCCCCACCCACGCAACCCACTGCACCACCCACCATCTCCACCCCTTTTCCCTCCACTTCCACCGATAGAACCACCGTCCGACGCTGTCACCACCCCAACAAACCCACAATTTCTATAAACCACCCCAGCCCCACCCATAATCCCACCATAGCCACGTAACCCACTTGATATCCCACCCCAAAAGCCACTGCGACCCACGACCCCACCGCAACTGTAACACCCCGATAATTCTCTCTTTATAAAACATATATTTTTCCAACCAAAATAGAGAATCATCAAGGCATTATCGCCCGTGTGAAAACGTATCGGCTTACTAAGAGTATTGCAGGGAAAACATTAAAATACTTTATTAAATACTTAAATAATATAATTGTCAAACTTAAACTTCAAACCTCAAAAGTAATCAAACCAAAACAAAAATTTAAATAAATAATCCAAACCAACTTAATTAAAAATAATGTGAGAGTAGGAGACATAAGATAATCAAATGATCCCCCAACAATGCTCCCAAGTCCCAAATGAATATTGAGATGATGCATCATGCCTTCAAACCTGTAGGCAAATACTCAATTGAAGAATGCTCGCCAATAAAGGGTCATCACAGGATCAATAGGCACAACCATGATCGACACACAGAAAAGCACGTAATCAGCAAGGCTGAGTACATACAATAGTAAAGTAAAACACGAAACCTAATCATGATACTAATGAACAACCATACATGAATAATAAAATACCATCACACTTCAACTCTTAAAATAAGACTCGACTACAAGGCACACAACATGATAAATATTTAAGAAATTGAATAGACAATGGTCATAAATGAAAGACCGAGTTACGGGCGCGACTCCATAACCCAACGACCAACGATATCGAGGAACCTTTAGAAGTAAAAATAGGGTATGGTGATCAATCCGACCCCAAAAAAAGTCATGGGCTACCACCATGTACTCCAACTCATACTAGTCCAGAACTTTATACGTGCACTAGTCTAAAGCTATTGCTATTCACTTTCACTATAAGTATTAATAAGTTATTCGATGTTGGACTCTAAACAGACAACCAACACATAACATGAATACAACAAACATTCCTCTTTTATCTTAGGATTAAAATAAGTGATCAAACAATTCCAATTGATCAACAATTAATCCTCCAAACTTATTTGTTGACTTAAATCAACAATCAAATGTCCAAATACAAAACATATACAAATTTATTTGTTGACTTAAATCAACAATCGAAAGTCCAATAAATATACATACCCTATAAAGCCCTCGGTCCTTGCAATGTAGTAAAAGTAACCAAATACAATACCATTCCAACTTACTCATAGAGTCCTCGGCCTTTGAGAGTAATAAGATATTCACTAAGGGAAAAAATACCAAAGTCCATAGTCCAATATATTAATCCATATTACACGATGGATTAAAATATAAACATTACCATAATAACATGCTTGAATCAAACATCCATTCAATCATGTAATAAATCATAAAGGCAATTAACATGCTCAACAACACGTAATTCCAATTCAATAGCCACGTATGAACCATAAAAGGGTTCCCTATACATGATACTATGAATAATCCTAATCCTTAGGACATGATATTAATCTAACACATAAAGACATGTACGTACCTTGTGTAGACAAGGTGAGAGACCACTTTAGAATAGAAGTCGCCTAAAGTAAATTCTCCGCCTATCAAAATAATAATATAACAACGAATTAATATACTAATTAATTCACAGCAATATAACTTACTTTAAAACATCTCAAAACTCGTTTTAAAATACTTTAAACATATTAAAGTTCCAACCTTTAACGGCCTTTAATATAATACTCATAAACTTATACTTTAAAACCTCAAAAACCATTACTTTAATAATTAAAACTCACTTTAAACCAATAATAATAAATATGAAATTATAATTTATATTCATAATAAATAAAAATCAGATTTTTAATAACTCGAATTATAAAGTTTTCAACTTATAAAAATCATAAAAACTATAACTTTAACATTAAACTATAAAGGGCAGCAAAACTGTCAAACTTCCAGAGGCCACAACGGGTAGAATACTAGTCGGAATTGAGTGATTCTTGAGCCTAAATTCAATAACTTTTCGAGATCTACAACTTTACAGAAAGAAGTTTCGGCTAAAAACGACCGGAACTATCAAAAATTCTGGCAATCAGTTTCGGAGGTAATGAAAAGATGTAAAAAGAATTAAGAGAAAGGAGAGTGGCGGTGGTGGTGCTGGTGGCTGATGCGGCGGCACACGAGAGGTGGTGCTGGCGGTAGCACTCAAGCAAGAGGGAGGTGTGTGTGGTGGTGCACGACCGGAGAACCGAAAGGAGAGGAAAGGAAAGGGAGGGGGCGCCGTTGTGAGGGAGAGAGAGGAGAGAAAAATAAAAGTGTTTAATTAAGGGTTTGGGGGGAGTATTTATAGGTTTTGCCTAAAACCTAAGGTGAAAAGGTTTAGGCTTTAGGTTTGGGCTTAGGTTGATCATGGAACTTAATTAAATTGGTTGGGCTCCTCAACCCAACATTTAAAATAATTTTAAACACGACCCAAAACCTTTAAATAATATGCGGTATTTAAATCCAACCCAATAGATATTAATAATTATTTAAAACGTTTAAATAACCATTTGACTTTCTAAATAGTCAATACTTAAATAATTAAATAAAATAAGTATGAAAATTATTATAAATATACTTTAAATATATTTATAAAATTCATAAAATTATGGGGGATTACAACAACTCCACTGGAAATGCGGCCGTCGGAAAACAAGGGAGAGAGTGGACAGCAGCAAGAAGAGGGGAGAGGGGAGAAGGGCCGTCGGAAAACAACAGAGGTGGTGGACAGCAGCAGGGAGAGGCCAGAGGGGAGAAAGGACGCCGAAAAACAACGAAGGTTGTGGACAGAAGCAGGGAGATGGCAAAGGGGAGAAGGGACGCCGGAAAACAAGGAAGGTGGCCGGAAAACAAGGGAGGTGGTGGGATTAAGGTTTACACGGGGTGGGTTACGGTGGGGTGTAGGCTTTACGTGGGGTGGGGGGAGGGTGTTTATGATTTTTTTTTTAAAATTTTTGTTTTTGTTTGTTTTGTTTTTATTTTATATTTTAAATTATTTATGGGAGCCAATTATTATGCGACAAGTGTCCCATTTTACCCATTCTTCAAGTCATAACCAGTTTGTCCTGTTTAAAATAAATGGGGTATTAAGGTTGCATTATTCTAGAATAATCTTTAGGTCGCATTTTTATTTGCGAATGGGTAAAAGGTTGCATTATTCTAGGCAATTTTTCCTATTTTTTTATTGTCTTTCCATCATGGGATGCAAGTCATGCAACATGCGCTTCAAGGAATGGTGCAGAACCAGTAGGCCGTAACTCGTGATTTTTTAATAATAGCTCGCCATTTTATTCAACCACAAGGAGACAAGATATGAGTTTAGAGTATTTCTGGAAACCTTTTCACAATATTTTTTGCTTAGAAGGACAATATCTTTGTGAAAGGTGATGTAAGTCTTTTCCAACATCTCATCATCAGTTATTTTTTCCCCACATAGTTTTAGTTTAGAGGTTATTTTGAGCACGGCTGAGTTGTAATCACTTACAGCTTTATAATCTTGCAGTCTTAGATTTAGCCATTCATAACGAGTTGAGGAAAGTATCACAGTTTTCTAGTGGTCATATCTTTGCTTTAAATTACTCCAAAGCACTTTTGGGTCTTTAATAGTTAAATATTCATTTTTGAGAGCCTCGTGAAGGTGATGGTGAAGGAATATCATAGCTATTACCGGCCTTGATAGTATTACCAAGACCCTTGGCAGCCAAATGAATTTCAGCATCTAATACCCATGATAAATAGTTCTTTCCAGTAATATCAAGAGCCACAAATTCAAGTTTCGCGAGATTTAACATAATTCACTATATGAGATAATATATTATAATTAGCTTTAATAAATAATAAATCTATTCATATCAAAACACATTAAAAAAACTACTGTATCCTTGAGTTCTAAGGAGACATGAAACCAAGTCTGCTGGATGAATCATGACCGTCTGATCAGAACGTGATTAACAACTTCCATTGATCTTAGGAACTTTGGTGCTGATAACGTGTTATAAAATAGAGAGATTAGAAAGATATATGTGGGAGAAGATTGCTCTTTATATATTCATATTCCATATGAAGTGAGGAGGATATATATAAATATATATATATACATATAAGTAGGAAAGTGAAAAGTCGGAAAGTGAAAAGTTTAGGAGCACCAAGAGACTAAGGAATGCAAAGAGCCTAGGTAATATGAAGGAGTAATGGACATCCATAAATAATATTCATAACAGATCTAATTAAATATAAAGTTATCACTAACCGATATATGTACAAAACTACTTTCGCAAAAGTAAAATTTAATAATTTGTACTTGCATACAACACGAAGATACATGGTCAAAATTCGTTCTTAACGACAGGGAAAAAAAAAGTAGGAGCAACAAAAAAAAAACGAGGTATTATTAAATTAAAATTTTATGTCAAAATTTGGTAGTTGATGTAAGTTAAGTTGATGTAAGCTAAGTTATTTTGGTAGCAAAACTTTATACTTTTGTATTGCATTAAAGTTGTTTTCGTAGCAAAAGGTATATGTTTTGATAGTTGATGTGAATTTAGTTGATCTAAGTTGTTTTGGTAGCAAAAGTCGATACTTTTGTATTGCATTGAAGTTGTTTTTGTAGCAAAAGATATATGTTTTATAGTTAATGTGAGTTTAGTTGATCTAAGTTATTTTGGTAGCAGAAGTTTATACTTTGGTATTACATTATTGAAGTTATTTTGGTAGTAAAAGGTATATGTTTTGGCAGTTGATTTAAGTTTAGTTGATCTAAGTTGTTTTGGTAGCAAAAGTTTTATACTTTGGTATTACATTAAACTTATTTTGGTAGCAAAAAGGTATTCTATTTGTAGTCGATTTAATTCTAGTTGATCAAAGTTGTTTTGGTAGCAAAAGACTTTATGATTTCGTATTACATTGAAGTGTTTTTCGAGCAAAGGTATATGTTTTGACAGTTGATTTGAGTTTAGTTGAATTAAGTCATTTTGGTAGCAACATTTTTACCTTTCCCGAAATTACCCAATTACCCATATAATAATATTTCTATAATTAAAATAGAATAAAATTGTACTAAAAGTGAAAAAAATAGAATTTACTAAACTTATCGAACTTACTTTTCATTGATGTATCATATCATAGAGATCCAATCCAAATCATGATGTCATTTTCTTGTTCTTGAATGGTTCTCTTGAATTTTTTAGGTTTATGCTCTACTCCGGGTAAAGATCTGCACGATTTTGATTTGCACATATAGGACAAATCTTTCCAATACCACTTGGTTTTTTTGTTAAGATCCCCCCCCCTTTATTTATTTCGTCAATTTTAATATTCAACATGTTATATTCATTACTTTAATCGAGTGATTAAAGTTAAGATCACTCTTTTTCTATTTTTGTTTTCAAATCGATTAAGAGTTATAGTAAATAAACTATATAATACAAGTAGTAATCTGCAATATATTCCCAATTGGGATTCGAGTTTTTATAAATGGGGCCTGGATGCTTCATTTTTTTAGTCTAATCGAGCCAACCATAAATTATTCTAATTGATTATATTAATTTGAATCCCACTAAAACTAAAAAAATAGATCTGATTGCATTTCACGCTCCGATAGTTGATTCAATCATTTTCTCTCTCCTAAAATGTCATATTTCAACCTTTTCTTATTGACAATGGCTTATTCTTAAGTTCATCAACTTCTCTCTTCTAAGCCCACCAACTTTCTCTCTCTTTCATCATATATTTATTTGAAGTATTTAAAATATGTACATGAACAAGTAAAATTGGTAAAATAAGATAATTTAAACTTAATTGTGGTTAAGTTATAATTATTTGAGCATAATCATTTATTTACTCTCTTTGTCTCGATTGATTTGATACATATTGACTTTGAGCACTTTAACTTCGTCAGTTAGACTGTCTTTGAGTTTAAATACGTAATGGAAAACATCCTCATGTGGGATCCTGTCTGTTTTGTATCAATGTGCACTTTTCAAATATATAATTTCGTAATATACCAAATTTGAGATATTAGTTTTTAAAATCGTATTTTTGAATCTGTAAAAAAGTATATGTAGCAAATAAATTGGAACGGAGGGAATATGTGATTAACATTTATTAGGGATTTTTTCAGCAAAAATAATTACAATAATTTATCAAAGCAAGAAATGTGGTTTAAGAATAGAAAATAACGTAGAAAAATGATTTTTCGAAAACTATTTCAAAATATATCAAGATTGGTCTTGCTTTGTAGATCTTGCAAAAATATGATCGTTGGTAATTTTTTAGATTTTTTATTTTATTTTAGGAGAAAATAGCCGTTGAATAATTTAAACACATTATTTTCTCTCTCCTCCCTGCACCAATGAGGATGCAACCACTCGTCCTTTTAATTTTTTTTGCTTTTACCTTTTGGTTAGAAATAATTTATTTGTTTTTTTATTATGTGAGGAATTTCCCTTTTTACCCTTCAATTGACATCATATTACAAAAATACCAATATGGTGGAGTCCAAATAGACGTTTATAAAATCTAGAAGATGGGGTGTATCACCACCAGTCATCTCTCTATTCGGTAAAGAGTAACAACAAAGGAAAATAGAAAAATAAATCAATTATAATAATAACAACAATAATAATGATGAAAAGACAAAACAAGAATCCAACAAGACAAACTTCAGGACAAGACAAGAATAGGGATATACTACCTCCGTTCCATATACTATATTGCAACTTTTAACATTTTTCACTATTCATACACTTTCCTTTGACCTTCTTTTGTGATTTATACATGAGGATAAATATAGTTATGTGGGATCTTGTTAGATTCATCCTGATATATGCTTAATTAATATCAATTATTTATAATTTTTACTTCAATAAAATTAGAGATATTATCGTCTAAAGTATTGCATTAGGAGGCATCAAACTCACTATGTTGCAATAAATATAGAACGGAAGTAGTATATTACAACTCTGTTTGGTGCTCAGCGGATAACTGATATATTAACTGGTTTGACTAGCTAGTAAACTTAGTTGATTTGATCAACTGTTTATATGAACTGTTTCTATAAAAGTGTTTGGTAAGATAAACTGATAGCTGAAAGCTGATTTTTCAGTAAAATGACATATAAGGACATGGGGTATATTCTAATATTACTTGAGAGTAACATTTTCTTATTACCAACTATTGTTAAGAGTCCTTTATATTTTTTTTGAAAGAGTTAAGAGTCCTTAAATTGATTCAACACATCTTGGTAATTTCTAATAGTTCTTTTAGTCATATATATATTGCTTACTCCGTACAAATATATATACATGTATAATTATTAAAAAAGGGTTAAAATCAATAATTAGTAATACAAAGAAACTTTTTCTTATTTATACAAGGTCATTTAACTATAAATAAATATATCACACCAATTTTTTAAAGATGCTTACAACAACCATCTAATTCACTAACATCCCATCCAATTTTTTACTGAAAATTGCACATTGGATAAATGAATTAATCCATTTTTCCATTACAATGGTGCATATATACCAAAAAAAATTGAAGCACAAGCATCTAACGTCTGACAAAACTTTCTCAACAAACAAAAAAATTGAATCACCAACCATTTTCAAGCATAAATTTGTAGCAAAATAGAGTATAGAGAATCAAACAAAAAATTGAAACCAATATATAGAAATTAGAAGCACAAGCATAAATTTTAATTTGCAAAAAAAGTAGAAAAAAAGGGATGAAGAACACATATAAGAGAAAAGAGTAGGGTTTGAAATGAATAGGATTTTCAATGATAGTTGGTGTAGTGTGAGGGCAGAATAGTCATTTACAATTTATATTAACAATCCTCTAATGAAAAAAGCTGCAAATTGGAGCATTTTCAATTGAGAGGATTGATATATCAATCGCTCAAGAATCCGTTGCTTACCAAACAAGTTGGTTAGTGGATTTGACTAGGTATCCTCTAATGTTCTTCAATCCTCTAATTTATGCCCAAACCGCTTACTACCAAACAGGCCCACAACTTCTCCAAAAGGAAGTCTTAAAAGTGCCTTTGCTCTTTTCTTAAAAAAAAAAGGAAATGTGATACAAAAGGACATGAAATCAAAGGAAACAAAAAGTCTTTAAGGAAATTAGCAGGCATAAAACATGATAGATCTAATGTTATGAACAGTAATTATATATAACCACGGCAACAAGAGATATATTAAGCACAGGGGATCAAAGCTGCAAGTATAATGCAAATTTCAAATGCTATCTGGAGAAAGAACTATACTCACCAGCACATAAAGAGACTGCAACAATGGAAAGGATTTGAGAAGGCAAGGAAGAAACTTTAGCATATTAACTTCACGATCATGATGGTGCATTTACAAGTTTAACCTCACGACTGACTGAAATATTGTAGCTGAATGAGTAGGTAGTTTATGTATCTGAAACAACAAAGATATTGTATTATTATATAGTGCCTGAACAGATTGACATGTAACAGCAACAAAGTTCTTTACGCACCAGAGAACGTTGTCCTCCAAGGAATATAACTTTAAGACCAGGGAGAGAACGAGCAATATTGCTCAAGAGACATTCTGCTCTAGTTTCTCCCATTTCCCAAAGAGACACAAGAGACATTTTCTAGAGTTGAAGCGCTCAAAAAAGTGCATTTCGGTGCCAATGCACCGAGGAACTCTAAGGTCTGCAGGTTCCTGGCATTAATTTCAAGTTCATGCTAAGCTCGACAATTGTCGATCATCAAAAAGCTCAAAAACTTTAAGTTATCACCAATGCATAATTTTTCAGGAAGATTACACCTTCTCAACCGTAGCCATTCAATGGTTGAAAAACTTGAAATAATGCACTGCCATTGAGCCCCCTCCAGAACAACATAACTTAAATTCAACGTAACTAATTTGTTTAGTCTAAATTATAATCGAGCTTCAAGATGCATGCCTCCAGTCGCAAGTCCTTCAGATTAGGGAAATGAGAGAAATAGGAACTAAAGATAATATACAATTCTGTTAAATTAATCACAAATTCTTGATCTTCTCATTAATGTTCACCACAAATATATATACACAAGCGTATCAAGCGTATCCTATTCCTACTAGGATACATAAGCACATAAGATAAAGATAGAACTAACTCTAAAATCTTATCTCATAATCATCTCTAAAGATATGATAATATTATCTCTAATATTATCATTATCTATCTCAACACCCCCCTCAAGTCGGAGCGTGTAAATCTCGCACGCCCAACTTGTTGGAAATAAGCCTCAAAGTTTGTGTCCCACATGGGTGGTTTTAGAGCTATTTCCTTAGTATTTCAATGCCAACATTTTTTCCGTTGTTTGTAAGGTACTTGCATCCCACATAGGAAGATAGTGGGTTTGTTGCTTTGTTTATTTATCCCCATACCATTGTAACTCTTATTTGGATACTAGAGACTATACTCTAGGAACCACCACACGCACGCGCGCGCGGGCCGGGCTCGGGCACGGGCCGTGGGCGTGTGGCGTTGGCGCGACGCGGGTGTGGGTGTGTATCTTTTTATGGCCCGTATATTTTGAAAGATTCTCAAAATATCTTTGTAACGGAAAATATTTGTTTCCGAGTTTAACGCATTTGACTTGCCGTTATTGCCTCCTTGATTTCCGCCAGTTATTCTCTTCCCAGAATAACTGATCGCCTTTCTCTCCCACTACTGCTATATATACCCCTCTCTGGTTAGCACAAAATACACAGAAAAATTACTTCTCTCATTTTTACTCTCTCTAAAATCTGTTCTCTCAATTCGGGTTGTCAATGTCACTCCAACCGTCTGCTTGTGAGTGCACACGAAAGGGCGGTGCTGTGCTAATCCTGGAGGGTGGTCGCCGGGAGGAAATTTGCACCCGTGCTGCGGCGAAATCACCTTTAAGGACAGTGGAGGTTTCCACGACACAGTGCTCATCTTTTACGTTTTCCATACTTCAAGTAAGATCGTTGTCATTTATTGTTTGTCTCCTTGCTCAATTACTTTCAACAATCTTAAAGGTGATTTTCGAGTTTCTGTTATCATGGCTTTGCGTAACTCCATTCCTGACATGTCTAAGATTGAGTCCTTGGATGGGAAAAATTATAAACGTTGGGCTGTCAGGGTTAGATTCTACTTAGAACAAATTGATGTTGCTTATGTTCTTGACGATCCTGTTGTCCCTACTGATGAGACCGAAAAACTGACCTATGAAACCAAATTTGCTAAGGATGACAGAACTTGCAAGGGGATGTTACTTCACTATATGTCCAATGCTTTACTTGACATATATATGACTTTTAACCATGCTAAGGACATTTGGGATACCTTAGAAAAGAAGTATGGTGTTGATGATGCTGGGACCAAACGCTACTGTATTAGTAAGTGGATGGCTTTTAAGGTAGACGATGACAAACCTATTCTAGACCAAGTTCATGAGTTTGAGACCCTCTGTACCAATATTGCTGCTGAAGGCCTTATTATTTGTGAGTACACCCAGGCTATTGTCCTTATTGAGAAATTGCCCTCCTCTTGGAAGGACTACAGGAACCAACTTATGCATAAGAGAAGAGACCTTACCCTTGAAGAACTTGTTGGACATCTGAAAATCGAGGAAGAAAACCGCCTTAAGGACAAACCTTCTAACAATTCTGTTTTTCCTAAAGCTAATCTTGTGGAGTCCAAATACTCCAACTATGACAGGAACAGGCACAAGGGAAAAGGCCCTTACAAAGGGGGCAGCAATCTTATGGCTCAAGGAGGAGTGCAGAAATACAAGTTCAAAGGAACCTGCCACGAATGTGGAAAGCCTGGACACAAAGCTGCTGACTGCTGGAATAAAAAGAAAGACAAAAACCAAGCAAACTTGGTAGAAGAATCTGACACCATTGTTGCTGTTGTATCTGAAGTCAACCTTGCTGGAGACACCGCTGAATGGATCGTTGACACCGGAGAAACTAGGCACATTTGCACCAACCGGTCCATGTTTGACTTATATGAGAAGATGGAAGGTGAAAATGTGTTCATGGGAAACTCTGCATCAGCAAAGGTCAATGGCAAAGGGAAGATTACTCTCAAACTCACTTCTGAAAAATTCTTATCTCTTATTAATGTACTTCATGTTCCTGAAATGCGTAGGAGTTTAATTTCTGGTAGTTTGTTGATGAAAGCTGGTTTAAAGTTGTCTTTTGATTCTGATAGACTTGTCATTACTCGTAATGGGGAATTTGTGGGAAAGGGTTTTTGTAATGGGGGCTTTTTACTTTGGATACAACTGCTGAAATCATGAATAAATCTGGTTCTACTTCTGCTTATATTGCTGAGTCTATTGATTTGTGGCACTCTAGATTAGGTCATGTTAACGTAGCTTCCATTAAAAGGTTGAAAAATCTGAACCTTATTCCTAGACTCTCAGGTTCTGACTTGCCCAAATGTGAAATTTGTGTTGAAGCCAAGTATGCTAGGAAACCTTTCAAAATAGTTGAAAGGCAATCTGAACTTCTAGAATTAGTTCACTCAGACCTAGGTGACTTTAAGAACTATGAAAGTCGAGGAGGGAAGAAGTATTACATTACCTTTGTAGACGACTATTCCCGCTACACAGTAGTATACCTATTGAAATCCAAGGATGAGGCAGATGAGATGTTTTTAAGGTACAAGGCTGAGGTTGAAAACGAATTGGATAGGAAAATCAAGAGACTTACGAGTGATAGGGGAGGAGAATATGATCCTACTTCTCTAAAGACCTTATGTGAACAAAATGGGATTATTCATGAGTTGACTGCCCCTTATACCCCTGAACAAAATGGTATAGCTGAAAGGAAGAATAGAACACTAAAGAACATGATGAATGCTATGTTGATTAGTTGTGGACTTCCTGATAACATGTGGGGGGAAGCCATTTTATCTGCCTGTCATGTATTGAACCGTGTACCCCATAAGAAACTAGATAAGACTCCATATGAGATGAGGAAGGGTCATATCCCAAATCTCAAATACTTGAAAGTGTGGGGGTGTCTTGCTAAGGTTGCCATACCTTCCTTTAAAAGGGATAAGATAGGACCAAAGACTTGTGATTCTATTTTCATTGGGTATGCTTATCATAGTGCTGCTTATCGTTTCCTTATTAAGGATGCTAGAGGTTCCTATGCTTGTGGTTCAATTGTCGAGTCTAGAGATGCTGAATTCTTTGAACATGTTTTTCCTTTGAAATGTTCCTCTGTTGCTTCTTGTTCCACTACTACTGATCCTGCACTGCCTGTTAGTATTCCTTTAGTGACTAAACCTATTGAGGAAGAACCTAGGAGGAGTAAGAGACCTAGAAAGGAAAGTAGCTTTGGGCCTGATTTTGTCACTTCCTTTCTTACTGAATCTTGTGTCTTGAATGAGAATCTAGTGTCTGTCTTTATTTTAGAAGAGGACCCTAGAACCTACAGTGAGGCTATGAAATCCGTTGATGCTGTATTTTGGAAAGAGGCTATAGATAGTGAGCTAGAGTTCATTATGAGTAACAACACTTGGAAATTAGCAGACCTTCCTAGGGGTTGTAAGCCTATCTCTAGCAAATGGATCTTTAAGAAGAAGCTAAAGCCTGATGGTTCCATTGATAAGTATAAAGCGAGACTAATTGTGAGAGGTTTCACCCAAAGAGAGGGAATAAATTATTTTGACACCTATTCACCAGTCACTAAGATTGCCACCATTAGAACGTTGATTGCTTTAGCTGCTATTCACGGCCTAATAGTACATCAAATGGATGTTAAGATTGCTTTTCTAAATGGTGACCTTGAGGGAAGAGATCTATATGGACCAACCTGAAGGTTGTGTAGTTCCTGGACAAGAGCAAAAGGTGTGTAAGCTAGTAAAGTCTCTCTATGGTTTAAAACAAGCCCCTAAACAATGGTACCAAAAGTTTGACAGCACCATAACCAGTTTTGGGTTTCTTGTGAACGAGAGTGACACATGTGTATATGCTAAGAATGACTCCCGAGGTTGTGTAATAATTTGCTTATATGTTGATGATATGTTGATCCTTGGGACCAGCTTAGATCTTGTGATTGAAGTAAAGGACTTCTTAAGTACTAGGTTTGAAATGAAAGACATGGGGGAGGCTGACCTTATCTTGGGAGTAAAGATCACTCGGTCTTCTCATGGATTTAGCTTGAGTCAGGCCCACTATGTAGAAAAGGTACTTAGAAAGTTCAATTCATTTGAAGTTGACCCAGTTAAGACTCCTTATGATCCTAGTGTTCATCTAGTAAAGAATAAGGGAGATCCTGTGAGTCAATCTGAGTATGCTAAAGTAATTGGTAGTATTATGTATCTGATGAATTGCACTAGACCTGATGTTGCTTACGCTATTAGTAGACTCAGTAGGTACACTCATAACCCTAGCAAAGACCATTGGGGTGCTTTGCGCAGGTTACTCAGATACCTTAGAGGGACCATGGATTGGGGCATTCACTTTTCTTCTTCTCCTGCGGTCTTAGAAGGGTATTGTGATGCTAACTGGGTATCTGGAAATGATGAGATTAACTCTACTAGTGGTTTTGTTTTTACCTTGGATGGTGGTGCAATTTCTTGGAAATCTTGTAAACAATCTTGTACTGCCATGTCGACTATGGAATCTGAATTTGTTGCACTTGAGTTGGCAGGAAATGAGGCAGAATGGCTAAGGAATTTGCTGAATGGTGTTCCATTGTGGGGGAAACCAGCTCCTTCAGTTGCATTGCATTGTGACTCTCAGGCAGCTATTGCAGTGGCAAAGAACAACGTGTACAATGGAAAGAAAAGGCACATTCGGCTCAGACACAAGGTTGTCAAAGATTTGATAAGCAATGGAGTGATATCACTGGACTATGTAAGGTCCGAAAAGAACCTTGCGGATCCGTTTACTAAAGGCCTTTCTAGAAATGTAATTGAGGATGCATCCAGAGGGATGGGACTGAGACCCATTTGAATGTAATAATGAAACCCTACTCCACGCAAGTGGAGTTCAAAGGGCAACATTAAGTAATAAAAACACTTATATTTTTGTCTATCCCTCTTGTGTAAAGTCATATTGAGAAGTGCATATCACTTGTGTTTGAGGTTGAGCAAAAGGCTCTTAATGAACCCATATCCACAGTTGTGTGGTGGTGTGTGGTGATACACACTTGATAGGATTCACCTACTTAGATGTGGAAGTGGGGCCGCTTCCTATGAGAAACTGGGGTCGTTTCTCTAGAGCATCTATGAGCATCCAGGTAAGGCGTATGGCCAGTATAGGCGCCACATTGATCGCGGAGTGACTGATTCTAAAGGGATGGATGTGTGGTTTAGATGAAGGTTTCAAGTTCTCTCAAGTTCAAGATGAAAATCACTTGTCTGAACGAGACTCCAGAGTCTATCTCACTAAGTGTTAATTCAAGTCGCAAGATATTAACACCTATGCATTCTTCTTTTGCCAAATACCCGAATTGTTCTTCTCTTCTTTTTCTCATTCCGAAACTTTGATTCTTGTGGGGGATTGTTGGAAATAAGCCTCAAAGTTTATGTCCCACATGGGTGGTTTTAGAGCTATTTCCTTAGTATTTCAATGCCAACATTTTTCCCTTTGTTTGTAAGGTACTTGCATCCCACATAGGAAGATAGTGGGTTTGTTGCTTTGTTTATTTATCCCCATACCATTGTAACTCTTGTTTGGATACTAGAGACTATACTCTAGGAACCACCACACGCGCGCGGGGCCGGGCTCGGGCTCGGGCACGGGCCGTGGGCGTGTGGCGTTGGCGCGACGCGGGTTTGGGTGTGTATCTTTTTATGGCCCGTATGTTTTGAAAGATTCTCAAAATATCTTTGTAACGGAAAATATTTGTTTCCGAGTTTAACGCATTTGACTTGCCGTTATTGCCTCCTTGATTTCCGCCAGTTATTCTCTTCCCAGAATAACTGATCGCCTTTCTCTCCCACTACTGCTATATATACCCCTCTCTGGTTAGCACAAAATACACAGAAAAATTACTTCTCTCATTTTTACTCTCTCTAAAATCTGTTCTCTCAATTAGGGTTGTCTCTGTCACTCCAACCATCTGCTTGTGAGTGCACACGAACGGGCGGTGCTGTGCTAATCCTGGAGGGTGGTCGCCGGGAGGAAGTTTGCACTCGTGCTGTGGCGAAATCACCTTTAAGGACAGTGGAGGTTTCCACGACACAGTGCTCATCTCTTTTACGTTTTCCATACTTCAAGTAAGATCGTTCTCATTTATTGTTTTAGTCTCCTTGCTCAATTACTTTCAACACAACTTGCTTAACAAAACTTCAAATTGAGCCTTTTACAAAGCTTTGGTGAAAATGTCCGCTAACTGAACCTTTGTAGAAACATAAGACGGGCAAATAAGACCATCTTTGATCGCATCACACACAAGATGACAATCGACTTCGATATGCTTTGTACGCTCATGAAACACGGGATTATTTGCAATGTGCAATGCAGACTGACTGTCACAGAACAAACGCATCCCTTCCTTCTGGCTCACGCCCAATTCTTTGAGAAGAGCTTCGTGCCACTTTAACTCACATGTAATAGCTGCCATTGCCCTATATTCGGCTTCGGCAGATGATCTTGCAACAGTTTGTTGCTTTTTGGTCTTCCACGAAACTGGTGAATGGCCAAGAAGAACAAACCATCCTGTCAAATATATATACACAAGCGTATCAAGCGTATCCTATTCCTACTAGGATACATAAGCACATAAGATAAAGATAGAACTAACTCTAAAATCTTATCTCATAATCATCTCTAAAGATATGATAATATTATCTCTAATATTATCATTATCTATCTCAACAAATTCATCATATTTTCGGTCAATAGTAAGCTCATTTCCACCTACAAATTGGAGCTCCATACTTGCCAAGCGCTTTTTAGTCGCAAAGTTCAGCCACCAATCAGTGGCGGACCCAGGATTTTCATTTTGGGGGACAAATTACGAATGTTTGACAATTCGATAAACAATGTTCTAAAACTTCACAAAATTTAATCAATACTCGAAATATTCATATAAGTGATTGAAATGGAGTTAAATAATAGATCTACCGCATTTAAATATATTGTCCAATATAAACAACTAAAATGTAACTTATAACCTCAAATTTCAGATTATATGAAACACCACAAACTTGTGAAAAATCTTGTCACAAGCAATCAATTTAAAAAATAATAATTGTATGAGTTCAAGTAACAAATGTATCATTAACAACATCTCACTCAACTAATATTCAGAGTCGAACTAATGATCGTGTGAAGCGGACACTAATTACTTTTACAATATGAATTTACTAAATAACTTAGTTCATTAATTTTCCCTAAAAATTAACTTAATACATTAATGAATAAATAAAATGTTAACATTAAACAATAATAAATCTTCCCTATAAAAATAACAATAACTCTCAACATTATACAGTGAAATTGAGTACAACTAATTGAGATTTTAAACAAAATAAATAGAAAATTTAATAAAGGCTTGTACTCGTATTTAAATTTACAAACCTATGTCAAAGAAAGGAAAAAAAAAGAGTAAAAATTATTGAGTAAGGATTGAACCTTAGACTAATGTAAAAAGAAATTAACTCAAACCAATCCTTACCCGAAATTATTAAATTAAAACAAACTGAAATCAAATCCAAATTTAATCGACATAAATTCGATTTAATTAAGTTTTTTAAAAGTGGGGGGACGGCTGTCCCCCTTGTTCTAACATAGGTCCGCCAATGCCACCAATTTACATGAGTAGCATATTCCTTATCATAGTCAAACGAAAGACGGAATGATGAGATATCATGATCTACGTACCTTTGTAACACCTAATACACACTCTTTATGTATGCTTGTCTAAGCAATTTACATTTCATATCACGAGTGAGACCAAAAAATCGAAACATTACACTACAATCGAGGTTAATACCTGGTAACAACACATCTGCCACCTTCTAGACAATGTGGTCATTTTCATTGCATCACGCAATGTTAAATGTGAAATAATATAAGACAAAATCTCATCCGGTAACTCGCTGATGTAATCTTTCTTATTGAGTGAAACTGGAACCTCATCAATTGTTTTCTGATTATCCTTCAAACAATTATCAACCTAATTCAATAAAAAAAGTTAGAAATATATACTTCGTATGTATTAAAGAGTGAAAAAAATTGGCCTCATCAACACAATCAATGGATTGGGTGAACCAAACAGCAAAAACTTTAGCATGTGCACGAACTTTAATTTTGGATGCAAGACATAACATAAAGGAAATATAAGCATGGAAACAAAACTCGGTCGTTACGTTACGTAACCGCCGTTATGTAACGGATTTTAGACTTGCCGCTACGTGAAATGCTTTTACGTAACGCCGCGATGAAACTCACACGTTACGTAACAGTGACTCGCGCGTTAGAGCATTTTTGGGCCCGTTACGTCGTTACTTTATCTGAATTAGTAAAAAAAAAAGAGAAAGGAAAAATACGCATGGTAGCACAAGAACAATAGGCACATACCAATGAAAGGAGAAAATCTTGCGATAAGCTTCCAAGTTGGAGAACATATGAGTTAGTAGCATTTTATACATATAATAGGATATGAATCTCATGTTTTAGCTAATTTTTTATTCACCATAGGTGTAACCCAACCATATGATAGCTTTGATCAAATTAAGTTTAAGAATACTTATAAAACTATAAAAAAAAAGAAAAATTGAGGTTAAAAATCTATTAGTGTGTTTTTTTTTGAAAATATTCACTCTGCGTCAACTGCGATTTGTTACTATATGAACGTTAGAAGTCGTTTCCGCATCAACCGCGAACGTTACCGCAAACCCGACCACGTGAGTGTTTTTCTTCCTTGAGTATAAGGTTATAATTAAACGTTACCGCAAACCCGACCACATCATTGATTTTCTTCCTTGAGTATAAGGTTATAATTACTATCATACCCTTCATTACAAACACCCATACAAACAAGTCCATAAAATTAATTCCAAAATTAAATTTAAGCATAAATAAAATCCAAAATCACATAGTTATGTCACGATTTCCACCCAATATAAAAGTTTCAAAGTTTGTGACGGTGGGTACACCTTTAAAGTCACCTATAAGCAATAGTTGTTGCTAGAGAGTAGAGAGGCCCATATTTCTTAAAACTAGGTAAATTTATTACATTGTTATAAATCTTAAAATCAATATGTTAAAGGAAATTAAAAACACATTATATATGATAAGTAGTTAAATCATTATCTATATAGGGAATTTTCATGGGGTGCCCCTGATATTTGCCATAATTCATATGGTGCCCCAAAAAGTCTCAATATTCATGTGGTGCCTCTAAAATCTAATAATAATTCACAAGTTGGACAAAAGTTAACCCCCACTTATGTAATACTCCCTCCGTTTCCTAAAAATTATTACACTCTCAAAAATTCAATAACCAAGAAAATGGGTAGGAGAAACAAGACAATGACATGAAAAGTAAGTTTAGGAGAGAGAATAAAGAATAAAGAATAAAGTAATAAAAAAGTATGACAAAAGGGTAAAAGTATAGGAACACTAACATTTAGTTGAAATAAAAAACTAGTGGGCCATATATCCTAAAATGGAAAAAGCATAAGTGTAACAATTTTAATGAAACGTATTAAAAAGGAAAGTGTAACAATTTTTGAGAAACGGAGGGAGTATTTTAATAATTTTCATGTACTCTATTTTGTCAGAGATTCAAATGCGGGGACCATTAAAATACAAATGAGTAAAAGGTAAGTAAATATTTAGATATTGAAGGGTAAAATGGGGAGAAAAAATGTATATAAATAGAAAAGATTCTATATGGGTATATCTTTTTAAAACAGCCTAAAACGGAAAATGGGTATAACATTTTGGAACGGATGAAGTATATCATACACACAAACCTAAAATAGTACAAAATTAATAAACATACAACTCATTCTATCTTATTTTCCCCCACCACCCACTGGCTCTGGCTGTCATACCCCTTTAACCACCAAAGCTCCACCAACATGTCATAATCTATGCAACCACCAAAACTCCAACCAACATGTTCTGCACAAACCTTAGCCAATTATTGACCAAACCCCCACACTCAGGTCATACCCCTCCGCGACCCACCCGATCTCCCCCACACCATATTTTCTGCAACAAACGAACCCTTACGATCCCTGACAACAACAACCTTAGCCAACAACCACCATCATTGCTAAAATCGCAAATTTGAACAACCACAACTACCTTGAATAGCAGAATGAACAAACACAACAACCTTGAATCTTCCTTTTCCTTTTCAATAAGTTTAGCCATCAACGCGTGAGTTGGGTCTTGATGGCAGGTTTTGAAAATCGCACCACCACCACCTTGTAGAAAGAGGGTTGTTGATGTTGTCGTGAATGATGCAAAACAAGTTATTCTGAACATGGGCTTTTGAATCTTGAAAATTTATGGGAAGAAAGTGGGTGGTTTTAAAGGTGTTATCTAATGGGGTTTTGAGAAACGAAGTTGTTGCTGTGGTTGAAGTAAGGGCTAAGGTTCTGAATTGGAGGTTGAAGAGAGGTGATAGTACGTGATGGGGTTCATGGGTTTGGTGGGTTTCGTGAGAGAGAGGATTAGTGGTGCCGCTGTGTGGTGGTGGTGGTAGGTCGTGGGTTGCAGTGGTGGCGGTGGTGGTCGGTAATGGGTTGCAGACTCGCAGTGGTGGACATGGTTGGTAATGGGTTGCAAATTACAATAGTAGTTTCTGGTGGAAGAAGATGAGTAAGGGATGGGGTTGTTAGGGAAGATCAGAAGAGCGAGAGTGTGAGTGGTTAATCAACAAACAACAACATTACCCAGTGCCTCAAAGGCTCCCGCCATAAGGCGAGGTAAGGGAGAGTGTGAGTGATTAATATTTATTATAAATGAAGTATTAGAGTTTTAATTTTTATGGGCTAGTATCTTCAATCGAATTTCATTACATAATCAATTTTAACAGCAACTTAACACCATTAACATTTGTCTTGCTTGTGGATTATCATTAGGGTTTAGGCCTTTAGGGGCATCACATGAATATTAAAACTTCTCAGGACACCACATGAATTATAGCAAACTTCGAGGGAACCCCACGAAAAATCCCCCTATTATATACAACAACATAGAGAGAGAGGTAATTGTTAAAATGAGAGAGAGTGAATAAGTAAGATGCTTCTATAGTAGCTAAAGTAATTACTTAATTTTATGAAGCTTCAATTTTGACAATTATAGAGAAATTTGCAATTTAACTTTGCAATTTTTAGATTTGTGAATTCATCTTACTTGACCATTGTGAAATTGATTGAAATTTTATTTGGGAAGAAAATGGCAGTTATATGTGGGCCCACTTCACAGCACATTTAACGGTAAGCTAAATTTAGGTGGTGTCATATTAAGCTTTAGAGATGTTTGGTGGTTTTTAACTAAAACAAAAGGTATAGGAATTTTTTTTTCCCAACGTGGTGGTTTCGAGGACGGCAAAATTTCCTTAATCTAAACCTAATATGCATTAACAATTCAACCTAAAATCACTAAAAGTAATGATTCTACCCTGATTAAAAACAATCACCAACAAAGACCACCATTCTCAACCAAGCACGACCAACAACAACCATTTCCAATCAAGCACCACCGCAACCACCAGCCACACTTCCGCCATTCAAAACTACCACCATTCCAAAACAACCACCTGCCGAAATTTCTAAAAATCACCTGTGACACTTCTACCTGCAAAATCACCATCATTCGAAACCCTAACCCTTCATGCCAAAAGCATTGCTCGTGTAGTGAAGGTGATGGTTTCTCTCCCTTCACTTTCCCTCTCCTCACAAGTTTAATCATACCCATAACATGTCATCAATAAATTCACTCTCTGAGTTCATGCCAAATGCATCAAATATATTGCGTGTTCAAAATGGAAATTTCAAATTCTCACTAAATCACACCAAGCTATAATAAATTAATAATGTCATGCAGCTTGTCTAACAAAAAATGAGTGTGCTTTGGTTAAGCAACATGTCAAACGTAGTTTTTGCAATTTTCAAATTTTGTTAAACAAAAAGAATAAAAATGAAACATACCTTGCAATGGCTTACACAACTCGGTTTCGAACAATCGAACCTTTTGGACAAGATTCCAACGCAAGCCGCCATAGTTATGATTAGCAATGGCATCATTTTCTTGGTGTATAAGCCAATATTCTGAAACTCAAAAGTGCAGTGAAGCTTAGATCTTCATTTTTTATAATATATAAAACTCACTCATTGCATATTAATTGGGGCACTTTCTATAAATGGTTGTCCCACATTAATTGCAACACTTCTATTTTGGACATAGACCCACAAATATTTTATTATATAGCATCTAACTAATATACATCATTCATTTATTGAATCCTGTGAAAAATATTATAATATTATTCCAATGTGCACATATTACTGCCACATCACTTTCTATCACATCAACCTTTACAATATATTAATACAACCTACAAGGCTACAACCTACTCTATGAACTTCCTAAAACAATGTTCACAAGCTAGTGTTGCGATTAATATGGGGACGAAGGGAGTAATCTATTTGTTACAATATTCTTTACACTTTCTTTAATAAGTGAAAGCCAAAGTCTCTTATACAAATAAACTAGCTTTGTACAAGTGTGAATCTTAGAATGCATGTTATCCAAAATAAATATAAATAAAAAAATATAAATAATTATAATTAATGTCATATATTGTAGATTTCAAATTGTGTAGATTCATTTGAAACATGGTTCTACCATCCTCGTCTTTCCTTAAAATAATCTAAACTAACAAAAATGGCCTAAATCTAATTAGAACTTGATTTGATCAAACATCTAATTTAATTTGACACAATATTTACTCATCATCAGCTAGTTGACAAAAGACTCTAAGCATATGACCAAATAATTCATATATGTATTTGAACATACCTCATTAAATTGAATTAAATAACTTATGTTCCTTATTCTTACCCATGCAACCAAATATTAAAAGAGAAAAAAAAATATTAGAAAAGAATTATAGTTTCTTCAATTTGCACTATTTGTGTTAATATTTGAGTTACCATTGTTTCCAAATGGATGTTCCGTAATATAAATTTTAATCAGAAACTTAATTTGAGCATAACTTCTTCCTACGAACTCCAAATCAAGCTTTTCTTATGCCTATCTTGGGTAAAATTTCGATACGAATAACTTTTGTGAAATAATAAGTTTCTAAAAATGCCCAGAAACTGTCGAAAAACGCAATTTACAGAACTGAAATGCCACTCTTACGAATTACAACCTAACTGTTCTACTTAGTGTTAAAGTACAAACCTTTCATTCAATCAAACCCTCCATTTAAACTATTAAACCCCCAGCTCTTATAATACTAGACACCAAACCCCCAAATCAATTTCAATACACAAACCCTAATTTAATAAACTTGGGAAAAACTGAAATTAGATGAAGAATTAAACTTACCCATTAACAAAGGAAGGTTGGGGATGAAAATAACTTGGAAATAATCCCTAAAATGAGCCATAATCGCCCAAATGCAAACCAGGAAAACGAGTTTTTGCTTCACTACCTTCGAGTGCTGCACAAACACCTATCGCGGTGGCTGCGGTGCAATTGGGGTCGCTAACGCACGCCGGAACCACCTTCCTCCACCTTCTCCCCAACCAGGGACTTTTTGTTCTTTTACTTTTCTTCTCTCTTTTTTCAATTTAGGTCAATTTAATTTCAATCTAATGTCATCATATAGTATACTGTATTTTATAAATAATATAGTATATTTTATAAATAATATGGTATATTTATAGGTACATGTAGTATATTTCATAAATAATATAGTATATTTAATAAAAGTTTAAGGTAATATATTTTCTTAATAAATTTAAAACTTACTAAACTTTTAGTATATATATAGAAAATATAGTATATTTATTGAAAATCATAGTATATTTGTATCGGATAGATGTTTAGTTCACATCTATCAGATATGAACTAAGCTTTTCCCGTCATCACTTGATTTTATTTGGTCCAACTATTTGTTCTTTTACTATCCTATGTTGTTAATACGATCCATAAAATTGATATTTCACAAAATCGAATGGAGTTTCCAGTTCCAAGTAGTGATATTTCACAGGACCGATGGAGTTTCTGGATCGATGGAGTTTCCGGTGGAGCGATGGAGTTTTCCGGTTTTGTGTACCTGAAACTCCATCCTGTTTAGTGAAATATTAATTTTCAAAAAAATATAAATTGTGAAAATAAAATAAAAATTACCATGTGCATGGAATCGGAAACCAGATCCCTATCCGGTTCCTTGACAACAATATTTTTTTAAAAAACACGGAACTGGACCGGGATTTGGTTACGTGTTTTCCCGGATTTTACGCTATATTCGTCTTTTTTTAGCCAAATTCCACCTTTTTTGACAATATTTTTTCAAAAAAAAAACGAAATAAAGTCATATTTACACATCTCTTTGTTTCAACAATTTTTTTAAAAAAACGTTTGTTTTATGAAGGGTAAATAAGACATTTCATGATAACGGGCTATGAATAGTGGAATGTTGTATTTTCAGTATAGGGAACTTTCCGGGTTTTAGCCTTACATTGTGTTTATGAGCTTCCACCAGAGAAAACATCGAGACTAAAAGGCCTTGAGTTATGTCTTCTTCAACTCAGTTTTGTCACACAACACATATAATATATGTGTTCATCTAGGTTCTATCAATGGTAACGCGTTACGGCCTTGCGCAAGTATCGAGTTTCTTGAGCGTCACTTAGAGACTAGTCCAAGGCTCACCATGGAGGGCCCACCATCACACCCACTATGTGAACCCTCAAATGATGGTCCATGACCTCCACCCCCACAATTGACTATCGTCGAGTTCATTAAAAGGCATTATATAAGAACCACTATAAATAAACATTATACTTCAACCTTATTATTGCCGCAATTTTATATACACCTCGCCACAGAAAAGGGATTTGATATGGAATATGTAACACCACGATAATTCTCTCTTTTACAAAATACATTTTCCACCAAAACATAGAGAAATATCAAATCATTATCGCCTGTGTGAAAATGTATTGGCTTACTCATAATTTTGTTGCGGAAAAAACAATTCATATAAATAATTCAACATTAATTAAATATAGTTCAACTTAAAACATCCTAAGAGTAAAACATAGTTTAATCAAATTTGTGAAATTTTCGTTTTGATACATAGGTTCCTGCTGAGGATCTCGAATTAATTTTGGAAAAATTTGATGACCGAGGAGTTTGTTTGAATCAATTTGTTACTCGTTCTCCTACAGTTCCCGTTCCCCGTGTGTTTTCGTTAGAAGACGTTCGATCTTTACTAGTCAACCCTTCTTGCTCTGCTGTTTTGCATATTGATACTGACGAGGAGTTTTACAACTTGATATTTATATTAACTTCATTTCGGTACAATGAGATATTGAGCCGAGATATTTGACGTCCAGTCTCCTCTGCCCACTTTCAGCCCATTGTTTCCATCACTATGCTTCACCAGCTGGTGTCAAATATTCTAGCTACTGATGCAGTCGAGTGGAATGATAGAGGGTTCTTTGTGTTGAGGTGTTTCCTCCTATCAAAGATTTTTAGGGTTTCGAATAACCGCGGTAAACTTGGTCAACCTTCACCTTGTTTTCCGGTGAGCTGAATTTTGTCTTTGTAATTTATATTTTGTTTTTCTAATTATTGTTAATGTTTGTTATCTAATGAAAAATTTTGTATGTTGTTCTTAAGGTGGAATCCGGAAGTGCTCTGAATCTCAATCATCGACTCAATGAAGGTCTAATCTAAATTTTTGACACTGATTACAAATACTTACTTGCTTTTCATGCTCCAAATCTTTTAGAATATGTGATCTAGATACTAGAAATAATATATAAAATTGTTGTATTTAGGCTATTAATCTTTTTTATACCAAAATTTTTATAGTATTATCTCGATTTTATTGTCGACATCTTTTATTATTTCGCCTAAAAGGGGTTCCAAAAATTTTAAAAACTCGCCAATAAGTTTAAAAAGGAAAACTTATAAACTAATTGAGTCAATTTTAAACTTATGGACAACTACAAATCTATATTTTTTTGTTTTTATGGCCAAGTTTTTTTAATATGTGATCTAAATATTCATATATAACTTAGAGAAAAGTTTAAAAAGGACAATTTTTTTTATTATTATTTTTAAATCAATGAGAAACATAATAGAATTATTATACATAAGAGATTTACTATATAAACATAATAGATGTATATAAAGTAATCAAGCAAAAAAGAACAACTGTTTTCGTACTTACCAAAAAAAATAAATTTGTATTTTGGTTTTCTTAACATAGTGTTTATATATTTATATTATCTAAAATCTATGTAGCCTTAGAAAAAAAGGTAAGAGAGTAATTATAAACTCTAACTAATTAATTACCAAATCAACATCTAATAAATCTTCTAAAGCAAAGCAGCATAATACACGGGCCCTTCAGTTCTTAGGTTTTTGTTTAATTTAACTTTTAAAATTTTGTCGATTTTTGCTGCAAAATCTCATCAATACAACAACAACAACATTACTCCAGTGCCTCAAAGGCTCAAGACATATGGCAAGGTAAAGGGGGTCGGATATACGCGACCTTATCGGTGCAAAAATTTTATAGTGAATGTCGAACACTGTTATTCACCACTAATATTAATATTTTAATATCTTAAATTTTTAATTATGTAACACCAGAATTTAAAAAATCAGTTGTTAATAGTCAAATTACTATCATATCCTTACTTGATTACTATCGACCTAATTAACCTGCCATATACTCTCTCTTCTCCCTCATCATTGTTATCCTTCCGACTACCCCTTCACCTCCCCCCATCGGAACACAACCTCATCATCATCCCCATTGTCGCATCATGGCTAAGACCTCCATATCTATACCTCCTCATCAAGTGCATCATCATCATCTTTGTCGCATCTTCTAAGCTTCATCCAACTTGTAAGGAGACGACGAGTTTCTTACTCTGGTGCGGAGAAGATATCTGTAATTATCTTTTCCTAGGTTTACTCCCTTCTGTAACTACTGGGTTAGATCAATAGTTATCTTCTCATGCTGTAACCTAACGTGTATATATATTTTTTGCTTGGTTGATTAATATAATATAATCATTCATAACAATTCTCTCCCTTTACAGGTAGTTGACTTACTTATGTTTCTTCTGACTTCCAAGCCGCCACTGCCTAGGCGACACATTTTGTTGAGGTTTCACGAACCTTGGCTGCCTGCCAAATTTCTTTTATAATGCTTCTGACATGATAACATATCTGCATGGCTCAGCTTCTGGATGATCTGGACTCTTGATCAATCAATCACATGTACAATCTGTTGTTGTTATAAGAAAAGAAGGAGGAGGAAAGAGTTTTTATGAATGAAGCGACTGAGAAAGAGAATAATAAAAACTACTTACTTCTCATTAATTAAACTAGGAATGCACCATGCCTTTTATAGGCTACAATGTAATTGACAAACAAAAAAAAGAAGAAAATCAATAATTAGCATCCACTACCTAATTACGTGGGTTAGTTGTTGATAGTGCCAATAATTGTAGCTTACTAACAACTAGATATTATTTGACTAGGTAAATAATGCTAGATATTAGGAAACTAACTAATTACTAGTTTACCAATTTAATTGACTTTGAATCAAATAACCAACATTCCCCTTTGATTCAAAGTCTATTTATTTATTTTAAATAAAAAAAACTTCATTCATTTGTTGATGCACTTCTCACCAACATAACATTGTTGATGCACTTCTCACCAACATAACATTGTTGATGCACTTCTCACCACTTGCTTGTTGATGCACTTCTCACCAACATAACATTGTTGATGCACTTCTCATCAACTATCCATCACAGAGCACTTCTCTCCATACGGTGCACTTCTCACCTGTCACTCTAGAACAATGTTTCTTCCACGGCCACCTGTGCCATGCTTGCTTGCTTCATTTTGTGATCTGCAATTTTTTGCCAAATGCCCAAATTTTTTACATTTGAAGCATTGTGATTTTCCCTTATACCAACATTATTTCTCTTCATGACCAAACTTCTTACAAATATTACATTGAGGAATTTTGTTTTTTCCATTTGAGTAAGAAGTCTTGGCCAAAAAAGCTTCCTCACCTTTGGGCGAATCATCATCACCTCTCATTTTTCTTCTTTGATCAACCACATGAAGTGCATTGATCAATTCTGCAAAAGTTATAGTAGACAAACTTTTTGAATCTTCAAGAGAAGAAATTTTAGTTTCATACCTATTAGGAAGAGTAGCTAAAATCTTGTCCACTGCTCTTTGAGTAGAAATTTCTCCACCTAGTAGTTTAATTTAGTTGACAATGAACATTATCCGGTTTCCATATTCTTTAGTACCTTCAGACTTTTTCATGGTCAAAATCTCGAACTCCCTTTTGAGATTCAATATTTGCATCAATTTAGTTTGACTATTACCTTCAAACTCCTCATTGATCTTATCCCATGCCTCTTTCAGAGTCTCACAAGACATAATTAGTGTGAAAACCCCTTCCGACACGGCCGAATGTAAGCAAGAGAGAGTTCGTGGCTTCTTTGCCATA
The DNA here is from genome assembly GCA_947645195.1 of Patellifolia procumbens. Lineage (NCBI taxonomy): Eukaryota > Viridiplantae > Streptophyta > Magnoliopsida > Caryophyllales > Amaranthaceae > Patellifolia > Patellifolia procumbens. Next base: position 155,577 of record CANSGD010001485.1, read on the forward strand.
TTCTCTTCGTACTTTTTGAGTTGTGCTACTGTTGGATTATTTGGGAGAGCAATGAGATTAACATCATTTTCTACCACATCCCACAAACTCAAAGCTTTTAGGTAAGATTTTATTTTTATGGCTCAAGAGTGTTAATTTTCCCCATTAAAAATGGGAATGGGAATAGAAAAATTACTTGATGCCATCAAAATAATTGCAACTCTCAAACTCCCACTTTTTTTTGTTGTTGTTAAAAAACCTCATAAGGCCTAGATCTTTTTGGCTCTGATACCATGTTGTTGTTATAAGAAAAGAAGGAGGAGGAAAGAGTTTTTATGAATGAAGCGGCTGAGAAAGAGAATAAAAACTACTTACTTCTCATTATTTAAACTAGGAATGCACCATGCCTTTTACAGGCTACAAAGTAATTGACAAACAAAAAAAGAAAATCAACAATTAGATAATGCTAGATATTAGGAAACTAACTAATCACTAGTTTACCAATTTAATTGACTTTGAATCAAATAACCAACCCAATCATGGGGAAGTTTAGAAAGTCCTAGATATTAGCTAATATTGAAACCATATCTAGTAACATATGGGGAGGTTATTAACTTATTATGGGGAAGTTTACTTTAGTACGACCATATCTGATATCATGCTTATACATTTTCTTCAAATATCACAAAAGAATGTCTTTAATTCCCTTTTGCTTGAGTCTTTTGTGTGAAAAATTTTCCCCTTAACTTGAAAATGCCTTTATGTCAAGTTGGACTGTTGGTGATCTTTGAAGCAGCAACTATTCTGCTGCCTGCTGTGAAATCTCATTTCTGGCCATATCTTATCTTCATTTCTTTGACGTTAAATGTGTAGGGTATTGTTTCATGGTCTTTTATTTGTATAAATGATAGACGCTCGTCCATGGATTGTTTTGGTTTCCCTTCTTGTTTCCTTCTTGATATTTGAAAGAATAATCTCCTGCATTAATGTGCATCTTGACCTTAAATCTACTTATATTGTTAGTCTTTTTGGAATGAGGACATATCTTTGCCTATATGTTCAGTCACTTTTCCTGAAAATGCGACTGAACTTCATGCCATTGTTGTTTACAAAACCTGCAATATTACAATATTATATACTCCGTTCTCTGTGAGGTACTTTGTGTATATTATGTTTATTTTTTCTTTGAGGAACAAATATCCTTTCTAAACTTTAGTGTTTTTTGTAAGAAATGTCACGGTATCTAATGGCACGAATAGCATCCCATGTTTACTCACTCTGAAGTCTGAGAGTGTTATCTTACTTTTGTAGAATTTTCTCTTTCAAAAGGTTAATTAGTGCCAAACTTTGTGGTAGAACTCTTAAACTGGTTCATGATGAAAACATCTGAGTTAATCATCTCTCTTCCATCACCTATTTCTTCTTTTTCCATTGCTTCCTTGATTGTCTGAGTACAGCTGTGATGGTACTGGTAGGTGAATCGTTATCGCTGAAGCTTCTACAGCAACTGGAGAAGCAAAGCTTGATGTCTAAACATATTCACCATTTTTAACAGTTATTGGCCTCTTTACTTCTGGTAAAGATTCAGCGAGTCTTTAACAAATGCTTTAAACTTCTCTAAACAACAAACTAGTTTTTAACTCTGTTTTCCGGCTTTGTAGTAACAGCAGACATTTCTTGAGCACGTATATGATGAGGCTGGTATCATAATTGCTCCTATTTAGGCTAAATGGGAAGTGTGAATGGCTTTGGCTTGTCAACAAAATGGATTATTGGGGCTATATTACTTCCAGATTCTATTATTTTAAGGTACATAATCTTGCTCCTTTATAATCTATATTGATGTCAGCCTCTATTTTATCTTGCCTACTTGAATCAAGAAAATGCTCAGCCTTGCCATTTCGGGTATAGGGATCACTAATAGAGAGGCAAGACGGAACATCTGGGTACATCTACTTTCTTTCCGGAGGTGTTGATGCGAAGAGGACGCATCTAAAAGATAAAAGTATTCCAAAGTATAGCCATAATACAACCTTGTTTAAGCTTACATACAGTTATATTTCTTTTGGAATATTTCTGGTACAAAGAAGCATTAACCAGTTCCTTTGATATAGATAAGAGAAATTAAGTAGATAGGATAGTTTGCAAATTACCTTTTCTTTTATTCCTACTTTAAACTAGCCTGGGTATAATTTTCCACATAGGCTTTACCCTTCACTTGGATGAACTTCTTCATATACCTCATCAGTTGAAAATAGAAAGATGCACTAGTTAAATATGACTTAATTTACTCATCACATTCATAAGACAATGCTCCTTAACATTTAACAATGCAGTAGAAACTGATAAACAGTTCACTGTAAGGGACGCTGGAAAAGCTCATCTTTACTATTTATCTTTCAGCTTGGAAACACTTCGTACGACCTTTCACGATAAGTCATGAAGTATGGAAGACTTGGAAACATCTGAATATATACATTAGTAAATCCTATATTCAATCTTTATCAACCTCTAATTTTGTAAGATTATAGCTTTTCATTTATGATGCATTCTTGTGTTGTGCTTTTATGGGATTGCTTATGAAGGATATGGAGAAGGATGAATGTTTGTCATTAGAGAGTCTTGAGACTTCCTCGGAAAAAGTTACAGTAGGGATTGGAGGTTGGAGTGGAAGTTGTATTGAGGTTGCGGATCGTGAAGTAATATTAGCATTTCGGAATTAGCACTGCATCAGCGATTCAGCATTTGAGCATGCAAATCTGATTTGTGATGTTGAGTTTTATTGTTGGAAGACTGGAGCGCATGCATGACGTTGAGTTTTACTTTTTTTCCTTTCTTAAAGGTTTATGCCAATGATCATTATTTTTGTTATCATATTATTCATATATCGCAGGGCCGGTTCTGAGGGTAGGCCTCGAGTGCGACCGCCTAGGGCCCAACTCTTCAAGGGGCCCAAATTACAAAATGTCATATATATAGTAAAAAATTTGCTTCAATGCGGGGATACTCCGAGAATACCGAAGAAGAAAAGAAGAAAGAGAATCTTTAGGGACCTTTATTACTTTCTTTTTCCTAAACTTTCACTTCCTAATTCTAATATTTTGCCAATCTCATGAACTTGTTCGTATATTCCCAATAATCCCACCTTTAATTCAAATGGAAAATATTATTTTCCTCAAAAGGTTCAAATATTAATAGCAAATTTTTGTCCAATATTCCCATTGAATAGCGATAAAAATTTTTATCATCAATAATTTTTACAATACCACACTCCAATTCATATTAGTTTCAATCATCTAAAACAATTTTACTAAAAAAAAATATTCTGATCAAGGAGCTTTGAAAATCAATTGAAAAACTATTATCTATACTGAGTAAGTATTGGGATAGACCATCAAGATCAAAAGGTTTTAATTTAAAGTGACAAGGTTTTAGCTCATATAATCATTGAGGTTTTTACTTAAAAGCATAAGTGTTAAAATTTTAAAACTTTGAACTCAACCTTACCATTTCAACTTAAACATCATACTGTCTATCCATGTACTCACCGTCAAACATAAGTCTCTGTATTAATTTTGATATTTGATTTCTTCTTGATTTTATTTTTAAATGTCGTTGTTTCGTAATATCTTTACACATTCTATAATTTTTTTCCCAAAATTTTTATTTTTTTGAACAATTTTTTTCCTTTCCAAATTCTTATTTTTCATATGGGTGTTTGGGTATTTTTCATGGATATACATAGTTTTCTCTTTTTGGTGATAAATGATGACCTTAACATGGGAAGGACTTTTAGATTATCGGCAACGATGGTGGAGTTCAATACTTATGCCAAATCTTTTGAGAAAAAGAAGTTATTGAAGAAATGAACTAAAGCGTATTAATAGTACTATATTTCTATAAGACAAATGCCTTATTTGTTTTTGCATAGTTTTGAGACACAACTTCAAAAAATTAATATCTAATTTCAGATATATGAAGAAAAAAATCTATATTTTTGGGGCCCATTTTTGGTTTTTTGCCTAGGGCCCCCAAAATGTCAGGAACGGCACTGCATATATGGTTCATATTTCATGAAAAACTCTATAACAAATTAAAACTAGTTTTTTTTTTGGGTACGGGCGATACTTTAGGAAAATTCAATTGTGTCATCTTTTTTATATTTCATTGGCGCTATTGTATTGGTAAAGATTACGTTGTTTATTGTTGTTTTTGTATAGTCATATTTGTTGTAAATTATCTCCTTGAGCTAGTTGTTACTCCCTTCGTCCCAAAAAAGCTCTATACACTTTCCTTTTCCATCCGTTCTAGAAAGTTTTATACACTTTTATTTTTGGACTTGGCACACTACTACTCTATTCTTTTGACTTTTCAACCATGACTCACTCCTCTCTCATATTCAAATAAAATAATACCCTACTAACTCCCATTACATCTACCTTTTTAATAAAATACAATTGATAACCAAACAACAACTTATCATCTAAAACTACGTACACGATCAAGTGTATAAAGCTTTATGGACGGAGGGGAGTATTTTGATTTTGACGGTATAGTCTTGTTCATTTTTGTGAGTTTGAGATCCCATTTTTTCGTAGGAAATGGGTGTTTATTTTTTACTATTGATATACATAATTGTATAAGCTCTGTAATATCTTTGGATCCCACTTAAGATTTTTTCAACATTATGGATTAATAGTTCTGATGCTCCTATTTCGTTATTTTCTAGAACATTCTTCAACAATATGTCCGTGTACGATAACCACTATTTTTATTACAGTGTCTCCACGTTGTTGCCATCACCCGTTTACCACCACAACACCATTTTTGGCGTACACGTTCCGGCAACAAATTGACGAGGGATGATAAGAAGAGAATATTTTTATACAAATTGTAGAAAGAGAATAAGGTAGAGCAATAATGAAAAATTGGAATAAACAAACAAATTACAAAATTGAAGAGTGATTGTATTAAGAGTTTTATTTTTTTTGTTGATATTACACTTGTCAAAATTCGAGCCGACCCGAGACCCGACCCAAAACCGACCCGGAAATATTGGGGTTTGAACACAACCTTTTGACCCAAACCAAATTGTATCCGAATCCGAGAAAACCGTTTTTACCCGATCGACCGAAAAATCATTATATTTTTAGCAATAATATGAAATTATGGGAATTTTATTGCTAAAAATAGCTTCAACTAGAGTATTTGGTTCCAAAAATGAATTTTGTAAAATGTGGACGTAATTTATGGTTGACTTCAACTATAAATGAATATATTTTATATAATATACGATTTCCAACGTGTATTGTGTATATTTTGTTACATATATGACCAAAAAACTAAATGAAAGAAAGAGCAAATTCAAATCCCTTAATCCTGGGTGTCGACCCGAAACCGAACACGCTGGGTCTTGAACAAGGTTTATTCGACCCCAACCCGGAAATATTTTATTTTGACCAACCCGACCGACCCGTTTGACAGGTCTAGTTGATATACATTGTAGAAAGAGGATAAGGTGCAGCAATGATGGGGAATTGGAATAGACAAACAAATTTGACGCAAATTGAAAGAGAAAGTTTGAGGAGGTTTTCGTTCGGCAAAAAAATAAGGTGATAAAATATTAACTTGAAAGTGAAAGTAGATTACAAAATAAGGTTGTAGCTCGGTGAAAAAGTGATGGAATTTCACTTCACGAGTTACGAGCTCAAATATGTTGTATACATTTTGTAATTAAACATTTATTTTCTTAATGATGAATATATGATTAATGACCGGTCCCTTTTCTCGTTTTCTTCTAAACTTTTCTTTGGTTCACTCACGTATAGATTCAAGCACTTCGTGCAATTTTCACAGCAATTTGAAAAACTCATTAACTGAAGTCAAAGTTACGGGTTTTCCAAAATCAAATTTGTCCAAGTGCAAAATGCATCCAATTCAAGGGCAGTTGTTCAATGTTCATCATGCTTAAGAGAAAAACAGATAGTAAAAGCTAAGCAGCCCTTTTTACATTTATGTTTGATTTTTCAATTTAACATTGAACATTTGGGAATTCAGATTGATGAGAATGTTGCAAGAGAGATAATAAACAATAACAACCACACCCACACCCACCTCTCTTTTATGCAATGATGTATGGTGGTGGTGGGTTCGTTATAAAATATCCTTTAGAAGTTTGAAAGATAATGATAATCTCCTTGAGGAGGCTCATTAGATTAATGAACAATATATATGTTTACAAACTAGGGTTACAAGGATATTTACTAAAACTAAATATATATAAAAAATATTGACATATTTATTTATATTCTAACACACCCACGCAGTTCGACCGGGAGGAGGACAGACGCTCAAACTGGAGCGAAACTCATAGAACAGCTGTCGAGGGAGTCCTTTGGTGAAAATGTCGGCATACTGGTACGCCGAATGAACATAGAGGACTCGAATATGACCAAGGGCAACCTTCTCACGAATAAAATGGATGTCCATCTCGACACGTTTAGTGCGCTGGTGCTGAACAGGATTATGGGACATGTAGACGGCACTAACATTATAGCAACAGACAACAGTGGCAGTGGTGAGTGGACAATGAAGCTCAAGGAGGAGGTTGTGTAACCAACATGACTCAGCAACGATGTTTGCAACGCCGCGGTATTCGGCCTCAGCACTGGGCCGGGAGAGAGTAGCTTGCCGTTTGGAAGACCAGGAGATCAAGTTGTCACCAAGAAAGACGCAGTACTCGGAAGTGGAACGTCGCGTGCCAGGGCACTCACCCCAATCTGCATCAGTGTAAGAAACAAGGCCCGAAGCAGGAGTAGAAGAGTAGTGCATGCCGTACTCCAAGGTACCCTTAAGGTGTCGTAAGATACGCTTTAGGGCATGAAAGTGATGCTCACGAGGGTCATGCATAAAGAGGCAAATCTGCTGGACGACATAGGAGATGTCAGGGGCGAGTGAAGGTAAGGTACTGGAGAGCACCAGCAAGCTGTCGGTAGAGAGTGGGGTCCTTCATAGGAGGACCACTGGAGGCGCTGAGTTTGGCCTTAGTATCAACAGGAGTAGCACAAGGGTTGCAAGAGGACATGTGAGCACGGGCTAGAATTTCCTCTGCGTATTTCTTTTGACATAGGAACATGTGCTTAGGGTCGCGTTTGACTGAAATGCCAAGAAAATATGAAAGTGGGCCTAGATCTGTCATAGTGAATTCAGACCGAAGAAGAGAGATGATGCGGTTCCGAAGGGAGTCCGAAGAGGTGGCGAGAATAATGTCATCCACATACAACAAAAGATAAACCATGTCTTGTCCACGACGATAAATAAAAAGTGAAGGACCACATTTGCTGCTGACAAAGCCAATGGACAAGATATAAGTAGCAAAGCGTTGATACCACGCCCTAGGTGCCTGTTTCAAACCATATAGAGATTTTTGCAACAAACAGACATGCTTAGGATTAGTGGCGTCCTGAAAACTTGGTGGCTGAAACATGTAAATAGTCTCCTGCAGATGACCATGTAAAAAAGCATTTTTCACATCAAGTTGGTGGATGGACCACTGACGAGACACATCAAGACTGAGAACAGTGCGAATAGTGTTAGGACGAACCACTGGGCTAAAAGTTTCATCACAATCAATGCCAACCTCCTGAGTTTTACCATTAACAACCAATCGCGCCTTATAGCGCTCAAGAGACCCATCAGACCTGAATTTACCACATGCAACGAATGACATTGGCCCCTGGGGGACGCTCAACCAAAGTCCAAGTATTATTTTTAATTAGTGCACCAAATTCATCACACATGGCGGCTTTCCAGTTAGGATCCAGCAAGGCTTGAAGGTGGGAGCGGGGTAAGGGGGAGAGGGTGGGTGGAGCTTGGATATTATAGAAGCGATGGCCAAGGTAAGGGTTGGGTTTTTATATACCATTTTTGCTTCTAGTGGTGGCTGGGGTAGAAGGGGTAGTGGGTCGGGCATGAGGTGGATGGGGAGGGCGATTGGGCGGATTGTTCCGAATGGTGTAGGTGTAATGGGCTGGGGTTTGCAGGCGTGTGTGGGCTAGTGGGTTGGGCGTGTGGTGTGGACGATGAGGTGGCAGGGGGTATGGATGTGGACTGGGCAGGCTAGTGTGTGGGGGAGGGGATGTAGGTAATGGGCTAGGAGGGGGGAAGTTGTGTGGGGTTGGCTGGGAGCGGAAGCGAGGTTAGTGGGCTGGGGAGGTGGGAAAGGAAGGGAGGGAAAGGGGGTTCAATGGACTGGGCCGCAGGGGAAGGAGAGGGAGATTTGAGGGGAAGAGAGGACGAAGGGACCCATGGGGAGTGGGCCTTAGACGTAGGCGGACTTGGACGAAGAAAGGCGTAGTCCTGGAGTTGAGGGGAATGAAGAGAAGAGAAAAGAAGGGGAAGTGCGACTCGTCAAAAGTGAAGTGGCATTGATACCTACGATGATTATGAGGGTACCCAAGGAAGAGGCAAGGAGTGGAACGAGGACTAAGCTTGTGGGTCATAGTGGCACTAGTGTTTGGGTAGCAAAGGCAACCAAATGTGCGTAGATGAGCATAGGAAGGAGAGCGGTTATAGAGACGATGAAGGGGGGGTAAGGAAGTCAAGTGTTTTAGTAGGACGAATATTAATAAGGTAAGCGGCCATGTGGAGGGCCTCTACCCAAAAAGTTGGAGGAAGAGAAGCATGAAAGAGGAGAGTACGAACCACATCATTGGTGGTGCGTATCATACGTTCGACTTTCCCGTTTTGAGAAGAAGTGTAGGGACAAGAGTGACGAAAAACAATGTAGTGATTTGCACAATAAGTTTTAAATTCATTTTTAACATATTCAGTGCCATTATCATATTGGATCGTTTTGATGGTGGAGTTAAATTGATTTTTAATGTGAGCAATAAAGAGAAGAACTGTGGAGCAGACTTGAGATTTCGATTTAAGGGGGAAAACCCAAAGATAGTGAGAGTAGTCATCTAAACATAACAGATAGTAGCGATATCCAGACGGACTAATAACAGGAGAAGTCCACAAATCAGTATGAATAATAGAAAATGGAGAAAAAGTAATATTATTAGATGGAGAAAAAGGCAAACGACAATGTTTTCCTAATTGACAAGCATGACAAAGAGGGTAATGAGAGTCTTTATTACATTGAATGCATTTATGAATCCTAAGAAAATCTAATATAGCACTGCCAGGATGACCAAGTCGGTTGTGCCAGGTGGAGGAGAGATAGCGGCAAAAGTAGATGGTGGTGATTTTGATGAAGCAGAGAGTGCATACAAGTCCCCAAAACTATTGCACCTCGTCAAGGTCGTCCCCATCCTGAAATCCTTCACAGAAAAGCCATAATGGTCAAATTCGACGGATACATGATTGTCAGTGGTGAAACGATGTACAGAGATAAGGTTTTTGACAATAGGAGCGGCATATTGGACATTACGTAAAATAAGGGAAGGGTGGGGGGAGGGGAGGGTGGAGGTGCCGGATCCTTTAACTGGAATTAATGAACCATCACCAACCATAATATGAGAATTTAAATGACGCCAATTAAAAATAGTTGAGAGAATAACTGGATCATTCATGAGATAGGTCGAAGCGCCCGTATCAAAATATCAGTTGTCGTCCGGTTGTTGAATTGACATAGCATTGAATAATTGTGGTAGTTTAATGGGAATGGGCTGCTCCACTGGAGGGGCGACAAACACCTGTTGGGCCAGGGACTGATTCTGCTGGGCCGCGGGATGATGAAGACCAGGTGTTGAACCAAGGAGCCCAGCCTGGCGAGGAGAGGCAGAGGGGTGCCGTGGCATGTGGGAGGGATAAGGGTTGGGCGGGAAGGCCCAGTACTGCTGTCACGGGGCGAATGGCCCATAAGGAGAGAAGGGGGGATAAGCGTCATACCCATACGGTGGAGGATACGCGGATTGTGCAGCGGGTGAAGGGCTGCCACGTCCTCGTCCCTGTGGCTTGCCACCGCGGCCACGATTCTGCTGGTTGCCGAAGCGGTTGCCGCCGCGATTTTGTTGGCCAGAAAAGTGAGAATGTGAATTGGCCAGAGGAGCAGAATTTTCAGCAGCGATCAGGACGGTGTTCGAAGAGGAAGGAGATTTCTTGACTTGTTGCGACGAGTCTCTTCGAGGGCCACCATTGACCTAGCGTTTTGGAATGTAGGTAAGGGTTGGGATTGCTGGATGAACGTGGCAACAATGTTAAACTCGTCGGTGAGACCCGCAACAAGTTGTAAAACAAGCCGTTATTCGGAAACCGAATGGCCCAAGCTGGAGAGTTGGACGACTGAAAATCTGCCATCTTGATGTTCCCGAATTGATTTTCGAGATGTACGATACGAGTACCTTTGTTATCTTGGAAAAGGTCGCGGAGTTTACCCCAAGCCACCATTGCGGAAGCCTTTTCGTCAAGAATAGCATAGATTAAATCCTCATGGATGGTACCATAGATCCATTGGAGAACAATGGAATAAAGACGACCCCAAAGATCGTCATCTACGTCGCTTGGACGTTTGATAGTTGAATCAATGTGATCCAAGACTTGATAGGCACGAGCCGTGTTGCGGAAGAGAGTGGCCCAAGCATTGTATTGAGGCTTTTCCATATTAAGAGTAATAGGGAGAGCATTCTTGTAGTTGAGGTGAAGAGCGGGATGAAAGGGGGTTGAAGAAGGCTTAGGTTCGTCGGCCATGAGTGACGAGTGGGGAGGCAAGAAAAACGTGTGAGAGAGAGAGAGGGGGGAGAGAGAAAATTTTTGGTGGCTAGGGTTTAGGCTCTGATTATCATGAAAGATAATGACAATCTCCTTGAGGAGGCTCATTAGATTAATGAACAATATATATGTTTACAAACTAGGGTTACAAGGATATTTACGGAAACTAAATACTTCCTCCGTTTTTATTTAAATGTGACACTCTTAGATTCACGGACTCCTAGGCAATTTTTGGGAAGGAAAGAGATAGAGAGAAAAAAAAATAAGGGGACCCATGTGAGAGGAGAGAGATAGAGAGAGCTTATTGACCAAAAAAGAAAGTGTCACATTTAATTTAAAACTTCCTAAAATAGAAAGTGTCACATTTTAAAAAAAACGGAGGAAGTATATATAAAAAATATTGAAATATTTATTTATATTCTAACAATGTTGCATTAGAGAAGATTCAAATAAGTTTATTCAAAGGTATCTTATTCTTTTTGGTAGTGAAGATAGAATTCAAGCTTCCAGTTGCATGGGTGAACTTGGTGTTATTTTGACTGAAGAGTTTGGTTGATTTTATCTTGTCATTTTTTAATCTCCTATTTTTGGTTGATTTTTCTTGATTGAGTTATGTTTGATAAAGAAGATATATTATTTTACCGGTTTTAATTGGAGTATCTTTTGGATGTACTCCCTTCATTTGTTTTTAATTGTTACACTTTTCTTTTTTAGATAGTTTCTTTTTAATTGTTACACTTGCACATTTACTATCTTTGGTAAACTTTCACATTTCTATATTCCATTTTTCCATACTTTTGGGCCCACTTGTCCTTTTATTTTTATATTAAACATCCAACCACCCCATACATGATAATTGGGTGAAAGGGTGTAACTTTGGAATTAGTTTGATTGGAGTGATTTCATTTAATTGTTGTTAGAAAAAAATTAAGTATAAATTAAGTACAAATACGAGTAGTAATTTAACAATCTAGAATTGCAACCAATACATAAATAACAAACAACTGGCACAAACTAATAAAATAATAGAATACTACGTTTAGAATAGCGTGGGTTGTAGCATGCAAAGTGAACACCCAAGATACGCTCCTCCCCAAGATATATCAACAACCCATTGGATCAGTCGTATGCAACAAAAGATCCCAAACAAACGAATACCCAATGCTCTTTACTGTAAGATTAAATTTATAAAGTATTTTGTGGTAATATGATTTCGGTTATTGAGAGAAGAAATTGGCTCGACAAAAACGTCAGTTAGTATTACCACAATAACAAACAAACTTTTTTGTGCTCTTGTGTATTTGACTGTAGCATAAAAATTGTAGTTCCTCCGTTTTTTTTAATGACTACACTTTCCATTCTAGTAAGTTTAAAATTAATGGCTACATTTCTCCTTTTTTCCCTTATTAGTAACTTTTTCTCTCTATCTCTCTCCTACTACTTTTTCTTACACACTTAACCTCACTCATCAAAGTTTTGCCCAGGAGTCCGTGAAATGAGAAGTGTAGCCATTAAAAAAACGGAGGAAGTATTTATATTGGTAAAACAATAGTAACGTGGATAAACAAAGTCGTCTAAAAGTGTGGAAGATTTGTTCCACTAACCCATTATCTTTTTTGTCAAAAATCATTTAATATCTGTAAAGCCAGTTGGTTTCATTACCAAAACCATTTTTCGGCCAAAAAAAATTATGACCGTTTTGCCCGTGAGTAGTTTCCAGTCCAATTTCATTGATTTTACTCAAATTTCTTCGAAAAAACTCACACCATTCAATTTTTCAACTGCTTTGTATCATTTTCAATGTTGCAAGTTGAACGAATTCACCTAAAACATCCTCAGACTAAAACATAGTTTGATCAAATTTATGAAATTTTCTACATAGGTTTCCGTTGAGGTCTGTGAATTAATTTTGGAAAAAATTGGTGGTAGAGGAGTTTGTTTCAATCAGTTTGTTAGTCAATCTCTTACAGTTACCGTTCACCGAGTGTCTTCGTTAGAATACGTTCAATCATTACCAGTCAACTCTTCTTGTTTTGCATATTTGGACTGACGATGAATTTTACAACTTGATATGTATATTAGCGTCAGTTCGAATGTATCTTGTGGGTACAATGAAATATTCAGCCGAGATATTTGACGCTAGTCTCCTCTCCACTCAGCTCACACAGCCACTGTTTCCATCACTATGTCTCACTAGCCGATTTGGAATATTCTGGCTACTGAGGCAGTCAAGTGGTTTGGCAGAGGCTTTTTTTATATTCGGGTGTTTCAACGCCATCAAATTTTTTTGGAGGGTTACCCGCGATAAACTTGGTCAACCACAGTTTGTTTTCTGGTGAGCTGAATTTTGTCTTGGTAATTTATATTTTGTTTTGCCAATTAATATTGTCAATGTTTGTTATCTAGTGCTCTAAATCTCAATTATCGACTTAGTGAAGGTTTGATCTAAACTTTTCGAGACTGTTTACAAATACTTAGCTTTTTGGGGCCAAATCTTTTAGAATATGTGATCTAGATACTTGAAATAATATATAAATATGTTGCATTTAGGCTATTATTCTTTTTATACCAAAATTTTTGTAGTAGTATCTCGATTTTGTTATTGACATCTTTTGGGTTACTTCGCCTAAAAGTGGTTCCAAAAATTGAAAGAACCCACCAACAAGTTTAAAAAGGAAAGCATCTAAACTAATTGAATCGATTTTAAACTAATCGACGACCCATATCTTGATTTTCTTTTTTTTGTTTTTAGGGCCAATTTTTTTAAATATGTGATCTCAATATTCATATATAACTTAGAGAAAAGGTTAACAAGGACAAAATAATGTTTTATTGTTAAATTAATGACAAATATAATAGAGTTATTATATATATATATAAAGAGTAATCAAGCAAAAAAGAACAAGTGTTTTCATCCTTACAAATAAAAATTGATTTTGTATTATGATTTTCTTAGCATAGTTTCTATATATTTAAAGTATCTAAAACTTTGGTGGCCCTAAAAAAAGGTACAGAGTAATTAAAACTTTAACTATCTAATTCACCAAATCAACATATAAATCTTCTGAAAAGCAGCATAATACACACCAAGTTTTGCTGCAAATTCTCATCAGTACAACAACAACAACATTACCACAGTACCTCAAATGCTCCCGCCATACGGCAAGGTAAGGGAGGTCGGATGTACGCGACCTTATCGTTTTGTTGAATACTCAAAGAAAGTTATTTCAGGGTGACCCAAAAATAAAAATTGCTTTGAAAATGTATTGACAACTTGCGACTTCATAGTATAACAAGCGCACTAGTTTAGGAAGCTATTTTTCTTTGTTTCATCATATTCCAAAAACAAAGAATAGAGTCTTTGGCTCTATTGCAAAGTCCCATCAGTATATAATAAAAAAATATCACATGAGAAAATGTTAGTTTCACCGTAACCTGTGTACCATCTTTTTCCCTCTAATAATTAAATATATTATAAATATATTATGTTTCCTAATACCATGAAAAATCAAACATATCAAACGATTATGGTCTATGGATGGGACATGGGGCTACGGATTGAAAATGTAAGCATTCAAGTTTAGGAGAAGATAGCCAAACTAACATACTTTCAGTTTTTTGTGAGGCTAGCATAAGATAGCTAAGGTGGTTATGGGTATGGGGGGTAGTTTTTTGCGAGAGACTAGGGTGGTTATGGGTATGGGGGGTAGTTTTTTGCGAGAGACTAGGGTGGTTATAGCCTTATAAGGGCTGGGGGTGATTAACGATGAGTCTCGGGGGTGGGGGAGGGGGTGGTTTCGAGGGGGAGGGGTAGGCTGGGGAGGGGTGGCTAGTGGGGGTTGGGAGTACTAGTGGCTGGCAGGGGAAGGGGAAGGGATGGGATTCAAAAAAAGTTAATTAGCCATTTTTAATAGAAAACAATTTCTAATCAGTTAAAAAAGTTATCACAAAGGTGGATTTATTGCCGAGATATTTTAAATTGGGGGCCTTAGGACCATGTGGGAAGCTCAGGAAAAGGTGGGATTTTTTCTTGTCAATTTTTCCTTTTGTTTTTCCTACTTTCACTTTGGTGGGCAAATTTTTTTTTCCTACATCCCGCCAAGTATGGTAAATCGAGAGTTCATAAGGACGATTCAAAAGAAGAAGTCATAATAATAGTATTAAAAAGATGGGAATTGAACGAAATAATTCCCCCGATTAATTTAATTTACAAACTAAGTATATATCGTCAACATTAATAACCAAATAAGGCTATATTCTGGGCAACTAATCATATATGTTAACTAATTGAAAATATTAACATATTTTACAATATATACTCTAACACACCCCCGCAGTCAAAGCGGGAGAAGGTCGAACGTTGCGACTGTTATGAAAATCTTCAAATATAATTAATGGAAGCCCCTTCGTAAAAATATCAACAATTTGGTGTCGTGATGGTACATGTAATACTTGAACCTCACCACGCGCCACTTTTTCTCGAAAAAAGTGAATATCCATCTCAATATGTTTAGTGTGTTGATGCTGCACTGGGTTCCTGGACAAATAAATGGCGCTCACATTATCACAATATAATACCGTGGTGGTCCACTTAATTGAAAATATTAACATATTCTACAATATATACTCTAACATGAAGAAAGCTACGGGAACAGACGTCATACCTATCGAAGTTTGGAGATGTTTGGGGGGAGAGGAATTGAATGGCTGACAACATTCTTCAAAATGATTTAGAGAAAGAACAAAATGCAATCAAAGTGGAGGAAGAGTACATTGATCCCTTTGTATAAGAACGAAGGCGATGTATAAGATTGTACCAACTATCGAGGAATCAAACTAATGAGTCATACGATGAAACTCTAGGAACGAGTGATGAGCAAAGATTTAGGAAACATGTGAAGATATCGGAGAACTAATTTGGATTTATGCGAGGAAAATTGACTATAGAGGTCATTCACCTTATAAGACAGACAATGGAACATTACCGTGATTATCTACATATGGTTTTCATTGATATGGAGAAGACATATGATAGCGTCCCAAGAGAAGTACTCTAGTGGGTGTTGGCAAAGAAAGGTGTTTCACAAAAATTATATAGATATCATCAAGGACATATATGAGGGGGGCACTATGAGTGTACGGACTATTGTGGGGAAGACATAAGATTTTCCTAAATTAGTCCCTTTGTTTATGCTTTAGTCATGGACGAATTAACGAGGTCAATTCAAGATGATATATCGTGGTGTATGATGTTTTGTGGATGATATTGTGTTGAATGATGAGACGAAGAAAGGTGTTGAAAGTAAGTTGAAATTGTGGAGATATATATTAGAAGCTTGTGTTTTAGATTGAGCACAATCAAGATGGAGTATTTGAAGTGCAAATTCAGCGGGGTTAGAAGCAACGAGGCGGAGGCGATCACATTAGATGGCAAAGTGGTTCAAGGGTCGAAAGTCTTCCATTACCTTGGGTTTGTTCTCCAAAAGGATGGAGAGCTCGATATAGACGTGACTCATAGAATTAACGCAGATTGGTTAAAGTGAAAAAGCGTCACAGAGGTCCTTTGTGATTCCCACATTCCCCATAGATTAAAGGGAAAATTTTATCGCACGACAATTAGGCATGCTTTGTTATATGACACCAAGTGTTGAGCAGAAAAACAATGTCACGTTCATAAGATGAATGTGGCGGAGATGCGTATGTTACAATGGATTTCTGGTCACACAAGGAAGGACCGATTAAGAAATGAGGTGATTTGAGAAAAAGTTGGAGTTGCATCTATTGTAGAAAAGATGAGGGAAAATCGTTTAAGATGGTTCGCTCATATGAAAAGGGGACCAAGTAATGCGCCGGTGAGCAGAGCCGTTCCTGACATTTATAGGGCCCAGGGCGAAGCTAGAAAATGGGCCCTAACGCATCACATCAATATAGAATATATGGTCACTTCTACGAGGGTCGTCTATGACATTTCGGGGGCCTATATGCGAAGCAACCAATATGGGCCCTTATCAAGTCAATAATTTTTTTATATTAATAATTAGCTACATCGCGTTAGGTTTCTTCAATATTTTGGAAAATTGAAATAGCAATGATGATGTAGGAAAAGAAAAATAATAACTAATTATTATATAAACAAATTTTAGTGATCGAAATAAGAAAAAATGGTAAATGATGATAATTACTCTAACGGTCTAAACAAATGGTACTTGATACTAATAAATCATTTCTATATGAAATGATAATAACATAAAGTAATATTGTATGAATTAATTAATGATAATAATCTAACATGATTGGCCCTCACAATTTTTTTACACATAATTTAATTAAGAAAGAAATAAAAAAAAAGATAAGGGTCATTTATTGAATGAAGAAAGAATGGGGAAAGGTCATTTATTGAATGGAGAAAGAATAATGGGTAAAAAAAGCAAAAGTAAAAATGAAGGGAATTGTGGGGGTTAGTGGGAGTTGAACCGCGGCCCAGTGAAGCCTTTTGATGTTAAGGCATTGAGATTTCTATCAACTGGGCTCCAGGAGAAGCTTTAGCAACAAATCCACGCAAATGCTTATTATCATTTAGCTAATACATGAAATGAACTTTCCCTCCTTGGGCCCTGGGCCGGCGCCCCTCCTGCCCCGCCTCAGGGCCGGGACTGCCGGTGAGAAGACTTGAAGAGTGGAGGAGTAATCAAATGCTATAGGAAAGGGGAAGACCTGAGATAACTTGGATGAAAGGTAATTGAAAGTGATATGAGTTTCCTTGAGATCGAGAAGAGCATGACGTTGGATAGAAGTGGGTGGAGGGACAGTAGTCTCATGTTTTTCCATAAGGGGTGCCTGTTATCTAGTTCTCATAAGCGTTGTTGGTCTGCCCTTCTCAACACAATAACTTAACAACCCATTTATTGTTGATGTGAGTGAAATGCGGTAGGCAGTCAGCTCACGCTGTTGTCAACAGATCCTTTATTGGCCTCTCTACGTATGAAAAACATTCAATGAGTTTTTAACAAATGCTTTAAACTTCTCTAAACAACAAACTAGTTTTAGAGGAATGCCTAATCAATATCGAATATATGCATAGATCCAACGCTTCACTTTTTTGGCAGTACATTCCATGAAAATGACAGTACATTTATTGAGAAATGTAGTATATAACAATCGATATTTTCACAGCTATAACCCTGTTTTCCGGCTTTAATAATAACCTTGTTTTCAACTGATCTTCTTAAAAACTACCATGCATACACACTGTCTACTTAATAAGGATAAACAGCTTGTTTTCCCAAATAAGTGTCTAATTTCTCTCCATTGTTATATACAGTCTAATATCTCCCTTATCTCCCTGCATCATTTCTACAGGGATAGTCAACTTGGTGCTCAGAAATGGTCTCACTATTAGTCATGGCTCCCACATTGGCATCATCAAGCTCTATAACTTATCCTTTGGAGGAACAATCTACTTCTCTTTTACTATATGTCTGTATTTATTTTCCTTACTATTGCACTGTAAATGCCCTTGGATTTTCAAAACCTTATCGAATCGGATGCTTACCACCCGCTTGGAGCTATGGGATCATACCCATCTAAGAGCATCCTTAATGGGAAGAAAAAAAAAGTTCATTCTAACAAACTTAAGAATTATTGGCTTAATGGCACAAAAAAAAAGTTTGAACCATATAAGTTCGTGGTTTTGTTCTCAAAGTCGAATAAAGAAACGTTCGTTCGACTGTGTTCGTGAGGAGAGAGGCGAGCAAGAATATGGACACTTGTCAGTAGTTCATTGGGCTAAAGGAAAAAATTGCCGCGTGAAATGAAGAGATTGAAGCTTCCCTGCAACTTTATTTTTTAACCAATGTCAGCACGCCAAGTGTCAAACTCTGGGTGGGTAAAAAATTTAAACGTTATACAAGTTTTCAACGGCCATAACTCAAAAAATACAAATCAAAAAAATAAAAAAAAATACCAACGGCTATATTTTATTGAGATCTATAATAGAGACCAATATTGATATATTTCAGACATAGTTCAATTTCTCCTTCTTTCCTTAATTCCTTTAAAATTCCACTATTATCATTTATAATTTTCGAAAATCTTCATAATTATGGATCACGATAATTATGGAAAAAATGCAAAGCAAAAACGTTCCAAGTTACAAAATTACTCACAAAACTCTCATAATTATGCATTTATCGCAAAGTATTGTCAATTCGCGTGATCTATGTATGTGCCATCGATGTTATTGTTTTCTTTCGGAATTATTAATAATATTTATTAGTTATCGTTATTATATTTTAACATGATTATCAATAGTTTGAATATAATATAGAATTATTTATATATGTTGCCCAATTTTAGAGTATTGATAATCTTATATGGTAATTTCAGTAATTTTGAAACTTAATCAAACTATTAAATATTTAATTTTTTTGTAACTACAAAAATCCGATTTTTAATTTTTCGTTAATATTTTGTCTTTATTATGTACTACCTCCGTTTCGCAATACATGCAACATATACCTCTTTTGGATGTTTTGCAATACATGCAACATTACCTTTAATAGTTAGTTTTTTAACTAAAAAGACACTTGTATCCCTACTTTTACACTCACATGTAAACTACTTTATCACATGGGTAATAAAGGCAATTTGCACACTCTCTCTTCCCTTCCTTGGTCTATGTGTCAACCTCCAACGTTTCATGTATTGCGCAACAAAGGTAGTATATATTTAGAAATAAATTATAAAGATTATATATAAGAGTGAGTGGATGATGAGAGAGAATGTTGGTGGGGTAGGGTCAAAAAGTAAGAGAGAGAAGAATGAACTTTTATTTTAAGTTCATGGTTAAGGAAAAAAGTTAGGAAAAGTTTGTAGTATGAACTTTTTAGTGAGAGAAAGTGTAGAGAGATAGTGATGAACTTTTATTTATGTTCATGAATAAGGATGCTCTAACAAATGCTCTAACTCATCAAACAACTGACAAAAGCATTAAACCAAAGACCACAACCCCCTCCCCTCACATCATCCCCTACTGAAAATTATTTTAAGGAATATACAAGGTGCTAAGAAACCCGGGCTATAGCTAAGCTTTTATTTTTGAAAAATAAATATAAATCGGACATTATTTCTGTTCTTGAAACAATGGCTAATAATGCCAACAATAACAAAATCCTAAAAGCTTTGAAGTTTCCCCAAAAAAAATGGTCTTGCAAAGTAATTAATTAAACGTCTTCAATTAATTGCTAGACAGTTACTTATGTAGTCTAAACTCCTAATTAATGCTTGGGGATATGCTATATTACACGTAGTTGCACTAATTCGCATCAGGTCAACAAGCAATTGGTTCTTGGTAAGTAACCAAATATCTCCCATCTCAGAATTTTCGGTTGTGTAGTTTATGTTCTAATAGATTTGCCACAACCAAGATGGGCCTCAAAGGAGGTTGGGAATATATGTTCGATTTGAATCCCCATTAATAATCAAATATCTTGAGCCAACAATGGGAGATTTATTTAAGGCATGATTTGCTGATAGTAATTTTAATGAGTTAGTTTTTCCATCTTTAGGAGGAGAAAACAAACAGTTGGATAAGAAATAAGTTGGAATGAATAATCACTAACTCATCTAGATCCTCGTACGAAATAATATGAATTAAGAGTTCAAACATATTTCATACAAACATTAGCAAATCAATTGCCAGACGCTTTTACTGACACTAACTCACATATACCAGCGGTAAATGCTCTATTTAAGATAAAGGTCCCAAAAGGACCAACTAAAAATGCTAACGAGTCTAAACCACGGCAGAAGCGTGGACCCAATAGGTTCCAAAGACAAAAATTCTCGTAAAAGAAAATGGGCAATGGTTAACGATGGTCAAATTGAGGATGAAAATCATTTTAAAGGATTCGGATTTAGACATAATGAGAGAAGAAATTTAGGTACCTGATGATGAAGAAATTTTAATAAATCCTATCATGTCTAGAGTTACATGGAACCAAAGTTATATCGTCGTCGATAATGTTTTTGCATGCAATGTAGAATTCGATATTTTAGATGAAAATGAGGATCATGAGCCAAAGTCTATTGAAGAATGTAAACAAAGAGATGATTGGCCAAAATGGAAGGAAGCAATAGAGCCAAAATTAAAATCTCTTACAAAAAGGAAAGTGTTTGGACCTTAGTCCGTATAGCAGAAGGTGTAAAGCTAGTGGGATACAGATGAATTTTTGTGAGAGCGAAATGAAAAGCGTGAATTTATTAGATATAATGCAAGATTAGTAACAAAATCAAGTTCTCGCAAACATTTTTCATTCAAATTAAATAGACCCCTTAGTGAATATTTGTTGAAAGAAGGCTATAAAAATGATCTCATTAGTCCATGCATTTCTATAAAATAATTTGGGACAGCGAATAGTTATTATTGTTGTGTATGTTGATGATTTAAATATGATTTAATTCATATTCACTCCAAAAGAATAGCTTATGACATCCAAGTAAAATTCATAACAAATAGTACAGGGTAGATTAAGGGTAAACCGTAAATGTAAGCAAACATTATGATAAATGACGTGGGTTTAGTATTTTGATAATACGGAGTATTAGGTTTATATTATTAGGCTTAATGTTATAAGTTGATGGCAATATTGTAGTTTTTCCAATAAAAATATACCATATAAGAGCATAGTTAGCAAACACCACGAATTTGGTGCTCAAGACAATATTACTACCTCTGTATAAACTAGTTGCAACACTTTTTATGTTAGAAAATTTCTAAATAGTTGCAACAATTTATTTTTGAAAGTTTCTCTCTATCTCCCTCCAATCACACGGTCCTCACTTATTTTTTCTGTCTATCTTTCTCCTATCAAAAGTATTGCAACTAATTGAATATGAATGTAGTATATTACTTCTCTCATCAACCTATCAAACAACAAGGATTTAGCTTTTAAAAAATGCTTTCATGAAGTCAACTTATCTCTTGGATGTTGATACTTATGGTCTAAGTATACATGCAGAGGTTTGCCCAATCCAATAAAAAATCCAATAACAGAAGTAGTTAAATTATAATGAGCACAACATTATATTGCTCCCTCAGTGACGGAAAAGATTAACGAAGTAGTTTGCTATTTTTTTTCACTTCTTTGTTTTGTTTACCAATTTGACATTAGATTTGTTTTGCAAATCAATCCACTAGAATGATTAGTAATTTCCCCGCCTCCCACTATTTGCATAATTCACAATTCCAACCACTACTCATTTAAAAAGGAGTGTCCAAACGTTGAATTTTAGACCTCCAACTACTAGAAGTGGCATTAAATAAGCATTTCCCCTCCTCCCACTGGTTGGCATAATTCACAATTCTATCCCCTCTACTCAACCCAACAGGCCAACACAAGACTAATGTTAAGCACAATATGAAAGATTGTCGATGGCTGTAAATCATACCTTAAAAGATAGGCAGGAGTAACCCATTTTTAAAACTTGAGACACAACTTTGTCTCAACAAGCTCTAGGCATAAACCAACATGGCACGAGAGTACGAGACCCATGAACTTACGGCCGTGCCACCTCTACAAACAACTAACTAGTTAACCTCTACATTAAATCTACTTGTTTTATCCTACTAATCAATAATATCATGTCTTGAAATGAGATGAAAAGAATACAACAAAACAAATATACAAAATATGCTTCTCATCAAGTCTTTCCATCTAAACTGATATACAGTCACTTCACATTTATTATTCACAACAATAATGAACTCGTGTCATGGCCCGCGATGCTTGGGCTAATAATTATTAATCTAACTTTTACTACTCCGCATAAAAGGCTACTATGATTTCCTAATACCATCAAAATCTAATAGTAATAAAAATTTAAAACTCATTTGGCTCCCCTGAAAAAAAAATAATGTTCCCAAGGGATAATCAGATCCACATTAGAAGATGCAGCAATTCCTTGCAAAGCACGACCAATATATTCACTTTCCTCCGTAGTGAACAATAAACAGCGATGTTGTTGTACTACACCGCATCCCTTATAATACTTCGACGCTTTAGTAATAACCATACGTTCCAGAATCACAGCACTTTTTAACAATAAGCTAGCGTATGGTATATAATTTGTATCAAAACACCCCAATTCAACCTCCTTCAAGTTTGTGTGTGCATAAGGGGCTGGATAATTATATGAATGCATGACTTCTCGGTTGAAAACCCAACTATTAAAAGGCATCTGCAACAAAAGGAAAACAATTTACTTCGTATATAAAAAAACAGATCTTCAACACTCAATAAAACAGAACAATCACATCGATTTTTATCACTCAACGCAAGATTCACTCGTCAGTTTTGTATCAAGAGAGAGTATTTAATCAAGAGAGAATATCAAGAGAGGGACTACATAGTAAGCTGAAGGGGAATGATGAATGCAATCATTGTGTATCAAGAGAGAAAGGGAGGTAGGACGAGGGAAGCCAGGAGTAACAAAGGATATTTAAACTTTAGGAATACAAAAAGTATGCCACATATATTACCATTACATTTTGGCTACACTCGGTTACAGGAAAACTTGGGATAAATATAGGAACAAGCCCCAAACTTCGGGTTTATATTGACAATTTCTGGGACAAATATAAATGAAGGAACACAAGACAAAGTATGAAAGGTTTTTCTATATATTATAAGAAATAGAGGAAAAAGGCAAAAACAATTGTTTCACTAAATTGTAGGAGCATTACCTATGCTGAATTGCACAATAGCTAAAGAAAATACTACACTCAGCAATAAACATGTTCGAAGAATTACATTATGACTTGCATTCTTTCTTCTTCCCCGGCTTAGATCCCAACTTGAGAAAATACTTGCTTTACCATTAGATCCTACGTTATGAAGTAACCTCCAAATAGAAAATAGGAATAATTCACATGAATAGTCAACCTATTACTGGTCTTCCAAAATTAAGTCATCATTTTGATTATCTTGGAATAAGTCAAGCTTATAAGGATACCTTCTAAAATTAAGTTATGAACGATTGGTTAACTATTTAATAAGTCGAGTATGATAGCGTTCCGGGGTAAATGGTGGTACATTATCAATGTAGACGATGGTACGACATCGTACACAATTTATAATCAGGTTACTAACTGCTCATAACTTAATTTTTGGAAGGTACCCCCATAACCTTGACTTGTTCCAAGATAATCAAAATGATGACTTAATTTTGGAAAACCATGCAAAGCTTGACTTATTCATGAGAATTATTCCTTGAAGATATGTTAACCTTCCTTAAAATTCTTCTGTTTGTGCGACTTTGTTTGGTTATACTTTTGATCATGAAACAAGTAAACGCTTATGAAATAACAATGCTCCTTGTAAAGCTCGATAAACTTTGTCGGGAAAATTCTCTTGGTCTAATTTAAGGCTATGCCAATACACGGTGTGATTATTCAAACCAGGTCCAAGTTAAGTTATGTTTAGTAATTAATCGTTAGGGTTGGTCTCATGTTTGGTTTGGGTCGAATTTGGGCCTATTATCAATTAGCTTAACAAGATAAAACAATTATAAATTAATAGACACATTTATTGTCAAAGGTAATCCAATATCAATTTAAGTTAAACACAATTTTGTTTATGAAAAGAAACCCCGAGGGAAAAATCCGGCGCTGAAATCATTTTATGAGTCATTGACCTAACCTTTTTCTTGTCAACCAACTAAAGATTAATATTAGAACACTCTAATTACTTTCTCCATTCTTTTATGTTTCAAACTATACTTCTAAAAAAAGGGTAGGTCAACGCCTAAGGTTTCTTTTCACAAATAAATTTTTGTAATTTGTTTTAGGTTTCTTTTCGCAAAAACTGTTTTAAAAGGCGGTTTCTCGCAAAATCATGGTTTTAAAAAGGTGATTTCTCACAATTTCTCTCTATATATATATATAGGTATAGGGTCATGTGAGAATACCCTCTTTATATGAGAATGCCCTCTTTATATGAGAATAAATTTCAACCATTGAATACTTTAGATCTAAGGGTTGTGATTCGTTCCCAAAAAAATCAAAATTTTAATCCCCTCACTTACTCAATGCTTCACTGCACTTTCAATAACTCATCTCATTTTTCTCTTCTCACATCTTCACTCTCTCTCCTCTCACCTTCAAAGCTTGAATGGTGGAATCGCCGCCAGCACCAACCGTCGCCCACCACAAGCGACTCTTAACTCCTCATCCGTTCTCCGATTGTTCACGGGATTCTCTATCCGCCTACCTAGTGCCTTACATCAACCATTTGATTGAACTTGAAGCTGGGGAGTCCCATGCTTGGCGGGATTGTAAATGGTCGTGGTATCATTGGTAGCTATGGAGGAAATGGGAATACAATTCCATGTAGATTTTTTTCCAAGCAATACTGTTACTGAGGATTTTGTCTCTAGGTTAGATAGGTCACAGGGATTGTAGTTAAAAAAAAAAAATCAGAAATCAAACATTACATATGTTCTAAAATTTGGTGTTTTTGTCTTAATTTTTACTTGAAATAATTGAAACATAGTTGAAAAGATTCATAATATGCTCTAAATAAACCGGAACATAGTTGATAGATTTATAACATACTTGAAATAATTAAGAACATGTTTGAAATAAGGTTTAGGGCATATTTGAAAAAATTAATAATTAGAAAAAACTTGAAATATTATGAATACACTCAAAATAATTTGGAACACACTTGATACAATTTATAACATACTTTGAAGTAATTTAGGACATGATCTTGAAAGTTCATAACATACTTGAAATATTTAAGTACATAAGTTTGAAGATTTCGAACATGAATATATGTACATATATTGATTATGTTGTCATGTTCTAGAAAAATGTATATATATTCTAAAATTAGAAGTGTAAGTGTTCTCACATAAGGGGTATTCTCACTCCATACAACCCCTATATATGATCCGTATGGAACAAACTTTGAGAGATTGAACTTTCCATAGTTGCTTGTGATTTATACACCTAATTCAAAAACTCGTTGAAATCACGCAGATTCTATCCTGCACACGGAACTATGAAGAGCAACATGCGCACAGCTCAAAACGCGTCAGTCAAATGAACATCAGTCAGTGAACAATGAACATCACCCAATGAACATTACCCAATGAACAATGAACATCACCTAATGAACATTAGTTGGACATCACCCAATAAACATCACCCAATGATCCACCTAATGAACAATGAACATCACCCAATGAACATCAGTTGGACATCACCCAATGAACACCAGTTGGTTCTTTTGATTTACTTTATTGTTCATTTGAGTGAACTTAATGTTCTTTTAACATAAACTGATGTTAATTGGTTGACATTTTCAAATTTTCAAAAATTTGAAAATTTTCATGTCAAATCAATTTTGGAGTCTAGTTCATTGGAGAACTGATTATTGTTCTTTGTGTGTGAATTTAGTGTTCTTTTAACACAAACTGATGTTTATTAGCTGACATTCATGGGTGACGTTCATTAGATGATATGCAACTGATGTTCATTGGGTGATGTTCATTGATGTTCATTGGGTGATGTCCAACTGATGTTCATTTGGTGACGCTCATTGTTCATTGGTTGATGTTCATTGGGTGTGTTCATTGGACAGTGGGTAATGTTCATCGTGCGCATGGTGCTCACCATAGTTCTGTGTGCAGGATCTACTAATTGTTGAAATCATATTTACCATGACAAATATTGGCAAGAGCCCAACGACGACTCGAGGGGAAAGGTGAAGCCTTGGCACTGGTGAGTCTCACCAAGAGGGTGTCAGGATTTCTGTCACTTTAGGAGAGAGTTTGGGAGAGAGAGGTTTTCCCCAGCTCCAGGATAGAGAATCAAGTCTCAAAAGACTAAAAAATTCATATAAGTTAAAAGGCAAAATGAATGTTGCGTGTTGGCTTCTGATGAGAAATATGCCAATGACACTCCGACTAAAATCAAAACTCTGATTAGAAGATGGGGTATATCCCACTAGTCTATCTCTATTTAGTAAAGAGTAACAACAAATAAAAAGAGAAAAAAAAATCGATTATAACAATAATAACGAAAAGACAAAACAAGAATCCAGCAAGACAAACTTGAGGACAAGACAAGAATAGGAACATATTTAACAGCGTCTCCAAAAGGAAGTCTTTAAAGTGCCTTTGCTCTTTTCTTAAAAAAAAAGAAAAAGGAAATATGATACAAAAGGACATGAAATCAAAGGAAACAAAAAGTCTTTAAGGAAATTAGCATGCATAAAACATGATAGATCTAATGTTATGAACAATAATTATATACAACCACGGCAACAAGAGATATATTAAGCAAAGGGAATCAAAGCTGCAAGTATAATGCAAATTTTAAATGCTATCCGGAGAAAGAACTATACTCACCAGCACATAAAGAGACTGCAACAATGGAAAGGATTCGAGAAGGCAAGGAAGAAACTTTAGCATATTAACTTCACGATCATGATGGTGCATGTACAAGTTTAACCTCACAACTGACTGAAATATTGTGGCTGAATGAGTAGGTAGTTTATGTATCTGAAACAACAAAGATATTGTATTATTATATAGTGCCTGAACAGATTGACAGATAACAGCAACAAAGTTCTTTACGCACCAGAGAACGTTGTCCTCGAAGGAATAGAACTTTAAGACCAGGGAGAGAACGAGCAATATTGCTCAAGAGACATTCTGCTCCAGTTTCTTCCATTTCCCAAAGAGACACAGAGACCTTTTCCAGAGTTGAAGCGCTCAAAAAAGTGCATTTCGGTGCCACAGCACCGACGAACTCTAAGGTGTGCAGGTTCCTGGCATTAATTTCAAGTTCATGCAAAGCTCGACAATTGTCGATCATCAAAAAGCTCAAAAACTTTAAGTTATCACCAATGCATAATTTTTCAGGAAGATTACACCTTCTCAACCGTAGCCATTCAATGGTTGAAAAACTTGAAATAATGCACTGCCATTGAGCCCCCTCCATAACAACATAACTTAAATTCAACGTAACTAATTTGTTTAGTCTGAAATTATAATTGAGCTTCAAGATGCATGTGTCCAGTCGCAAGTCCTTCAGATTAGGGAAATGAGAAAAATAGGAACTAAAGATAATATACAATTCATCCTATTTTAGGTCAATAATAGGCTCATCACATACAAATTGGAGCTCCATACTTGCCAAGCGCTTTTTAGTTGCAAAGTTCAGCCACCAATTTACATGAGTAGCATATTCCTTATCATAGTCAAACGAAAGACGGAATGATGAGATATCATGATCTACATACCTTTGTAACACCTGATACACACTCTTTATGTATGCTTGTCTAAGCAATTTACACTTCGTATCACGAGCGAGACCAGAAAATCGAAACATTACACGACAATCAAGGTTAATACCTGGTAACAACACATTTGCCCACCTTCTAGACAATGTGGTCATTCTCATTGCATCACGCAATGTTAAATGTGAAATAATATAAGACAAAATCTCATCCGGTAACTCGCTGATGTAATCTTTCTTATTGAGTGAAACTGGAACCTCATCAATTGTTTTCTGATTATCCTTCAAAAAATTATCAACCTACTTCAATCAAAAAAAGTTAGAAATATATACTTCGTATGTATTAAAGAGGGAAAAAAATTGGCCTCAACAACACAATCAATGGATTGGGTGGACCAAACAGCAAAAACTTTAGCAGGTGCACGAACTTTAATTTTGGATGCAAGACATAACATAAAGGAAGTATAAGCATGGAACAAAACTCGGTCGTTACGTTACGTAACCGCCGTTATGTAACGGATTTTAGACTTGCCGCTACGTGAAATGCTTTTACGTAACTCCGCGATGAAACTCAAGCGTTACGTAACGGTGACTCGCGCATTAGAGCGTTTTTGGGCCCGTTACGTCGTTACTTTATCTGAATTAGTAAAAAAAAGAGAAAGGGAAAATGCACATTGTAGCACAAGAACAATAGGCACATACCAATGAGAGGAGAAAATCTTGCGGTAAGCTTTCAAGTTGGAGAACATATGAGTTAGTAGCATTTTATACATATAATAGGATATGAATCTCATGTTTTAACTAATTTCTTATTCACCATAGGTGTAACCCAACCATATGATAGCTTTGATCAATTTAATTTAAGAATACTTATAAAACTATATAAAAAAAATTGAGGTTAAAAATCTATTAGTGTGTTTTTTTTTTGAAAATATTTACTCCGCGTCAACTGCGATTTGTTACTATATGAACGTTACAAGTCGTTTCCGCATCAACCGCGAACGTTACCGCAAACCCGACCACGTCAGTGATTTTCTTCCTTGAGTATAAGGTTATAATTAAACGTTACCGCAAACCCGACCACGTCAGCGATTTTCTTCCTTGAGTATAAGGTTATAATTAAACGTTACCGCAAACCCGACCACGTCAGTGATTTTCTTCCTTGAGTATAAGGTTATAATTACTATCATAACCTTCATTACAAAAACCCAAACAAACAAGTCCATAAAATTCATTCCGAAATAAAATTTAAGCATAAATAAAATCCAAAATCACATAATTATGTCACGATTTCCACCCAATATAAAAGTTTCAAAGTTTGTGATGGTGGGTGCTTTAAAGTCGCCTATAAGCAATAGTTGTTGCTAGAGAGTAGAGAGGCCCATATTTCTTAAAACTAGGTAAATTTATTACATTGTAATAAATCTTAAAATCAATATGATAAAGGAAATTAAAAACACATTATATATGATAAGTAGTTAAATCATTATCTATATAGGGAATTTTCATGGGGTGCCCCTGATATTTGCCATAATTCATATGGTGCCCCAAAAAGTCTCAATATTCATGTGGTGCCCCTAAAATCTAATAATAATTCACAAGTTGGACAAAAGTTAACCCCCACTTATGTAATAGTAAGTATAATCATACACACAAACCTAAAATAGTACAAAATTAATAAACATACAACTCGCTCTATCTTATTTTCCCCCACCACCCACTGGCTCTGGCTGTCATACCCCTTTAACCACCAAAGCTTCACCACCATGTCATAATCTATGCAACCACCAAAACTCCAACCAACATGTTCTGCACAAACCCCAGCCAATTATTGACCAAACCCCCACACTCAGGTCATACCCCTCCGCGACCCACCCGATCTCCACCCCCACACCATATTTTCTGCATCAAACGAACCCTTACGATCCCTGACGACAACAACCAAAACAACAACCTTAGCCAGCAACCACCGTCATTGCTAAAATCGCAAATTTGAACAACCACAACAACCTTGAATAGCAGAATGTACAAACACAACAACCTTGAATCTTCCTTTTCCTTTTCAATAAGTTTAGCCATCAACGCGTGAGTTGGTTCTTGATGGCAGGTTTTGAAAATCAGTAAGGGCTAAGGTTCTGAATTGGAGGTTGAAGAGAGGTGATAGTACGTGATGGGGTTCATGGGTTTGGTGGGTTTCGTGAGAAAGAGGATTAGTGGTGCCGCTGTGTGGTGGTGGTGGTAGGTCATGGGTTGCAGTGGTGGCGGTGGTGGTCGGTAATGGGTTGCAGACTCGCAGTCGTGGACATGGTTGGTAATGGGTTGCAAATTACAATAGTAGTTTTTGGTGGAAGAAGATGAGTAAGGGATGGGGTTGTTAGGGAAGATCAGAAGAGCGAGAGTGTGAGTGGTTAATCAACAAACAACAACATTACCCAGTGCCTCAAAGGCTCCCGCCATAAGGCGAGGTAAGGGAGAGTGTGAGTGATTAATATTTATTATAAATGAAGTATTAGAGTTTTAATTTTTATCGGCTAGTATCTTCAATCGAATTTCATTACATAATCAATTTTAACAGCAACTTAACACCATTAACATTTGTCTTGCTTGTGGATTATCATTAGGGTTTAGGCCTTTAGGGGCACCACATGAATATTAAAACTTCTCAGGACACCACATGAATTATAGCAAACTTCGAGGGAACCCCACGAAAAATCCCTATTATATACAACAACATAGATGTAAATCATGTAATAGAAGTGGAATAATCTTAATAAGATAAAAAAGAAAGGTAATTGTTAAAATGAGAGAGAAAAAATAAGTAAGATGCTTCTATAGTAGCTAAAGTAATTACTTAATTTTATGAAGCTTCAATTTTGACAATTATAGAGAAATTTGCAATTTAACTTTGCAATTTTTAGATTTGTGAATTCATCTTACTTGACGATTGTGAAATTGATTGAAATTTTATTTGGGAAGAAAATGGCAGTTATATGTGGCCCCACTTCACAGCACATTTAACGGTAAGCTAAATTTAGGTGGTACCATATTAAGCTTTAGAGATGTTTGGTGGTTTTTAACTAAAACAAAAGGTATAGGATTTTTTTTTCCCCAACGTGGTGGTTTCGAGGACGACAAAATTTCCTTAATCTAAACCTAATATGCATTAACAATTCAACCTAAAATGACTAAAAGTAATGATTCTACCCTGATTAAAAACAATCACCAACAAAGACCACCATTCTCAACCAAGCACGACCAACAACAACCATCTCCAATCAAGCACCACCGCAACCACCAGCCACACTTCCGCCATTCAAAACTACCACCATTCTTCTACCTACAAAATCACCATCATTCGAAACCCTAACCCTTCTTGACAAAAGCATTTGCTCGTGTAGTGAAGGTGATGGTTTCTCTCCCTTCACTTTCCCTCTCCTCACAAGTTTAATCATACCCATAACATGTCATCAATAAATTCACTCTATGAGTTCATGCCAAATGCATCAAATATATTGCGTGTTCAAAATGGAAATTTAAAATTCTCACTAAATCACACCAAGTTATAATAATGTTATGTAGCTTGTCTAACAAAAAATGAGTGTGCTTTGGTTAAGCAATATGTCAAATTGTAGTTTTTGCAATTTTCAACTTTTGTTAAACAAAAAGAATAAAAATGAAACATACCTTGCAATGGCTTACACAGCTCGGTTTCGAACAATCGAACCTTTTGGACAAGATTCCAACGCAAGCCGCCATAGTTATGATTAGCAATGGCATCATTTTCTTGGTGTATAAGCCAATATTCTGAAACTCAAAGTACAGTGAAGCTTAGATCTTCATTTTTATAATATATATAAAACTCACTCGGTGCATATTTATTGGGGCACTTTCTATAAATGGTTGTCCCACATTAATTGCAACACTTCTATTTTGGACATAGACCCACTAATATTTTATTATATAGCATCTAACTAATATACCTCATTCATTTATTGAATCCTGTGAAAAATATTAAAATATTATTCCAATGTGCACATATTACTGCCACATCACTTTCTATCACGTCAACCTTTACAATATATTAATTATTAATACAACCTACAACCTACTCTATGAACTTCCTAAAACAATGTTCACAAGCTAGTGTTGCGATTAAGATGGGGACGGAGGGAGTAATCTATTTGTTACAATATTCTTTACACTTTCTTTAATGTGTTGCAAAGTGAAAGCCAAAGTCTCTTATACAAATAAACTAGCTTTGTACAAGTGTGAATCTTAGAATGCATGATATCCAAAATAAATATAAATAATAACCAAAATAAATATAAAAAATAATAAAAAATAATTATAATTAATGTCATAGATTGTAGATTTCAAATTGTGTAGATTTATTTGAAACATCGTTCTACCATCCTCGTCTTTCCTTAAAAATAATCTAAACTAACAAAAATGGTCTAAATCTAATTAGAACTTGATTTGATCACACATCTAATTTAATTTGACACCAAATAATTCATATATGTATCCGAACATACCTCATTAAATTGAATTAAATAACTTATGTTCCTTATTCTTACCCATGCACCCAAATGTTAAAAGAGAAAAAAAAAATATTAGAAAAGAATTATAGTTTCTTCACATGATAATAGTTATATTCCTATCATATAGTACAGCACTATTTGATCTCGTGAACCTTTATATGAAGTATATACATGCGTAGATTAATATGGTGGTACCAATATGCTTGTTTTCAAAAATAAATATTATGCATTTGCACTATTTGTGTTAATATTTTGAGTTAGCATTGTTTCCATATGGATGTTCCGTAATATAAATTTTAATCAGAAACTTAAATTGAGCATAACTTCTTCCTACGAACTCCAAATTAAGCATTTCTTATGCCTATCTTGGGTAAAATTTCGATACGAATAACTTTTGTGAAATAATAAGTTTGCTAAAAATGCCCAGAAACTGTCTAAAAACGCAATTTACAGAACTGAAATGCCACTCTTACGAATTACAGCCTAACTGTTCTACTTGGCGTTAAAGTACAAACCTTTCATTCAATCAAACCCTCCATTTAAACTATTAAACACCCAGCTCTTATAATACTAGAGCTCAAACCCCCAAATCAATTTCAATACACAAACCCTAATTTAATAAACTTGGGAAAAAAAATGAAATTAGATGAAGAATTAAACTTTCCCGTTAACAAAGGAAGGTTGGGGATGAAAATAACTTGGACATCATCTGTAAAACGAGCCCTAATCGCCAAAATGCAAACCAGGAAAAACGAGTTTCTGCTTCACTTCCTTAGAGTGCTGCTCAAACACCTATCGCGGTGGCTGCGGTATAATTGGGGTCGCTAACGGAAGCCGGAACCACCTTCCTCCACCTTCTCCCCAAGACCCCAACCAGGGACTTTTTGTTCTTTTACTTTTCTTCTCTCTTTTCTCAATTTAGGTCAATTTAATTTCAAAATCTAATGTCATCACTCGATTTTATTTGGTCCAACTATTTGTTCTTTTACTATCCTTTTCTTTTAAAAAAAAACATTTTATAGAATCAGATAAATTTTTCAGTACACGAAGCTCAAAACTCCGAGTTTGTCTTGCAAGAAACCGCTTAATTATAATACTTCGTCTGTATCACTTTATTCGCTACACTTTCCAAAAAAGGAAATTTCTTCTTAGTTGCTACACTTTTTTTATTTGTTTTTCCTTCTCTCTATATCTCTCCTACCACATGAGCCCCCCTCTTTTTTTCCTCTCTATTTCTCTCACATCAATAAGATGCATTAGAAACCGGAAAAAAAATGTAGCGAGTAAAGTGATACGGAGGAAGTATTAAAATTAGGCAGGCCCAAACTCAGGCCCAATAACTATTACATCAACCCCCCTACTCTCTTTCCCAGTTCAAACAAAAGACCACTAGCCTTATATGCACGCGATGTGTGCCTCATGTGAAAGAGTAATATGTAAAGATTTGGAAGAAACTATATTGTAATTTCTCCAGTGAATTAAGTGTATACATATATCGTTTTCATACTATTAAAAATAATTATTAAGTTTTAGTTATTTTATTTTTTTAGAGGCTGTAATTATTAATCTTAAAAGAGTTTAAATAGTAAAATAATTTAAATACATAAAAAAGTGTAATAAATATTAGAGAGTTGAACAACAATAGTAATTTAAAAACAAAACGCCAAAGAAGACAATAATCTTACAAAATATTAATGGAAGATGTCATTAGCATCATCACTCATGAGTTAAAAAAATAAATCATCCCTCTCCCTCTAACACTTCTCAATCATCCTAAAATACTTTATCATGTTTCATGATCAATTTGATCAAATGCACCATCACTCATGAGCAATCAATCAATTATTCATGTATTTGAAAAAAAATCAAAAGTATATAAAAATATAGCAAAGTGAGTGTCTATTTGTAGATCTCGAGAAAATATAACCATTGACATTTTTTAAAATTATGTTTATTTTGCAGATTTTTAGATATCTTAGTTTGAAGTTTTAAACATATGTTGCTAAAAATATGATGGCTAAGATAGGAAATAAAACTTAATTCCTTAATAACTTCCTTGATTATTATTTTTTTCTTTTCTTAATTTTGGTGTCCACCCCCCTCTTCTCTTATAGTATAGAGATAAAACGCAGTAACTTTGTTGTTGATAAGTAAATATCAATTAGCCACCATTATATGTCAATTAGTGGCCATCATATGCCAAAGTCAATAAACGACTATTAAAGCATAAGTTTGTCTACTATGTTAGTAAATTGCTACTACCTCCATCCCATAATATAATGTTTGTTTCTCATTTTTTACAAAAATTAAGGTTACACAAAACACCAATGATTGAAATACTTGTGACAACAAAACAACAAATTTAAAGAGGTAAAGTAGGGAGAAAAGACAAATATAATAACGACAAGTACATAGAAAAGAGATATTTTAGAATAGGAAAAATTGACAAGAACAGGCCGAACTATTGGCCATCTTCTATAAACAGTCCAGACTATGGATAATCCATGAACAGTCCAAACTATCACCTCCATCTTCCATAAACAGGCCAAATGACATATTAACCTGTTGTAACAGGTAAATTAGAGGTCACGTGACTAGCACGTGACCTTTTTAATGAATTTAATTTTTTTTCCTTTTTTTTCTTTATGTTTGAGCTCACCACCCACCCTCCACCCTCTCTTCTTCTTCCTTCTTTATTCCAGCCACCATACACCCCTCTTTTCCTTCTTTATACTCCCTTACTGTTCTCCCATCCTACCCTGCAAAACAACCTCCCTCTCCCCACTTGGCCAGGTGGCGTTGCTGCAAAACAGAGTCGCTTCTCCTGCCCCGTTCTTCTTCTTCGCCAGACAGGCCACCACCAATTCAGCCAACTTTCATTGTGTTGAAGTCAAATTGCAACGATTCCACATTCCTGATGTCTTCTATGTCACCTGCTACAATTACATGGAGTAATGACTAATGAGTCATATCCAAGCTATGAGCCATTTAGTTCGATATCAGTTTTAATCATGCTTCATTGTATAATATAGATCTGCATCTTGATTATTTGAGGTTGAGTATAATTCGAGTCAAATCAAGTCTAGGAAATAGCACAGTTCTTTTTGGTCTCATTAGTTAACTGATAGTTGACCCAGTTCAGTTTCATGAGGGTTTTGGGGCTAATAGTTGGGATTCGGGGATGAGGGTTGAGTTTCGAGGGTGGTGCAGCGGTTTCCGGGCCTGAAGGTAGAGTTTTGTGGTGGTGGGTTTTGGGACTGTTGCTTGTTCAGCAATGGCGATGGATGTGGGGTGGGTGCGACGGTGTGGAAAGGTGTAGGGATGAAAATTCGTGGTTGTTACAGTAGTTTTTGTGGTGGGGTTGTGGTTGTGAGGTGGTGGTGGACTTAAGGTTAAAGAGAAGAGGGAGGAGGAGGACGAAAGGGAGGGGGGAGAAGGAGAGGTGCTGGACTGCTGGGCATGATTTTTCTTTTTTTTTTTTTCTTTTTTTTTAAGTTAAAAAAGGTTAGTTAAACAAAAAAAAAGATAAATTAAAAAAAAAACAAGTTTTACCTGCAACAACTGGTTAACAGGTCACTTGGCCTGTTTATGGAAGATGGAGGTGATAGTTTGGACTGTTCATGGATTATCCATAGTCTGGACTGTTTATAGAAGATGGCCAATAGTTTGGCCTGTTCTTGTCAATTTTTCCTTTAGAATAAAATACTTTGGGGGGGACCATTTTTCAAGCACTTGATGAAGGTATGTTAGGAATTTAGTACCTTTTGAAAATGGAAACAAGAATAACATTTTGGGACACCCAAAATGGAATCCAAGCACTATATTATGAGACGGAGGGAGTACTATTTTTTATTTGAGGCACTAGTTTAATTTATTTGGTGCCTGATCCTGCCCATTTAGTACTTTAACTTTGAATCCAATTGAAATATAAGAGACTAAATTAACATACGTTAATAAGGGGTTATTTTAATCCATTAAGGCACTAAGTTAATCCATTTAGAGCCTAATTTAATTCACATCAAATAAAAATTCAACTTAATAATAAAAACATATTGCTGAACAACTAATAAATTGTAAGTAGTTTCTAATTTAATCCATTTCAGCACCACTTTAATCAATTTTTGGAGTACTTTAACTTAATAAAAAATTAAAAATTATATAGAATAAATTAACCTTATAGTAAACATAATAGCTTAAACAACCAATATATCGAATAAGTGACCACTTTAATCCATTTGAGAGATTATGTTAATCTATTACTAGAGTACTTTAAATCAAACACCAAATTAATGTTGCAACAAAAAATTCTAAAATAATGAAAAAATGGAAAGCTTATTCAGTATAATATACTAGCTCCGTTCCAAGTTTATTGCAATATAGGGGTTGACATATTTATTAAGAAGACCAAAAAAGTGGGTCATCTTCCCCATTTGCATCATTTGATTAATAAGTAATGAAGAGAGAAAAATGTTGCACTTGTGATCTTTTTGGTGATTAAAATAGAAAGGTTGCAATCAATATAAAATTGGCAAATAAGGTAAAGGTTGCAATACACTTAGAACACAGAGGAAGTACTTCAATAAGTGACTACTTTAATCCATTTGGTGCCTACTTTAATCTGATTAATAATTGTTTAACCAATTAAATGATAAAAACTTATAATAATAGGCTATAGGAATATGTATTCACAGGAATGTCGTTTGCTCCAATTAACTTGCCCAAGTACTCACTTTTTCATCATTTCTCCCTCCTTCCTTTCATAATCTTCTTAATTTTCCTTTAGCAATTGGCTAGTCTTTCACGGCACCAACTCAAGTTATTGACTGCAGATTTCTAGATCAAATTGTAGTTCACAAAATCAGATGGGTAGCCATCTTGGCGCATCTTAGACATCAAATTAACGGCTTTTTCAAGGTCATCTTTGCGAGCACAAGCTCCAATCAAAGCATTATATTGTTAATGGGGTTAATTTCTGGCATTGAGAAAGGAGAAAAACTTCGTAAAGCTTATCTGATTTCCCCAAAGTGTGGATTAATATAGACTAATGTAATTCGTATGAGAAACATAAATTATGTTTTTGTAACCAAGTAATAAGTTGTGGAAATTGATGAAGGAGACGAAACTAGGGTTTTGAGGAGGGAATGCCAGTAGTGAGTTGGAACAGCACGGTATAATTCAGCGAGTTGAAACTCGGTTGTGTCGACTGTCAGGTGCGTTAGGGGGCGAGTTAGGGGGGAAGGAAGAGAGAGACAGAGTGGATAGGGGAGTTTTGGGCTATTGGACTTTGTTGTTTATTGGGTTTGGACTGCCTAATTATAATGTTATAATTAGGCAGTCTTTTTCAATAATTTGTGGGAAAACTCCATTCGAATTCGTGAAAATTGATATTTCACAAAATCGAATGGGGTTTCCAGTTCCAAGTACTGATATTTGACAGGACTGATGCAGTTTCTGGACCGATGGAGTTTCTGGTTTTGTGTACCAGAAACTCCATCCGGTTTCGTGACATTAATTTTCAAAAAATATAAATTGTGAAAATAAAATAAAATTACCATGTGCATGGAATTGGAAACCAGATCCCTATCCGGTTCCGTAACAGCAATATTTTAAAAAACACGGAACTGGACCGGGATTTCGTTTACGTGTTTTCCAGATTTTACGCCATATTCGTCGTTTTTTAGCTAAATTCCACCTTTTTGACAATATTTTTTTAAAAAAAAAACGAAATCAACTCGTATTTACACATCTCTTTGTTTCAACAATTTTCTGTAAAAATGCGTTTGTTTAATGAAGTGTAAATAAGACCTTTCATGATAATGGGCTATGAATAGTGGAATATTGTATTTTCAGTATAGGGAACTTTCCGGGTTTGAGCCTTACATAGTGTTTATGAGCTTCCACCCGAGAAAACATTAAGACTAAAAGGCCTTGAGTTACGTCTCCTTCAACTGGGTTTTGTCACATAACACATACAATATAGGTTTTTGTCTAGGTTCTCGTGTTTCATTAGTGTCACTTAGAGACTAGCCCAAGGCTCACCACGCAGGGCCCACCATCACACCCACTATGTGAACCCTCAAAGGATGGTCCATGACCTCCACACCCACAATTTACTATCGTCGAGTTATTAAAAGGCATTATATAAGAATCAGTATAAATTATACTTCAAACTTATTATTGCCGCAATTTTATATACACCTCGCCACAGGAAAGGGCTTTGATATGGTGTATGTAACACCCCGATTAACACCCCGATAATTCTCTCTTTTATAAAATACATTTTCCAACCAAAACATAGAGAAATATCAAATTATTATCGCCCGTGTGAAAACGTATTGGCTTACTCGTAATATTGCTGCGGTAAAAACAATTTATAAAAATAACTCAACATTAATTAAATATACTTCAACTTAAAACATCCTGAGTAAAACATAGTTTAATCAAATTTGTGAACTTTTCGTTTTGCAACATAGGTTCCTGCTGAGGATAACGGATTAATTTTGGAAAACATTGGTGGCCAAGGAGTTCGTTTGAATCAGTTTTTTAATCATTCTTCTACGGTTGCTGTTCAACGTGTGTCTTCGTTAGAAGACGTTTGATCTTTATCAGTCAACCCTCTTGCTTAGTCGTTTTGCATATTGAGACTGACGATGAGTTTTACAACTTGATATATGTATATTAACTTCATTTCGAGGCTATCTCTTAGGTAAGCCGAGATATTTGACTTCTAGTCTCCTCTGCCCACTTTCAGCCCATTGTTTCCATCACTATGCTTCACCAGCCGGTGTCGACTATTCTAGTTACTAATGCAGTCAAGTGGACTGACAGAGGGTTCTTTGTATTGTGGTGTTTCCATGTCATCAAAGATATTTGGGGTTTCGAGTACCCGTAGTAAACTTGGTCAATCTTCACTTTGTTTTCCGGTGAGCTGAATTTTGTCTTTGTAATTTATATTTTGGTTTTCTAATTATATATTCAGTTTTTGTTATCTAATGAATAATTTCGTATGTTAATGTTAAGGTGAAAACGGGAAGCACTTTGAATCTCAGTCATCGACTTAATGAAGATCTAATCTAAATTTCTGACACTGTTTACAAATACTTACTTGCTTTTCATGCTCCAAATCTTTTAGAATATGTGATCTGGATACTTGAAATAATACATAAAATTGTTGTATTTAGGCTATCAATCTTTTTATACCAAATTTTTTATAATAGTATCTCGATTTTATTGTCGACATCTTTTATTATTTCGCCTGAAAGGGGTTCCAAAAATTTAAAAACCACGCCAAGAAGTTTAAAAAGGAAAACGTATAAACTAATTGAGTCGATTTTTAACTAATGAAAACCACAAATCTTTATTTTTTTTGTTTTTATGGCCAAGTTTTTATTTTTATTTTTATATGTGATCTAAATATTCATATATAACTGAGAGAAAAGTTTATTAAAAAGGACAAAATATTTTTTTTATTTTTACATCAATGAGAAACATAATAGAGTCATTATACATATATATAAAGTAATCAAGCAAAAAAAACAATTATTTTCGTCCTTACAAAATAAAATTGTATTATGGTTTTCTTAGCATCGTGTTTATATATTTGAATTATCTAAAACCTATATGGCCTTAGAAAATAAAGGTAACAGGGTAATTATAAACACTAACTAATTAATTACCAAATCAACATCTAATAAATCTTCTGAAGCAAAGCAGCATAATACACGGGCCCTTCAATTCTTAGGTGTTTTTTTTAACTTTTAAAAAATTGTCGATTTTTGCTGCAAATTTTCATCAGTACAACAACAACATTACTCAAGTCCCTCAAAGGCTCTCGCCATATGACAAGGTAAGGGGGGTCGGATATACCGTATACGCGACCTTACCCTTGCAAAAATTCTATAGTGAATGTCGAACGCTGCTATTCACTACTAAGGGGGCGTTTGGTTAGGAGGTTACAGGAAAGGGAAAGGGAATTATCTGATTCCATTCCCTTAAAACTTGTTTGTTTTGGGGGTTTTTTGATTCCCTTTCTCCCCTCCATTACCCCAAATCCCTCTACTTTGATTCCCAACTACCCCCTCCACTTTCAAATAGGGGAATGGAAAGCCCTTGACCATCAGTCCATCACCTTTGACCACCCAACCAACTTATAAACAACCACATCCACCACCACGACATCAACCGCAACTACCACACCACCACCACGACAGCAACCGGCCGCCACACCACCACCACGACATCAATCACAACCACCATACCACCACCACGACAGCAACCGCAATTACTACACAGATACACCACCACCTATCCATGACAGCAACTACCACCTAACCACCACACCCACCACCAAAACACGACAACAACTACCACCTAAGCACAACAATTGCAACCACACCACCACCACCTAACCACGGTAGAAACCGCAACCACTAGACCTAACCCCACCAACTAACCACGGAAGCAACCGCAACCACCACCTGACCCCAC
The DNA here is from genome assembly GCA_947645195.1 of Patellifolia procumbens. Taxonomy (NCBI): domain Eukaryota; kingdom Viridiplantae; phylum Streptophyta; class Magnoliopsida; order Caryophyllales; family Amaranthaceae; genus Patellifolia; species Patellifolia procumbens. The sequence continues at coordinate 196,605 of CANSGD010001485.1, forward strand.
CGATTAACCATGGCAGCAAGCGCAACTAGATCTGAAGAGAGGTAAGAGAACCCAGCCACGACAACCACCGCAAATTAACAAGATCGGCCTTGAAAACCACCCAACTCTGCTACGAAAACCACCCATAAACAGCCTACGCACGCCACCAAGAGGAAGGAGAGAGAAAGTGAGAGGCAGAGTTGTTGTGAGAACACCGGTGAGGATAGATGGTGGTAGGTGGGTTGTTTGCCATTGTTGGTTTTGGTAATGACTGAAAGAGATAATGGGAAGAAAAAAAACAAGCCAAACAACTCTTTTCATCAAAAGGTTTTAAACTCCTTTCCCCCCTCTAACCCTTTCTTGATTCCATTCGCTTTCTCCTATACCAACCAAACGCCCCCTAATATTAATATTTTAATATCTTAGATTTTTAATTATGTAACACCAGAATTTTAAAAAAACAGTTGTTAATAGTCAAATTACTATCATATCCTTACTTTATTACCATCGATCTAATTAACCTGCCATTTTCTCTCTCTCCTCCCTCGTCATAGTTATCCTGCCAACCACCCCTTCACCTCCCCCTCCAACCTCATCATCATCACCGTTGTCGCATCATGGCTAAGACCTCCTCATCAAGTGCATCAGCATCACCTTTGTCGCATCTTCTAAGCTTCATCCAACTGGTTAAGGAGACGACGATTTTCTTACTCCGGCGCTGGAGAAGATATTTGTAATGGAGAGAGAAGCTTCACAGGTAAATAGGTTCAATACCTTCACTAGCCACAACTTGAAGCTTCTATTCGTCGGTGAGGTTCCACCTTCCTCTCTTTGCCGGCACCACTGACCTTGACACCATAGCTCGCTCCTTTTCGAGGTCGATTTGTTGGTGTTTTGTTTCTCTTGACTCTCTTGGCTGTTAGTGTCTCTGAGGGTATGACGCGAAAGGCGCGATTAGAATCGATAGAGCAAATTAAGTGATTTCTCATTTTAAGTGTAATAGATAATAATACGTAAAGAAATTGTTTTCGGGTGACTCAAAAATGAAAATTGCGTCGAAAATGCATTGACCACTTGCGACTTCATAGTATAATAAACGCAACTAGTTTAGAGTTTTATTTCATCATATTCCAAAACCAAAGAATAGAGTGTCTAAGGCATGCAAATTTCCATCAGTATATAATAAGAAATATATCACGTGAGATAAAGTTAGTTTCATCGTAACCTGTGTACCATATTTTTTACCCTAGTACATCAAGTATATAATGCATAAATTATGTTTTTTATCTCACGAAAAATCAAACAGATCAAACAAATATGGATGGAACATGAGGCTATAGCTTGAAATTGTAAGCATTCAAGTTTAGGAGAATAGAGATGAACAAATAGGCTTTTAGTTTTTAGTGAGGCTAAGGTGGTTATGAGTATGGGGGTAGTTTTTTGCGAGAGACTAGGGTGGTTATAGGAGCTGAGGGTGATTAACGATGAGTCTAAGGGCGGGGAAGGGGGTGGCTGCTGAGGAGGGTAGCTGGTGTCTAATGGGGTTGGAAGTGGTGGCTGGCAGGGGAGGGAGTGAGATTTGTTTTCTTTTTCTAAAAAAAGTTAATAAGCCATTTTTAAAAGGAAAAGAAAAGGCAAATAAGTTTTAACTAATCGAAAAGCTTACTAGGTAAAATGCTCAATTTGAGCAGATGTATCCCAAAAGTGGATTTATTGAATTATCAAAAGTTAGAACCATTATGAGAACATAGGCAAATGATATCTTTCTTGTCAATTTTTCCTTTTAATTTTCATACTTTCATGGTTGTCAAATAAAATTTTCCTTTTAATTAACATAGAGATAAATATCATCAATTTATAATATAAAATTGCACAAAGCTACTTTCAAAAAAGTAAATTTGAATAATAGATACTAACATACAACAAGAAGATATATGGTCAAAGTTTGTTCTTAAACAAAAAAAATTAGGCATAACTCCTAAAAAAAAAAGTAGGAACAATGGGAAAGAACTAAGATATTGTTAAATTGAAAATTTATATCAAAATCACGTGTTAATCAATGTTATTACTTATTAATGTTACTTAATTATCCTCTTCTAGGTTCTTGAATACAACACTATGGATTATATCTAATAAAAATTGTATGCAAAACTATCCTATTAAGTTACTATAGTTTCTAAAATTAATCATAATTGTTGTGTAACTTGTAACAATCCTTGCTAATAAGTAATAACCCACCTTATTTGAAACAATCTCAGTTTTTCATTAATAAGTTCAAGTGTTCCGTGTCACATTCTAATTAGGCTAATGGCTCATATCATGTTCTTCATCTACTCAGAATAATTACAACACTTCCCTAAACAAAAAATTCCATTTAAAACCTTACTATATATATGGAAAAGTTTTGTAGGACTAAAATAGCTTGTATCAGTGCAGGTTTCATGTCTGAGCAAAATTGGCGATGCCCATAGAATCATTAGGATCGCAATCATGAAACAATCTGAACAATCTAAAATATCATGAAACAATCATGCTTATAATCCGATTGTGATTCAAAAAACATTGGTGCACCTACTTGATTCTCTAATGTGCAGCACAATTCTGTAGAGTAGATTAATCTGAATAATCAAGAGACAATTTAACGCAACTTGACAAATACAAGTATGAAATTGAACTGGAGCCAACTTAGTTGCTCAATGATCACCATAAACAACAAAAGAAAATTACAGACACCGAGAGGACAAACCTGTAATGGCCGAGGAATGATTCTATATACCTCTAGAGCTAAATGGTAGACTACACTTCTAAATAATGTCTTACAGGCAAATCACTCAGCCCTCAATGACATCCTTAGAAGACCGGAAACACATAATCATTATTTCGTATGTTAATCTTAAGGTGAAAACGGGAAGCGCTCTGAATCTCAGTCATCGACTTAATGAAGATCTAATCTAAATTTTTGACGCTGTTTACAAATACTTACTTGTTTTTCGTGCTCCAAATCTTTTAGAATATGTGATCGAGATACTTGAAATAATATATAAAATTGTTGTATTTAGGCTATTAATCTTTTATACGAAATTTTTTATAATAGTATGTCGACATCTTTTATTATTTCGCCTGAAAGGGGTTCCAAAAATTTTAAAAACTCGCTAATAAGTTTTAAAAGGAAAACTATAAACTAATTGAGTCAATTTTAAACTAATGAAAACCACAAATCTTGATTTTATTTTTGTTTTTATGGCCAAGTTTTTTTTTTATATGTGATCTAAATATTCATATATAACTTAGAGAAAAGATTATTAAAAAGGACAAAATATTTTTTTATTGTTACATCAATGAGAAACATAATAGAGTCGTTATATATATATATATATATATATATATATATATATATATATATAAAAAAGAACAAGTGTTTTCGTCCTTACAAAAAAAAATGTATCATGATTTTCTTAGCATAGTGTTTATATATTTGAATTATCTAAAACCTATGTGGCCTTAGAAAATAAAGATAACAGGGTAATTATAAACACTAACTAATTAATTACCAAATCAACATCTAATAAATCTTCTGAAGCAAAGCAGCATAATACACGGGCCCTTCAGTTCTTAGGTTTTTGTTTTTTTAACTTTTAAAAATTTGTCGATTTTTGCTGCAAATTTTCATCAGTACAACAACAACAACATTACTCCAGTCCCTCAAAGGCTCTCGCCATATGGCAAGGTAAGGGGGTCGTCGGATATACGCGACCTTACCCTTGCAAAAATTCTATAGTGAATGTCGAACGATGCTATTAACCACTAATATTAATATTTTAATATCTTAGATTTTTAATTATGTAAGACCAGAATAAAAAAAACAGTTCTTAATAATCAAATTACTATCATATCCTTACTTTATTACCATCGGCCTAATTAACCTGTCATTTTCTCTCTCTCCTCCCTCATCATCGTTATCCTGCTAACCACCCCTTCACCTCTCCTCCAACCTCATCATCATCACCGTTGTCGCATCATGGCTAAGACCTCGATATCTATACCTCCTCATCAAGTGCATCATCATCACCTTTGTCGCAGCCTTAGTTAGTTAAAAACGGGACGGGAATTAAACGGAGTTTAATTCGGCGCGTTTAAAACGGCAAAAATTTGAAAAATTCGGTCAAATATTCGACTAAAAAAACGTTGACTTTTATTATTCGGATACGTACGTATACGCTTTTAAAACGGTTTCAATTTTAAAAAAATCGGCCAAAAAAACGTCACTATTTCTGTCCATTATTTGCAGTTTGCACTTGGCTTATACCAATATACCTTCTTAACCTCAACATCTCTATTCTCACAATCTCATCGTCAAAAAATCTCTATTCTCACTTGCCTAACATAGGATCTCCACCGTCCGCAATATCTTGAAATCCCCAATTCCCCACAAGCCTTTCTCTTCATGCCTCCAAGTACTCCCTCTCTGCCTCCACATAACCCTAAACTTTATCCTATTCACTAAGAGTCAACCTTCAGCCCTCATTTACTCAGTAGTCAGTACCAGAGAAATAAGTAATAGAAAGCTTGTGAGTTTAACATGAAATGGGTTTTTACAGAAACCTGTGTCGGCACTTGCAGAAACCTGTGAGAAATGAGTAAATGAGTTTAACAGAAACCTGTGTCGCCGGTTGGCCGGTGTGAGCAGATAGACGTGGTCGTCGGTGTGAGCAAAGGAACGGCGTGCGGGTTAGATTCATTCAATAAGCTGGGTTTTGGTTTTTTGAAAACCTAACGTTTTTTTGCCAAAAATTCGCTAATAAAACGTTTTTTACGTTTAATACGAGCTGGGTGTCCTTTTGCGTTTTTTACCCTTTTTTTGAAAAAAACGGGTTCGGCGTTTTATTCGCGAATAAAACGCGATTAAACTAACTAAGGTCGCAGCTTCTAAGCTTCATCCAACTGTTTAAGGAGACGACGATTTTCTTACTCCGGCGCTGGAGAAGATATTTGTAATGGAGAGAGAAGCTGCGCAGGTAATAGGTTCAATACCTTCAGTAGCCACAACTTGAAGCTTCTCATCGTCGGTGATGTTCCTCCTTCCTCTTTTTGCCGGCACCACTGACCTTGACGCCATAGCTTGCTCATTTTCAAGGTTGATTTGTTGGTTGTTTCTCGTGACTCTCTAGGCTGTTAGTGTCTCTCGTGCGCAACATATAGTATCCGAGGGTATGACGCGAAAGGCGCGATTAGAATCGATAGAGCAAATTAAGTGATTTCTAATTTTAAATGTAATAGAGAATAATACGCAAAGAATTTGTTTTCGGGTGACTCAAAATGAAAATTGCATCGAAAATGCATTGATCATTTGCGACTTCATAGTGTAATAAACGCAACTAGTTTAGAGCTTTATTTCATCATATTCCAAAACCAAAGAATAGAGAGTCTAAGGCATGCAAATTTCCATCAGTATATAATAAGAAAAATATCACGTGAGATAAAGTTAGTTTCATCGTAACCTGTGCACCATATTTTTTCACCTAATACATCAAGTATATTATGCATAAATTATGTTTTTTATCTCACGAAAAATCAAACAGATCAAACAATTATGGATGAAACATGAGGGTATAGCTTGAAATTGTAAGCATTCAAGTTTAGGAGAATAGAGACGAACAAATAGTCTTTTAGTTTGTAGTGAGACTAAGGTGGTTATGAGTATGGGGGTAGTTTTTTCCGAGAGACTAGGGTGGTCATAAGAGCTGAGGGTGATTAACGATGAGCCTGGGGGCGGGGAAGGGGGTGGCTGCTGAGGAGGGTAGCTGATGTCTAATGGGGTTGGAAGTGGTGGCTGGCAGGGGAGGGAGTGAGATTTGTTTTCTTTTTCTAAAAAAAGTTCATAAGTCATTTTAAAAGGAAAAGAAAAGTCAAATAAGTTTTAACTAATCGAAAAGATTACTAGGTAAAATGCTCAATTTGAGTAGATGTATCCCAAAAGTGGATTTATTGAATTATCAAAGTTAAGACCATTATGAGAAGATAGGCAAATGATATTTTTCTTGTTAATCTTTCCTTTTATTTTTTATACTTTCATGGTTGTCAAATAAAATTTTCCTTTTAATTAACATAGAGATTAATATCATCAATTTATAATATAAAATTGCACAAAGCTAATTTCACAAAAGTAAATTTGAATAATTTATACTAACATACAACAAGAAGATATATGGTCAAAGTTTGTTTTTAAACAAAAATATATATATATAATAGAGTAGAAACAACCGGAAAGAACTGACGTATTGTTAAATTGAAAATTTATATCAAAATCACATGTTAATCAATGTTATTACTTATTAATGTTACTTAATTATCCTCTTCTAGGTTCTTGAATACAACACTCTGGATTATATCAACAATCCTTGCTAATAAGCAATAACCCACCTTATTTAAAACAATTTCAGTTTTTTCATTAATAAGTTCAAGTGTTCCGCGTCACAGTCTAATTAGGCTTAATGGCTCATATTATGTTATTCATCTACTCAGAATAATTACAACACTTCCCTAAACAAAAAATTCCATTTAGAACCTTACTATATATATGGAAAAGTTTTATACGACTAAAACAACTTGTATCAGTGCAAGAATCATGTCTGAGCAAAATTGGCCATATAAACCTCCATAGAATCATTAGGATTGCAGTCATGAAACAATCTGAACAATCTAAAATATCATGAAACAATCATACTTATAATCCAATTGTGATTCTTAAAACATTGGTGCACCTACTTGATTCTCTAATGTGCAGCACAACTCTGTAGAGTAGATTAATCTGGATAATCAAGATACAGTTTAACGCAACTTGACAAATACAAGTATGAAATGGCAATGGAACCAACTTAGTTGCTCAATAATCACCATAAACAACTAAAGAAAATTACACACCGGAAGGACAAACCTGTAATGGCCGAGGAATGATTCTATATACCTCGAGCTAAATGGTAGACTACCTTCTAAATAATGTCTTACAGGCAAATCACTCAGACATCCTTAGAAGACCAGAAACACATAATCATTATTTCTACATGTTACAACTCTTGATCATTATCAGAGAACATTCGGGGTGTAAAAGTGGTGCTACCCTGAAGTTTTTATCCATGACTCCAAAATCTCTTGCCTTAATGAGCTTACTACCTTTCCTCTCCACCCCCAACCTTAAATCTATACTATCATCAAGGACTCTACGTGGGTACTCTGCGAACTATTTACAATCCCGTTCAGCTGCATTTTACCTACCTATCGAAAGGGAAATCCACATCACTTTCAGTGACCTTGAAAGGCTGAGGATGCTGGCCTGTGCAATACAGATTCCACATCTTGAAATATGCCCTATCAAGATTCTTTACCTGGGTTATCAAATGAAAATTGTCTCAGTTGAAAATACCATGCTTCTAAAAGAGCAGATTTAGAGAGAGAACTGAAGAACTTTACCCAGCGGCTAGTGTCGAACAAGGGACAAGTCAAACGAATAGCCTTCAGTTGATTTCTAAGGGTCTGAAGCTTTAATGGATTTAATGCCAGTGAAACAGCCCGCTCTTCATATTCTTCTATGCTGCCAATACCAAGAGCAGTGTGGTCAATGAGCAGAGCTCCTTTGAATAGCATAACTTGTTAACAAGGGAACAAAGAAATTCTGCACTCCACAATATTAATAAAATGCACTTTCATGTCTTTGTTGAGCCATTAACATGATGCTTCTAATACCCTTGTTTTTACTCATGAGGCCCCAAAAGTAAAATCTCTTCCCCCTTCCACTCGCACTCTCCCACGCCCACACACACACCCATGTCACATGTGCTCATACCAGGTCATACCTCTAGAAGCAAAACATGCTTATAAACATGACACATTGGGAAGCATGTTGACCGTAATATGCATACAGCTAACATATCAAAGCACGAACTGTAAATGGTTACCTGTTCACTATCATCTCCTCCCCAAGTCCAGTAGCAAGACAGAGTGAGCCAGCAACTCTTGTAGCCATTTTCTCTAGGGGCAATGTAATCATTGGTAAACCAGCCCAGAGGATATCTGTGCCCGTAGTATGTCCATTGCATAAAGGCCTAAAAGGGCATTCATACATCAAGGAACTGAAGCAATCCAACAAAGAAGCACAAGAAGGCAAACAAAAAAAAATCTGTTACGTGTCCAAAAACAGATCAGCCAAAGCACTGCGTCTGATGTGCTCATTTTTTACAGCAACATCTGTGAAAACTATCTGATCCTGTGGTACTCCTTGAGCAGCAGCATCTATAAAAGAAAATTAAACACTAATGGCGAAGGTGGTTTGTGGATAGAGTAGGCATGTGAAAATTAAAATTATTCGAAAAATTTCATTATCCAGTGGAAGTAATTACGATCAATTTTTTTTCCCATATAAACAATTACTATAAAAAAATCCTTCTCAGGGACGCGGGATACTTACATGCACGTAATCTTGATTCTCCAGCAGCTGGAAATTTCAGAAGCCACAAGGCACTTTTTGGCACACGTTTGAGAATATTGCACCTTGAAATAAAAACAAGATTCCAAGTGTCATTAGCAAATAGTTACTGCATTACACTACATGGAAAACATTAAGTTGTGGGTGAAGTAACATGATAGGACTACCAGGTAGTAAAAATTTCAGGATCCATCTTGTATAGTTGATTGAAGCATGCAAACAAGAATTTTTCTTCTGGAAGGCCATAATCTGAACGTTTGGCACGACAATTTGGATCCAATAGGCCTCTATTTTTCTGGGTAAAGTAAAAAATGATTTATATATATATATTCACTTGGCAGAAGCACTTAAGAGTATGCATAAAATATCCAAAAGGCAGGAAAGCCAACCTGTTTGTAATCATTTACAAAGTAGCAATGAGGAAGATGAACCAGCTTCTCGGAGTATATATGAGCAGAACGGAAAGGAGATACAAACTAGAGCAAAGGAGTAAGATATTAATTTTTAACAATATGTAAATGGAAACGGCAAGAAGCAATATGTTCAATGCAGTAAACACATTTTCTTTCCACTCCAAAGCATTACTTCATATAAATGATTTACAGCAAAATAATAATTTCCTCACACCTCATCAGTAACCAAATAGTCAATGTATGATGCCCCCATCGTGCCTGGAAAGCCCATGTATGAGACCTGGATAGGTGCTGGTTGCATGGCAAATATCTCATTTCTGGCACCCTGTTTAGTGTGTACACATGTGAGGAAAATCAGAAAACATAAGGTTCAAGTCGCTCCTATATTGCTCTGATAGTAATGTAAAGGAGTTCCGGTGAAGGGTGACATAATGAATTCTTCTTAACCTTGGTGTAGCCATTGAGGTTGACAAGAATCTGTATGTTATCCTCATTAATAAGTTTGGCGATCATATCTGATGACATAGCAGAAACATCCACAAAATGTTCAGCTTCAGATTGAGTTCGTTGTCTCCACTCAGTCCCATCATTGGGGCTTAATGCATAACAGAAAACCTGGAGAGAAACTTTTATCTGATTACCACAAGAAAAAGCACAAAAACCAGATAGAAATTTCTGCAAAAACTAAGACTTAGGATAGTGCCTCAGAATACCTCAACATTTTCTCGATTGTGCATGCCAAACACAGACCCCATCAGATGTGAAAGAGGATGGTTGCCAAAGTCACTGCTCACGTATCTGCATAGCATAATTAAAATATAATGAGGGTGGCATCAGAAACTCCGTTGAAATGATACTACTGGATCACTGACATACCCAATTCTAAGCCTCTGATAACCGCCTTCACTCTTTACCGGAATAGGTAGTGGGTGCTTGAAGGGAGACAGTGCATAACGGGATGCAACTACTGAGCAGTGTTGCGCATACTTGCGGCTAAAAGATGAGTCATTAGTTAGGCCTCAAATTCACCCTTTCTGTTGACAGCAGTTGACAAGAAAGCTTACCTTATCTCAAGAGCAAGCAGAGGATCAAGAGGATATGCAATTGCATGAAAAGGCTGTACACTGGGAAGAACTGACATCTGAAACCGACATCAGCATAATCAAGAGAAATTTAACAGATACTTCTACATTGTACAAAACATTAACCACCAGGAATAAGTTAACAAGGAATCACACATCAGAAGCGCCTCTAACCTTAACTTGTCGCCGGATTATTCCCTCAACTTCCACAAACATTTTGTCTCTATCTTCCCAGCTGCAAACACACTGCACGGAATGTAACGAGCTTTAATAGTTAATAAAAAAGAACTTATATTGTAAAAAGGAATGGGAATCAAGCATGAACATTCACCATATAGATTGGTACGATAGGCATGCTCCAAGTACGATTAAGAATTTAAAAAATGAATATGCCAAGACAGAGGGCCAACTTCTTTGACAAACACCAAAAAATTGGTTTTTATAAGCAATGAGATGATACTTATAATTATTTTAGTCTACATAATATACATTATCCTTCTATCATTATATGCAAAAAAAAAAGGCAAGCGACGAACTATGAAATTGATGCATGCAGTGGTTTCCAAATTGACCTAGATATCTCACAGCAAGATCATTTCATTCTCTTCTCTTTTTACACTTCCTTTGTTATGGAAGATGCAATAAATTTAAATTAATAAACAAACACAAAGAGCAACACACTAATTTCCACATCCTTCATCACTTTATACTCATACCTGTAATGTATGAAGAAGATTACAAGTTGCTTCCGGGAAATCTGAGCGTAAAATCAATGCTTGTTTGTAGCTTTTGATTGCCGCCTCCACCAGTCCACTACAGTAAGAATAAATCCAAAATATTTAGTTCATTCAACGACGTTGTATTAGAATATTGAGGCATTTTTACCTGTCTTTATAAGCTGAAGCCAGATTAGCATGTGCTTCAGCCATGGTTGGACGTATATTGATAGCGCTAGTATAGTCCTGCAGGGCTTCACTCACTCTTCCAATCTCCTTATAAGTATTTCCTCTATTCACGAGCCCATCAGCAGCCATTGGATCAATACGTAAAACTTCGTTATAGCAAGATATGGCCTCTGCATAGTTACCCTAATCAAAGAAACGAAATGACGGTCAAAAGACATGAAGGTGAATGAACTTCAAATACAAACGAAACATCAGGTGATCAGAATACCTGCTGCTTATGTATTACTGCGAGGTTGTTGAAGGGAGCAGACAATCCAGATGTAACCCTCAATGTTAACTGATAATAATTACTTGCCGCTGCCGCCATATTCCTGTCCACAAGAAATATCTATAAATATCCAAATAAAATACTGAGAAGTATTTAAGGAAGATGAAGACTAAAAGCTTTACCACTCCATATAAATGTTTCCAAGGTTGGTTAAAGCTTGAGGGTGATTAGGTTGTAGCGAAAGACATTGCTTAACAAAAGAGTATTCAAATTATTAGATACCAAAAATATATTAGGAGGATCCAAAAAACTAAAATTTCCGCTGCTCTCCTTGAGGAGCACAAGAACCTACATGGTAACACTGAATTGCTTCCTCAACTCTGCCCACATCTTTAAGCGCATTACCCTAGAGCACGAGAAGATGAAAACTTAGGTGCAGTACAAGTAACATGACAACAAAGAGAGTAACATATCAGCAGGTAGCCAGGAACGAACCAAATTATTGTAAGCCTCCAGAAACCCTGAATCACAGTTAATGGCATCTTTGTAATGAAGAACTGCCAAATCCAACTGCCCTTGCTCATAATACGTACTAGCTAGATTACCTGGCATTTGTGAGAACATGGTGCCAAGTCACAAACAAGAGAATGTTATTTTGGTGAATTGCCAATCAAATTGCATTGAACTCAAAATTAAAAGCCATAAACCCCACCCAAACTTTCTTACAACCGAACACCCCAACATGAAGCAGATAATACAGATGAAAACCATGTATTGGCTACCAATCTAACATAAGCTACAATAGTTTTACCTTAATCAAGAGAACAAGCCTAAACAAATATGAAGAAACTTAATAAGCACTCCCATCATTAGAATATTCGACGGAAACATATCCAATAGTTAGCCTTCCTCCTCCAACTCCCAATCCCCTTCAAAAAATACATTCGATTTGGGCCCAAGGGTGAGGGGCAGGCAAGGCAGGAAGTGTGTACAGAGTGTTGGTACAAACAGCGCCCTCGGTTCTAAAAGCGCAAGGCGCTCTGAGGTTCATAAGCTTTCCGGAGCCAAGGTGTGAGGTGAAGGAAAGTGCATCAATCATGCCATTGCGCACTCTTTCTGTAAGAATCCTTATACAATATATTTTTACTTTTGTTATGCCCTTTATTTCAAGAACCCTCCTCCTTCCCCTCTCTATAAGGCGGGGTATATATTGAAGAGTATCTAAAGGGATAGAAGCGAGAAAAGAATCAAATAAATAAAAGAAGACCAAAAGGAGGAGTGCTTCATGTTCCTCGAGTGCACTCATGTTTGCTTGAATCGATGAAGCAGGTGTCCAGGTGCCATGCCTTTTAAACCTAGATAAACAAACGTGACAAAGGATCGCGTGCCAATTATGCCCAACAAAGTTGAATTAAGGACAAATATAATACTTACCTAACAGTGTACACTTCTATCAATAGACAGAACCTAGTTAAAACGAGCAGTGTTACTTTGTGAATCGCAAGATGATTTCATATTTTTCTAAACTAGCTAAACAAAGAAGCAATCAGCAAAGCTTGACTCGGAGAAAGGGATGTAATTTCTTAGCCTTACAGATAGATGCAACTGCCATTAGTAGGAAAGAAACATCCAGAACACCACAATAACTCCAATGTCAAAGAAGCATTAAAATTGACAACCAATTGCTTTTTTCTGGGATCTCATACTGTTGAAACAATGGTAACAGTATTGAATTCAGCTGAAAATTAGCAAACAGCTCACCGTATGCCATTGCATAATTGGGTCGCGCCTGAAGAGCACGCTGATAGCACATTACAGCTTCGTCACTCATTCCCAAAGCCTGAAACAAGGAAGAATAAAAGATTGCTTTTTCCTCCCTATACCACTGTGTTGACAAACTTTCTCAACCTCATAGCGAAAGGCACACCAATTTACCTTATAAACATTTCCTAAGTTCAAGTACGCATCTGGAAAAGACGGTTTTAATTTCACTGCTTCCTGAAAAATATAAAGAATGGAGGAGGTGAAACCGACATAAAAGAATGAGAGCAAATAGAACGATGAAGTGATAACTATTTTAAAAAGGGTCAATGTGGGTGTGTGTATATCTAGTATACGGAGCACAAACGAATTTTTTCCTAGTCTATTCATCTTTCACAATAATAACCAAAAAGCAGGTAGACATGAGCTCCAGTTTACCTTATAATAATGCAGCGCCCTATTTAGATCACCTGACTCCATGAAAAGGCCAGCAAGATTTGACCATGCAACCGCAAAAGATGGGTTTATACGCAAAGCCTCAAGATAGCAACTATAAGCCTGCACCAAATAGATTCTAGAATGTGACTTCTCGGAAATGGAAGTAACAACAATACTGAACATCATTTCCTGCCCTGTAGCTATAAATTATCTGTATTGAACTGCAAATTAAGACAATTACGGACATGAATTACTCCTGTCAGGTAACTCAAGCGATCATTGATGAAGAAAGCAAAACGTGTGTATGTGTGCCCGGGGGGGGGGTCAACAAGATAAAAATCAGATTGTTGAGAGCCAAATTATCTTTCTACATTGTCACTATTAATTTGGTCCCCTTTTATATAAGCCATATCGACCAAATAGGATGATCATCTAAAGAACAGAGTAAAATTCAGAATAAAACAGAGCTGAACACCAATGCACGCAAGAGATAAAATTCTACAAATCATCTAAAGTATTTGTTTTCATTTTGTCGTATATTTAAAGGGGGGTCATATGTTTCAAGAACCCTATATATAAAAGTTTGTAGGTCTGAGAAAGCCATTTTCCACAAAAGAAATAAGAATCTGCACAAAAATTGGCAAATTTTGGTGGCGTCGGAAGAAGGGAAGCAATTTAAATTCCACAGTTTATCTACATGGTGATTGTAACAGCAAGATAACAATTCTACAAATTATGCATCCATATCGATCTAAGAAGTTTAAGATTACCACAAGTAGCAACTTTTTGTAGAGGTTGAGGAACAATAATCTAACATTAATAAGTTCAAGCACTTCCCTCCAGAGTCCGGACTACTTTCTACCTCTCTCCTGCCACATAACTTAAAAGGAGAAAGACTAATCACTAAAGCAAGATATATTGACTAGACCAAAAAAGCTACATACGACTCAAGACAGGAAACATATTACAACCATAATCTCTTAATTTTCTAGAAAATAGTACTACATGCAGAAATTGACCAATAGCTCACGCAACAACCTGCAATAAAGCATAGCTAAAACACATCATCTTATACTTTTAGCAATTTACGCATTCAGAATTTCCATTTAAGTATGGCAGAAATGAACATCTGCTAAACATCACTGTATAGGACTTACTTCTCGCACTAAGCCTTGTCCCTTCATCAAATTTCCAAGATTGCTGTGTGCATCAACCTGATCAAATACACAGAAAGTTCAGCCAACGTATTCCAGTGAAGTTCAAAATTCTGATTCTAAAATCTCTTGGACAAAAGGTGGTTGTCGAGGGAGAAAAGAAGGGGGGATGAGTGACAGGCTGCAGGATTCAGGTTCAACAATCTAACCAATTGAGGATTTAACGCAAGAGCCTGGCGGCAACATTGGGCTGCCTCAGTCAATCTCCCTTTTCGCATGTAAGCACTAGCTAAGTTTGACCAGGCATCCGCAAAACTTGGCCTGAGCTGTTAGTATAATGCATAGAAAATTTCATTAAACACTAAGAGACAAATTCAGGGAAAGAAGAACATAATTCAACCTCATTACTTACAAATGGATACAGATCACTCCAAGTTAGGCACAAATAAGTTAAATTCGTTACATGAAAAAAGAGACATGTTTGACAGCTGAAAGTTTGAAACATATGAGTGTATTACACACTTCTGCCCTTTAAGTTGTATTCATTACGTGGAAATTGAAGGACAAACTGTCAAGCATGCACAAGCTTTTGCAAAGAAAAAAAATAGATAAGATGCCAACGCATCTACCTTATGATTCGAGCACGGTAGTCAGGCACATACTCAATAAAGATACTTTAGCCTTATGTAAGCAGAGTCATTGATACAAACCATCTTCACATAAACACAGCTACAAGCTACTGCTGACATGGTCTCTTCTTTTGACTGAATATGCGTTCAGGTTGGTGTACCATTCTCCAGAAGAAGAAAACAGACTATAAGTGCACTTTGTGCTTCCCTTTAATACCAACTATAACTTGAGACAAGCTCTCACTTCATACACATATCAAAGGTGTAAAGGCTTGGTACAGATAGGTTGATTTGCAGCGGAGATTAGCTGCAAATATTGTATTCTGATTCATCTCTGGTAAAAACAGACAGCCAACAGAGTACTATGAAAAGACCCCCAACCCCCAACCCCCAAAAAAAATATAAAATTGAAGATAGTGAAAAAACAACCAATACAAAATTAACCAAGAAAGCCCAGCTAAGGGAACTAGAAATCCTATGATCGAAAGAAATTTTGGGAAAAAGCGGGCCAACAATGAAATGCATGATGCCAGAAAAAACCTAATAAAGCTTCAAATGAGAAAGGACATAACTTGCTAGAAATATCACCCTGTTCCAAAGCATAACGATGTAAACAAAATTGAAATTTAATCAAGCGTTGGGTGGCACACTGTTACGTAATCAGAGTGGCATGTAAAGGCTGATTTTCCACTAATAACATACCTCAATAGCAATTAAGTAGTAGCGGATTGCTAGATCAACATTTCCTTTTTCCTGTAAGTGGAAGTAGCGTTAAGACTTAAAGTCCACAGGCTATAGAATATAGCTAAAGCATACCACATGTCAACCCATTACAATCACCTTCCATGCATTTGCCATGTTGCCAAAACACTCTGCAAAATGCGGGTCAATCCGTATAGCCTCTTCATTTCTAGCAACGCACATATCAAAATCATGCAACTGCAAAATGGTAACAACAACGGTAACGATCAACTAAACTCGGTGCAAAAACTAAATAAGTAACCGATAGCGCAACGTCAATTAAAAAAAAGAGATACTACCTGATAATGTATCGCACCCAAAAGGAGCAGATTATCTGTGCGTAGTGGGTTTCTCTCATAAACAGTATTACTGTGCTCCAAAGCTTGTTTATAGTTGCCACTCTTGTACATTTCATGTGCAACACCCAGCAACACATCTTCTTCTATATCCGATCACAGAAGAGTGTATATTAGCACAAACTGCACAATATAGGGAGCACACCATCGCGAATCATGCAAATTTCCTCCACCCACTCACAAATGGAACCACAATATAGGGACCGAATAAAAAGTCACTCGTTCCCTAAAATCCCATGTCAGTAAGCAGCTGGGCCAACAAAAAGCTTCCAAATGGTGACACTACCCCAACTCTCGACACCCCAAAAATCGTAGCTCATGACTGTCCTAGAGGCTTGCTGATACGCATTTACGAAAAAACAAACAATATCTCTACAAGATTATCCAGGTAACAAACTTCTGACTTCTAAATTGCATCAAGCATAAACAATATCTCTACAAGAATAAACAACAGCTAGTACAAGCAGAAGTAAATGAGCAAGGTCATAGATTTTTGGAAAAACTTTAGTTATTTCCTTAAATTGCATCAAAGTATGATCACAACCAGCACATGATTAAACAATCCTGAGGACTTATAAATAATGCACGTCTCGGATCATATAGAGCTATGTATTCCCAAGATATGATATTATTATATTCTTTTCTCCCTGTCCCACTAATCATAACAAGATCGTGTCTCGGGACTACGTAGCTCCATGTACTCTAACGTGTCCCTAATAAATCGGCCATAAACCTCGTAAATGAATTTAATCCAACCCTATGCATCACAATTAACTAAACTTGTAAATTACAAAGAAATTCAATCCTCAGCATCAAACACTTTCTAATTCGCTTCTTCCGATCGCCATTAATCATAAAGCACTAACAGTCATCACAGAACTCATAAACTAACTCACTGATCAGCAAAAATCAACAATTCAAAGCAGAAAATAAAAATTAAAAATTAAATATCGAGCAATTGAAATAACGATCATAAGAAGAAAAACCTTGACGAGACTCAGCGCCCTTAAAATTGTTCAAATTGACATCAGACTTAAGATCAAAAGATGAATTTGCGAGCTGAAGATCATTATGATTATAATTATACTGTTGTTGACGCGATTCACTGCGTAACGAAATCATATTTGATTCCGAAACCCTAACAAAAAAAGATGATCACATACAATCAACACACTCTCTCTTACTTTCCTCAGTTAATTGAGTCTTAAATTACGAATTATGAAAGATGAATTTTGCTTTGATCTCACACTTGATGATGATGATGATGTTGATGTTACAACAGAAGGAAACAGATGAAGATGGGTGTTTCTGCTGAGAGAGCCTAATTTAACGACATTTGTCTACAAGACAACAATAGGAGAGAGAGAAGAGATGGTAGATCAGGGCCGTTGGGGTGTAGGGTGAAGATACAGTTGCCGTTTACGAATGAGTTCTGACTACGACAATGTTCATGGTATACTCGGATTTATTAGCGGGGATTATACTTAGGAGTAAGACTATTTTTTTTACTCATCATATTTAGCAAAAATATAAGGTTGGACAATAAATACATCACACACATATAAATATGGGCTAATATTGAGATGTGTGTGACCATAAGCCTTTATCGACTCTATATTTTAGATTATTTTATGGTTAATAAATTAAAATATTTACTTAAAATTGTCTAATATTGTCAATGATAACATCCTAAGTATCATACAAATAAAATTATGTGATCTATATTGTGTGTTTTGCATGTAACATACGTAAGCTAATTCGGGTGTAGAAAAAATAAGTTTAGAGCTCATTTGTGCATTTATAGCTCTCATGGTACAAAATAAGCACA
Organism: Patellifolia procumbens; assembly: GCA_947645195.1. Taxonomy (NCBI): domain Eukaryota; kingdom Viridiplantae; phylum Streptophyta; class Magnoliopsida; order Caryophyllales; family Amaranthaceae; genus Patellifolia; species Patellifolia procumbens. The sequence goes on from CANSGD010001485.1 coordinate 214,638, forward strand.
AATTATCAAAAGAGGTGGTTTAATTTTAACTTAAAATTAGACTAACCTAAGCCCATCACTTTATTCAACAAGCTCATTACTCTCACGTCATAAAAAAGCTCATTATTTTATTCAAAAAAATATTTTATTCTCTCCTTTCTATTAGACTTGGGCTGTTACCTAATTTTAAATTAAAATTAGATAATTTCTTATAAGATAAGTTCCAAAATAAGCAACAAATATTTCATATTACACCCAAGTCTACTGAAATGACATATTTACAAGGACCACAACTATTCTTTTCTCGTTTGCACATTTAGAAGTCTCTAGAATGAGCAACAAAATAAGTTTTGGACAATTTAGAGGTATAGAGATATAGGCTATAGCCCATGAAAATGCGTTGATCTTACATACACATTATATTCTCCTTTATTGTTTTTTCTACTTAGTATTGAGGATAAGAGCATCTTAAATATCTTACCTAATAATTTTTTCCGTGTGGTAAGAAGTGGCCCGGACCCTGTTCGGCTATTAAGCCAGACACTTTTAAAGAGGGAAAATAATAAGGAAAATCCTACTCTCAAAATGCCTCTAATAGAGATTGAACCGCCAATCTTAAACTTTCCACTATGCTAAGCTTTACTTGATAAATAAATTAGGAAATATAGTATGGGTTTTTGATGTCCATGCACAAAATATATTTAGATTATGCCACATGCGTAGACCGTAGTAGAAGTTTAGAACCTGTCAAAATAATTAGAGGGTAGGATTGTCTTTTTGAAGATTAAGGATTGATTTAGGAATAATAGGAAAAACCAAAGAATAACAAACGATCACACGTACTGGAACAACTAAAGAGACAATGCAATGAATCTGAGATTTTGTACCATGTTCTGGAGAATCTGACTTTTCTCCAAGTTCTATCTTCTTGCCCACAAGAATAAATTCCAACTTCAGTTTCAACCTATGTCGTTTTCCAAAAGATTATTTTATGAATTTATACACCATCTGTTCTAGTTTATTAGAAAAATTGACAGGAAAAATTTTAATGTATGACTACTCCACTTAAAATAATCTCAACTATGCGTTCTTCTAGAATAATTCAAAATATTGGAATTACATTTTCAAAATAATCCAAACTTTATTCTTATTATCTAATGATCCATTTTGGGAGTATTATATATTTCCTCCGTTTCTAAACAAGTGACACATTAAGATGAATCTACGATTAAAGTCTACAATTATCAATAACTAAAAATTATAAAAAATTTATATTTAAAAAATTCTCATTAAGATGAATCTAACAAGATCCCACATGACTATGTTTTTTCTAAAATGCAAATCACAAAATCTAATTAAAAACTAAATTGTGAATAGTAAATATTATGCAAATGTGTCACTTATTTAGAAACGGAGGAAGTATATAGTTTGAATTGATTTAATAAGGTACCCAATAGTTTGGATTATTTTAGAATAATTAATAGTTAGGATTATTTTAATCAGAATGGTCATCGTTGGGATTATTCCTGATATTTTTTCCTTTCTTTTTGGGTGTCCCAATTTATTAGTCCCGTTTGTACAATTTCCTTTTATAGAATTTTTTTTCCCAATGCACCCTTATGTGGAATTTTTATCCTCTTTGAGTATATATTTTTTCAATTTTGCTCTTAATTTATGATACAAGTACGGACCACAAAGAATGATTAATACCACAGCCAAATTTGGATTCTATTGAAATTATTTTGGAAACAGCCCAATAGTTTGGATTATTCTCCAAACCTTGTCATAAATGTTTTTTGTACTTTTTTTTGTACCACAATATATTCTCCAAACCTTAATTTTAGTGAAGATGAGAAATAAGACATATATTATGGGACGAAGGGAGTACTAAATGTTATCACGAGAGATCATCACTTTAGGCTCAGTTCTTTTCAACTTATTTTCAATCTTATTAGAACAAATAAGTTATGCCAAGTTCAAATAGGTTAAGCTAAGTTCATATCAGTAAAATAAACAAAAATACGATTCAACCCTCTTACAAGTAAAATTTGAACTTTGCTTGACCCTCTTACAAGTAAAGTTTGAATAAGTCCAGAATAAGTTAAGATAGTAAAAAATAAGCAAAAATAACATACCCTTATTGTCATATTTTCATTATTTTTTTTCTTTCGTCAACCTTATCCAACTAACAATAGATAGAAAAAATTTGTTTTCTTTAAGTTTGTAAGGTTTTTTTTAATGAACAATACAAATAGGAAAAATGACCGAGGCTCAGTTAGGCAACAAATGACGGTAAAGGTGTGAGTTGGGTGGGACGGGTTGGGCCGAGATGGGTTGAATTGAGGAACTTTGACACGGTGCAAGTCGTCCTACTAGTTAGCGAACATGGATGAGAATTGAAACAATTCGGGGTGGGTTACGGTTCGACCAAGTCCGAGTTAGGGTGGGCTCGACATGTCGAGTCGGCTGGTGCAAAAAATATACTCTCTCCCTTATTATCAAATAAGGACGTTTTGACTTTTATTACTATTTACATTCTACTCTTTGACCACCCTATATTATCTATAGATGATGGAAAATATAGTCATGTGCGTTCTTGTTTGATTCATCTTAATGTGTGGTCTTTTTAATGTTAATTTTTTATACTTTTTACTCATGCGTAATTAGATATATTCTTGTTCAAAGATATGCATTGACAAGTACAATCATACCCCTGTGAAATACGTTTTTTTAATTCGGACCTAACTAGGTGACTACAGATGGGTCGGGTTACATTAGGTGTATAAAACATATTTTTCCATCTAAAATAGAGAATCATCAAGCCGTTTTTGCCCGTGTGATAACGTATTGGCTTACTCAGCGTTTTGCAACGGAAAAATCATTAAAATAAACTTTATTAAATACTCAAACCATAAAAACTGTCAACCATAAGCCAAACCTCGAAAGTGATTTAAAACCAACTTAAGGAACTTAAAATAAATAATCCATAAAGTAACTTAATAAAAGTAACAAATATAAGAAGCAATAAAAGTGAGAAAGCGATTTCTCATCAGTGCTTCCCAAATCCCAAATGAGTAAATGTGATGATGCATCATATCTTCCAAACCTGTAGGCAAATACTCAATTGAAGACTGCTCGCCAATAAAAAGGGTCATCACAAGATCAATAGGCACAACACAACCATGATCGACATTAATAAAATCACGTAATCAGCAAAGCTGAGTACATACGTAACAATAAAAGACACAAACCTAACATGATACTATTCAGCAACAAAACATGATCAATAATTATACTCAGAGACTTAACTCATTAAATAAGACCTGACTTCACAAAACATACAACATGATAATTCATTTAATTAATTGAATAGTCTATGGATCGAGTTGTCCAACCAAAACCAGTTTTCAATACAAAAGTCGAATTACGAGCCCGACTTTGTGATCCCTTGACCAACGATATCGAGGACCCTTTAAAAATAAATAGCGCACAGTGATCAATCCGGCCCCAAGAAAAGCCATGGACTACCACCATGTACTCCAACTCATAGTAGTCCAAAATTTCAGACGTGCACAGGTCTAAAGCTATTGTTATTCTCTTTCACTTTAAGTATTAATATGTTATTCAATGTTAGACTCTAACAAATTAAAGCAACCAACACATAACATGAATACAACAAATATTCCTCTTCTATCTTAAGATTAAATAACGTAATCAAACAATTCCAATTGACCAAGAATTAATTCTCCAATTTATTTGTTGACTTAAATCAACAATCGAATGTCTAAAGACCACAAATCTACATACCCTACAAAGCACTCGGTCTTTGCAAAGTAGTAAAATAATAATAACAATAAGGAAAAATTGCCTAGAATAATGCAATATTTTGGCGATTCGCAAATAATAATGCAACCTTAAGATTACTCTGGAATAATGCAACCTTTATACCCCACTAGTTTCTGACCCGGGCAATGCCCGGGTTGGGTTTTAGTTAGTTATAATTTACATTATATCTAAATTTCAGTATTAAATAGTTTAAGATTAACAAAATATTATAAACTAATTAGTAAACTGATATATATTATATTTTGGTAGTTATTTACATATAATTCTCATCTAACTAACGTACAAATTGTTTAATGTTTAAAGGACTCTTATATTAAGAGCTAATAATTTTCTTTATCTCGAACTTAAAATTATTTTCTTTTATAGGTATAGTAGTGTCTTTCTAAAAATAATCATTATACGCTTTGGTGGTTTGAAAAATAAAATAACTTGAAGTTAAAGTTGCCATAATATACAAATGATAATTTGATAAAGTTAACTCTCAAAATAAAATAAAAAACACAGCAAACATGTTTCCTCTAGACTATTATTGATATTGTCGACATTATAGAGTCACATAATTACCCTTTTTCACTTTTATTTCTTCTATAAATTCATCAATTCACTTGAAGAACTTGTGCTACAATAATTATACTATGATTACTTATTCTCATCTGATCAACATGGGTTGAGACGTCCAAATGAACAATGAGCAAAAATATAGCCTTGGGTGTACCATGCTCATAATACACAGAGGCGTATAATAAAACTTGTCTAAAATGAGGTGTGTCTGAATGATTTCGAACAGATTTATGAAGAAAAATCATGATTCATCTAGGTAAAAAATAATTGCTTCTCATCTATGGAGATTATTTAGTTTGAGATTATAATGCATGGTTTCCTTTTGGGTCTTATTTGCATACCAATTTCAAGATGTATAAATCTATATTCCCAACTTAAATTGCGTGATTAAATATTTTTTTTTTGTGGGCTTGTGTTTGACAATAATCTGCATTGGTTTGATATTACATGTATCATCAAGATTCATTACATTGCATACATTAACTTGAAATTCTCTTACTGGGGACTATTTTTAAGTAGTACATACTTGTGTCGCCTAGTTGATAGTTGACCAAATAGGAATATCTTTTTTGAAAAAAGATGTAAAGTGTATATCGAAATATATTTTTGAGAAACCAACTTAACTTTTCTAAAACTTATTTTATTAATTAATGGTGACCAAAAAGATTTTTGAGAAATTCGATGAATTTGTTTCTTAGACAATGCTTAAAGATTATAGAATTCCCTCTATGCGTTATTTTTAAACTTATTTTCCATCATACCGTCCACGTAGGCTTGGTATAACGTTCGTTTTTCTTTTTTGCAAAAAAAGTTTAAAACCGCTACTCCAAGTAGTGGTTTTACAAAGTAAATTGCTACTCCAAGTAGCGATTTAATAAATAAAACTGCTACTCCAAGTAGCGGTTTACCTTTGCAAAAAACCCTCACCCCACTTACAGTAAGTCATACAACGAAACTTCAAAAAAAAAAGAGGTAAAATCCGCTACTCGGTATAAAACCGCTACTCCAAGTAGCGATTTTGGTCTATAAATCGCTACTTGTAGTAGCAATGTAGTGCTGAAGCTAAAAAAAAGGGTCCGTTCTTACCCATTCCTACGTGGACGGTATGATGGTAAATAAATTTTAAAATGGTAAGCATTATCTAAGAAAAAATTTCAAATTCGATATGGTGAACCTGTAGTATTGTTTTTTTCTACATGGTGGAAACAAAATATTTTGACTTTCTAAAAAGTCCCTATGATTTTGTATATGTAACTATAGTGACTCTGTGGAATTGTTTTTTCCATATGATAAAAACAAAATATCTAGATTTTCTAAAATGACATTATGATTTTGTATATTTTGTGTTAGGGTGCACCAACTATAAACTGAAACAAAATTTAACTGACCTAACCCTAATTGATGCACCCAAATAAAAATCACCTTTTACCCCCATATATTTCGTAGGATATGCGGGTTCTTCAATTCTAAAACATCATTTGGTATTTCCTTCCGAACAAAAAATGCTCTTATGTCGCCTTTGTGCATGATTACCATCATATCAATTAATATGAGTGACATTATCCATCACTACGCAATTTGGATTCTTTTTGTGTTTAATTTTTTAAAACTTATTTTATTAATTAATGAGTGGTCTAGTTGACACCTTTAGTAAAAATATAAGTTTTTCTTTTTGCAATTCCTGAAAACATATGATAAGTGGATCTTGATTCAAAGTATTTTTCAAGACGAAATTAAACAGTACAAAAATTAAAATTTTCTGAGATTTGAAATGAAAGTTATGGGCTTATTTTATAATTTTACATCAGTTGTAGTTTTAGATAAGGAGTAGTTGTAGCTTTAGATAATGAATGTAATTTTTATTTACGATATAATCATTTTTTTAATTATTGTCTATTGAAAATTAAATGAATTAATTAATGGCAAAGTCTTATAAAAGATGGTCTTACATTAAGCTTAATGTAAGACCATCCCAATAAGGCAATTAAAAGCCCAATTATGCGTGCATACGCTAAGGAGCCCAATAAAAATTGATTATTTAACTTTTCAAGCTAAAACCTTAACTTTTGCGTTTTTTTTTTAACTTTTCAACCTAAGACATTAACTTTTGCATAAAAATCCATAACTAATAGGGCTAATGGAGTAAAGGGTATCAATTCCACATATGATATTAGTTATGAATATTTATGCAATAGTTTAAGTTTTAGGGCGAAAAGTTAAAAAACGCAAAAAGTTAAAAAAACGCAAAAAGTTAAGGTTTTGGGTCGAAAAGTTAAAAAATCAACTTGGCTGGGCTGCTTAGCGTGTGGCGCGCGTCATAGGCTTCTCTAAGGCTTATTGAGCTGTTCTGGGGTTAAGGCTTAACCTAAGACCGTCTTATAGTAAATCAACTCTTAATTAATTTTGTATAATAAAACATATCATAAGTAGATCTTGATTCAAAGTATTTTTCGAGACGAATCTATCGGTACAAAAATTAAAATTTCTGAGATTTGAAATGAAAGTTATGGCTTATTTTATAATTTTATAATAGTTGTAGTTTTAGATAAGGATTAGTTGTAGATTTAGATAAGGAATGTAATTTTATTTGCAATATAATTATTTTATTTAATTATTGTCTATTAAAAATTAAATTAGTTAATTAATTATGTATAATGATGTGGAGCGTTGTGGTAGCTCTTTTCGGGACGGCTTTATTATCTAGTATAGATTTATTTTTAATGAGACAAATTACCGGTGACCTGAAGAAAAGGTAACTTTTTAATTAATTTTTTTAATTCTAAGGAAAAATTGAACTTTCCCACCTTTTTAAAACAAGAATTTCAAAACTCCCACCTTTGCTTTTTTTTTTTTAAACTCCCACCTTAAAACTACCAAACGTTTTAAAACTCCCACCAGTTAACGGAATCCGTCAAAAAATCCGTCCATACACCATTCCATCTCCCTCTTCTTCCTCCTTCTTCTAATCTACTCTTCAACTCCCCTTCATTCTAATTTAGCACCCTTCTTTTCCTTTAACCAAAACCTAATTAAAATAAAAACAACCCATCATATTTCTACACCAAATCCAATAGAAATGTCCAAGCTAATGTACCTCTTCCCCTCCTTATGAAATCAAGAGTTACTAGTACAACACCATCCAGAAAACAACTTAGTTTCCAAACGGCAAACTAGCCCTTGATTCTTGAATTTGATCATTCTCCTAACATCATTCTGCTTCTGGCTGCTATTCACCCCCTCACATTCCAGCAAATAGTTGTATCCATTTGCAAAAGGAGAGTCCCCCTCCTTGGTTGTTTCTGAAACCTACCTTCATCCTCCAATTACTTCATATCCTCAACCTGTTCATTATATGTCACCAGTGCAATGAAAGACTTCCTGATAGCCACATTGTCACTTTGACCTTCATGGTGTTTTGCTGATTTTGCCACCTGTTGGAACTCGTTATTCCATCTGGCCTTTTAGGCAGTTCTTACTGAATTATAACATCCTCCTCTGTCTTGTTTTGTAATCGAACCACATTAGTTTGCTGTGGTTTTGGTCTCCAAACTTTCCTAACAACACCCTCCTACATTCTTGTTTCTGTTCTTAAAACACTTCAGCTCTAGTATCAATTCCTTTCTCATTGATAAAATCAACACATTCTGGCAGTTAGTGATTTGGAGCAACCTATATAAGCACCATAGCATATACCAACTTCTCTTTATCTCTCTCTTAAATGTAGCCTGGTTTACCTTCACAGGCTTCCCAATGCTGAATGCTCTCTAGTATTATTTAAATAGACTCCTCTTCCCCCTAATACTTGAAGTCTATCTTAACCTGAATCCAAGCATGAACCATCTTTATATCATCCTTGGCAAAACCCACATCAGATCTCGAGGCTTTCATATACACATGCGTATATCAAAGAAGGGCCTGGTTCCATTCAACAAAGTATCTCTTTTATCCACTGAGTGAAATCTAACTATATAAACTCCACAAAGCTCCCCAGCTTCTTTTCCTCCTTATAACTATCAAAGGTGGAAATTAATAATTAAGATATCACCATCTTCATCACTTGACGAGAGAGTTGGAACACAAGAGAGACAAGCTATTCAACCTATACGTGAGCAATGAGCAATGAAGGGGAGTTGAAGAGTAGATTAGAAGAAGGGAGGAAGAAGAGGGAGATGGAATGGTGTATGGACGGATTTTTTGACGGATTCCGTTAACTGGTGGGAGATTTAAAACGTTTGGTAGTTTTAAGGTGGGAGTTTAAAAAAAAAAAACAAAGGTGGAAGTTTTGAAATTCGTGCTTTAAAAAGCTGGGAAAGTTCAATTTTTCCTAATTCTAATTAATATATTAACTAAACTTTAAAAAAAAAATAAAGAACCCCCCCACCCCACCCCACCCCCTGCAATCAACCGGCCACCTCCATCACCCCCCTCCTCTTCCCTGAAAACACCATCACCACCAGCCGCATCACGCCTCTCCTACCCCTTTTCCGGAACCACCAACACCAAACCAAGCCTCCACTTTCCTTCCTCCTCCACCGCCACTGCCACCTTCAAGCTTGGAAACCACCCAAACCTTCACTCTTCGAAACCACCATTGCCATGTCTGCCGTTCCTTTTTGTCGCACACTTCTCCGGAACCACCATCCCAAACAACCACTGCCGCGCCGACCAGTTTCCTTGGGGAGGAGAGTTTTGTGGTGGGCGGGGAGTTAACGGAGCGGAGGAGAGTGGCGGAATTTCTGGGTGGGTTTTGGGGAGGGGAAGGGAGTGGCGGGCAAGGGAGAAGGTGGGGTGGGGGGAGGCGAGGGGAGTGGCGGGGAGGGGAGAAGGTGGGGTGGGGGGGATTCTGGGTGAGGGGTTAGGGGAGGGGTAATTTTTTTTATATCTTTTTTTAATTAATTTTTTAATAGATTTGTTTATTAGAACCAATTATTAGCCGACATTTTTCTCATTAAACCTATTATTCAGGTTATATTAGGTTTTATCCGGTTTTGTCTCATTAAAAATAAATGGGGTATAAAGGTTGCATTATTCCAGAATAATCTTAAGGTTGCGTTATTATTTGCGAATCGCCAAAAGGTTACATTATTCTAGGCAATTTTCCTAACAATAATAGTCCAACTTATCCACAAAAGTCCTCGACCTTTGAGAAGTAATAAAATATCCATTAAGGAAAACAACACCAAAAATCCATGAACATATTAATAAACCCTTCACGTGAATTTATAAAGAAACTTCCCTTCCCAAACATGCTTGAATCAAACATCCATTCAATCATGTACTAAACATCATAGGCAATTAACATGCTCAACAACATGTAATTCCAATCAAAACTACGTATGAACGGGTTCCATATACATGGTACTATAAATAATCATAATCCTTAGGACGTGATAATAGTTTAACACATAAGGACATGTACGTACCTTATGTAGACGGAATGAGAGGTCACTTTAAAACACTAGAAGTGGCCTACAGTGAATTCTCTACCTACCAAAATAATAACATAACAATGAATTAATATCTTAATTAATTCACAACAATATAATTTATTTTAAAACGCTTCAAAACTCGTTTTAAAATACTTTAAATTATTAAAGTTCCAACCTTAGTAACCTTTAATATAATACTATAAGTCTATGATTAAAAACCTCAAAAACTCTTACTTTCATACTTAGAACTCACTTTAGATATAAACTAATAAATCTGAAATTATAACTTAAATTTATAAATAATAAGAATCAGATTTTTAATTACTTAAACAGTAAAGTTTCCAACTTTATTTATAAAACATATTAAAACTCATAAAAATCACAACTTTTACATTAAAACTATAATTAAACATTAAATAAGAAATAACCGAAAGAAAAACACGAAAACCGGAAAACAATGAATAGGAAACGCGTGATGGCGCGTTGGGCTGAGGTGGCGACGCGTGGCAGTCACGCGTGCTGCGTTGCTGCTACTGCTGCTTGCGGATGGCGGCGGAAAGTGTAAGGGAGAGTGCTACGTGGCTGGCGGCGACAATACACAAATCAAAAAGGAGAATGAGTGGTGAATGTTGCTGGAAAATCAAACAGAGTGGGTGGTGGTGCACAGCGCCGGAAAACCAGAAGGGAAGAAAATAGGAGAAGGGCGCCGGTAGAGAGAGAGCAAAGAGAATTAAGTGTGCAAATTTTGATGTTTAGGTATATATAGGTTTGCCTAAAACCTATGCCAATTAGGTTAGCCTTAGGTTTTAGCCTTAGGTTTGAGTTTTGAGTTGATCATCCAACACTAAGTAAAAGCTTTGGTCTCGTCAACCCAATATTAAAATTCATTTAAACACAACCCAAAATATTTAATAAAATATTTTAGTACTTAAAAGTCCATCCCAATAAAATTAATGATTATTTAAAACGTTTAAACAATCGTTTGACTTTCAAAATAGTTAACACTTAATAATTAAATGAAATAAATATGAAAATAATTATAAATATACTTTAAATATATTTATAAAATTCATAAAATTACGGGGAATTACATTAGGGGTGTTCATTTCTCCGAAATTTTCGGATCGAAAGAAGTGTGATCCTAATTCGATCTGAAAATTTCGGATATCCGGATTATCGGATTCGTTTTTTTTGAAAATAAGTGCAAAATCAATCTATTTAATGAAAAAATAACGAATATTTCAGATCAAATTTTCAGATAATTATCCTGATATCCGAAATTTTTTCCTTTTTTTAAAAACATATTTCGACTTTTTCGGATACCCATCCGAATTATCTGAAACACGATATTTCGGATCGGATCCGATTAAAAACTAAGTCGATCCAAATTGTCCCAATATCCAAATAAATCGAAAGAAATTAACTCAAACCGATTTTTACCCGAAATCTAAACTAAGTCAAACCAAAAACGAACCCAAATTTAATCGAAATAAACTCGATTGAATAAGAGTTGTACATTACTCAATATGAACCTATTAAAAATTTAATTTAATAAAACATAAACCGAATTGTCTGATATAATATAAACATGAAAAATCAAAATAATTAGGGTGATCCGTTTTAGTCCAAACGACCGTAATTCGACTAAACACAAAAAATCAAAATTTGAACTAAACTTTTTTTTTGTTGTGGTTGAACTACGATCTCTTGTTTAAACTTCAAATGTTCTCTTTCTCAATTGATGGAGAATTTTTTTGCATATGGATGTCGCGACTTTCGGATTACTTCGGTGAACTTGGTCAACTTTACGTTGTTTTCCGGTGGGCTAAATTCCGACTTGCTAATTTTGTTTTGCTAATTAATATCGTTAATGGTTGTTTTCTAATGAATAATTTTCGTATGTTTTTCTTAAGGTGAAAATGGGAAGCGTTCGGAATCTCATTCATCAACTTAGTGAATGTTGGTTTTAATTTTTTAAAGACATTTTACAATTGCTTACTTGCTTTTAGGCCCCAAAAGCTTGCAATTGATAGTAGAGGTGGCAATCGGGTATGACATATTTTTCAATTTGTTTATGTATTCTAGTTCTAGTGACGTTAGAGTCGGGTTAAGTATTGGGGTCAATTTTGGGTTCATGTCCGATCCGATCACTACAATTGGGACAAAGGTATATAAAAATAAAATGTTATAATTTAGTATGTTTTCCCTTCCAAATTCGTTGTAATTGTGTTTCTTTGATGAAACTCTGATGTATTTGCACTTTATATCTAGTGATTATCTTTTTCGTTGTATATCGTGTGATTTGGGTTTGTTTTCGCTTCGGACAATTCTGGTGTCGGGTTAGCTTTTGACAGGTCTAATTGATAGCATGACACATGTTCTTGGTAGATTTTGAGCCTCTTGTCATCGCGAAATATCATTCCATCTTTGATACGATTTTCTAACCTACTCAGAGATAAGATATAAATGTTAATAGGCTCTTTGATATGATTGTCTTGATACAGATGTTAATAGAATCTTTGATATGATTGTTTACAATCAAGTATGTATACTTCCTCCGTTTTTTATTAGTTGTGACACTTTTAATTTCACGGACTCCTAGACAATTCTTGGAGAGGAAAGAGATAGAGAGAAAGAAAGAAGAGGACCCATGTGATAGGAGAGAGATAGAGAGAAAGATTTGCCTAAAAAAGAAAGTGTCACAATTAATTCCAAACTTCCTTATATAGAAAGTGTCACATTTAATAAAAAACGGATGAAGTATCTTATTTCATTATTGGGTGATTTTAAATGTCAGCAAACAGACTAATAATTTTGACACATTTTATCTAATGTGCCCACGGAATAGTGGTTACAATTGCTAAATTTTGTGCCTCTTGTTCTTTAGTTTGAGTTTCATGGTCGTTTTATGATTTGGTATGATAACCTTCATGAATGTAAACTACAATTGAAAGTATCAATGTTCTATGTCCTCTATATTCAATGATCTTAAATTCTACTTGCGTCGTCTAATTTAGCATGTCTAGAAAAAGCTGTCACATATTCTTCATGTCGTCACTTATTGAAGTTGTGAAGAGAAAACAAAAAGAAGACATGCACATAATGTTTGTGGTTGAAGTAACCAAGGGCATATGCTATGTATGAATCAGCCCTTTCGACCTCCATAGATTATTTCCTCATGTTAAGAGATGCATATACGATGTAACGACGACAATTGACTATTATGCTACAACCTACCTCCATATGATTGTTACCCTTGAATAAAAGGAAGGGGGTTTTGCCTTCCAATACACAATGAATGTCTCAAGCCTCAAATTTTAATCAAATTACTTCGGAAAGCTTATAATCTAGATCACTTAAACAAGCCTGCAACAAGATTTCATGGGAAGTCTAAAATTATAACAATATAATAGAATGATCCAAATAGTTATATCTAAAGGATTGTTTATTATATTTTATATAGGACATCACGAAAATGTGTCACCCCATAATTAATAAAATAATTAATAAGGACTCGTTTGGTTACACGTGTGAAGTTAAATCCTACGGGAAGTAAATTCCCTAATCTATTTCTTAGGAAATAACTTTTCTTGTTTGGTTCACTATTGAAATTTGTGATTGACACGGGAATTTTTAATCACCAAGGGGGAGTCTGGGCCTGTTTAGATTTACTGAAAATAACTGAACTGAACTGATTGGACCTGAACTGAACTGATTGGACATGAACTGAACTAAACTGAATTGAATTGAATTAAATCGAATTTAATAAATATATAAATAATATTTAAACAATAATAACATGAATATTAAATAATAATTATAATGATAAGTAATAATAATGAATAATTATTAATGAATAATAATAATTGTATTTGGATATTTTTTAAATGATAATTATAAATAATATTAATAATAATAAATTAATAATAATAATGATTAATAATTATAATGATAATTAATAACAATTATTTATAGTTTTTGTATTAATATATTAATACCTAATGATGATTATATAATAACAATGATATATAAGAATTAAATTAATATTACTATTTTAATAAATATATTTAATTATATATTAATATTTAGTAATAAAATAATGATTGGGTCGGACCGTGCAAAATTACATCATAAACCATTTTGACGTGATTTGATTGGATTATGGGCTGAAAATCGGGTTTATTTGTGTTTTTAACCTAAATCATGTTCCTTCCTAATGATAATACTAATAATAATGAACAAAGCTATAATAAACAAAATAATATACAGATAATAATACTTAATAATAATGATATATAAATAAATAATAATAATAATAATATAATAATAATAATAATAATAAGAGCAATTAGTAAAATAAATTAGACCAACATAATAATATTTAACAAAATGGTTATAATAGAACTGAAATGAACTGAACTGAACTGATTAGAGCTGAACTGAACTGAACTGAAATAAAGTTGAAATGAACAGGCCCTCAATCACTTATTTCCTACACTTCATAGGAAATTCTATTTCCCTTGGAATTCTTATTTCCCATGAATAACCTATTTCCTGCATAACAACCTCTCACTTTTGTATTTCCTAGGAAATCCAAATTCCAGTGGAAATATGAGTGAACCAAACGACACCTAAGTTGTCAATAAAACAAAGTTTTATAGACAAAGATTTTAAGGTAAAAGGTTGAGTTTAATTCGCCATAGACTAGATGTGGAGAATATATATATATATATATATTTCTTTTCTTCGGTACAATAAAAACTTAGGAAACCCTTCCCTCAAGGATATAACCTAAGCTATCTAATAAACTAAGACGGTACAAAGTTGGATCTTCAAGGCCATCAATCTGCTTGCTTTTTGTAGTGATATAATGTCCTGGCTTAGAAAGGTAATCAGTCACAGAACTTGCCTCTCTGAAAATATGATGCACTGGTGTAGAATGGAAGGAAGCGAGTAGGTCCTGAATATCATCAATTAGTGTCTGAATACACCAGGGGATTTCAAAGTTTCCCTTTACCGCATTGATAAAGATGAGGTTATCGTCTTCTATGACGAGATCTTTGAAGCCCTAATCTTGGCTTGAAGTAGTCCATTCCTGAGGGCTGTGGCTTCAGCAATCAGAAGAGAAGAGTTTCCAAGGTTATACGCCATAGCGCAGAGGATTTGTCCAGAAGATGTACGTAGGGCATGCCAGCACCGGCCGATGTTTGATTGTAAGAGCCATCAAAATTTAGCTTGATAAAGTTTGGGGGTGGAGGTCGCTAGCATACTTGGATGGTGTTGCGTGACCTCCAAGGGGATGGGGTGTAGAGTGATGAGTTACTATCTATGGAATTGTGCAAGTTCCATTCAGTATTTGAGCATTTTGCTCTGTAGAGGAGTCTATTGATCTGGTAGGTTTCATTTTGGAAATTAGTTGCATTTCTTTCTTTCCAGAGGCTCCATAACAACATTTTTTTTTTGCCACCGTCTTGTGATGGCGCGTTTTTACGAGGGAAAAAACTTCATGGATGGGGGCGTTTGGGATTGTCGTTTCCAGCAGATCTTTAATTGCAACATGTTACCAGAGCGTACGAGTTTGGGTGCAAGACAAAAAAAGGTGGTTTATGGTTTCCACCGAAGATTGGTAGAGGGGACAAGTGGTAGGAGTTTGTAAATTTCTTCGTTGGAGGTTGTCACGTGTAAGGTTACAATTTTGAAGATGCGGTACTGCATTGTGAAGGAGTTGCCAAATGAAGATCTTAATTTTTGGTGGAATATCAATGTGCCAAATCCAAGCGTGTATCCATTTTGGAGATTGGAATAGAGTTGAATTATGGGCTAGCCATGTGGCAGATTTAACGGTGAATTTTCCTGATGGGTGAGGCCCCAACAAAGAGTATCTCTTTGTGGCTGTGAGGGAAGAGGAATTGCTTCTATTAGTGAGCAGATAGTAGGAGGTAGTAAAGTTCTCAAGAGTACACTATTCCATGTCATATTTAGATGAATGACATCCTTGACTTTAAGGTCTAAATTAGAGATGTTAGAAGCATCTATGTGAAGCAGTTCGATAAGACTAGTTTGTGCACACCAGTTGTCAAGCCAAAAAAGTATATCCGATCCAGACCCCACTTTCCATCGGATTCCACGTCGGATTATATCCCGCATTTGCAATATTGCTTTCCAGGTTGAGGAATCCCTTGGCTTGGGTTGGTAATCAAAGAAAGAACCATGTTGTAAATATTTCTTACTCATCAATTCTGCCTATTTGTTTAAGGGATGGGTCAGAATTTTCCATGCTAGTTTGGCTAGCATGCCTTAGTTCATAAGTTTTGTCTTTCGGAGTCCTAAACCACACATAAATATAGGTTGGCAAATCTTGTCCCAGGCAATTAGTGGGATCCCGTTTTCATTGTTGGGACCTTTTTTCCAGAAGAAGTTTATGTTAATGGCATCCAGTTGATTGGCTGTAGAACTTGGGATTTTAGTAGTGGCCATAGTAAAGATCGGAATGGCTTCTAAGTTGCTTTGGATTAGGACAGTACGTCCTGCTTTTTAAAGGAAAGATGTGGTCCAAGAGTTTAAGTTTTTGTCCGTTCTCATGCTAAGGGAATTGAAATCTGCAATTGTGCTTTTATAAGAAGAGAAGTATCTCCCTAGATAGCGGCTAAGTGAGTGTTTGGGTTGCATATTAAAATGGCTTGCAATACGTGTTTTTGTAGCCGACGGTGTTGCTTTCGAGAAATAGATAGAAGATCTATAGAAGTTAATGAGTTATCCTGATAATTTGCAGAAGTTGTCTAGAAGGTGTTTTAAGTTGGTGCTTGCTGCCGACGTTGTTTTACAGAAAAGAAGGCAGTCATCGGCAAAAAAGAGACCAGGGATCTTTTGGGTTCCCGGGCACAATTTAAAACCAATGCCACACTTCTTGTCAGAGGCGGCGAATGCCAATTCGTGCTAAAACTTCCATACAGATGATGAATAAGTACGGGGACAAAGGGTCACCCTGTCTTTAACCCTTTAGTGGGAGTAAAAATGTCTGAAATTGAATTATTTATATTTATTGAGTATGAGACTGAGGTGACACAAAATTTTATCCATTGTATCCATTTTTCATGGAAGTCGAGAAGTGATAGAGCCTTAAAAAGGAAGTCTCATTCAATGCGGTCATAGGCTTTTTCCATATCTAGTTTTAAAGCAAACCAGCCTGTCTTATTTTTGGATTTGTGGAACGTGTCTAGTATTTCCTGGGCAAGTAATATATTGTCATGGATTTCCCGTTCGTGTACAAAGCACTTTGAAAAGGGTTAATAATGTTGTTAAGAATAGGTCGTAGTCTGTTAACAAGGACTCTGGCAATTATCTTCTAGAGGGTTGAGACTTGAGCATAGACTTATCGGGCGAAATTGTCTGGGATATTCGGGGTTATAAGTTTTTGGGATCATACAAAGAAGTGTGTGGTTAACACTTCTTAGAAAGTGACCATGATTAAAGAAATTTTGGATTGTTAAGCATATGTCGCTTTGAAGGAGAGTCCAATAGCTTTGAAATAATTTCGAACCAAAGCCATTCAATCTTGGGCTTTTGGTAGGATCTATATCAAAAAGGGCACGTCGTCTTTCTTCATCTGTTACCGGAGAAATGAGATTTGTATTGGCTTCTGGAGAAATGCAAGGGGCCAAACAGGGGATAATGAGGTTGCGATGGTGCTCGTGTTCAGACGTTAAGCGGGTTCGGAATTCATTTTTAAAGTTCTGTTGTGTTTCTTGAGGGTCATTTATCCGTTGACCTAGATCATTGCGTATTCTGAATGTACGTTGTTTCTTTTGTCTGGAGGATACTTTTTCGTGAAAGAATTTTGAGTTTCAGTCACCTTTTGTCAGCCATTTTTTACGAGCATATCGCCCCCAATACTTTTGGTTGAAAGATAGTATATTCTCACGTTGCCTCAGTAACCTTGAGAGGTGTTGTTCGATATGGGGAGTGACAGACTCCGCCAAGATTTGGTTTTCTATATTTTGGATCTGTTGACTATTGATATCTAATTTTTGTTGTGCATGATCAAAAAATTTCTTGTGCCAGGATTTGAGATCGACTTTAATTCGACGGAGTTTCTGACAGATGAAATATGTATTCCAGTGTTTTTAATGATGTGATTGACTTTAGGCTTATTTTTCCAAGCATTTTGGAATCTGAATCGATTTATGTTTAGGTGATCATTTGTATTAAGATTTAGTGTGATCGGTGCGTGGTCGGAGCAAGAAAATGTGTCGTTTGATACATAGGAGTTCGGAAATTCCTGTGACCATGAAAGGGAGGCAAAAACTCTATCTACATGTTCATATATTTTATGCTGATAGATATTCTTTTTCCAAGTGAAAGGGTATCCATTCATCAGAATATCTTTGGCTGGGTGATTATTCAAAAAGGAATTAGATTTGGGGAAAATTAGAAAGATTGTACCATCAGAACTAGCTTGCTGCCTTCCAACATAATTTCGAAAAGATCCATATATTATACTCCCTCCGTATTAAAAAAAATGCAACGTTTGGGACTGGCACAAACTCCTAGGCAAAATTTCATAATGTAAATTTAGGGAGATAATTGAACTTTTAAAGAAGAACCACCTTCAACTCGATCCAACCACCACGCCAACTCTGACCACCACGTCAATTACCACCTTCAACTCCGACCACCACCACCACCAACTTCAACACATCAACCACCACCAACCACCAACTTCAACACACCAACCACCACCTTCAACACTTCAATTACCACCTTCATCACACAACCGCCACCTTCGAACACCCAACAACCCAACCCAGAATTTCGAACACCCAACAACCCAGATTTCGAACACCCAACGACCGCCCTCAACCCAGATTCGAAACCCTTGCCCCCAACCCAGAATTTCGAACACCCCTCAACCCAGATTTCGAACACCCAACAACCGCCCTCAACCCAGATTCGAAACCTTTCCTCCCAACCCAGATTTCGAACACCCAACAAGCCAACCCAGAATTTCGAACAACCAAACCCAGAATTTCGAACAACCCAACCCAGAATTTCGAAAATTTGAACAACCCAACAACGAAGGTGACGAAGATGGTCATGGTTAGGGATTCGTGGTAGAAGTGGCGGTGGTTAGGGTTTTGTGGTGGTGTTTAAGGTGAAATTAGATTGGGTGGTGGTGTTGGGTGAATTTAGGTTGAATTTAGGGTAATTGGGTTAGTAGTTGTAGGAGATCATTAACTTTAATTGATTTGCAGTTAAATTATAATGATAATTTGGGATGTTTTAATTATGATTAAATAATTGCATTTTTGTAATTAAAGCAAAAAATTTACCTAAAATGGAAAGTTTTCAATTGTTGCATTTTTTTTTACACCCTAAAATAGCAAAATTTACGTTTTTTTGATACGGAGGGAGTAATATACTTTAGAGTTATGAATAAAAAAATAATTCATTAATTTTCACCAAAATTTTAAAACCGATAATATTATTATAGATTATTTTATCGAGTAAAAAGGGGTTTGATATGGATAAGTATTATTTTATTCTTTTAGAATATAATCCTTGTATTTTTAAATGATTACAATTATTAACTCATTATTCATGTGGCCGAAGTAATTTTTTAGTTATTTAAATTTGATGATGTGTGGTTATTTGCACTATATAAGAAAAAACATTATCATGTTAGAAACTGTTAGATTCTTTCAATATACTCCTTCGATTTCTCAAAGATTGTTATGCTTGTACTTTTCACGCATGTCAATGTAAAATTTTGAACATTTATATCTCTAATTATGTATTTATAAAAATTATAAAAACTAGATATTAATATTTTACATATCAAGAGAAATCTAACAAGATTCCATATAACTATATTTTTTCTTATGTATAAATCACAAACGATGGTCAGAGTGAAATGTGTGAATAGTAGTAAAAATGTCAAAATGTAATAATTTTTAAGAAACGGATGTAGTATATGTTTCAAGATTTTCCCAATTAGTCTTTGATGCTCAAAGTAGCAGAGTATAAGCCGCATAACTTATGGCTTGGCCTATTGGTTAAGGGTTTGGTCTCATGACTTTGAAGTCATGGGATCAAATCTCAGTAAGGGCATTTGGGGGTGGGGATTCTCTTACCATTCCCCCTACTCTCAAATGTCGTGCCCCGTGAATACCAGATCAAGAAATTCTGCTAGTTGAGATCTGGTTAAGGGTCCACCACATTACCTTCCTAAAAAAAGTCGCATAACGGAAGTCAAAAAAACATTGAAGAACAAAGTCACAGTCAAATACTAAGAACAAAGAAAGTCTCATCAAATTAAATGGCGTTATCAAGCATTGCAGGCCGCCACGTGTCTCTCCATATCACATGTTGTTATAGGTCCCTTATTCGAAGACATGAAACCTTTTTAAAATAGGTGCAAAATGCGCAGACGGAGCCTCAAACCCACGACCTTCAGTGCAAATTGCATCAGTGCACCACTATGCTATAGCTTTTTGAGTGAACAACTTTTCCTCTTAAGTTTGAAATACAATATTGGAACAAACCCTTCAACAGCTCTACACAACCTTTCATTTTCCTGAGTAATTATTCTTCAGATAGTTTTAGGTTTCACTGAGAAGTTTAATCAACGCTAATGTAAAACTCCATTACTCTATATTGATCCAACCACATTACAAAGAAAATTGAATGGGAAATTTAATGAAGGTTCAACTCAAATTACAACCTTTTGTTTTCCTATAATTCAAAGATCCCTTCACAATAAAAGCTCACCCATGGCGGCATTGATGATTCCACGAGGAAGCCTCGCGGTCACCGATGAGGTTGACCGACGATGCTTCTGAATAATGGTTGAGATACCCCATTTCGACCTTAATTAACGGTAATTGTTGCATTTATTTGATATACTAAGTTTGTAACTGATTTTTCACTTTAAGTACACCCTCTTCATTCTCTCTTTGAATTGTCTATTTTCTTATTGCTCCATTATATAGATATAGACAGGAGAAAGTGTTTAATTTTAAGGCGTTTTCTGCAAAATAGAGGTTGGATTTTTTTTGGGTGTAATTATTTCCCCTACCATTTCTTTTGATAAACTGAGAAGTAGAGGTTGGGTTGTTTTTTTGGTTTAATTAATTTCCTCTTCCATTGTTTGTGATTTTGTTGTTTAAACTGTTACAAGTTCTGTTGTATGTTCTGCATGGGACAATCATAATGTTTTTAAGGATAGCGAGACAGCAGATAGCAGACCAAATAGCACAGAGATAGCAGCGCTATTGTACGTGATTCTCTAACATTGCTTCTGCCTTTGATCAAATAAACCAGTCAATAATTGCTTCTGCTCAATGGTGCAACTTTGTTTTTTATTTGTCTTTGAGCCTTTGTCACTGATGTCCATGGAACTTTAAGCTCAATGGATCTGTATCATCTGGATTTGTCATTTATATTGCATATCTTTCTGCTTTGTTGATCCTTCTTTCTAATAGTAGCAACTATGTTTCTACTATCCTATCATAAATATCCTCTATTCAGTGGATGTGTTGTCTAATTTGGTTTTTGTCTATCTTTTTCAGGAGCGCATTCTATCAAAGGTTTTATAGCGTTTTTGATCTCTATAATGGATGCAATCTTGAATGGAAAAGAGTCATTTGCACTCCATGTACTAATATAACAATCTTTTGAGGGCAAAGGGGATTGATTTTGTTCTTTAAATACGTTCAATATCTGCCAATATTAGACTAAAGGAGGAAGAGAATCTGCTCGACCATATCTCAGACAAAATGTCAAAGCTTGCATTAAGTTGATATACTTTCAACATTATCAAAATGTTGGATCAAAAGGTATCACATATCCATTAAAAGGATGAGAAATTTATAATTTTTTTGGGCCCAAACTTTTTGATTTTTCGGAATTCTGGATCATGCATAATACATGTAATGCGTTGTTCTATTCTTAGTTTCTTACAGGTGACAAAAATCAAGTTCGAAACAATTAGTTTAATTTGTTTGTTATTGAAGATTTGGGTTCTAATATTTTGAAACAATTAGCAACTTGGTTCCTGGTATAATAGAATTTCTTGCTAACTAGGTGTTATTGTTATTTCCAGTGTTTACAACTACAGATGCACTGATGTTGGAGTTGTTTTCAGACTTATAAAGAAGAACTTTATATGCAGATATATGAGAAGTTTGTGTGCCTATTGAATGAAACTTCCAATTTAAGGAAATTAGTTATAGGATGCCATTACTTCAATAAACACTCATTCCCATTCTTTACAAATTGTTTGTTTATAAGAAATGTGAGACGTTCATAATTTGGTGAAACATCATTGTTCGTGAAACTGGATTTTGTTAGTGTTTTGTATCAATTACTACTGATAATTAGATGAGTTAGTTCATTGAGTAGTTATTTACTTAGTTTTACCCACTTTCATACCATCTCTCATCTTTTCCTTTGTTTTTATAGTAATAATAATTGGACAAGACATTATAAAACGGAGGGATCAAAAAGAACTATCAATATTACATAACAAAATGACCCGGGGCAGCGCCCGAGCGCGAACACTAGTTTAAAATCAAATCCAATGCAAGGGAAGCAGCCAAAGAAATGGAAAAGGTCATCCTAACAAAGGGAAGAGGTTCGGTTGCCACCTGCATATATAGAGAATGGAACCTATAACGTCATTAGATGACGAATTTAATATTATGCGACAAGCCAATAACCAACATATCTGAGCAAATGTTATACGATATAGCCAACCCTCGTCCTCCCCTTGACCAACCGTCCAACCCCTATCTAGTATACTAGGGTCTAGGGTGATAGTAAAAGATAGATGATAAAATAATGTCCTTAAATATCAATTTTTGTAATACATCTTGATACTCAGGATTCCACTTTGTTATAAACGAGTTAGGAGAAACATTGTTGTCCAAATCTATATGCTCGATCGAACGTCTTATTGCACAGATCTTATATATCACCAAAACCAGTGTTCATCCGACTCTATAAATCTCGAACTTTTACCAAGAAATAGATCATAATAACAAAGAACACCACGATAATAATCATTGATCACTTTGAAATCTCTCATATTAAATCATCAACATATATAGAGAATTGAGAGTATTAGATTCTAAGAAAAAACTTAATATGGAAAAATAATTAACGAACAAACAAATAAAGCTTTATTGATCAAAACATTCAATTTTGCTCTAGTAGTATTATTACTTATTCTTAGCTTAATCAACAAGTGTTATTAGCTTTAGAACGAGCTTGGTACAAAGCAAGCAACTTTTCTCTAGGAGGTAGGCGTTCTTTTACAACATCACAACCTACAAAATCTTGAGCCCACTTCCATAAAAGAGGAAATCTTTCTTTAATTAACATTCTTTTTCTTGTGATTTCCTCTTGCACCCCAACCCAATATCCTATACCATTAGCAACTATATCAACCAAACCAATAGTGTCACCTCCAAAATACTTCTTCCCCTTAACACTAAGCTCATTTTCAAGATATCCTAAGCAATCCAAAGCTTCTTCCATGGCATCTTCACACTCTTTCTCATCACCCCATAAGGCCTTTCGCCGTGCTCGAAACAACTTATCATCTATGAATCTTGCCCAAAAGAGGGCATTTGCTTTCTCCCAAGGATACTTAGGCAAAAGTGGGATTGATTCCCAAGTTTCATCAATGTATTCAAGGATAATGAGTGACTCTACTATTGGTTTACCATTATGAACTAAAACTGGGATCTTTTTGTGAATAGGATTGTACTTAAGGAGTTGAGGACTCTTGTTTGTTAAGTCTTCTTCTATGTATTCATATGGGATACCCTTAATTTTAAGGGCAGTTTGGATCCTGTGGCTGAAGGGACTTGCCCATCTTCCAAATAGCTTCACTTCTTCATTATCCATTGTTTTTTCATAAAGAAAAAAACTGAGGGATTGATATTTCTCACAGTCGGACATTATAGCATTTATATTATATGGTTCTTTTTCTTAGTTTAATGATACTTTACCTATAGGAGAATGTAACATGAGTTCATTCATGACTTCATCCTTTTTAGAAGGACATGGTGGCCTGGTGGGCGGACTAGTGCTGTAAATTTTTGTTAATTTATTATGGGATCATGTTTTCATTTAGTTGGGTACATGATGATAATCTCCTTTTGAGATTTTTTTTTGAATAGAAAAAACAACCTCAAATTTTTTATTTTCACATGTAAATTCCAAAAAAGATCTACATTGTGCCAAGTAAAGATAACCATTCAAAAAAATGATATAGTGCAATAAAATGGAAAAAAATATGTTAATATGACATAATCGGAGATAAGTATGTAAGACAACTTCGTCCAGGCTTGAAAAAATTTGCACTTTTCTCTCGATTTATCCTAGAATTTTCAACACACTTTTCTTCCTAACTTATCCTAACTCTTCTCTTTGCTTATCCTAGAATTTTTCACACTTTTACTTCTAGGTTGTCCAAAAAAAATTCGCACTTTTTTTTTTAGCTTAAGGTAAAATCTTTTTCATACTTTCCTTTTGGGTTGATCCAATTTTTCTCACACTTTTCCTTTTGGACTATTCCAATAGAGCTTATTCTCAACACTGAAAAACTTTTTGTTCTTTGATCCACTAACAAAAATTTGATACTACTTCCATTACTAGTCTTATTTCTACAAACCCCACAAGTGGGGGAGCAGGACCGTCTTGAACATTTTAAGGCTATACTACTTACCGAAAGTGGCCTCTCAAAATCAAATCTTTGTACTAATTTTACTACTACTCTTAATCTTTGGAAACCCACAAGTGGAGTAATACACTAATACTAGCAGAAAAATGGTGATCAACATGATGCAAGTTATTCTTATAATTGAATATCTTATGTTAAGAGCATAAGCATGAGGTGAAAGAATACTTCTCTCATTTGGCCATTCAAGAATGTATTTATCTTCAGATCAGATATATCCTTTGATTAAAAGAGCCGAATATCTTCCATGTATTCATCCAACAGATCAGATGTAACTTTTAATTAAGAGTCGAATATCTTCCATGAAGCTAACAGATCAGATAAGTAAACCGAAGCCAGAAAGGAAGGTTTTTTTTGTTTGACATTGTCACCTTATCGATGATCTGATTTTTCAAGCAATATGGACCTCATTATTTCATATATATACAAGCTTAATGGGTAGCTTTGCCGCTTATTGTCAATGATACAAAGATATACTTTAATCTCTGCTAAAATCTACTATGATTTCATAGATACAAAAGAAATCTGTAATAAAAGGGTGAGAAGAAAGGGTAAAAACTACTGTAATGGTTCATCTTTATAACTCACATCTCTACTTGGGAAGAGATTATAGTGACCTTCCTGCTCATTAGAATCAATGAGCATTGACACAACAGCTCGCATCGTGGGGCGGTCATGAGGAGACATACTAGTACACAACAAAGCAATCTTTAAGAACATGGTCATGTGAGCAACAATGCTCTCATCTTGTAAGTTTAATCTAGTGTCAAAAATACCAGTCGATAACGAATTTCTCTTGATGTAGTTTCTGACCCATGAAACAAGATCACCACCATCGTCTATTGGCTGTACAGGCGTTTTTCCTGTCAGCAACTCCAGCATTACCACTCCGTAACTATATATGTCACATTTTTCGGTGACTTTCATGGTGTATGCATATTCTGAATTTGGCAAGAAAATTATACCCACATCAGAAAACATGGTCGCCAATGCATGCATATATGTATATATGTATGTATGATATTTATGTATGCATACAGCATACACAAGATTAAGATGGCAACAAATGTGCTAACCGAGTAATAGACTAGAAGTTTTTTATTCCTGACAGTAAAACACTTGAGCAGTAGGAACATAGGGTTTTGGACTGTTCGGTTTCATCAAAACTTGTTGGAACTAATGGGAAAATTATCAAAACTATTTTCAGATGTGAGTTGAACTGGTGTAACCCTATAAACATAACTTTCCTGATGATTTTTCTAGGCTATTTTACATGACAAAAAGAAAGCTGTATCAACTCTCCTTTAAAGCAGTGAAGCAGATAAATTACAGATATATGTCTTCCTAGTCTATTCACAGTTCATATGTTATATGTTTACCCTTTCTTTCCTCATAATATGTTACTCAGACTAGGAAACCCATGTCAGACACACATACATGTCTAAGTCTCAAACTCGTCTTTTTTAGGAACAAATTCTTCGATTTGGCCCAAAATGAAGTGTCTAAGTACCACACCCATGTTCGACTGTCGAGAATCTGACACACGGATACTTGAGATACAAGAGAGTCCGAGTAACATAGCTTGAACCAATAGCTACCAAGGTTATATAACACATTTATAACTTCGTGTTACACAACTGAAAAGAATAGTGGAGAAATGAACATACCTGGGGCAATGTATCCATATGATCCAGCAATTGCAGAAACTGACTTAGAATATGGCATGTCAACTACTTTTGCCAAGCCAAAATCTCCCACATGAGACTCAAAATTCTCATCTAGTAATATGTTATTGGATTTTATATCGCGATGAATTATTCGAGGCTTACAATCGTGGTGCAAATAAGAGAGCCCTTGTGCTGCTCCGAAGGCAATGAGAAACCGTGTTTGCCAGTCCAGATTACATGACTGCCCATGAAGGAGTTCTCCAAGACTACCCTTTGGCATGAACTCATAAAGAAGGACATTGGCACCCTCATGAAAGTAGAAGCCATGCAACTTTACAATATTTCGATGCCTTATTTTCCCTAAAGTTGAAATTTCAGTCCTAAAACTGTCATTCATGCTTCCGTCTTCCTTATTAGAAGCCAATTTCTTTGCAGCAAAAATCAGACCAGAAGGCATCACTGCTTTATACACTGAACCACAAGCTCCACTACCAATCACAAATCTCTCATGAAAATCATCAGTGGCTGCCATAAGGTCTTCAAAAGTGAAACCTTCCTTTGGAAAGAAGTAAATATCTGAACCCAAATCACTTAGGGACTTATCTTGCAAGGGAGTTACTATGTCTACTGGGCGAGTCATCAAGTATAAGATCACCACGATAAAGAAAAGAGAAACACCTCCTATAACAGCGCAACTTATAGCAACAATTTTACCAAGACGGAAAGTTCCCTTTCCAGAACTCTCAGGAAGAGAGAGCGGAGAATCGAAGTTGCTGCAAGTACCAAGTGGCCCACCGCACAAACCCTTGTTGCCCGCAAAACTGGAAAGAGCTGCACCCTGAAAAGCAGGCAAAGAAGGTATAGGACCACTGAGGTCATTGTAAGAAAAGTTGCATCCTTGTAAGCTTGATAATCTCTGCAATGAACTAGGCATTTGACCAACTAACTGATTGTTGTTTATGTATAGATATTCCAGTAATGCAAGATTCCCGAGCTCAGGGGGGATCTTCCCTGATAAATTATTGTAGCTCAAATTCAAACCAATCTGAAGGCTTGACAATCTACCCAACTCTGGCGGGATTTCTCCAGAAAACATGTTTCCACCCATTTGCAAGTCCGTTAAACGAGTAAGGTTCCCTAAAACTGCAGGTATTCTCCCCGAGAGCCTGTTGTCAGAGAACTTCAGAAGCTCCAAGTGGTAAAGACTTCCGATCTCATCAGGCAAGGTACCTTCAAAATTGTTCCTGCTGAGATCAACACGTTGTAGCAAGCTGCATTTGAAGATATCAGATGGTACAGGTCCACTGAGTGAGTTCAAAGAGACATTAAACGCCACCAACTCAGAAAGTTTGCCAATTTCTGCAGGCAAAGCTGATATAAAGTGGTTGTGTGACAGGAGAAGTCTTTGTAGCCTCCTGCATCTTCCAATCTCAGGTGGGATTGGGCCGCTGAAATCATTTACTCCCAATTCAACAGAAGTGAGATTCACTAACCTGCAGATATCAGATGGAAAACTTCCGGTAAAACGATTGTCATACAGGCGAAGCTGCACCAGTGGTATGCAGCTGACGATATCAGATGGGATATTTCCAGAAAGCCTATTCGAACCCAGATTTAGCAAAATCAGGTTAGAGTTTCTGCAAAGATTCTGAGGGATTCTTCCAGTCAGATTATTTGAAGAGAGATCAAGAACCCACAAACGGCTACGTAACCCAAGCTCTTGAGGAATCGTGCCTCTTAGAGAATTGTTGAAGAGCTGCAACATCAACAGCTGAGGTAGATATTGAAATCCTACAGGAATTGTACCTGTCAGATAATTTATTGAAAGGTCCACTTTGCTGAGATTTTTCAAGAAGGTAAGCTCCTCTGGGATCACACCAGTCAGCTGATTCTCGAAAAGATAGAGCAATTCCAACCCTTTTATCTTACCAATCTCGGCAGGAATTTCTCCAGTCAAGAGGTTCTCAGAAAAATCAATTTGTATTGCCGCAGAAAGACTTCCAATCTCTCTCGGAATTGTCCCATTCAGAGAATTTTTGTACAGGTAAAGGCTATTAAGGAACTTGAGGTTCATAAGCTCCTTAGGTATTTCACCCACAAGATTGTTCTGATAGAGTGCAAGAGTTTGCAGATTGGTGCAATTTGCAAGCTCCTTTGGAATAATCCCTGAAAGCTGATTATCCCACAGAACCAAATCAGTCAAGTTGGTCAACAAACTGAGCTCCTTAGGAATGTCGCCGCTCAAGTGATTCTGAGCAAGACCAAATAACTCCATGCTCTCACACCCACCTATTTCTGAAGGTATGCTACCAGAAATGAAGTTCTGCCCTACTCTAAACTTCCTCAACTTCTTAAGGTTCCCTATCGAACGAGGCAGCGAGCCGCTGAAACTATTGGTGTATGCCACAAACTCTAACAAAGAAGATAGATTCCCAAGCACTTCGGGAAGAGGCCCAGAAAGCTTATTGTTGCAAATATTCAGATAAGTCAAGGCTGAAAGTTTGCCCAACTCCTGAGGGATGTTCCCTTCAAGGTGGTTATTTTGCAGAGAAAGAGACTGAAGATTGGAGCAGTTACCAATCTCTTTAGGTATATTTTTAAACAACCCATTAAAGGAAAGATCAAGATGAATCAAGTGAATCAATCCACCAATACTAGGAGAAAGAAATCCAGATAGATTCATTCTGCTCAAATCAAGAATCTCCACAACTGGGTTACTATCATTACTACAACTCACACCTTTCCATTCACAAGGGGTTAAATCCATTGGATTCCAGTTATCCAAATAATTAAACCTATCTACCAGTCTACTCTTCACATCTAAAAGGTACTGACCCTCCAAATTAAGGCCTTTTGCATGATCACACAAAAGGATATATACAACAATAAATACTATTAAACCCTTATAATTTAATAAACTCTTTAACAAACTAAGTCTACCCATCACAAATTTAGCATGAAAACCCCTCAAATCAATGCACCCCAGTTCCCCAATCACCCAAAAAAAGGAACCTTTTTTTTACATATAAATAACAAAAGGTAAGATTATCATATATATACCCACAAAAAACCCAATTGAATTACCCCACTCCTAAAAATAGAGCAAATTCTGCAATCAGAATTGCAGTATTGGAGGTGAAACTACATTGATAAGGAAGTCAATGGTGGAGGAAAGAAAGAATATTTGCATACCTTCAAACTTGAAAGTCATAAACAATGAGAATTAAGGGAAAGAAAACTTTTTTAGAGCAAAAGTTTTCAACTTTCCCATAAAAAGGATTAGGCAAGCAAGTATTTGACTTTGATGAAATGGCACTCAAACTTTTATCACATTTGATATTTTTTGGGTACGGATAATGAAGTCAGGATGAGAATCGATCGTTACTGTCACATTTGATTAATTTAGAGGGATTAATAGGAAGGAACTTTGTGTGATGATTAAGATTAAGACTGAAAGACCCAACTGTTTAAAATTGTTAAAAGAACACAATGATTTTGAAAACAATATGTGTGATTTAGAAGAAAAAGGAAGAGAGAGAAAGAAAGGAAAAAAATGGCCGACAAAGCATGCAATATGACCACCATTAATGGGATCCCTCTCATATCAACTCAATTCATGAGTCATGCTGTCTCTAATGACCTTCCTTAATTTTTTAATGCTTCAGAAAGCTGGCCAACTTCCAGATACAGAAGCAACCACCAGAACTGGTTAGTTGATCTTTAAAAATACGTTTCTCATTTTTAAATTAAACTTTTCCCTCTTTGCTTCGTTTTCTGTACATGAAAATGACGGCTTTCCCCAAAACTCATCAATTTCCCCAGTGATTTTTTGGGTCAACCAGTGCAGGCTTGTATAGTCGGATATTGCTATATTTACCCACTAGGTATTTTATCCATATCAAGGATTTATTTTCCCTAATTTATTTTCGGTTCACTTAAGTTCAATTCCTTTCATTTCAGTTCAGCTCTAGAGAATACTTTTACACTCACATATCGCTATTAATTTCAGTTTAATTCAACTATTTACGCCGAAGAGAACATACTCTAATACTACCACTATTTTCTATTAGAGGTGGGTAGTCCACCCAGTGGGTATACCAAGTTTTTTCTTGTATTGCCAATAGTTTATACAAGTAAACTTTAAGGGCTCTTTTATCGACAATGAATCTTAATCGACTGAATTTGCTTTTGAAGTTGATGTCCAAGCTTTGAAAGGTAGTATTAGCTTCACGATAAAAGCGGAGGATGAAAATGGTTTTTTAAGGAAGACATAAACTGGAAAATACCGTGTATCAAGATCTGGATATTCCATGGTGTTTGATATTGTCTTCGTAAAATGTTTATGATCACGAGGTTGTCTCTTTCAAAATTACTTGATCTTTTTTTAATCTTCGCACTTTGTACTTTTATGATATTTTATTAGATTAAT
Source organism: Patellifolia procumbens (assembly GCA_947645195.1). Classification (NCBI taxonomy): domain Eukaryota; kingdom Viridiplantae; phylum Streptophyta; class Magnoliopsida; order Caryophyllales; family Amaranthaceae; genus Patellifolia; species Patellifolia procumbens. The sequence goes on from CANSGD010001485.1 coordinate 245,292, forward strand.
TATTTGGATTTGTAAGTAAAAACATAAAATTGTGCTTCAGATTTATTTAATGTGATTGTTTGAAACGTGTACTTTTTTCAATATTTACCTATTGAAAATAATGCTATGATGATAATTATCATTCATAAATATGAAGAGTAATGTGTACATCAATAAAAAAAAGGAGGTATTATCTAACCACTATTTGTTTAGAGGGATATGGGGTAGGGATAAGGATTTTTTGTCCCTCTTCACCCTTGTCCCATGTTTATTTAGGAGGATTTAGAAATTTAGGTGGGATAGGGATAGAAATAGGGATAAAAATCCAAGTTATCCCACCAAAGTTTTACCTAAGGGGTGGTATAAAGGATGGGGATGAGAATTATAGGAAAAAAGACAAACATACCCTTAATGAAAAGGGAGGAAGGAGGAGAGAATGAGAAAATTAGTAAGGCTATTTAAGTAACTTCATTAATTATCCCAAATCTTATCCCAACTCATACCAAACATAGGATTACTCTAATTTTTATCCTTATCCCACCTACCAATTTCTTATCCCTATCTCAACCTTTGGGCCTGTTCTCCCCAACTTATTTTCAGTTCAGTTCAATTCAGTTCAGTTCAGCTCTCGACAATAATTTTACTCTCACATATTTCAGTTCAGTTCAATTCAGTTAAGTTAAGTTCAGTTCAATTCAGTTCAGTTCAGCTCTCGACAATAATTTTACTCTCACATATTTCAGTTCAGTTCAATTCAGTTAAGTTAAGTTAAGTTCAATTCAGTTCATTTCAGTTCAGCTGTTTTATGCCGAAAAGAACAAGCCATTAATCCTTATCCCTATCCCTATAACATACCAAACAACCCGTTGGTCGAATTGGATAACTAATGTTATGCACAACAGTACAATGCACGTCTTATCTACAAATTTTTGTGTTATCATTGTTAATTTAACATTCCCTCAATGGAAGTAAAAGAATAATAAAAAGGTGGATGGAGGTGAGGGTAAATGAAATGAAGTAGTAGACTCATTTTATTTTATTTTTAACATCAAGATTATTATGAGATCAAACTACATTAGAGATTATTATTCTCATTAATTTTCTTTTCTTAATAACTTTTTTTTCCACCACCCCCGAAGATCCCCATCTCTTCCTCAATATTTTTGCATTTGTCATTCCGCTACACCTAGATCCAATAGTGATTCGATTCAATTTAATCACTCTTCAAACTTAATGTTGTGTAAAAGGTGTTGAATTCAACATATGAAGTCTAAAATTGATAGGTATCCCCTTTACTCTAAATAAAGTACTGGTATAAGTATACTCTTGTGCTGAGAGGAGAGATTGTGTAAAAAATGAGTGTATATTGCCATGGTCCAAGTTTTTTGACCTAGGACGTGCGACACGTCCTTACCTTCTGTCGACAAGTGCGCTAGCCTTCTCGCAAATATGAGACTCTAGAGGCTCGTGGAAGTACGAGAACTCGTAATCTAAAAGAGCACTCTTACATATTGACGACAAGAGTAGTGGACGAGAATCGATCAAACACTCGTGGGCACAAGGTGAGCCCGGGTGGGGTCGAAGATGGAAAGTACCAGCTTTGTGTTTGAGTTAGTATTTTACAATATATGGAGACACAAGCTCTGTGTTGCCTAAAAACGGTATACAATATTATAAAGGTAGGAGGCTCAAGTTTCATTTGTTCATCAATGATCTTCAAAGAGGATTAATTATGAGATAGTACAAATTTCTCATGAACACCGATTTTACAGTTACTTTATATTAAAAGTTAAAACCTATGAAAAATAACCTAAAGATGAGCATAGGGCAATTGGACTAAAACTGAGAAAGTGCTATTCTATAAAATTTTCAATACAATAAGTCTATCAAATTACAAATTTGTGTATTAGATTATATGGTTGGATAGACCAAATGTCGTTTTCTAAGTGCTACTATGCTTAAATCTACTTTACAGGTGAAAATTCCAGATATCAAAAGTATTTGAAGGGGTGTTTGGTAAATGACTTTTTTTTATTGTTTTTTGGCTTTCATATGTGGTCAAACAGTTAAAAATGTGTTTGATAAACGGCTTTTTATAGTGGTTGTAAAGTCTGCTTTTGAGCCAAAAGTTGCTTTTACCAGCTTCATCTGCTGATTTTTGCTACTATTTGTACTTAATGCCAACACTAACAGACGATTTTACCAAAACATTTATAAATAACCAATAATTACACATTCGGCCAAACAAGCCACTACAAAAAGCAACCGGTTAAACAAAATCACTAAAGATAGCCGGTCAAACCAGCCATAACAAAAGTCACCAACCACCAATCAATCGCCAAATACCTCAAAATCTAAAAGTTAGAAACATGGTAATGTCAAATTTGTAACTTCACTTGATTTGTGACTTAATATCCTATTTCATGTTCAAAATATATATAACTCCTTATTTACTCTATTTATTAGAAAAATGTCCATTCTTCCATAAAAACAAGTGTCCCTTCAATCAATATTAGAATTTGGTAGACAATTTCAGAATATATGAAATACTGTAATAGAAAACTAATTTTATTCTTAGTACTTAACATATTTATAGTCAAGAGTTTAACTTACGGAAAAAAGGGTCTTTGAGGAGAGCAGTGGGAAGGGGAGTGTATGTTGATAAGGATCGAGCTTTTATTTAATCGCCAGAAGCTTGAAGTTTAGAGTATTTTAGCCAATAATGAATATTCGATAATGTTTAATTTTAAAATCTGCTGGCCTAAAATTATTGGCAAGATTGCAGTAGTTTTCAAGTCACAAACAATATGTTTTGACCTTTTTCTAAGCAATGATTGATGTGCATCTCCCTTGGGTATATTTGGAGACCTTTTCCCAATAATAAAAAGGTGGGTCACAAAATCCCGTGTTGACCACTTGATCTTATATAAGTTTATGTATTGACAAGTGCGAAAAATAAAACAACTAAAAAACAAGCGCAAAAAGTAAAACAACTAAAAAACGAGAAAGTGTATAAAGTAATCACAGGCATTGATGAAAAGCATAAATATTGTACCCATCACTTTTCACTAAACTCTAATAATGTGGGAATAGCTAGTAATAAAATTCAAAAGCACAATCAAGTGTATCAAATTACTTGAAATAATGTCAGGATTATGACATCCATGAACTTCACATACTACTTCTAGTTTGCTACACAACCCAAACATATACATGACATCATGCTGTGACACAACGTTTAGCTCTATGACATCAGTCGTCCCTTGTTACAAACGCAGTAAGAAATACACTTGCTTCAGCAATTCTAGTACACAGATACAACCCCAGTAGGTCAGTCTCTCACTGAAGCTCGTTGTAGGTGATACAAGGGATATTAAACAAGGCTCTTCCATATACGCCGCAATCTACAATTTTCTGGCTTCTAAACTGAATTAGTGGGTATGAACACACGGAAGGAATTAGGTGCTCTTCTGTGGAAGAGTTTCGAATGCCGAGACTGTGTTTTCAAACTTGATTCGATGTAGAGGGGTTCCACTTTGCTTTATTGCGCATGCCACCTTGTCTTCAAGAGGACAACGCGCCTTTAGCATCGAAAAAACGTGATTGTTTAACCTCCTCGCCTTCTTCATGGCTTCTATTAAGGATTCCCATCCCTTCCAATTGAGAAAGCAGAAATATCAAATAACTCTGAGGTGTCAACAGAAATACAGATATAATAGACATTCTGACCAACTTCTGGAAAGCATAGGGATCAAATGACAGTCATGGATTAAACTCAAGGCTTAACTAAAAGATAATGGTGTTTCAGGTGACCCCGATATTTCCTAGGATCAATAGCATCTGCAATCACAGTCCACACAACAGGCTTAAATTTGTTAATTTCCAGCAATATTCCCTCAAAGTTCCCTACTTACTTACCATTAATGAAAAGGGAACTCCCACAACTCACACCACCTCTACCAATGTGGATCCTGAAGTGGTCCTGTTCTAGGAGGTCTAGCTGCAGTATGACGTGCAATCCCTGACCAGTACATATTTGCAATTGACCAGTAGAGCAAATGGAATCTGATTAATCAGAGTGAAGGAAGCAAGTAGTGCAAGGGAGGAGATAGGGGGGCAAGGCCGCAAGGCATAAATTGCTAATAGTAAAGCATTAGTATAATAGTATGTGGTCAAGGCAAAGAGATTAAACCGCTTGAGGCTGAAGGCATAATACAAGACCTACAAGTATATACCAAGATTACTCGAGACATTTGTAGATCCAAGGGAGTTCTTTACTAGTGATTTGTTCTCAGTAATTAGTTGAGCACGCATTAATAGAAGTTTATGTGCTTGGTCATGCACTCGGATAAATGCTATTGTGAGATGCATCATCAAGCTTCAAGACATACCTTTTGAGACATACTTCAAGACACAAAGAATTGAACAAGAATCATCGAAGTTACTGAAATTGTCCCTCTTTAAGTTTTTATCGGAGGAACATTGAAGGACAGATAGTTATCTAAATTCAAAATCCACAACACTTGGGCTAACAAATAATCAGATAATTAATTCTTACCTGGATACCATGAAGATTTTTATGCAATTGTGTAAGTTCAGTAACCTCGACTTCTGCAGCATTAAGAACTTGATATGAAAAATCAAAAAGTTCAAAATGCAGTTGCTGGCCAAGTAAATATATCAAGGTACAGCCTCCCCAGGCTACTGAATCTCCCAGCACCTCATGATTATTAGGGACTCCTTGAACAGATTCTTCTAAATGCTCCTGCAGTTCAAACGTTCTTTAAGAAAAGATGATATCACCAATATATTTTAATGTACTACCCCTAAAATCTTGACAAGTATTGAAGCATATTCAAGTTCTAAGAGAGAAAACTTCACTCCCACCATCACAAGATATCTGACCGCAATATGGGCACCATACCATTTTCCGAATCCCTCTCTGACAAGGCAACCAAGTCCCACCTAAGATGGTTCAGACTTCAGAGGCATGTAGTTTTGCTTTTGCAAAAGTAAAAAGGCCCTTTCAGCAATATAAGATACACCTACAGTTGCAAAGAGGTACTATTAAGTGAACCGAAGTTCTTTTCTATTAGCGGGTGTGGCGATTAGAACCTTACATATTTATATGAAAGAGAGGAGGTACTAAAAAGCTAAAAATTAACTTCAAAAGCAAAGTGGAAAATTAGATAGCGGACCCAGAACAGAAGATGAGATGTGTATCTGGAAAGGTGAAGGTGGGAGTAAGACTAATACTATCACTCAAAATTGAAGACATTTGGAGAATAATATACTCTCTACACAAAATAAAGTGTGGAGACAATTGAAATCAGTTATCATCTTACCAAAGCCTCAAGCAATATCAGTCAATCAGATGCCTAGCCAAATAAGCAATACTCCTTTTCTTCCCTTAAACCCGCAAAACACTAGGGGCATTCTTATGTGTAGCTAGGCAGATATAGAGGTATGATAACCATCTTTAAACAAAATATATAAATTATACCACAATTACATACTGCTTAGAGCTTACATTAAAACAATTAAGAACTTACATCCTACGTAGATATATATGCTTGTCGCCAAACTTGGTCATTCCCTACCCAGAGAGATAACGAAAATGTTTCTTACACACACAAGACCTTCTATTACACTTACAACCCCCCCCCCCACCTCAAAAAGAAAAAGAAAAGAAAAGAAAAAAGAGAATTTTCTTTATAATATTGTTAGTACTAATAAACACAAGTATAAGCGACAAGTAATAATCATGATACAGATAAAAATAATAGTAGCGGTAGCCACATTCCTAGTGTCAAACTTCCTAGAATACCAAAATTCAAAGTCATTGTTCTTCCCCAGCCCCAAGTCCTTTTTGTTTAGTCTATTGGATGCCTGCTTTCTTGATTATGTTGTTTCTATATTATCCATCAACTCTTGAGAACTTCCCTATACAGTCCCAATATTCTAAGAGGCAAAATGCATCCCTAGATTATAATTGCGTTGGCACATGCTTCACTAGCATGCTTCTTCAAAATTGCTATTGTTTATAAAAGACAGACACTAAATAAAAATTTGAAGACTGTTGAAACTTTCGGCACGAGTCCTTTGAAGAAGTAACGTCTAAAGCTATAAGCAATTATTGAAGAATGAGACACCTGAAATCGCATATCACTTACTATTTGAAGGCCACTAAATATTCGGTAGAAGTCCTTTGAAGTAGTAATGTCTATGAATCCCGTCTTTGGAGTTGCACTCCACTTGCTACAATACTTATCCAGTGCTGCACTTGTAAATGCAAGAGCATATTCCAGAACACTTCCAGTGTTCATATTAGCTTTATATAAGAGATCTGCAGCAAAGAAATTGAAACCGTTACCCAAGTACAAGATGCCTAAATTATCATTTTCTCAGTTGTATGTGATTGTTTTTTGTTTGAGAAGCAATGAAGTTTCTCTACATGTGTTTTACCATAATCAAAAGGCACGACGTCATAAGGTAGTTTGCAGACAATGGTTTGCCCATCTGAACAATAGAAGACTCAGGACTTAGAACTTTTTGTTATCTTCACTTTTTGAGAGTATAAGTTATGGGCCTTAAGGCATAACTTTGCCCTGATGTCTCTTGGGATTAAGTGGTTCTAGCTTCCCTCCTGGGTTCATGCAGCAAAGCTTTGAATTTATGGGCCTGAAGGGTATGTCCCTCACGGAGTTCCAACAACATCAGTAAAGCAATTTGCCATTGAATTTTATTCCTGCTTCCAGAACAAAATATCCTCCCAGGTTGTAAGCCCCTCACTTATATCACTCCGACACCCTCATTTAGAAATCGTGTCGTATCGTGTCGTGTCGGACATGGCATGGTACTTGGATACTTATTTTTAACTAAAAACTTGACTTTTTCTACCAAATCGCTGAGTCCGATACTTTGACACCCGTATCCTAGTAGACACTTAATCCATGTCTGAGTAACATAGCCCCTCACATTTTTCTTGTGTGTGAAAGGCTCGTGATGAACAATCGTACAAGACTGCAAATACATGCTCGACATCTACGTACGTTTAATGAATTGTGACTATTATTAAGAGTAGAAAGAGAACTTGTGATTGATTTTCCTGGTTCACACAATTAAAAAGCACAAAAACACAGGGAAATAGAACATATGTTCAGAATATGTTTTTGTCAAAAGAGAATAACGTTGATCACTAAGTGAATGTTAAAGCTCTGAACTTTCGATGCAGATAAAAGAAAAATACTAATAAAAAAACCAGAAAAAGTACATCCAGAAACAAGACAGATTGGCAGAGGTGATTAGTTCCATAGGAAAGGTCTATTGCCATCATCGATGCAAGAAAATGAACTATATATTAGTTGGCAAGGTATACTGTTATTTTATCCAACATAATACAATCAGCAAATAGTTATGCTGATAAACTATGTGGTTAGGGTGTATTTCAGAAGAAAAAAAACCATTAGATCATGGTTCAAAAATGTGGTTTTCAGTCGCAATCACGGTAACGGTCATGGTGTCGCGGAACGGATATGATGCGGTTGTCATACCACCATATATCGGCTGAGACCACGAGATATCCCTTAAATTCGCCTAAAACACGGGGGGGTTTTCACCTTTAAGACCCGGGTAGTATTGGTTCGGTAGATTTGAACCTTTACAACGCGGCCGATACGATATGTATGGCCTTGTTTTAACATCATGCATTAGATTGTAACCAACGTTACACAGTATGGACAACGATAAGACAGGGGTATGAAAATGGAAACACAACATTAATTTAGTGGATCCAAAGCGTTGGGTAGTTTATAACCCAGTTTGCCTATCAAGAAGACAGGGATCAAGTTCCAAGTGTCAGTGAACCTAGCAGCCAAAGAATACCAAATTGCTGCTAGTAAGTTTCTAGATAAACATGCATTAGAAGTTGTAGATTTTCTCACCATTCATTTTACTAGAATAATTAACAAAATTAGAGATGACTTGACAATGGAGTCATATGAATACCTGCTGCTTCTGCCTGTTTTGACATCGTGTAGAAAGAAGATGGGTTTGAGCAGCTAGGATTTGACACAATTGCAGTTGTTGTTGCTTTCAAAAGATTCACAATAGGGCTTTCCCCTTCTCCTTGTGATAGCAGGATTTGCCCATCTGCACCAGGTACGAAACCAAGCCAGGGTGCGAGTTGCATAAAGCGTGATGTATCCACTTCCCTCTACAGGAAAGAAAAACTCTACTTGTAAATAATTAAAAGAAATATTCTGCCCTTAAGCTATTATTTGGTCATCACTTGAGCAGTTGAGCTCATCTGCTCATGTAGGTACCTTTTGGCACATGACACAGAAGGATGTATAATTAAGTAAACCAACCAACATTTCTTTGCCTTTAGTCTTCTATGTAAGTTCTCGAAAGTGGAGCCGTGGGCAGCATAATCATAATCAAATATCAAGTGATTACATCATAGAGTTGAGAGCTCTGATTCTGCAGTATAATTAAAAAAAAAAAACATATTGTGCTCTTGACCTTTAGACACAGCAGGGCAGTCACACATCAAGGATTCAAGATGCTCTAAGCACTGCAAAGTGGTTCCCTCCCATTTTTCCAGTAAAAATTGGGTTTTTAAGAGTTTTTTCTGCTAATTAAGCATCCTATCAAGTCAAATTGGTAATGAGCAAAGGTCAAGACATCCAGCAATCTGTACTTTGCTTTTGGACTCTGGCAATTTTCCTGTTATGGTCCTCTGCTCATGTCTCTTTCTATAAGATCAACTATAACAGTTCCACAAATGGTCTCTTTTAGTTTTCATTTATTCATTTGGGAGGAATCCTGAACCTTTTGAATTGTTTTACACTACTTACAAAATACTATTTGCTTTTCTAGTTCTATCTTAAGTAGCAGAATACACTGGTATAGGACTTACCAAAACAATATCTAGAAGACCCATCCAATATAGTATGCTTCCTATCTCCTTTATTCCCTGAAGAACTTCCTGCTTGAGTTCTGTCTTTGAAGTCCAGTTAAGCTGCTCTTTTATGTGTCTCATGCAGCCTGTATATTAAAGCTTCAAAATTTTAATCTGCAAGACATGGAAGCATGGAACGATGGAAACCAACCAAAAAGTGAAACAGAAACTTCGCACTAAATATACCTGTCACACCACCATCAAAAGGTAGAAGACCTATTGATCTGGGTAATGCTTCTTGTAATCCTGTAATCGTTGCTTCAAGAGAACTTATCTGTTTCATGAAGTAATTCTGAATGAGATACAAACATGAGCATAACAAAGCTTTCACATGCTTATTCAAGCATGACAAAATTTCCATCGTAACTATCTATTCACCACCGAAGGGACTACAACCAAGGGTGGTTGGAGTTGGAAAGCTCTCTCCACAAACTCGTTATTTCACCATCACAAAAAGCCATTACACACATCCAACTTCAGGTTAGCTAAATGACACTATAAATAGGTTAAGGGCCTAAGGCATGGAAACAAAACTCGGCCGTCACGTTACTTAACGACCGTTATACAACGGATTATGAACTTGTCATTACGCAAAATGCCGTTACGTTAACGCCGCGATGAAATTCACGACCATCTCGCCGGGTTATTCGTTACGTGACGGTGACTCACCGACTCGCCGTGTTATAAGAATTGGCCAAAAGAAGGGAATATACTCATAGTAAGTAGTAACACAAAAACAATAGGCACACACCAACGAAGGGAGAAAATCTTGCCGTAGGCTTTTAAGTTGGATAATGTATATGAATTAGTATCGATATATATTTATAATAGGATATAGATCTCATGTTTCGAAGTAATTTTTTGTTCACCATATTTATAACCCAACCATATGATAACTTGGTCAAATTAAGAGATAAGAATCCTTATAAAACTTAAAAAATGCAAATTTGAGGTTAAAAATCTATTAGTGTGAGTTTTTTTTATAACACTCACGCCTCGATAACCGCAATTTGTTTCTATTCGTCCGTTACAAGCCGCTTCCGTGTCTTCGCAAGCGTCACAGCAAAAGCAACCACATCCGCGATTTTCTTCCTTGGTCTAAGGCGACGGCTGCCTGCCTCCCCCTTCCACCTACCCACAAGAGAGGGGGGGGGCAAGTTATACGAAGCATTAAGCTTTTTCACTTTTCCTATAAATGCCACTGAATTCTTTTAAAATCGTCCCACAAATACAATGCCATTACTATTCACAGAACAGCATAAACAGACATTATAATCTACCCCAAATTATATGTCCTAAACCTAAGGGGTCCAACAGAGCATTTAGTGCTATTTTGTTTACAAGAATGTATAAATGAAAAATTAAATTAATTCAGTGGCATTCTAAGAAAGTTTGAAACTATAGAAAGCTTTTAACTCCGAAAGAGATAGAAGTGAGATTGAGTGCAGACCATGGTTCGAAAATATGGGAACGGTTTCGGAAACGGAAACGGTTCGGGTTTCGGTGTAACGGAACGGATACGTTCGTCGCGGAACGGAATATAGTTGCCTGGGAACAAATTAGGTTATGTAATTTATTTTTAGTTAACAAATTATTTTTTAGAAATTAAATTTTCATGAAGGGATTAATAAAAAGCCTTTAACAACCGTGACAAAGGAGTAAAAGAGAGATCTTGGTATAAAACATAAAGGAGTACTGCTACTGTGCTAGTAAAAAAACAAAAAAGTCAAACTTTGGTTTAAAAAGTAAGTAAAGTAATATTTTGTTTTTTAAATAAAAAGAATGGTGGGGCAGTGCTGCACAGCACACACAGCACATGTTATGCAATAAATGCAACAGAGAGAAAAGGTCAAAAACAAGGAAAAGAAAAAAAGATGAAGTACAGAATGTTTCCAGATCTGAAAAACCTAAGGAGGAAGATAAAGGAAGAGAAAGAGAGATGAAAAATTACAGAGATGAAGATCGAAAACCGATTATCAACAGCGCCGTCATCTTCTGTCATCTCCGGCGAGTTTGGCGGTGGCTACCTGGTACACTATCACAAACTAGGGTTTCCTCTGACTTCAATTTGATTAAAATAAATGCACTTAGTAAGGGGATATTGCTCGAAATTGGTAAATTCATGTTAAGGTATGTAAAAATCTGGCTAAAGTTTGTTTTTTTGACCTTTAAACTCGAATCTACTCTCCTCTTCTCTCCTTTATCACGGTTGAAACGGGCAAAAAAACGGCCGTTACCGTTTTGTATCGGTTGAAACGGCCGATTCGGGAGAAAATACGGTGCTTTTAGAAACAGCGTTCTGAACCGGGAAAATTCGGTTCGCCGGAGTTGAAATCCGTTACAACTCGGGCGATCCGGATTGATACGGCCGTTTTTTAAAACCATGGTGCAGACTGCAGACTATAAATGAGAGAATGAAATCCAAGCATGAAAACAGAAAAACTGCCACTGATTGAAGACTCCTTTTTGAGTTCACAATCTCATATTTGATAAACACGTTCAGAACTTCCAAAAACAGTGCATTCATAATTTTCTAGTTAAACTTAAACAAGCCATTTTAGGAGGTTGTCTTATTCCAGCTGCACCAGCAGCCACAACCTTCACACCTTTTTATCTAGTTTGAGCTCATATATTGTTATCATCTCTATCGAAGAAATATGGCCAGCATTTTCTGTTGGACTGTATGGTTTTGAAGAAGAAAAATATGTCATCTATGCTAAGAATATTTTTGAAATTAGAATAATTTCATCCTAAAAAGTTATTTACAAAGCGGGGACCAATTCGTTTGAGAGACTTCGTCCTTGAAACTATATCTTAAAGTTCATCAAGCAGTTATATTTATTTAAAAGAAATTTTACCAAAACGAACAAAAGGAGAACTTGCAATACATGATTGAACAATGAAGAGCTCCTCTACAAGAAACAAAAGCAAATACATTCAACCACTTACTCCATCCCTTCCTTTTTGTTCTTACCGTATTCCCCATTGGGAAGTTTCAGATATTTCTTCCTATTCTGAATCTTTCTAAATATGATTTGCTTTTACTAATAGCATCAATCCATGTAGTAAGCTTTTATTGGTTGAAAAGGCACCCTTCTTTTTTCTTTAGCCCAAACATGTCCTTCAATGGTATGTATCATATTTGATGCATTTACACTATAACTCCACAAATCTACAATGTTTCCCCCCTTAATCTGTGTAATACCCTCATTGGCTCCAATTATAATCTATTTTTATGCATGTTTTTTTAAAGTTTAACTAAAAGAGAATTTTGTCCATATTTACTATTGTATTGGTTTCACCCCCGATCCCAAATAGGAAGAACAAAAAGGATAGAGGGAGAATATCACAATGTACATCAGTCAAGTGATCCCATGGCATAAACCTACTGCAAATACAAATATGATCTGCAGTTATGCTCAGACTTCTGGATAGAGATACAGCCAATAATTTTCATCTGAATATCTGATATTAGGAGAATTATACCCCCCCTTCAAAAAATATGCTAACAAACAATTTCCCACATAGATTGGGCTGTTGACAGACTAATACATACTGTACGAGAAAGGATTCTCCGTTCTTCGGAAGTAGACTAAATTGCCACCCTACTTTTAGTATGGTAAGGTAAAGGTATCACGTCTTTACCTTCCTAATCCCCCTTGGCCCCACCCATAAGAAAGAAAAACATTACGACACTATTGTATAAGTAGGAGACACTTTAGAACATTTGTAGTTTAAAAAAGCATACCTTATTAGATATGTGGTCCAGAAGAGCGCGGATCAGCCATGGCAAAGACCGGGTTCCCAAAAGGCGGACAATGGAAAACATGTGAGGCATTCCAAAGAAGCCATTGTGCAACCTCGTAAAGCTTTGGTGTGCGGAATTTAAATCCTGAACAGCGGTAAAAACAAGGTATAAAAATTGAAACTAAGGAAAATTTCCTTCTGTCAAGGAGCAACAAGGTGAGAAGAAGAAGAGTACATGAAAAACAGATAGGTGCTACGAAAAAACAGTTGACAGATGTCAAGCTCATACCATGAGAAGCAGGAGAGATAGCTAGATTATTGTGTTTAACAATGGAACAATTACTACCATCGTTCCATATCTATTGCAACATAGGGAGTTTTACGCCTCGCAATGCACTACTTAAAACGTTAATATCTTTAAGTTTATCTAAGTAAAAATTATAAAAAAAGTTGATATTAATTAAGCATATATCGAGACGAATCTAATAAGATCCCACAGGACTATATTTATCCTTATGTATAAATCACAAAAGAAGGTCAAAAAGGAGTGCGGGAATAGTGTAAAAAGTCAAAGATTGCAATAGATATAGAACGGAGGTAGTATAACTTAAAAGGTTGAACCTTACAACTTAGGTTGAACACTCAAAGTGCATAAGATCAACGTTTAGTACCCCATTTACAAATTTATACCACTGAGAGCTAAAAGCTTACAGTCTTACATTATTAGAAAAGAACCATGTTAAGTGAATTCAGAGAAGTCAAGTAGATATAAACTTACTTGGTTACCACAGTAGAAACTTGGCTTGGAATAAGGCATCGATGGCTTCTGAACTCGAACACTGGAAGATTTTGGTGATCGAACAAATCGTTGAGTAGTATAACATAATATGAAGTTTGGAAGGAAATCATTCTGCATCTCTGTCCAGATCTGCAAATTGGCATGAAAATAAACATAAAATTGATGATATCTTAGAATCTTACGATTACCCATATCATCAACTCCAAAGAAAATTCAATTGCCAAGGGGGTTTGAAATATTAATGCAACAAACAATCCTACAGAAGTTTCTTCTCAAAACCAAGCTTTGTCTAGGATAACATAAACAGCATCCATGGTCGTAGCAAAAAGATATGTGCTTAAGCTCCTATTTGACTATGCAAGTTCTGGACACCTATGAAAAGAGTACAGCTTCCAGAGACCCAGAGAAATTAGACCTCGCGCATCGATGAAAGGGGACCAATATCTACACTCAAACTGATAAGAACTTATTTTCACAGTCACCATAACCTTCATCTTGAGGCTCATATTTACTGATTACAGATATATGCCTGTATCTGCAATCACACTAATCTCAAGGGACATTGCTCCAATATCCAAATAACTACAATAGAAAAGATTGGGGCTTGAAAACTTTTAGAGTTCCATTCATGCCCAAATACTCTGGGTGATGCAAAGAAAGCACATAACTAATTAGAATAGCCTGCTTCCGCAGACACCAAATCAGAGTCTACAAATAATTGAGCCGCTAAAGCCTCCAAACTAAACCTTGAAAAACATTCATTTGGGTCGTGCCAATTTTGAGTCGTATCAACTTTGATATTTTCAGCCCGTTGTCAAGTCGTGGCAAAACGCCAAATTTGTTTAGATAATTTATTTTGTATGTCATCCATTTGGTTTTTATGTCCAACGCGAACGTAGTAAAATTTGATCTTGGTTCAAGCCATGTAGTGATGGTATTTTGTACATGTGCAAACGGAAGTGCAAAGTTAAGCAGATAATAGCTAGTTGTTTTTTGTTATTCCATTTGAGGCATGTTTTTCATAACCCTAAATCGCTTATCAATTGATAGGAAACATCGTTCAATTGTGGTGCGCAATTACATAGCTACCCAATCTTTTACAACCTCCCCGAATTTAATTTATTTTTGCTGAACTCAATTTATTTTTGCTAACCTTAATTTACTTTTTCTAACTTAACTTATCTTGGATATTGAATCTAACTTATTATTGCTGAATTTAAGTTACTTTCATTTAAACTATTCTATTAAGTTACTTGGAAAACAGACCCTAAGTACATAATTGCCAAAAGTTATCCAACGATTATATTTATAAACAATAGATAAGTGCCAAAATGATCCAGATATCATATTTATAAACCCTTCATTCCCTCAGAAGTCAAAAAAAAATTGGGGTGAAGGCAATATGAGCAAATTCATCAAGAGACGAAGATACATAAATTTCTCCATGAAGGCATGAGCTTTTTCATTTTTGCCCTCCTTTAGAAGATTACAGCTATTATATCTATATAGACCCTTCTAATTCTGGTCCTCTGGTTTCATTTGTTCACAAATCAAACAGAATATTTAATTCGGAGACCACATGGATACATAATCTTTAGAAGCATCAAATATTATTGTCCTTAGAGCTCCCTTTTTATATCGATGACACCCCCTGGGTGCTGGTATTTTTACATTGAATACCAAAAGAGACAAGAGGAAGGAAGAGCGACATTTTTCAATAGAGCAGTTGTAGCAACCTGCAACCTTTGATACAAAAGGCTTCTGGACTGTAAACTTCAAGTCTCATCGTTAAGATAACAGATATTGCAAGACAAGTTATTAAGAAACTTTTATGTCAACTCCTTTATTACACAGTCTAGTTTATCAATACCCTAAACCCTAAACCCTAAACCCTAGACAAGTTATTAAGGTCGGGTACAAGCCCAATTATGGTGTGGGCCTGGAAATACAAGGATTGGTGCGTTTCATGTTGAGTTACGGTGAAGCAATTTAGGTGAGAAAACTCACGTCTGTGCACATGTGGATCCATATATAAGAAAGTGGGGCACTTGCCCCTACTTAGTGATTATGAAAACAAAGATTTCATGTATCTTACATGAAATGCAAGTGACTTAGGCTAATGCTCTTCAACTGAAATAAGGTGATCTAGTCTGAATCTTTTAAGGTCTGGTCTGTTGAGTGTAACAGGCTGAATCTGACCATATCATGACGCTAATCCATAAGAAAAATAAACTTATTTATGTGGGTACTTGTCGGCTTCGTCAAGTCATGTATTTTCATTAATCTTTTTCATACTTTACTGATAAGGAACTAAACACACTTGGTGATAAGTAAACGGAACTAAGAAGGTCTGGTCTCTGGTCTGGTTTCTGGTCAGGCCTGATTTTTGCTAGCCTGGTCTGTTGTGATTCTAGCAAAAATAAGCAACAAGTTCAAGCGTTCTAACAATCAAATAAATAGTCTTTACCACATCTAACGATCAAAAATCCCATGTTTTCACTTTCATTTCACTTTTTGACAAGTTTTTATTGGATAAATTATAATGCACCCACTTAGACACTTTCTGGATCCGCTAGTACTCTATCATGTGAAAGCATCAGAAATTCATAAGCTATCAGCATACAAAAGATGTTAGGATATATCTTCATCATAAACACACAGTAAACAAAAAAGCTACAACTAATGGCCGCAACTAACATCCAATCATCATCCTTAATCGCATACAAAAAGAAGCAGACTCCAAGTTACATATATGCTGGAAAGGTGAAAGGTAAACCTGGTACGCCAATCGGCTAGAATAAGAAACAAGAGACAAGTTCTCTTGCATCTCGCTGAAGATAAGATTGAACGAGTCTATTGTCAGATCCTCACTGAGTAGCTTATGGGCATGTTTTAGGATATTTACGAGGTTCTCCAATTCCTGACAGAAAAATATTTAGAGAAAGAGACAAAAATGAATTTTAACTGAAAACTATGCTTAGTAAACAGAAATAAACTAGTTTGGAAACTTACAACAATAGCACAGATATCTTGAGACTCAAATCGATCAAACAAAAACTCCAAGTTCTCTCTGAATGCCTTGTTCATACGTTGTGAAATCAGGCATCGTAAATCAATGCTCCTTCCCAATAACTATGCATCCATTATAAACAGTATTAGATTATCATTGCAATGAAGGTGAATACAAAAAGAACTGAGGAAATTCCGCTTCCATTTTATCTTATTCTTGAACCCGGGGGGGGGGGGTACATTGGGCAGAGCCGCCAGCAGGGGCCATTGCCCACCAAGGGACTTTTGTGTAGTATACATGTGCTACATCTACAAAGTACAAACAGATCAATCACATCCAGCAAATATCATACATTGAAGTTTTACTCCTTTTCAGATCTCAACAACTGATAGAAATATGCTGATGTCTAATTTTCTGGTTCATCCTCTAGCAGTGGACAGACTGAGTTTACCCTGTGAAAGGGTATCATTTGAAGCTTAACAATGTTCAGTTTTCTTTTGCATGCTGAGCATACCTCCTCTTTCCTTGTCAATTATCATTCAACTGTTCTGGCAAAGACGAAAGGCAGATCTGATTGTTTTAGTCAAGTGTAAACGGGACCTCAGAGGTATAATTTCGCTTTCCCGAAAACTCAAACAATATCTACTCAAAAGGATAGTAGATATTATACCTCTGTTTTTGGTTTGTAATCCTAAAAGAACAAGTACAAATGCAGAGCCAGGAGGAGGACAAGTACTCAGTAATGGAAAGGAAAAAAGCAATCAGCATAGAAGTTCTTGCCATCACAACATAACATAGTACATCAGTCAAGGACACTCCTCGAAGTAAAAGACACTATGACAACCTGCACTTATTCCTGTTCCCACTTATCAGCTACCCATGATTCAACAATCATGTAGCACCTCGAGATAAGACTTCAGACAGTTGTTGCATTTCAGCAGCACATACTACATAAGCATTTAATGCCAGTTAAAGTTCTTCCAGTAAGTTTAGGTTATTATCTATTTGAGGGAAACATACTTTAAGCCTCAAATGAAATAAACACACATCAGAGAGCATTAGTGTAGTGAGTACTTCTGAAGATTAAACAAAATATAAACATCAATTTCAGTATATCATTTATTTGAAAAACAGACTCGTTACCTTTTTAAATTCTTTCCATTTTCCAATGGAGCCAAAGACTCTTTATTCTTTGGTTTTGGAATATGATGGAGTAAAGCAAAATGGCTCCTAAACTACCTGCGCTTCTTATAATATGAAGTTACAGGTGGTCAATGCATTTTCGACGCAATTTTCATTTTGGGTCATCCGGAAACAGCCTATTTGTGTATTCAACACAAGGGTAAGGCTGCGTACATCCGACCCCCCATTACCTCGCCTTATGGCGGGAGCCTTTGAGGCACTGGGGTAATGTTGTTGTTGTTATATATTGTGTGCTTGGTTATATTTTTGTATGGAATCAAGCATTGGGTTATGGGCAGCAGATTTCCTTGATTTGTAGATCAATAGCAACATGATAGCTTGAGGGCATGAGATTTTGACCTTAGCTCACCTTTTTGTATACGGGTAAACCCCCTTGGCTTGTTTCCAGTATACAACTTAATTACTAAACAAAATTTGATAAACAAGTCATTGCAAGATGATCATTTAGAAGTGGACGATCACAAAACTGTATTGAGTGATTGACATCCCAGAGTACCCAGACAATATGCAAAAATCAAGCTCACCTTAAATTTAGTCATTTTGAATAGCGCATTAAATCTCATCGGTTGCACGGAGTATTTTTCTCCATTGTCCACTGCAAAGAGAAATGAGGATTCGAGCAATTCTCTAGCAGATTGAAACAACAAAAAATAAAGTTTTAGTGCCAATATCATGGAGGTAACTTCAAGTACCAGATTGGAAGAATGGAAGACATACCTAGCTGCCCAACTCTTGTAATATGTAAAAATAATTTCACACAATTTAGTCACAAAGATATCAAAACAATGGTCCACCTGTAACAACAGCAGCTTTCATTAAGCTCCATCTCAAATCACCAAGCAAAACATACATGAGCACTATAATCAGTATATTAGATCCCACAATGTCAAACATACGTACATTAATTCAATTTAAAAGCAATGCACTTCTTACAAAAAGAAATTAGAAAAATGAATGAAGAAAGTAGCAGACAGAAAGGTGACAGACAAATTAAGTCCCCCATGTTCATCACGAAAAGATGAATGGAACACATAGATTATAGAATGCCAATCCACTAAATCAGAAAGCCTGACAAGCATAGAATCAATACAAACCAAGCCAGAGAACCACAAATTTTTCAAAAAAGATTTAATGATAAAAAGTAGCATGCCCATTGTGTGGAATTGTGGACAACAGATAAAGAAAGTTATATATTGAAACTTAAATCACACAACTAAGAGATATATAACAATTAGATCCTATTTAGTATTTACAACTAAATTTACCGAAGCTTTTATCAGATTGAAAGCTTTCAAGTTCCATATTTAAGACTTCCGTACAGCTTGAGGCTTTTCTAGTGACTTAGCGCCAATTGACTTTCCTTAATTTTGTAGATAAATGCTCCACGAGGGCTCAGGAGCTTGAGCTTTTTGTGATTAGCCGTCATTTACATAGGGTGCGTTTCTATCTTTTCTACTTTCCGTTTTGTTTGCTACGTACACCAGAGATGGATGTCCCAATTTATTTGCTACATTCTCTTTTAGAACTTGTGGTCCCTATAATATTCCTACACACTCTACCCTTCTTTTTGACATCTACGTATATTATTCATAACTATTTCACCCAAATTCTACCACTTAAGTTTGTGCCAATTGCTAATGTAGCAGATAAAAGGTAATAGAGGGGATAGTTCTTCAATAAATAAAAACTTATGGTGCTCCCTTTCCTCATTTAAATAGAATTTGATTCCAAACCATCCATGAACAACAAGATTCTCATTAAATGATATAATCTTATCAACTACTGCGTGTTTGTCTCTCTAAGCATGATTGATCACTCCTTAATGTAACTCAAGACTCCCCTCCAATTCTTAGTATCTTCCTCAGCTTACTTAATTTCCTCCACTTTATTTACAGGCAAATACTCCAAATATTGTATAATTCGTTCATCTCAAGCCTCAAACCGCTTAATCACTCCTGCTATAGATGTTACTACTCATTTCAATAGCCTTCTCACAAGCACTAAGGTTAACCAGCACCTCGTTCCACTTCTTTCACATACTCTCTTCTGACATAAATCCAAACCATATTACTGGCTACCCCTCACTCACACAATTATCCACCCACTTGCATAATTCGCTCTTAGAAGTTAGAACCATGAATAACTTTATAATGTAACAAATTGTGAACCAAACAGAATAAGACAGTGGAAAATCATGATAAATCACAACCAAACAGTTTTTTGGATCTAAAACATGCAAGCAATCCCAACAGCCATAATATAGGTCACATTTCCAATAACAACAACGGGGTGCAAACAGGAAAAAGACAATATCCCAAAGTACCTCGGCTTCAATTTCATCATAGAGGAAGCGCTGCTTGAGAACAGTTAACGCCTGTTGAGCAGCGTCGTTATAGATGTCAAATGGCATAGCAACAGTCTCAAAAAGACCTGCGCTTTGAGACTCGAGCACATAATCGACCAGCATCCAGGGAAGAGAGCATTCAATTGGAAACTGCAACCAAGCAACAAGTCAATTGTCTCTCATTTGAAAATATAGTATTGAGTCCTTCCTATAGACATGTGATGGCTTGGGTACTTAATCCTGATGACATGAGATACACTAGCATACAGTTTGAATTAAAAGGAAACAAGTGCATGTCCCAAGTTTATGCAAAACAGGAACCAGGCTAACAAAATCAAGTGTGGTTATGGGCCTCTTCTACACTGTTTTTAAGGCAGAAGTTATTGGTTGACAGGATCAATTCACTACTTATCCAAGTGTAAACCTTTGCTTGGCAACAACTTTAAATAGCTTTTAGGTTTTGGCACAGTAGTGTTATAATGTAAGGTTTAGAGATTAGTGTTTGAAAAGTTAAAAATTAAATTTCTTACAGGTGGAACTGTGCCGTGGAAGTAGAGTTTTTATTTTCAAAATAATTATTCTTATTACATAATTAATTCCACAAGGTCAATATTTAAAGGTGGAAAGCATGAGCAACTAGTAAGTGCTGCATTAATTCAAACATCAGAAATGTCCTCAGAAACTTAAAAATCATTGCCAAGTGAAAACAGAACTGTAGGAAATATGATGGAACTAAGAGCTGACTGGCTGCAGCTTTAAGCAAGTTCAGAAGCATTTCAACTCTAAACTGTGGAAGCATATGAAAAAAGAGCAGAAACAGCTGCTGTAAAGGACAAGCTAAAGGATAAATTTGTTGCTGCCACTGCATTTGAAGAGTTTAAAAGGGAAGCAAGTGAAACGTGAGATGTCCCAGCTAGCTAGGATTGTGATCCAAGCTAAGAAAGAGGCAAAGGATAGATGAAATTTAGAGATACAGGTTACCACATAGAGGTCAAAAATGCAACTTTCACTAATAGCATTGACACAACAAATGAAGTTTACCTTTCCATGTCAGTGTGCTCTTCTCCACCAACTACAACAATAGTTTCTCTATGTAATTCGTAACTTTAATGATCCACTTCGAGTGCATCGTAGGTGCCATAATTTGGGATGATTGTTTTAAATAAAAACATTCTTCATCAAAATGGTGCTTGTGGATGTCAAATCTGATACACTAAGGCCGCTACTTATAGGGCTTGTGTCAAGTTCTATTCACTTTCTTCAATTACTATTAACATACATCTTCTAATCCTTCACACCGCTTCTAAGTACGTACATCTGCTCTCCTCCACCCTTCCTAGAAAGAAGCCCCTCAGAGGCATTGAAGAATTATTCATGTTGATGATTCTTTCAAGTAATGGACAAAAGTGGTGTTAGAAAGCAGGGGGCAGAATTACTACCCAGCAGGCAGCAGGAAGCAGCCACCAGCCACACTTTTACATATATCATCAGCACAAACATCTGGGACTCTAATCTAACTTTATGCTCTTTCTAGGATAGTGTAACTTTCTTAAATTACTGAAAGAAACTTCTTTGCAGTAGTAGCTGGCAGTGGAATCAAGGGTAATCTGTATTGGTGAGTAAGACATACACAGCTCATCTATACGGGGATGTAACATGACAGATTTAAGAAACTATATCATGCTAACAATTAAGACATGGATATTTAGTGCCCAATAAACTTGACAAGACTTCTTAGTACTTTCCAAATTAGCCACATGGAGGTCTGTTTTACCTGAATGACACGGGATGTTTCTAAATAGAATTCTCTGAACCAGAGGAAGCCAAGATCTGCCAGTGTTGCTATTGTCACTGCAGCAATAATCAAGAGCTACGATCAGCTACTTCGTCAATCCAAATTGCTCGAGAAGCTAGCAGCTTCAATACATCAAAACTTAACGTCACAGCAGAAAGTAGCAGTTGTTCTTTATTTTACTATATCAGGGAATGCAGGGAAACCAACATCAAATCAAGGACTTACAAAAAAAATGTGGCATTGACTTTTGACAGAAAGGTTGATGGTCTTAGTAAACCAATGAATAACAAACAGCGAGAAATATACAAATCTAAACCAGCAAAGAGAAAGAAGTGAAAACAGTGATGGATAGAAAACCTGTGTAGTCTAGTAAATGCAGAAAGAAGCCAAGCTTGTAGAAGAAGGTTTCCAACTGTTTAAGATCCTCAACAGGTATCTCTGACCCTGTATTGCTGAAGAGCCCACCTGGTTTTCTAATATTACCACCAGAGACAACCTCATAGACCAGGAATTGCAAGCAGTGGACCTGGATTTTGGAAAGAAACAACTAACAATATTAATATGGCACAGTAAATGCACTTAAACCGGGCGATAAAGAGAGAGAGAGTCAGAGAACACACAGAATAACTCATGCCCTCAATACACACACACATACAACCAAAAACAAGAAAAAAGAAAAAGAATAGAGGGAATAAAAGTAACATAGTTATCAAATTGTATAGTTAGTAACAATAGTATGACATAGGTAAAGAGATCTTGACAATCAACTACTTTTCGTGTTGAAAGTGGCAGCCATTTGTTGTGGTCAAGGTAATTGAAGGGAAGGAACTGCTCACGAGTGCTTTACCACACCCCATTGTTTGCCTATGGCCCTGTGTACTTGCTGCACCTACTTGTACAATTGCAGAGGGAACTGGTAGCTCTATCTTTCTATATCTTGGAACTTTCTCTTTAGGAGGGGTCACTTAAATTGGGAATTCAAAGAACATCAACTCAAGGAACATCAAGTTGACGACGCTCATACTAGGCAACAGCCACCACCCACCCCCTTTCTCTCACAACTGCACCTAATTACTTAATTACTTAACACACCCATCACTGAAAATACCCACCTACTCAGCTACTTCTGAACATGAAACATCATATAAGATGACGTCACAAAGAACAAGAAGTGTAAATAGCCTCAATCTTACACAATACCCTAGTACATTGCACGAAAAGAAAACCCTCTGACGCCCCACATGAAGGAAGAAACAATTCTTATGTTGGAACTCGAGCACTAACCTAATTTGGAAGGCATTTAGTCTCTGTCCTCTCTCAGTCAAAAAAGGAACAATGGATCTCCTTAACTACCACATACCATGAATAAATAACAAAATGTAGCAGAAGTAACCAAACCTGAGCAGCTGTTGGTGCAACTGGCCTGGGATATAGGTAGCTCCCTTTACTTACTTCACCTTCCTGTTGAAGAGAATGAAGCTCATTCTCCTGCTTGCTTGTATTTGCCATCCAATCTGCTGAAAGGGTCCGCATATCAGACAAAATCCTGAAAAAAAAAATTACTCCATTATATAAGGTAGGAAATGGACAAGCCAAAAGAAATAGAGCACAGAACCAGAACTCAACTTAACTCTACTTAAGGGATGCCATGAAGCATTGAACAGAGTTGATACCATCTTCTCTAATGCATCAAAATTACAGGAGCATCTTGGATGCTAATACAAAAAAATTAGATAGCCTACAGGCATCCTTCCAAACCCCGAAGCTGCCAAATCTTACATTTGCCAACCACCATCATTGTTGATCTCACAATTTCTCACGGAAAGGGAGGCTGGGTAACGCACACATTTCCCTTGCCGCCTTTCAGTCAGGGCTGGGAGACCTTGCCTGAAATCTGCAAACAGAAGTTGTGCTTGAGGGGGGAAGGATAACAAGAAGAGAGAGCATGAGGTTTGGGGATAGGTGCATTTGGGTGTTACAGGTGGGTGTGGCGCTGTGAAATACGAGGGAAGAAGGAAGAGGAAATTTAAGGTTGTGATGGGGTGGGTGAGGTCGAGGGTGAAAGTGAGGGCGATGGTGAGAGACAAGCAGAAGGGGTGTTTGTACGATAGAGAAGGAACTCAAGGAAGAGTAGGAGAAATCTAATGAGACGTAAAATTCAAAATCCTGCTTGTTGTGTCGCCCTCTGGTTTCAATCTGATGTTAACCCCACTCCCTTAGATTGAACAAAACACCATCTTAACGACAATTTATTATTTTCCTCTATTAGTAGGTGGTATAATGGAATCTCATGCAGTAATCAATTATCTCTTAGATTGCTAGAAGCAAAGCCTACAATGGATCTATTAGAGTAAACTACCTACCCAGAAGCACATGTGGCCTCAATTATCACACTTAGCTAAGTGAGGTTAGCCATTAATCCTTTTCTCTATGAACTGCATATTGTACCTGCTGTTGGCCTAGTGTCTGAGGAAATGAAAATGTGTGCCAGACATTACAATATAAAATAGGTTCTGGATCGACGTCATCTATAAGAGACCCACCTAGAAAGGTCCTTTTTCCTCCTAAAGGTAGTACGCAGCATAGTTGCCAAGGTATTCTGAACGAAATCCTGAACCTCAGCATGGATTGTTTCCCACAAGGCATCAGCAACTAATGTATCACAACGTTGCATCATCGATCCGATGCTTTTAACATAGCCAACAAGCTCAACCAACGCTCTCCTCTCCTCTGCACTGTAGTTATACCGTACAACCTGTGGCAGCGCCAAAAACAATCTTGATCAGGAGAGTTTCTACTAGCTTTTTTTCAACAAACAAACGGACCATAAAGGAAGAATATCTCATCAGCCCCACATTCTAGGGTTAGCTGGATTAATGGCCCCCTAAAGGAACAACTCCCCAGCTACCCTGACAACCTCAGCACCCTCCATCCCCCAAAAATCTTTCCCTCTTTGTTCCAGGTTTCATATCAGAAAGACTAGATGAGGCGGATGGAACGCTTCTGAGTTGTACGGATTACAATAAGTAGGAAGAGTAATGCAGAAATTACCTTCTCATAGTCCGAATATAATGTTGAAGCATTATTTGATTCTTCAGAAGCTTGATCCTTGCAAGGGCGAGAAAATTTCCATGCACACTGCTCCCAGATGCGGCCAGTCCATCTGCTCAGAAGTTGAAATCCTTCAACAGCCATATCATACATGTTGCCTTTGACATCTTTGGACCACTCAACTTCAGCACCGTCTGTGGATTTTAATAAATCTAACTGAAAAATGGAATAGGTATAACAGTATAAGAGCCATAAACTTAAGATCTAAGCAAAATCTTACGTAAAAGATGTAGAGATAAGTATGTGCTGCATGCCAGCACATGGAAGGTTGTAATTTTGTGAACAAATTACGAAGCATCAGAAAAGCAGTACCTGATTAATGGATGAAGCAAAACGAACTGTAAAATCATCATGTTCGGCCCGAATAGCACCAATATGATTAACAATAAGATATTGTCGCTGATAAGTAATGTAAGTTAAGGAGCATTACTTTGCGTACATAAGCCTGTCACGTGTCAGTGTTGTTAGGCCAGCAAAGGAAAGAAAAAAAGCGTACGATACATAGATGACATATATAGAAACTGAGGAAGTGTAGATCATGGCAGTAAGTCCTGCTGGGTACCCTTTTTCTTTTATTTTTGATGACTTCAACTGGCTAAATTTCCGACTTATGCTGAAAACACGTGAGAAACAAGAAGCCAAAAGGGTAATTTTTCACTGTCAAGACCTTATACTTTTATCTCATATATTACAAGTCTTATCATCCAAGATCCAAGTCATCCAACCAAAGGCATTTGAATGACGAAAATATCCTAATATAAAGCACAGACAAAAGCAGGAAGAGGCAAAATTATCAAAACTATCACTGAAGTCCGTCAATGATAAGGGGCAACTAAAATTTGTATAAGTAACAGCAATGATTGAAAGACATAAATAAGTCCTTTAAATATTAGACTGGTAATAGTTCTGGCCAACAGTAATCTTATCCGATGAACAAATTAAATAGGGAAGATGAGAATATAACAGAGAAAAGCAGAAAGAGATTAAGATATAGAGATACACATGGACACCAGACTGTCGCAGACACAAACATGCAAACTGATGCACATGTGTATGGTAAAAAAATACGAAAGATGAAAAGGATATTCTTGAACCTCACGAGGCTGAAGCTCATGTGGTGCTGGAAGAGCAAGAAGACGAGCTTGACTAGCAAACTTTGGGAAATATGATGACAACTCTTTCATAATAGCAGCAGGAGAAAGATGGAGGTCTGGAAATGCAGGTATAACTGGGTCACTCTGCACATTATTAACGTTGAATGTGGTCAAGTGTCCATCGCTGAACCATAATTCAAAACTTTTGAATAAAGCAAAGCAACAAGTACTTAAGCCTTCAATTTTACAAAAAATGCTATCAGTGGTACCTTGAAAATGCCAATAAGTCGATTAATTTTGACCCTCTTATATAGTGCTTCAGTATCTTTCTCTGATGTAGTTGCCAAGACTACAAGAACAGGCAGGACACGCAAGAGAGCATGCCGCTCCGGAAAGAGAAGAGCAAAATCCAACTCCAGTGACTCAACAGCAAAGACTATCAGAGCTTGAAGGATATCTTCCACACTATCCACAGTCAAGGGAAGTTCCAGGATGAAGAAAAAAAACATTTATAAAACCTCTCTAGCCATTTATCGAGAACCTTACTCACTAAGCAAGCATCTTAGGTTACAAAAATGGCAGCTTGTATATGTCAGGATACTTGTTCACCCTGAACATCTCCACATGCAAGTTCATCAGGATAGCCCACCTCGTGCTTAAGAAAATCTACTGGCAGCCAAAAAGATGTATGCTCCCAAGTTAAGAATTCTCCATAAAATTAAATTTGACAGCGATCAATATTGAGCTTTGAAGAGTTCAAATAACGACCTAAACAAGAGCATGACATAACAAATACAGAAAATTCTTCATCACCTGTAAATCGTCCAATTCCTCCCTCATTGAATCGATGTCTTGCCACTGAACACTAACTTGAGTAAACGTCCTGCATTCAAATTATTCAAAAAGGATTTCAATCAAGGATACACTTCTCTAAATCAATGGATCAGATAGTTGCCTAAAGACTCCAAAAGAAACAAAAAAATCCCATCACAGCCACAGGCGCTAGCAATAAACAATGAGAGCAGCATAGAAAGAGAGACAGTGGTTCTTCATAAATTAAAATAGCTCAGAGACAGCATCTAAAGCCTCCCTATCTAGAACAAAAGGATAAAGAAATCTGAATATTTTACAGAAAATCAGGTTACCAAAAGTAGATCCATCTCACATAGTGGAAGGGGGATATAACTGATCATTCCTTAATCTCTACATAATATACAGCAAGAAAAAGGCGGAAAGTAATGACATAATCCCTTCATCCCTTTTCCTACGCACCATTTCCTATTTGGGAGTCAAAATTTTCAAATTTTAACCGCGTATTGTCCCCAACATAGAAGAAAAGATATAGTCATGCGAGATCTTGTTAGATGCGTCCCAATGTATATTTTCATAATATCTGCTTTTTATAAAAAAAATTTGAAGGAGCTTTTTATAATTTTTACTTAAGCATAATTGGAGATATATTGGTTTAAGATGCATCTTGGAGACCGTGAAAAGTCAAGTGGTGCATAGAAAATGGGATGGAGAGAGTAGCAGTGAGATGTATATGGAAATATTAGCTAGCATACCTTTTATACCAAGAAAAATCATTTGGTATACTAGCTTTTGCATTTTTGAGATGGTCAAGTTGCACTAGGACATCCAGCAGCTTCAACATGGACCTGTAGCATAGAAAACAGACAAAATGCTACTTATGTCTTTTTTCTGTTTATGTAGGACTGAAAATACACAACTTACTTAGGAATAGACAAAAAGGCTGGCGCCCTAAAACAAAGAACAATGATAACTATAATTATCAAGTCACTACTTTGTTAAGAAAATTCTTTCATGGTGATAATGTATATCCTAGCTTGGTGTTTTGCTAATATCTCTGTTTGGTAGAAAAAATTGGCTGCAAGGGTCGGGCAAAAGGGTACTAAATATGAGACAATGGATTTAAATGATTTCACTTGCCAAACAATCAAAATTATTTTACATGGTAACTGAAAATGTATTCAGTACTTTTTGATCAAACTTTTTGATCTTCATGAATAAACGTTGTAGATAGGAGCCGAAAGATGAAAGCCAAGAACATATATAAAACTTCATAGATATTTAATTTTTTTTGGTATGATACACAGTACAATCTTCCACTGTTATATATATATATAGCTTGAAGAACCTGGAATTATAAGGAAAGAGGCAGACACTCTTTGCTGAATTTTGAAATGTTCGAATCAAGATCTAGTAGATCTCTCTGGCAACCAAATAGCTTTTTTATATATACTCACCAAAGATGAGTTACAGTAGGGCCATTGATGCGTCGCTCAGGCCTTGAAAAGCGTTGCATGTCAGCTGCTAGCTGCACTAGATTACAAGCAATTATGTACATGCTTTGATAAGATAATGTAAAGAATGTAAATTGTAAGTCACCGGAGGTCAAAGGGAAAGCACAGAAGGTAGTCATACTTTAGATGCAGCTGATGCCTGCCATCTCTGAATTTCACGTAGGCGACTCATCTCCAAATCCAGAACTTGATATGTCTCCAAATATAATTCAGCTTGGCTATGTTTCATGGAGTCAGGAAGCTGCATTTGTTCCCGATTATTAGAGTTAAAGCATGAGTACGCATGGGGAGGGTATAATTGTCTAGACTCATCAAAGAAAAGGTCGAGCACGGACTTTAAATGTTAAAATACTTACAAATATTTCGGCCAATAAGAAATTTTATTATTGAGAACACTATATACACCTAGTATTTCTGCAAATAAGCTGAAATTAACCTGAGGAAGCGCCTTTATACAACTTCGATATGTATAAAGCACAGACGCCATCTCTTTCCCCTCGTGGATAAGTGTATTCTGCAAGCAGAGCATATATAGTTAAATTTTTCTAGTGACTAACACGACAAATTAGCATGCGGAAGCAGAAGAATACCATAGAATTCAACATAATTGGTTGATAATGCAAGTCATACATGAAAAATATAACTAAATTGTATAAATCTTTAGAGGTTGCCTAGTGAAGATACATACCAACTGATTAAGAGCTTTGGTGTCTTCTGAGAGAGACAACCGATAAGCAGCAACATCACAATATTCTGCAAAATGAGTGACATCATATGTCCAAATCAGACGAAAAAACACAAGAGAAAGGACTCTTTCCATCTAATTCAAATTAACCGAAAATCAGTCATAATGTAATACTTATAATAACATTTCATAAAGTAAAACTATTTATGTTTAATGGACCCCTCCTAATGATGGTTTTGTAGTTAAATCGTGATAGTTCTGATAAATTTTCCTCTGCTGCTGAAGGATAGTGATCAGAGATTTCAACCGACATCCAATTTGCGCCAACCTTTCATTAATGCTACATCTTCAGATCAACAATATCAACACTTAAGGAGATAAGTGAATAAGTCATCAATACCCTCAAAGGATCCTTAATGTCCATGTTTAATTGATGCTATCCATCATATACTAAGCTACTTTGACAAGGTTAAGACCTGCATAAATTTTAAAGAAGTGAATAGAGTTGCACATTGATTGCAAACCAAGGTCATTTGTATAAAAATTTGAAAAGGTAAGAATGCTTTTTGTAATCAGGAATTCACAATAGAATTTTTGCATGATAACCTAGATATAAATTTCAAGATTAGAACCTTTAAGTGTTGTATGTTTTCCAACGAAATAAAAAAATTCCCATTATGTTGTTTCTTGCAACTCATGTAGACAACTGAAAGAAAAAAAGTGCAGGAGAAATACTATATAACAAATTAAAAAATTTGAAAAGAACACTTACCAATTGGACTGGTAGTTGCGCCCCTATCTGATGACACACAGACTGCTGGCCCTTGCACCTCGGGCTGGTCATCCTGAAATTTGGAAGAAAAAAAATGACGGTACTACTAACATACCCAACATACAAATCCTACATCCATCACTATTCTCCACTCCTTTCTCTCCCCACAAAAAGGTAGAGCAAGGGAGCAAGAGACAGTCCTTATCCTTGTTCCTTCCATCCCCCTTTGGTACAAATTTTATTATACACCGGGTGTACCATGAACATGGTACATCCAAAGCTATTTTTTTGCTCATTTCTCATTTAGAAGTCTAATTTTTGCTCATTTGGAGACGTCCAAATGAACAATGAGTAAAAAAAATAGCCTTGGGTGTACAATGCTCGTGGTACACCCCACTACCGAGTGTATAATGAATACTCTCCCCCTTTGGGAATTAGGGGGGGTCGCAAGAGGGGGGATGAGATCAATCAATGGTCTTACTTTTGACACTAATATTCACCTCAATCTTGAAATCAGGAACTCTTATCATGGATTTCAACTTACTCGAGATCACAACCGGAAATTTTCAAAATACAAGTCTTAGGAAAGACATAGGCACATTACCTCATCCTCCACTTATTACCTAACCGGGAAAAGCCAAAGACCTATCTGATAGATGTGAACCTGATAGATGTGAACAGTAACATCTATCAGATAGGTCTATACTACATTTTTTTAAAAATATAGTACAATTTTTTATTATACTACAATTTTCAGAAACTATACTACTCTAAGCTGTATATAAATATACTACATTACGCGAAAAATATACTACATAAATATATAAGTGTACTACGTTTAAAAAAAAAGTTTGATATGTGCTTAGCTCCTACCTATGGCAGCCCTCTTACCTAACCAGCTCTCCTAATTCCATCTTACATGTTACTTAAAAACACCAATGCAACATTTCGAATATTAATCAAACTAACAAATCCTTAATGGCTTAATCTGTTATAACATGATGAGAGTATAATAAAAGGAACCATAATTAAAACCCTAGCAACTACAAACAAGCAAAAAAAAGCACCTCTAGTGAGAATGTGGATAGAGCAGCAATGGCTTCTTCAACTGGAACAGCCATTACATCAATGTCGCAAGATACCTATTCAATCTACATAAAAAAAAAAAGCAAAATTGAAGCAATTATGTATAATGAGTAAGCAGAAGCAGAATGATTCGACAAATTTCAACGGAATCGACATGAAAATGTGTGGGAATTGGAGCTGTACCTTGAAGATTGAAGGTTTTTCTGCGGCAACAATGGCGGTGAGTTTACCAGCAACGATCTATAGTTGGAGAGAGAATGAAAATTGAGTAGTGGGAAATGGGAAGGTGAAGGTGAAGTTGGTTGAGTTTATGTAACTTAAAGTTCACTAAAACAAGCTCCTCTTCAAGAAATAAAAAGCTGATAGTCAACTTTCTTCCTGTATAACCACCGGTCTGCTACGGACCCAACTCCACCTTTTTTGGACGGTAAACACAAGCACGGGTAAATAATTGAGCCGTGCACCTTAATTTATCACGATTTTGAGAGACCGTCTAATTTTAAGTTAAAATTAGGCAGGTTCAATAGCTAATCAGCCCATGCGCTACAATAAATAATCC
This sequence comes from Patellifolia procumbens, assembly GCA_947645195.1. Lineage (NCBI taxonomy): Eukaryota > Viridiplantae > Streptophyta > Magnoliopsida > Caryophyllales > Amaranthaceae > Patellifolia > Patellifolia procumbens. The sequence continues at coordinate 276,762 of CANSGD010001485.1, forward strand.
ACCCATTCGTAATAACTTTGTTTCAATTAGTGACCATTATATGTCAATTGGTAACCATTATATGTCAATTAGTAACCATTATATGTCAATTAGTAACCATTATATGCCAAATGTCAATAAGTTACTGTTAAAGCATAAGTTTATTTACTATGTTAGTAAATTACTATTATTTAATTTAGTCACTAATTGAATATGTTTGGTGCCTAATTCTATTCATTTAGTACTTTAATTTGTCTCTCATTAAAACATTAGAAACTATATTAACATACGTCAATAAGAGGCTACTTTAATTCATTAAGTGACTAAGTTAATCCATTTAGAACCAAATTTTAAATTCACATCAGATAAAATCAACATAATGATAAAAACATACTGCTAATAATCATGATTGATAGTATATTACATTTTTATTTAAAGAGCACTAAAAAGAAAACCAAAAAAAGAGTAAGGAAATGTAGGGAAAAGGTTATGTGGAAAAAAAAATTACAAGAGGTGATTAGTTGTAGAGGGAATCGAACCCTCTAGCTACATTCTAGCGAAAGGATGAGAGCAGAAAGGCTTACCAGTGAGCTACCAGACCATTTTGTAATGGTAATGCGCCCATAAACACATATTTGCTTTACTGTTAAATGTAAAATGGGCTTTGCGTCCTTAGGCCCAAAGCGGGCGCCCTACTTGCTGCCCGAGGAGGGGTTTGTTTATGGGGAAGACTAGGGTGGGTTGTATCTAAATTATTGGGCCTAGGCTTGCCTAATTATAACATTATAATTAGGCGAGCTTGTCTTGCAAGCGACCGCCTAATTATAATATTAAAATTAGGCAGGCCCAATAAATATTACAACAGCCCATCCACTCCTTCCTATTTCAAACAAGACACAATAAAAAAAGTAGTAACTTTGATGTTGATAAGTAACTATTAAATGTTAATTAGTGACCATTATATGCCAATTAGTGATCATTATATGTCAAATATAATAAGTGACTATTATAGCATAAGTTTGTTTATTATGATAGTAAAGTACTACTAGTTTAATCTATTTGGTGCCTAATTTTACCCATTTAGTACTTTAACCTTGTCTCCCATTGAAACACAAGAGACTAAATTAACATACGTAAATAAGGGGCTACTTTAATCAATCAAGTCACTAAGTTAATCTATTTAAAACCTAATTTAAATTCACGTAAGATAAAATTGAACTTATAGTAAAAAATATTGCTGAACAATTAATAAATTGTAAATAGTTCATAATTTAATCCATTTATGCACCATTTTAATCAATTTTTGGAGTATTTTAACTTAATAACAGATTAAAAGTTATATAGAACAAATTAACATTATAGTAAATATAATAGCTTTAATAACCAATACATTTAATAAGTGACTACGTTAAACACCAAATTATGTTGCAAACAACATGCTGATGTATCACATTTATATATAGTTTTTAGATGCATTTAGATTGTATTTAGAACTCCTTTTTGAGCATTTAGGTGCATAATGACATGAATTACATAAGTTGTGCTCTACTACTCCCCGTTTGTGTGTTTCGATGATTTTCAGGATATTTTGATACAAAGTGATCATGAGTACCAAGGATGTAGCCTATTAATCATTGAAGATGAAGGTAGCTTGCACAAGGATCACAATGCATCCGTTTGGGACAAGTTTGAGTTGGAATGAAGCAAAGAATTAGTGAAAGAAGTGCCAAAACTGACACACCTTCACTATTTTCATTATAACTTTTGATAGAAAATTTATAATCAAGAAATTCTAATTGGGTTGGATTCTAGACTTCAAGAGCTTTCCAATGACAGGTTACACGCCCCAATCGGACTTCTATTTTGAGAGATACGGCCTTCGCAAGTTGATGCAGAATTGCAGTTTAGCCACCCGATCGGGCGGGAATTGACCCGGTCGGGCCTAGAGCACGGACAGCTCTTTTTCCCGAAATTCTATCTTTTTCTATTCGTTTTTTAATTAGATTTTGGGGCTATTATAAATAGCTATTCTTCATATTTTTAGAGACATCTTTTTCTCTAGTTTTATTTTCCATAGTTCTTAGCTTAGCTTTAATTTAGTTTAAACACTTTAGATTAGATTAAAGGTGATTGAACCTCGGATTCGATTTCAATAAAAGTTCTTACTTTCTGTCAATTGGTATTCTTCTCTACTCTTAATCTCTTTTATTATTCTTGATTGCTTAGTTTAATTATTTATTCGTTCATGATGCAATTATTAGGGTTTCATATTAGATTGTTTATTGTTGATTCAATTATGATTGAGTAGTTTAATTTCTTGGGATTTAGAGAGGGATGCCATGTTTATACCATGATTGTTTGAATTATTATTAGTTTCTAGGGTTTGATGAGATAGGTTGTGGTGTGATTTGTTCTTATTGAGTAATTAACGTTATTGCGCAGTTTCTTTGATTACTTGAGATTAATAATCGTTTGCACAGATCCGTCTTACTTTTAGAGGCCTAGTACACACCAGTAATTCTGATTATGTTTGTGAACATGCTGCATATGTTGAATTATGGACGTTGAGAATTAACCATAGCTTGACACTGTTCTAATTTATCGATTCTCGACCTAGGTTCTGATAGTTGTTGATCCTTTGATTGGTATAAGCATGGTGGACCGAACTAATTCCCTAGACCTTTATTTCATAGAGTAAAATTCCATTTTATATTGTTTTCTAGTAGTTAATTATTAGTTCAGCTGTTTCTATCTGATCTTGTCTGAAGTAGCTTTTTACCTGAATATTAACTTAGAACTCTGTCTCTCTGTGGATTCGACCCTACTTCCCTTTACTACCATTGTTAGAGGATTGTAGGAATTATCTTTGAATAGGTGATACGACTTTAGCCTATCACATGCCAAGATAATGGAAAATGACAAAGCTTATTCAATATACTCCCTCCGTAACACATTACTTGCAACAGTTTCCAAAAATAGGTGTAATATAATACTTGCAACAATTTATCTACTTTTTTCTTATGGTAAAGTTTTTCACATTAAAGTACCTATGGTCCCCACCCCCATGTCTACTTGTTTTTGTTTTTTCTCTCTTTCCCTTCCTTTTTTTCCTAATCACATGTCATTTATTTCTCCTACTTTTACCAAACTACACTTTTATCTTTTTTTTTTGAAAAGAGATACCATGGTTATATCATATCAAACTCCGCCAAAGCCAAATAACTTTGCGGGAAATTATCCGTACAAATCAAATCATCCCCAATAGCAATGTCCCTTCTAGCAATAAGATGAGCTACCGTATTCCCACCCCGTTTGACATGAGTACACAAAAAATGGTCAAAATGTAATCTCAACATAGCTAAATGCTCATAGAATAAATAGATTGGAGAATGTCCCTGGTGCTTGTTGTTAATGGCATTAACCACTGACAAAGCATCACCTTCAAGAATGATGTGATGAAATCCCAGCCTCCTCGCCACATCAACACCATAACAAGCTGCCCCCGCTTCCACCATGTTAGCTGCCCATCTCCCAGCCACCGCTTCCACCATGTTAGAAATTACGGAGGGAAATATTATGGTTTTATCATTAATAAATTTTGCCTAGAAATTTCCCTTTGTCCATTTGTTGCAAGTATTACGTTACGGAGGGAGTAATATATTTCAACAAGTGACAAACAAAAAGAAACACCGGAAGTATAAACCAATCATAACGTTTGTTCTATAGCTAAAACATTATAATTTCTATACCTTTGTACCAAGCCGAAAATATACTCTAATACAAGATTTATTTTTAATATACTTATCTTATGATTAAGTAAGGGTACTCATTACTAAATATCTTATTTTTGTCGAGCAGTTAAAAATAGACTCATGACTCAACGTATAAAATTAGGTACCAAATCGAGACATATATGCTAAAAAATAGGGTATGTTCTCCCGGGTTATTTTCAATTAGTTTAGTTCATTTATTTTTGGGCAAATTGGATCAAACAGCATGAACTATAGGTTTGTTGCGCAAAACAGCATGAACTAAAAAAGGTGTATAAAACAGCATAAACTTTTGCAAATCGGTGCAAATGTTGACATTAGTAATTTTTTTGGCATGAGATTCTATTTTCCTGGGAATCTTTGTTATTTTACCTTTTTTCATTTTTTCTATCTGATTCCCTCAACCTCTACATAAACTTCATTCATTATTTCTTTATACAGGTAACCCTAAACTTTCCCCCAAATTGAAATCACCTACCAAACCCTAAAATTGGAAGATGAGGAAGAAATCAAAAGGCAATGGAGGATGCTCAAGTGAAATTCGTTGCGGCCATGGATTGCTTGCTGTTGTTCAAACAACAAGGAAGCTAAATGAGAACCATGGAAAATGGTTTTATGGCTGCGCAAAGTGGAGAGACGATGATTGCGGGTTTTTTGATTGGTATGATACTGAGAAGTATGGCCCTCGTGCTGTAGAGGTCATCTTAAAATATGCGAAAGAGAAGATTGAATTAGAAGAAGAAGTCCAACAATTAAAGAGGAGCTTGATGGGTTGCAAGTGTAAGAAAAGTAAAAATCAAGCCATGACAGTGGAAGAAATCCAGATGCAGTTGAAGCAAATGAGAACTGAAAATAAGAAATTAAAAGGGCAAGTTAATATAATATGGATAGTAGCTAAAATGGTTATTGTATTTGTAGTGATTTCATGGATGTTTAGGGTTTTGTTTTGAGAAGTTGTAATGTGGTAATTTGTCAATGTAGTGATGTAATGTACTGATGCTTTTTGCAATGAAATGAAATGTTGTTGTTGCCAATTCAATGCTCTTAATTGACAGAAGTTATTATAGAAAGAGACAAGATATTTGCACCAAAAGTTGGACCACAATAATAGATTAACAAAGCTTATATTTGCACCAAAAGTTGGACCACCAAAACACTATTCTAATACAAGTTGTATGACAGTATTCAATTCCCAAAAGATTCCATTGACTAGTAGCTTTCTACAGACCACAAAAAACTTGACCCTACTTCACTAAAAGCACTTGTACCATGACAGATCTAACCAAGCAAGTAAGTGTTTGTTCCTTTTCTAGGCCTTCCTCTTTCTCTTTCTCTAGGTTAAACTGGTGAAGACTGAACTGCCCTTCCTCTAGGCTGCTTAGCTGAAGATTGTGATGCTGAAGGTTGGGATGCTGAAGGTTGAGATGCTGAAGCTTGATGTGTTGAAGCTCTTGAAGCTGCTGCTACTCTTGATCTAGTCTGAGACCCTGTAGATCTAATCTCCAGTGATGCAGCTGGTGCTTTTGATCCCTTCTTCTTCTGGTTTTTGTTGTTGCTAGCACCATATCATGTATTTAAGTTGTAAGGTTATATTCCAATAATTTTCTTTCAAAAACAGGAAAAATGAGCTATGAATGTTATAAGGTTAGTTAAACTCACTCCTTTTTTTTCCACTTTTAGGATTCTGTGGGCAAGTAGCTTTGTTGTGTGTGGATGACTTGCATACACTGCAACTCATTCTCACTCCATGTTTGGTTAACTTCCCAGCCTTGTCCTCCCTCTCATGTGCAGCTATTTTTCTTGCTTTTCTTGGTCTTCCAGCACCCACTTTGATATTAGGAGGAAGCAATGGAAAATCAACTTTCTCCCAAAATTTTTCACTTGTAATTGGCTTTATTGAGCCACTGTATGACAGTAAATAGGTCTCTCTGTGCAAGCTTTTATGGACAAACTGCTCACATGGCACCCTCAACCAGTTGCAACAAGCAATTGAATGTGAGCATGGAATTCCAGTTAGATCCCATCTGTTGCAGGTGCAGGTTTGCTTCTCTAAATCAACAACTAATATCTCCATACCACACAAAACCTCAAATGAAGTAGCATGTGAAGCAAGCACCTGACAATTTCTAGCATACTCTTTGTTTTTTTCTAATTTCTTCCTAACTTTAGGGCAAATAGCATCTGTAGATCTTTCCATAAAAACTCTCTTATGAAACACTCTTTCCATACAAGCTCTCCTTATATCTTCAAGCATATCAATGATTGGCTTACTTCTAGATTCTAGTATCCACCCATTGAATGTTTCAGCTAGGTTATTAACAACTAGATTGCATTTTGTTTCAATCCTAAAGCCATGCCTGCAGAATGTGCTAGGGTTCAAAGCTTTGAAATCCACAACAGCCTTCTTTGATAAAACATGCATCTCAGCAAGAGCTTTACCAAAATCTGCTTTGTTGTATGCATATACAGCTTCCCAAAATTTCTCCTTCAAGCCACTTGCTTTATTCTTAGAATGCCATGGAGGATATATGTGCCTAGCACAATTCCTATGCTCTGCTTGAGGGAAAACAACCTTCACACCTCTCATAATTGCCTGCAACATGTTCATAGGTTAGCCAAAGTAATGAAAATATGTACAAACTAAGTAGTAAGTAACAAATGCATATTTGTTTTACCTTGTGTTGGTCTGAGATGATAGTGCTATCTTCTCCTCCAAACTCAGGCAGATCTCTTTTCATATTGTCCAGAAACCACTCCCATGATTCATTATTTTCTGCTTCAACAACACCCCAACAAATTGGGAACATCTGATTGTTCCCATCTCTTCCAATTGCACTTAAAAGTTGACCACCTAAGAAAGTTTTCAGGAAACAGCCATCTATGCAAATTACTTTTCTACAACCACTCATAAATCCATCCCTCAATGCAGCAAAACTAACATATAACCTCTGAAATACATGGTGTTTGTCCTTCTCTCTTTCAACAGTCAGCAACTTGAAGACAAACTGCTCATCCTTGTTCTTCAACTCATTCAAATATGCAGCCAGCTTTGAGTAATGATCAGTTAAGTTTCCATGAATAAGTTTATGAGCCATTCCCTTCACTCTGTAGCATGTCCATTTGCTAAGCTTCACACCAAACTGTTGCAGCACTTCTCTTTGCAGTTGCTTCACTGGGTACTGTGGGTTGTCCCTAAAATGAAACTTGAATTCCTTAGCTAACCAACTTGAGGTACATTGTTTACTCTCAAAATCTGCTCTGTTGCATGTGTGATTTGGTTGACATGATTTTACTAGAAAATATCTCTTTGCTACATCCCAAGAAGCATACAATTTCCACTCACAACCTTGTTTGCATCTAGCTTCAATTTTCTTCTTGTTTTCATCTCTAGTAAACCTCAAACAATAGCCACCAGCAACTGCATATCTCTTCACCATGTCCTTAAAAGTCTCAGGATTTGGAAATGACATACCTACTTTCCAAACTAGTGTTTTAAAATCAGTTTGCATGTCCACAGTAGGAGCTCTTGCTTTTTTAAATGAGCATTCATCATTTTCAGAGTCAATATCAGAGGGGGGAATGTTATCATCATCACTGTCATAATCACTTTTCCATCCACTATGAGAAGTTCCAATATGAACATCAGGTACAACCTTCTTTTTCCTACTATCCAACACCTTTTTTCTACTCTCTAAGTACTCCTCATCACTTGAGCTTCCACATTTTTCATTATCACAATAGTCTTCATCTTCACTGTCATTATCCCCACTTCCATCACTATCTCCACTTGATGACAAATGCAACTCAGTTTCTTTCTCAATCCAATCACAATTACTAATGTCATAATCAATTTCATTGTCATCATTTGAATCAAAATCTATGTCCAACTCTGAGTCATAATCATCACAATCTCCCATCCAATCTTCAGGTTCCACATAATCATCAACATAGTATATGTCATCAACCACATCAGCTTGTTGCTCAATACCACTCACAGGAAGTTTCTGTCTTTTTCTTGGAGTTTTCTTAATTTCAATACCCTCAGTAATTGTTAAAACTGTGGGAGGTGGTACTTTTTTCACAGCAATCATCTTTTTTTTCCTAGGACTGGGTGAAGAGAGGGGTTGAGTTGATATTAGAGATATAGGTTGAGAGGAGGAGGGTTGAGTTAGTATTTGTGATATAGGTTGAGAGGAGGGTTGAGTTGATATCTGTGATATAGGTTGAGAGGAGGGTTGAGTTGATAGTTGTGATATAGGTTGAGAAGGGGGTTGAGAAGGGGGTTGAGAAGGGGGTTGAGAAGTTTGTGAAATGGGTTGAGAAGGGGGCTGACTTGAAAGTTGTGATACATGTTCAGAAAATTCAGTTTGTGAGATGATTTGAGGTTGATTAAGATCAAGAACAACATACACTTCTACTACCCCAAACTGCAAACCTACCTCACACATATCCATAATATCAGAATCCCCACTTATTTTCACAGATTTTTCTTTCAAATTAGCACCAGGTGCACAATAGTAAATCTCACAATTAGAGGTGATGGTAATCCCTGCTCCCTTCATCATGTCTATGAAATCAAAGTAGCTCATAAAATCAGGGTCTACATCATCCCAGAATTGACCAACAGTCCCTAAATATCTACCATTTTCATCCAATGTTCCTCCATGTGCCAATTTTATTGTAAATGTGTCTTTCATATCCTAATACACAACAATTAAGGCAACATTGTGCTAAAAAGGATCAGCAAATATAGGAATAACACACCAGTTACAAATAAAACACTTCATCAATTCTGTAAATTTAAGCATTAACATAAAAAAACCATTAACAAACCCTAAATTATCACAGTAACCAAACACACCACAAAACACAAAAATGAAACCCTAATTATTCGAACTTGCTTAATTGCAAAATAGGAAGTTAAAGAACTTACATCACTTGCTTGCTTCTCTTTGAAAGCTTCTTCAATGGTGAAGTTCCAATGGAGTTCGTGGTTTTTTGGGGGAAAAATAAGAAGTTGGATGGTTAAGAGAGAATGAAGGTTGTCACGTGCTCTATGGCAGGTGTAGAGGTTGAGGGAATCAGATAGAAAAAATGAAAAAAAAGGTAAAATAACAAAGATTCCCCGGAAAATAGAATCTCAGGATAAAAAAATTACTAATGTCAACATCTGCACCGATTTGCAGAAGTTTATGTTGTTTTATACACCTTTTTTAGTTCATGCTATTTTGCGCAACAAACCTATAGTTCATGCTGTTTGATCCAATTTGCCCTTTTTTTTTTGAAGGTAAAATTAATTCATTAATAAAAGAGTCATACGGCATCTACAATAGAAATTGGAACTAACAAATACAAGTACAAAACAATTTGAATCAAATAAAATTCTAATTTGACAAAACCATGATCGTTGTAGATGAGATTAGACACTGATGAATACCCTCTTTTACATCGCTGTTTCATACAACCTTCTACGAGGGGGTCTTCCGATTCGTTGTAGTCTTGAAATTGAACTGAATCTGATAAAATTGTTTGTAGATGTAGAACTGACCTTCGTTGCGACTCCGCATAAATCTTCATCAACAAATCAATGTCTGCAAAACTAAAGAACGTCACCAAAAATCTCACAAGGAGAGAGACAAAACCCAATATATGGGTAGATAAAACCCAATAATTGGGTAGAAGAACTCTCAAATTGAGAGAGAATGAATGTTTATTCACCATGAAATTTAAAATCTAGTAGTAAGAAAGAAAAATAGGGGTTACCATCAACCAAAAGGTTGAAGGTAGCCCCTAGATCTACAAAAGTTTTTTATTAGTTTAGTTCATTTCGCAATACTTTCATTTGCAAATTTTTTACTATTCCTTTTAGTTAGCCCAATTTTTTTTCTAAAGTTCAGTTAAGTTGTTTTTCACATATAGAGTTCATACTCTAACTCCTTTCTAATATTTTTTAAAAAAACTTAGGGCCTTTCCTCCCCTACTCATTTTGGATTTAGTTTACTTTATTTCAGCTAGGCACAATACTTTTACTTTCACACTAATTTCAATGTTCATTTTAGTTCAATCATGTTCAATTATTTTTAGTTCAGTTGAATTCAGTTTAATTTAGATGTTTTCAACCAAAGAGAATGGATTTTTGTTATGTGAATTGTTATCTGAAGTTTTGCACTAATAGGATATGAAATCTGAGCATTTGTTAAATATAATACAGGTCCGTTATTGTCAACCTTTTAACACTTATCTGAACTTGAACTTCTCTAAACTTATTAGAACTGATTAATTTTTATATAAATTTATAAGAACTTGTAGAACTTATAGAACTTATCAAAACTTATTTAAACCTTATTTGTGAGACTGGTCAAATCTTATTAGTACTAGTTAGAACTTATAAGTATTGTTTTAAACTTATTTTTTTGATAAGGACTAAAATAAGTCGAAAAGAACAAGGCCCATGAATATATACATAAATATTGGGTTAGAAATCTCATCTAATTATTTTGATAATTACAAACTAGAGCATTTTGTATCTAAAAAGATAAAGATTAAAAAAGGTCCCGTACGTGAATATGAAATTAGGATAAATAGCAGTCTTTTTCATTAATATTATGTTTTGATATGTACTCATGTAAAAAGTTATTACATAATTACATATACTATATTATGTAGTATTTAATACTCATCTTTAATTCTCTTATTCTAACAATTTAAAGCTTCATATTATATCTCGTTATATTTAACTTTTTATATAAATAACATTTGATAACCAAACACCGACTTGTGTCCAACATATTTCATAGGCAAATTATTATAGAACAAAACAATGATATTTTAGATAATATAGTTGCAAATGACTAGTATTAATAAATGCGTTAATAAATATAGGCCGTTAATCTCAAATATATCACCACCACCGTAGGATATTAATTCTAATCTTTTGTGTAATTATTCAAATGATGGGTGTCAATTAAACATTATCTTTTAAGGCAAACATAATTAATTAATGTTTAATAAAACTTTTATTTAGAATTAAAATATAATCATTATATAGTGTAGATAAAATAGTAATGTGAAATACAATTTATAAAAATGTTAATATCTGATCAATGATAATGATTTTGTGAAACGTGAATTATATTTGATTTAATTTAATATATCATTGTAAATTTTATATGACCTCAAATCAATTAATTTTAGTCCAAGAAAAATGGACAAGAGAAGCAAGAGCGCGAGTGCTTAATTTAAGTTTGAAGAATATTAATTTCATTATATACGCCCCTGAATCTGAATAGTTGCATCATCTTGAATTTTATACTATTTAGATATTACACTTAGCCATATAATTACTAAGATATGAAGATATATTTCCTTATTTAGTATAAATGTTTATTTTAGAGATCTTATTTTCATAATTTTTCATAAATACAATTAGTTATTAATGGTCAAAGTTGTATAATAGTAAGTGTATCAAATGACTATTTAATATGATGCATCTATTAAGAAACAAAATATAGACCATGTAAGTGTCGGTCCAGTGGTGATGGAGACTGGCTTTGGTAGGACGGACTCGTGTTCGAATCCCCACAACACCCTTGGGAGAGGAATGAAACCTAACCACCCCGAACTTGGCCTCGATCCGGATGTAGCATGAAGGGTGAACTAGGTGCAAACATCAAAAAAAGAAACAAAATATATGTATTAATAAAAGGATCTCAATTATAAACTTAAGATCCATCCCTGGTTACACTTTTAATATTACTTTATTTTAATTTCTAGCTCACTTGCCATTAACAAGGGTCTACGCGACAAAAGTAGTTGTTACAATAGCTATTTGTTGTGTTATTTCTTAGTTGCTAGATGTGTAGATGTCAAAAACAATTGTAAAACTTTACTTTTTGGAAAACTAGTTGTTAGCTTAGTTTTAGTTTTAGAAAAGTAACACACTATTCGATCTTTAGAACCTACTCCAAAAGCTTTATCCATTAGAATTTTCATAATATTACATCAAGTCATCAACCACTAAAATCTACATCAAATACTACGTCAATGTGCACCACGCTTCACATTTAGTATAGTTTTTGTCTTAATTTAACCGTAAAAGATACTCGAAAACGTGCCTTAAAATTAAAGAATAATTTTATTATTTTATTATTCTTCCATTTAGTTAGCTAGTGGTGTTAAAAATTGTTGGGATAGTCCATGTGATACTATTGTACTTTGGCTTTTTTGTTTGGTATTTTGGGGGATTCTACATGATATTATTGTAGTATAATCTTATTTCTACTAAAGTATTCCGTTAAGTAAAACGTTAATTCAAGGGTTGAATATGGTTAGTTTTTTCTTGATTTGCATTTTTCGATTATGTGACTAAAAAATTGATCAGCTAAGGTTTTCGGGTCACTTTGGCCCTTAAAGTTTAAATTTTAGGGCAAAATTTTCAACATATACGTTTCCGAAACCTAAACAAACAATGTTTACGACATGCATGTAGATATAGGCACGCAAACCGAAGCTTTTTCCAAAACACAAACGAAAGCGCTTTCGAATCATTTTTGCCAATTTCGACATCAATATAGATCCCAAAAATCTTAACAACATATCCCCTCCTCCCACAAATCAAAACTCGCAAATTAAGATAACATCCTAGCCCCTAATTAACCCCCAACTAATGTTTTACTTAACAAAATGTTACGATGGAAAATAAAACTAAATTACAATAGAATTCGCAAGAATAGTGGTACAAAATGAAAAAACCAAAAGTACAATGCCATCAAATGGAATTTCCCAAACTTGTTTATGTGGTCATTGTGGTGTTATTTCTAAGAGCACTATCCTCATAGGTTAAAGACAAAAATGGATGATATTAGTATAGAAGAAAAAGCCTTTATTTTCCATGTGCAATTACTACTTTCCCTCCCCAAAGCAAGAAAGTTAAAACGTAGTTTTGCTCATAAAAATTTAGATAAAACGGTTTGGTGACTAGCTTTTACCAAGCTGATACCATAATTCCTCCAGTAACAAACACATCATGATTCATGATTCATGATTCATGATTCATGACTATATTGACTTGCAAGTGCGGCAAAGCTAAAAGGTTAACTATTAGTTATACAACTGCAAGGAATCAATATTTAATTAGGGGAAAGGGCATATTAGGCATCACATTATAAGTCTATTAGTAGTAACTTGGGGAATAAGCTAGATAGTTTGTTAGGGAGGATTTTCTATAAATAAGAGAAGAATTAGGAAGAGGGATATTCATTGAATGTATTGAGTGGAAACTTATGGGAGAGTATGAGCCTCTCGAATGCTCATAATTAGGAGAGATCAAGCCTCTCGAAAGCTTGAATTTATCTTTGTTAGTTTACACTCCATTTTATCAATCTCAATAGCTTTCATTACTCATTTTATTCATCTATTAATCATCATTTCCATACAATCATCATCTTATTCATCTTAATCGCCATTTTTATCATTTTATTCCCTATTTCATTCGCTGTCAAATCTGCCTACCATGCTAATTCATAGCAGATGGCATCAGAGTGGTACAATTCTGGGAGTGTAATCGTTTGATTTTTGAAGTTTAAAAAAAAAAAAGAAGAAGAAACATCAGTAATGGAGTTTGCTGGAACAAAGGCATCCAAACTGATGCAAAAATGGATTCAAGAAGAGTTTTATTACATCTCGCAAAAGAGAAAGGCAGGAATTTCAGATTTGAACGAGGAGAGGAGAATTCGTCAAGAACTTCAAATTCCAGAGTTCAACGGAAGAAATGTGGAGGAGTGGATGCTCCAATTGGAGGATTCCTTCCATTTTTTCCAGTTGAATGAGACAGAGAGGATAAAGGTCGTTGCAATGTCACTGGTTGGCGACGCATTGCAGTGGTTCCATTCAAACCACCGATTGTGGCCATTCAAAGAGTGGGATGAGTTGAAGAAACTGATGATGCGGCAATTTCCTTCTATAGTGGCGTATTTACAACCAACTCCTTTGAGGGAAGTGGTAGTGGATCCGGCGGTGGACCAGGTTTCTTCACTGGTGGACAGTTTAGTTATGGGCTGGGTGACTTTTCTAGTGGTCTGAGCGGTTTTATACTTGGTGGTAACATGAGTCCAAACAGAGGAGGATTTTTTGAAAGAGGTGGTGCCGGAGGTTGTGGTTCTGGTGGAGGTCCGGGTTTGTTTGTCGAAATTGGCAGGGTTAGCAAGGGAACCACCACTTGCGGTGGCCGGAACAGAGGAGGTGACGTTTTCGTGAAGGGCGGATCAGGGGCCAGCCGGATCTGGTGGTGGACCCGGTGGCGATTCACGTTTCTTAGCTGGCAAGATTCATGATGATGATTTAGGTTGCCTGGTCGAAAAAATTTCAGGTGGGGGAGCACAGCGGCAGTCACGATAGATTTTAATGGAGATGTTCTTAAACTTGAGGATGGGGGAAGCATCAATGGGTTTGGGGTTTTCCATTGGCTTGAAAAGGAAGACAAAATCAGAATTGGTTGATAAGGGTAAAAAGGGGAATTGAAAATAAGTCTTACTGGTCCCACCCACTTGCCCACCAAATCTCACTCACATTTCATTATGAGCAGAACACGTGTTCAACTCAAAGGAGTGAGGTCAGATATTTTGCCTTATCAAATTCCTTAACCCATACCAATCTTCACAAGAATATTGGGCCTATGTTTGAATTTCTTAATTATCAGCCCAATTCATCATCTTGCAACTTAAACCTGAACTTCATATTTCAACCTACTTTGCAGCCTGTTCACATTTTACAACCCAGCTACATTACCATGCTTTCTTGTTTGTCCAACCCATAATGAACTCTAACTACGATACCCATCATTCATTCTCCACAACCGAGCCTACTTCTTCACACTATCTTTTTACATTCATCTGACCCAACTCGCCAGCCACCCACTCAAAAGTAAGGAACTACACAGACAATGAAAGTCTTTCCCATTCATGACAGGGTCGGTAATGCAAGGAATCAATATTAGGGGAAAGGACATATTAGGCATCACATTATAAGTCTATTAGTAGTAACTTGGGGAATAAGCTAGATAGTTTGTTAGGGAGGATTTTCTATAAATAAGAGAAGAATTAGGAAGAGGGATATTCATTGAATGTATCGAGTGGAAACTTATGGGAGAGTATGAGCCTATCGAATGCTCATAATTAGGAGAGATCAAGCCTCTCGAAAGCTTGAATTTATCTTTGTTAGTTTGCATTCCATTTTATCAATCTCAATAGCTTTCATTACTCATTTTATTCATCTATTAATCATCATTTCCATACAATCATCATCTTATTCATCTTAATCGCCATTTTTATCATTTTATTCCCTATTTCATTCGATGTCAAATCAGCCTACTATGCTAATTCATAGCAACAACTCGACATAAAGCAATGGCAATTGGGCACTCATTAAACAGATTGAACTTGCACCATAATAAGGTCCATTGTGGGAATTTGGCTCTGAATTCCAAGTAAAATGACAAAGCCTGTTTCTTGTGGATCAAACTAAGCAAGCAATATGTACAACATTTTCTAACATTACTCAAGAAACTTCATCAGCAGCGTTATCAGGCGTTTGTCTAGCAGTAATCACCTTGTCAAGTGTCTCATCAGGGACTGTGATTCCACTTGTTTCCAGATCGGCAACAATCGCTATTGCCGCATCCAGTTCCCCAAGATCAAGGCATAGAGTGATAATTTCATCATACAAAGGACTGTATGCAAAGAAAATGTTAAATTAGAGTACTCAAAATAAATTTATTTTAACGGATTGACAACTTCAGAAGGAATTCAATTTTTGGGTTAGATAACAGAGTTATAGCAATACACAGCATCATTTTTGTGACGTGGTTAGACTTTACAAACTGGAGTGGCAGAGAAGTATTTTTTTCTCAGTTCCACAGTTCCAATCTCTACACGTGATCATAAGGTTTTTTATAGAAGATATTTCTTGTCAAAGAGCACATGATTTCACTCTTCGTAGCATGAATACTCGAGGAAAGACCTAGCAAAAAGAATTTCAAACTCACCTTCCAAATCTATAGCCAAGACTATGCGTAGTGTGTAAGATTGTCAAGAAGGCTGAAGGAAGAGGAGCTTTTATGGCAGCACGAAGGATCACCGCGCAGTCCCCAATAGTTGGTATACCACCCAGTTCTATTACCTGAGATAGAATCAATCTGTCAGCAATAAATTAACCTCTAGCTGTGTTTCAAGCTGCCAATAATCAGCATATAATCTCCAGCCAATAAAACAGTCGACAAAAATCTAGTGAACTGGTGTTGTCAGGTTAAGGCTCCTAATCTTCTGGGAATATCTCTTGTACTTAAATTGTAGTAGACAAAATAGTCAAAGCCAGACTCATAAAGAAAGGAGGAATCATGAATTATGAAAACTTGCCTTTGACATGACTTTCATTGCCAAATCAACCTCCCATTCTTGAGACCACCTGCGAAGAGGCCTGTTCTTTAGCTCTCTCTCCCATGTCCAGCCCCAGACATCAGCAATGGTGTACATATCATCCACATTGAAAATGTTTCTGTCCCTCATTTCTTTGAATGCTTCATATAAATCTAAAGGAAACCAGTCATCATCATCATCATTCTGCACAAACGGCAAAGAAAGCATCCGGTTAAGTATGAAGTTCAAAGGATTGCTGATCCCAAGGCCAGATATACCAAGTTTAATGCACAGTAACTACATTATTTAGCTTAGTGACATGTGGTGATATCGGCAACAATCGTGTGCACATACCTAGCAATGGGATCTGATAAGGGGTCCCTGAGGCACGTGCCCCACCCAAAAAATCTGTTTTTGTCTTTTAAAGTCAAAAGCATGTTAAATAACCACAAAATCCAATTTCTGTTCATAATTAACAGTTTTCTGCAGTTGTCCATGTCATGTTCCACAGGCCTTGATCTATTTTTTTTTTACTTTCTTTTAGCCATTGATTTTTCACAGTCCAAGACTCTAACTGTTCATCTTTCTTGGAAGACATTCCAAAAAAAAATACAATATTAATATCTATTTGCCCATTGCAATGCATAGTGCTTTCTAGATTTCAGGTAACAGAATTATCACAACACACACAAATATATTTGATATCTAATCAATTTAAAAATGAGGAAGTAAAATGATTTTCATTGGGGTTTGCTATTCTTTACTTACAGATTTTTTCTTAAAACCAGCAATTCCAATTATGTTTCCAACTTAACATGTTGGACTCTTATTAGATGAACCTATTAAAGTTCATGAAAATCCCATTTAAAATAAGTCTCTATCAACGTATATTATTTACTTTTCATTGTTGAATCTAGAATGTTCATTGTCAGTTCTTTGATCATTGGTTAATTGATGCACTAACATATTGTGCACTTGCGGTTAAGTCTATTATAATGGTTGGTGCCACCTCAATATTAATATCCTTGATCCGGCTCTATTAACCTACATACTTCATGCGTCAGCAGTCCAATGAAAAGCCGTCAGGAAAATTTGCAAAATTACAAGCACCAAATAATAGAAGCTCTCTTTTAGCATGAAGTTGAATTCGAATTTGCTGACTGATGCGCAGCCAATTGCAGCAACACATAGTGCACGAGTGCAACTCACAGGGCACTACTGTATGATACTCATAGAGCTTCAGTCATCTGTCATACACTGAAAGATATAATAATGTTTTAAAAATCTACATGATAACTAAGATGCTTCATGGTCAGAGAAATTCCTTCGCCAACCCTCCATTTCCACCCAAAAAGAAAAAAGAGGGGGCAATAATATGAAACGAATTAGAAACACTAGTGTGATTGAGGGAGGGGATGGTTGAAGGAAATATGTATCAATAGTGGGGAAAATGAAAGCAACATTTGAAACATTTATTTGTATGAGATTTGTTAACAAATGGCATAGTACTGATACCTCAGCCGCCATGGAAGATCTTCTCCTTGATTTTTTTGAGGTTGTTGGCTGATCTGCATCTTTTAACAATTGGACTCCAATCATTTGAAGAGGTTTTTTAGCTTCAACTTCCTTGTGCTTCACCCTGTCTACCAGGCCTTCCTGACTTTCAGTCTGTTCTACTTCCACTTCTACTTCTACTTCCTCCTCATCATCAGCTTCCTCGTCATCAATCTCTTTTGCAGCATCATCCACAGTATCAACATCATCCATTATATATCCAGCTTCTGATATCTGCCCATCCAATGCATCGATAGGCTTCGTATTGTCATAGATTACTCGTTCCCCAAGGAACCGACGCTTCCAGAATTCTGTGTTGCCTTCTTCCAGTTTGATCCTTGATATCAGTTCATCCACTTCTTCATCAACCTGCCAAGACAGACTTGATTAAAGGATCAAAATTGAATTATAACAACAAAGACCAGGACAGGGCAGCAAAAGATTGCTAATAGTCCAGGATTAATAGATCACCTCCTCCTCCTCCTCCTCCACTGGAGGAACCCATAGTGGACGACCACGTGAGATGTTTATTCTCCTAGCTTTTTGCACTCGCTGATAGAGCACATTCCTAGTTCCGTCAATAGGGAGATCTTGGGCTTCTAGTTCTTCTTTCAACTCAGATACTACCATCTTACTAGCTGCTTTCGGCTTCAAAACATTTTTCTCACGACCTTTAATTATTTTCTTCAATCTTTCCTCCACTCTAAAATAATCAGATTCTGATGCATTTGGTCCAAGAACGGCTGGTCCTTCATTCCTTAGGTGTCTTAAAAGCTTCCTATGACGTATCTTCCATTCTTCAAGACATCTTTGTTTGAAGGATGTCTCCACCGGATTTGAGTAAATAAACCCTTCTGCGTCAGGATCTAGGGGAGTTTTTCCTCTTCGAGGAACCCAACGTTTGCGCTCACCAGTAAGCCCTCCTTCTGAAATGTATCTGAGGAATTACCAACAAGAATCACCAATTCAGTGAAATTCACTTAGCAGATAATGGTTTTATTGTAGTAAATTCACCAAATGTGAGCACCCTAGTCCAAAACTCAAGAAACAGACGATTATCACCTGGCTATGTAATCAATCTCATATCCAAGCTCAGCCTCTTCTTGCAAAGGCTCGATCCACGAGCTAACTAATGTCCTGTATTTTCTACTCAAAATCATAGCTCTTGGTGGTAGTGGCTGATTATCCTTAGCCATAGCTTCTAAAGCTTCTAGCAATTCTTCAATTCTTCCTGTTCTCCATCAAAATCATTGCAAGATAAGGTCAAACTCTGATAACGAGTTAGGTGCCCAAGTAATCAGAGAAAATTAACTGGTTTGGCCTAATCTTGAGATCTCTTTAATACTCCCTTCATCTTGTTATTTTTCGCACTTGCTTTTGGTGTGAAGATTAAGAATAGAGGATGGAGAGGGAATTTGAGGAGTTGGAGAGTGAAAAAGTACGAGTGTGAGGGTGGAGAAAATAAGAGTAACATAGTAATATATTAAGTAACAGAAACACTGCTCATTTTGCAGATTGAACAATTTAACATTTAAGAGTAAGGTGCCGCCTTGTTATTCGGCAGCATAGACATGTTCAAAGTTCCTAAATGATAGAAAACTAAGCAGAACTTAAACAGAAAATGGGATCCCTTCAAAGATAATTTGAGTCCGTAGTGCAAGAACAATAAGAAAATGATATTGGATTTTGTCATATGGAGTTCAGACATTGCATCATATGTTTATCTTCTCAGGCTCTTCCAAAACAAGCTTACTAGTCCATTGTTTTCAGCCTTTTATATTTGAAGTTTAAACAGTGCATCATATGTTCATCTTCTCTGGCTCTTGCAGCAGGAAACAAGCATACAGAAATCAGAGATCCAATCTTCTTCTTTAGATCATAATTTTCTAGCCAATGATTAAATAGAAAACTAAAAAGGTTTTTTGCCAGCATGACTATCGTGACATATTCATTGAAGTGTCAGAAAAGATCATAACTTAATCATATGCGTCTATAATTAGCAATAAATAGGAAAATTATGCAATGCTAAAGTATAAGCAAGAAGATTAACTTCCTCACCTTCTCGACACAAAGCGCGAAGATACAAAGAAAGCGGATCACCAAAGTTTCCTTCATTATGTAAAACTCTAGTGCCCCCTTCAATATTTTTTAATGCACGGAAATGCCGAATCGCTTCGCGTATCACACAGTACTTGGTGAAGCATTCCACCAACAACCTGAGGAAATCAACATATGTAATTTCACAAGAATGTCAACCACAAGCTTAGAAAGTAACATGCTGCTCCACAAAATGGGACTACAAGCATTGCACAGCACACGTACAACAGTTCTCTAACAGCGCAAAACAAACTATCTTTACTTACGCATATGTTCTCACATTTGGCTGCAATCTTTTATGATCTTCAACCATCAAGCCGAGTAGCTCAGCAACATCTTGCACCCTAATTCAAATAGAAAAAATGCATTTGGAATCACAACTCCGAGTGGCTCAAAAAGCACGAAGATATATAGCTGAATATCCTGCAAACCAATAAAATAATGACACAAATGAAAAGGAAGGGTACAACACACTATCAATTTTACAGATGAAAGCTTAACAACATCATAACTGGTAACGAAAAAGTGAACACTGGCCAATTGAGTGATTCAGAACCATCAAGCAAAAATGGCAAAAGTAGATCAAGGGAACTTAGAAAATAATCGTTGCGTCTCACAATACTTTACCTATTTGTTTCTTTCACGGTCTCCTAGACACCTCTTTGACAATTAATATCTTCCTCCATAACGAAATAAACACAACAATTTGCTTGGGCACGCATGCCAAGACAAAGATTTAAAGATTAATATCTCTAATTATGTATCTGTAAAAACTATAAACATTAGATCCCTTAAAAAACTATAAGTTGAGACGAATCCAACGAGACCCCACATGACTATATTTTTTCTTATGTATAAGTCACAAATTACGGTCAAAGTTAAAACTGTGAATAGTATCAAAAGTACAATTGTTGCATTTATTTCGTTTCGGAGGAAGTATATAACTACATATTGATCGAACTCAACAAAAGTTTCTAATTTGCAACTACACGTTGAATCTAATCTTACAAGATCCAACATGATAGAGTTTTTTTCCCCTTATATTAGTGAAAATATAAGGCCAAAATTTTGATTTTGAAAAAGCAGATGGGTACTATTTTTAGACAAAGGGAGTACAAACTAACGTAAAAGCAACCATACTGTTCAACTCAAAGATCTTGCTGAAAACCAAAAGACTTTGGTGGCCTACACTTTTAGTAATAACTGTGACATATCTGAATTTGAGTGACCAACTCCGTATTCATATCACACAACATTTCAAATTTTATATCTCAAATCAATTTTCCGAAGAGACACATAAGTTTGAGTATAGAACTCATCTCTTTCTTTCCCGTTTGGGGCGGGGGTGATGAATGATAGCATGGAAGTCCAAAAGAACAAGGAGAAGGACAAATTCAAAAGGCTACTCCATGGCCAAGTAGATGCTCGTTTCTCTTGGTCTACGAGATACAGCCTCCCCGCATATAAGGGGTAAGATAGTGTATATATTGACCTTCTCAGACCAAGACCAAGACCAATACAGAGATCCATGTTGTGTCCTGTTTCCATAATGATGTGGTAACGACAATGTCAATGAATAATAGGGTACTCTACATGCATGTGAAACAAATAAAAAGCAACAGTCATCGGGAATTTAAACGTTTCAGAAACGGGGAAACCACAAGTCATAGAAGCTTTTTCGTGCTTCAGAGGGTAAAAATGTTCAAGTCCTAAAGTCACATGCGAGAAGATTCGGCTAGATACTTCATCTAAGTTTAGAACAAGTCCCAATTTAAATTAAGAAGCTTGATTACTACATCTAAGTTTAAGAATGCAAAATAAACCAAAAAAGAAGAAGGAAGAAGAGTACCCCTTCTGTCCTCAAATTATCTTCCAGTTTACATGTGACCCCCCCTTACCTCGCCTTATGGTGGGAGCCTGTGAGGCACATGGGTAATGTTGCTGTTGTTGTTTTGGATAATGCAAATTAAGGGCGTGTATGGCAATAACTTTCCGGTAGATTTTTGAAATTCTACTAGCTCCAAACTCTATTAATGATAAAAGAAGTTGTTTGGTGAAGTAGTGTTTGAAGTAGCTTTTAGTGGTTGAAGTAGTGTTTTCGAAAAGGTAAAAAGAATTATTAGCTTTTGTGGTAGGGCAGATTTTGGAATAGCTTTTGAAAGTTCCATTTTATCATTTTTCTAGTTTCATAGCTAGTTTTGCTGAACACTGATTATTTTAAATGATACTTTGGCAGCTAACCTAAAAACTAACATCTAATAGTACAACGCCACAACGGCTAATGACTACCTAAACTACTATTTAAGAGGTTAGGTTAGTCTTTGAACTGTAGGATTTGTTTTGTAGGCCACGCATAGTGTTGAATATAAGATCAAAGGTGGGACAATTTGATGGGTTGAGAGAGAGAGAGAGAGTAAGAAAGAGGGAGAAAGTAATTTGAGGGGTCCCATAACACATGGAATTGAGGAGATATTTTTCCCACATTAGATAAGTGGAAGATGATTTGGAGAATACAAAAACAAAATTTGAGGATAGAGGGTTTACAAACCTGACTTACAATGAATACAGTGGAGTCATATGCAATTCACCCTTATTTCAATAAGAATGAAGTTAAAGAGTTATTTACTAACCTATCATAGGATTCAGCTCTTGTATATGCTTGAATCACCCAATTATATGTCTCTGTATCAGGTTTCATGTAATCTGGCAAGCAAATCGAGAAGTAAGATCTGAAAGCATATTAGATAGACATTTAGCTGCAATTGAATTTTAAACATCTAGAAATTCAGTCCGATGTTAGAGATTTCTAATAAAAAAAAATCTGCATGGTTTTTTCAAAAAGAATTAGCAGTTGTTGGCTACTTCGGGTTTCTTTCATCTTATGGGAGATGAGATATACTTGCAGTGCAGTGGTACATCCCTGGATCCACATCCGGTCCAAGATCCATTTCCATCCCAATGAGCAAGGTTCTTATGACTTATCATGATCTCAACTTCTCATTCATAGAAATGCCAGGCTGGTATGTAACTTCGACTCATAGAATGTCTCATATTTTCTGAATTGAAGTGGTTTCTTCATGGCTTGTTTCCAAATAATTATTTAATGATTTCAAAACTTTGGCTCTCGCGTCTTTGTCGTTACGTCCTCAATGAAGTATAGCAAGTGTGAATGGATGTTTCGAAACCATCAAGGCATCAAGCACTATATAAATCTTTAAGTTTTCTTATCAGAAACACCCAAAAAATTGCATGGTCTATTCCATTCAAATTATCCAGAAAAACAGAATTGATGAGCTTGCGCTGTAAAATACAGAAAAGTAATCTACTGTTTGTTTCTATATGATGTGAAATTTCTTTGTCTGATACTCTGATTGCATAGAATGTAGGATAATGCTAGCACGTGATCACATTTTGAGCAGGTTCTACAGAATATTAATTAATGGTGAAAATATGTTAAATTTGCTTCTACGTGTCAATAAGTTATAAAGGACTAAAGTCTAAAACCTATATTGCAAAAATTAATCCGAAGATATTAACATTAATTAATCAACGAAAAGACGAGGGAACACCTTCGCCGAATTCCATGTTCTCAAATGTTGCATACGCAATTTCAGGTATTCCACAATTTGCCTACATAGCAGAATTCATGCTTAAGAATGAGAAATGATGATGTGGGATATATCCGAAAAATAGTTAAGCAGGGAACTTGACCGTGAAAAGATAGTATCTTTCGCTTCCATGGTTCCCGCTGACATGCATCTTATAGATTCCGCACTAGAAAATAAAAGTGAAAGCAGCAAAAGCAAATTGAGTTTCAAGTACTCCACCTGAACGCTCAGCAGGCAGTTAAAATGGAAAGTTGTGGCCATCCGGCCAGCTGCCTCCATTTCGTAAGCAATTGTTAAGGCATTAGAGTGATCCCCAGATTTACAATCTTCCTCAATCAAGAGGTCGTATATCTCATCAGTTGCCCTCAATCCACCCTCAGCACCCTTCAGAAACACTTTGTTGGCATATTCCAAATGATTGTTTTTAACCAGCTCTTCTGCAAACCAATACTTGACTCACTATGGATAAATGAGAAGGAAACCGAATGACACCAAAAAGAATCACTGAAATAATATTATACCAACAAGAACCAACCAAGCTTTGCGGATATCATAATTTAACTTCTCCATTGCTGCAAGGATTTCTAAGCCTCTTGTAGCATGGCCTTTGGACCCAAAAACACGAACCAATGCTAAAAATGTCTCATGGAGAGGAACAAGCCCAACACTCAACTCTCTTCTAAGCGATTGCATCTGCATGAATGCCAACCCTAAAGGCCTTAACTCAACAATATACACAATTGTACGAGCAATGCCAGACATCTCCATGGGAAAAAGTCATATAAAAATGATGAAACAACTTTCTAGAAGGTGAACCAACAGATCACTATTAATGTTGCAGCATGACACCTAGCAATAAGGTGATTTAGAGGAATTACTATTAATGTTGCAGGTTGACACCCAGAAATAAGTTTTTATATATATGAATAAATCAACAGAGGGATCAATATAACATCACAGCCTAAAAACGATGAAATCTCTACTCGAAAACCACCTGCGCCATATCGCAATGGTGGCCTTGAGTCAATCAACAATTTTCGTACACTCGTGAAAGTTGGCTCTTTTCTTTAACTTTCCCGAACACATGTACATTCACAGCAACCAAAAAATCTAATTCCAAAGGAAGAAATATCAGTGGTTGTTCATGTATATCTCAATTTAGCCCTGCTGTAATTTCTTTGCCAACAATGTCCTATAGAGAGATATTTTAGGCATTCCAAATTTATTGTGGCGGTTCAAAACACGGTTGAAGTAGTTTCAGTTTCTTGACATAATGTTGGAGCAGATTTTCGGATCATTTTTCTCAATTTATAACAATTCAGGCCAGTTCATGTATATCTCAATTTAGCCCTGCTGTAATTTCTTTGCCAACAATGTCCTATAGAGAGATATTTTAGGCATTCCAAATTTATTGTGGCGGTTCAAAACACGGTTGAAGTAGTTTCAGTTTCTTGACATAATGTTGGAGCAGATTTTCGGATCATTTTTCTCAATTTATAACAATTCAGGCCAGTTCACTTTAAAACAATTTCATTCACTAAAATATAGGAAAACTCTACATAGTGATCCTATTGTATTGTGTTTTTTCCATCATGGTCGAAAACAATTATTTAGATTTTCTAAAATGACCTCATGGTTCAGTATATGTAATTAGGGTGCACTTAATATATTTTTAAAAGCTAACCCAATCTTATACGTGGAAAGTAAGTTCAATTCAACAAAAATAAGTTCAATTTAGTATCAATCAGTAGCTGCAAAAAGTCAAAAACAATTAACAACGTGAAAAATGTCTCTAATAGTAAAAATTTGTACAATTCACTAGAAATAGTGCACAATTAGGCAAATTGAGGACCTAACCTAACAAGAATCTTAGCGGATAATATCAGCTTCCAATCCGCAAAAATAAGTTCCAAACACATTGAACACATCACTCACTCAGGAAATTCTCCACCAAAAAACTTAATGAAGAAAACGAATAAAACACGGCCGAGTAGAAAGACGATTACAACATGCAAAAATAAGTTCAATTCAGCAAAATCAGTAGTTGCAAAAAGTCAAAAACAATTAACAACGTGAAAAATGTCTCCAATAGTAAAAATATGTACAATTCACTAACAATAGTGCATAATTAGGCAAATTGAGGACCTAACAAGAATCTTAGCGGATAAGTTCCGAACACATTGAACACATCACTCACTCATGAAATTCTCCACCAAAAAACTTAATGAAGAAGACGAATACAACACGGCCGAGTAGGAAGACTACTACAACATGGAAGAAGAGCTCGTCGAGCAAGACGAGAATCATTAGGTAAAGATGCAATACTGAACAATGCAAATTGACAATGAATATAATTGATGCTAAAAATGTTGAAATCAATTGAAATTAAAGGCGAAAAGAGAGAGATAGAGAGAGAATTACAGCGCCATCCTGATCGGAATTAAGAACATGAGCAACAACAAGACCATGGTAAGACCTAGGACCAGGAGTAAGACCAGCAACAATCATATCATAAATAACATCAGAAACGCCATTTGTATCTCCATTTCTAGCTTTTATCATAAGCTCTTCCATGAATACTAGTCTTAACCCTTTCTCCGCCGCGGATGACCCTGCGGAGGTATCCTCTTTCGGCTGTCGCCGCCGTCGGGTCTTCCGCTCTGGGGATGAGATTGCCGATGTAGTGATTGAATTGAGTGGTTTCAGATGAAGAGGAGGAGAGAGAAAGTGAGGAGAAGAATGGAGAAAGGGATTGAAGAAGAGGAATTTGGAAGATAAGATTTGCGCCATTGCTGTGCTGAGAGTGTTGGGGAGGAAGTGTGGGAGAGAGTGAAGGTTGGATAAGGAAAGAAGTTGGGTTTTGCTGAGGTTTAACAGTTAAAAAACGAACATCTTGCGGGTATTACCGTTCTTTTACTGTTATTTTTCTATTTTTTGGAAGATTGCAATGTCGATTTCGTGTCAAAAATCTCAATAATTATCCGATTTATTTAGGGTAAAGATTTTTTTAAGGCGGTCTTTGTTTGTGCTAATGTAGTTATACTAGATAAAGATAAGTCACAGTGGATGTCAACTAATTTAGTTGGTAAAGTCACGTGAATGGGATCAAATGCTGTCTACATCACTTTGCTTATTGTAGCTCTCCAAAAACTTAATGTATCATAAAAAAAAGATATTGATATTTTAAATATATACCTCCACACAAATCCAAGCACATTTATACATGGATATTTATTTTTATATAGTGAAAAAAATATAAACGTATGGTATACAAGTAGTACAAAAAACGAATTTTTGAGGTTAAAATGGAAAAGAGCGAATAAATAGCTATTAGTTAGTGTTTTAAAAACTTGCATTTCAAATAATGGAATTCAAATATAGATTTCGAATGTCACGATTAAGATCCAAATTACGGTATGGAAAACACGAAGAAATTGTATACCAAAGTTTGAATTCTACACTACTGTTTGGAGAGTTACTAGAATCGGAATTTAAGATGATAAATTCAACTCCAAATCGAATGTTTGAAAAACACTAGAGATCAAATGGTATGTGTAATATGTTCCAGCACTGGCTATGGGTTCAAGGCTTCGAGCACTAGGTATCAAATGGAAGGGAAACTATTATATGTAGTTCAGACCACCCCCACGAACTTGCCTTTCATGGACAATTTTTTTGGGCACGAGATCTATAATTTAATCTTCGTAAGTAAAAGTTTCGTCCAATAGCTACTTGCTACTCATCTAGATGTCACTGATTTGAGAAAAAAATTCGCAACTACCATGGTTTTGAAGAGTTGAAGAGTTCGTTACATTGGCTACAAAGACAAGGGAAAGGAAAATGAGAGGGAAAGTTGAGGTTGAGATTGCAGATGCTGCACTGGCCAAGTCCCATTTGACAACAACAATCCAGAGGGAGAGTCTGCACCTTGAATAAATGTCGTCTTAGTTGGAAGCATATGGTTTAAGATGCACACAATACATTGCCTGCAATTTATCAACCCTTTAATTTACAAAATGATCACAAGAGTTCAGTGCAACTAGTATATCTAACTTAAAATTTACATACACAACCACAATCCATAGCATTATAAATTCTACATATAATGAGTCAAGAAGTCCAAGTCTGAATCTTGTCTTGCCAAGTGAGGGTTTCCAGGTGAGGTGCTGGAGTTCAGGATCTCCTTACTCCCACACGCCAAGCCCGTAAATACTAGGCCAACAAATTGTGAGGGTTAAAGCCTGATGAGGATCTTCTCGGTACCATTAAAATAATAAAGTAATGAGGGAAGAGGAATATCAAAACTTGAGATAGAAAAGAAGCATGAGACTTATTATAATATGCAACCCATATGGCCATATCACTTTTCTCCATCATGTCAAAAGCAGATGATCTCCTGAAATTAGATAGTTCATAACCAAAGACATATTATGGGTGTTCAAGCACAAATTTCTCTCTTCCATATACATGAGACTAAAACCTATATCCTCTCGAGGAACCTGTAATGCGAACTATTGGCCTATCACAGCTACTTGTCACCCTTAGAACTGTCCTTTTTATGTATCTCTGACTCCAGCTTGGGTTTCGCCTTTTCAGCAGACCTGAAAGAATGGTACAATGAATATCATTGCCTTCACAATATGTTATGCTTAAAGACAAACTTGTTTATTTTGCTGATAATTTCATATTTAAGCATTAACCTTAGTCTGTTATCTTCATACAGCTAGCTTCCTACAGAAGTTGCTAAATAGCTCCAACCCCAAGCAGATCACCCCCAACCCACCACCCAACAACACACGCGCAAACAAAAAAGAAAAGAGAAGTGACATACGGATTATCATCAATGTTTTTGGGAGAGTGGTTTTACGTGAGAAGTGACAAGGACTTACAATCAGTCAATCACAACACTTCTTCCATATGGTCATGGCACTTCTCAGTTAGAGTCACAACATAAAGTGTTAAGGTGACAAAAAACAATTACAGCAAAAAGTTGTTTCTGATATAATACTTATATTTTTTAGGTTAGAGTTACAACAGTTCTCCCATAGAATCAAAACTCTTCTTACTTCTTAAACAAAGAAATTTCATTTTATACCTACTACCTTTTAAATATAATACTACTTCAATGTCTGACCCGACTTTATAGCCTGATCTGAACCTTACCTGAAGAGAGAAACATGAAGAGGAATTGGAAGTGTCTTCCTCTACGGTCCAGAAATTGATAGATATGCAATAATTCATATATCAATTCATTTAGCAACTAGAAGGCTCATCTCTAATGATCTTATCATATGACTCGCATCATAAACAAGAATGTGTAGCACGAACTCATAAAAATCATCATGTACCAAGTGAATAGGCAATGCAACTAGGAAAATCACTTCATTGATCCTTTCCACCCCGCAATATATCTCGGACTAAATGTTGATAGCCACACCATAGGCTTTGTAGGGATGGTATTGACGTGAAGGTCATAGTCATTAAGAGACAACCGCCTTAGTCGTCAAAGCTTAACTTCGTCCACATCAAAATGACTAGAAGCTTTCACTAGTTGAAGATTTGGGGCATAAGAGTTAAGACACTAAATATATAATGCTGAAGTAGGACTCCAACTGCTGTCTTTTCTTGCATTCAGCGTTAACATGTCCTAATAATGCCCACTTTTTTTGGCCAACTTTTACCATGCAGTCTAATAAAGTAATAAGTTTTTCTTAATGCTTCGGAAACTTCGTCATGCTCCCGTGTGGGACATAGAGTACATAAGGATATTATTAATTACAAGTGCTTTATAGTCATCTGAATAAGGTCTTGAATACACACTTATCGAGTCCATAATCATAAGCACAAAAGCATCACCACAAGCTCACATGCCAGAACAAGATCTAAACACTGCTTTTGAAGGTTTTATATAGAGTTGATTGTATCTGAAACATAGGTTTATGCTCTAACAAGTTGTTGCAACATGGCGCATGTGATAGATAAAAGGTGATAAAAGTCTTATTTGTTTTCTACGACTAAATTGATCGATTTTATCTACTTAATGATGAAACTTCCAACTTTCCTTCACAAATAAAAGGGATGTCACTCATAGTGACACACGAGCTCAATATATATCCACTTCCAGAAGTCATTTGCTTTATTTTTACCATTACTATATTACATGACCAATACTATAAGTGGCTCTACAAAGAAGGCCCCTCCTATTATGAGAGCGATATTAAAGTCACCAGTTCTAACTGGGGGCGTATTACAGAAGATACAACGGGATAGACACAGACGCTATTATGTATAGCAGAATGGGTGCAGCTATTTCTAAGCTCACCACATCACATAGGTAAGCAAAATAATCCTTCGGCTTAGATTTGTAAAATTCTAAAGATAGAATATCCCCGCTTTGAGATAAGGACAGTCATTAACAGCTTAATCCCAAACAATAATCTGAATGGCAACTTTGATTCACATTAAAATTCAGTGGGATTTGGGCATTTGTTTTATCAAAAATAAGATTCACAATTTCAACCATTTGGAAGAGATATAAGCACGACAGAAATTTTACCGTATGTCTCAAATTTTGATTTAGGATATTTTTGAGAAACAACAAAATGTGAGACACCAAAAAAGGAGAATATAGGTAGGTATAAGTAACGATAACAATTGTTTCATTTGCCTTTTTTTCACCTTACTTATCATACCCCCGCCTCCAATCCATTACCAACATGAAAAATTACAACATTCATGAGCAGTACTAGCAGTGCTCCCATGATTTGAAGTTGCTCCTTCACATTCTAATCTCATTTTAGTGAACGAAGACATCTAAAAGTCTTGAGCAACTTCAAACTCTTCTACAATAGTTTGCTTGTGACAATTCACAATATGCCTTAATTTCGATGATAGGACTATGGGCATCAATAATGTCAAACACCATTAAAGAAGAGAATATAGGCAAGTACAATGTAGATGGAGAAAGTAAAATTATTTCATTTGCCTCTTTTTCACCTTACTCATCATAAACACGTCTCCAGTCCATTACCAACATGAAGAAATTACACTTTAGGTCAACAATATTACATTACTCCCACAGTTCAAAGTCGCTCCCTCACATTCTGATCTCATTTTAGTGAACAAGGGCAATCAAAACTCTTATGCTATTCTACACTCTTCAACAAATATTTGCTTGTGACAAACCGACAATTCACAATATGCCCTGATTCTAGTACTGATAACCCTTCTTTCCTGTTCACCATTCTCACCCTTCTATTTGATTCACTATTAGCCTCATTGTCACAAACACCTTTACAATTCATACGCCAAATCGTCCACAACTTAAAATGCTATGTATTAACTACATGAACAGACAATCTATTATAGCACACATGAACAAATCCCTCCACATAAGTTCACTTTCATTCACTCATTCGCGTGCTAAAGGCCCAAACTTGATTAACACTCATCCTTATTTAGCTTCCTCAACGGCGATTTGTAGCCAATCCATCATCAATTCTCGAAATGTTTTCCAATAGTTCAACTTCACCTCACTTCAACCCATTATTACCTAATTCACTAACTAAAACCTCAAAACCGACCATAACTCGCTTGTCTCAATCAGCAACTTACAACGAGATTAGCAAATCAGGTAACACTACTTCAACTCCGCCTCGCCTCATCTTTCTCCCTTCCCCCTTACTTAGGGAACTAATGAAGTTTAAACCTCTCTCTTTTCTTAGCTTTGTACCCTAATTTTAATACACAAACCTCACAAGTCACAAGTAACCTTAAACATCTTAATTCATTAATATAAATCCACAATACATTAACAAAACACATAAATCAAGATCATCATATTGAATAACAATAATTATACAAAAATAACGCTCATAATTGAAGAGACAGAGAGGGAGAAGGATACTTGGAAGCGGCAGAAGATTCTTCTTCAAGCCAATTACGAATGTGACGAACATTGCGACGGAAAATGGAAGCAGATTGTTTGACGTCGCTTTTGGCAAGAAGAACTACAGCACCTACTGCTGCTACTGTCACTATGAAATTCGTCAATCCCATTTTCCCTTTCCTATGTTCGCGCTCTCTTTCTCTCTACTGTAATTGTTGAATTTCTTGTGTTTTCGCTGATTAATTACTCTACTAGCTGCTGTGCATAATCAATACAAAGCTTGTGCGTTTGTAATGGAGAATTCTTCCCCAAGAAAGAAAGGTGTGCTTCCCTTTTCTCCTTTCTTCTTTGGTCTTTATTTTTCTATATGGTATCCTGGGGTATCAGTTTTTTCAAGTGGTACCCCTCCAAAATGAAAGGTTAGCTTTGAAGTGTAATAACTGTCTGAACAATACCCTTTAATCTTGTAATTAGTGATGGTGATTAATGAATATTAACCATGGTTCACATAATACAACAATCAGCCTTTAATAGCTTTTAAAAAAAAGAAGAATACTAAATTCTAAAACCACCAAACCCCTTAAATGATCAGTTCATTCAACTTCGATCATCTCTATTTCAAAAAACCCCAAAAATAAACTGGAAAATAAAACCCTAAAATCATCAAGCTCTCTATCATCATTTGGATTCATTATACACACTCAACTGTCGGAAAAACTCTAACTTGCAAGGTGAAATTGGCGAGTACGATTTCCTAGAAGATTTGGACATTTTTGCAGGGAAAGAAAAGTGTGAAGAACGAAGAAGATGATGAAAGAAGAAGGTGATGAATTAAGAAGGTGGCAAGTAGATGGTTTAATGCTCCTAAACCCTAGACAATTGGGAGGAAATTTCCCACCAAAACTAAAATTAACATAACCTAACCTAAGCTAACTACAGCTAACAGAATTTTTTAACTTAAGTTAACGGTCAGTTAACGGCAATGACATGACTTAGACAATTATTGCGCTTTAAGGGTACAATGTGGACCTTTCATTTTGGAGGGGTACCACTTGGAAAAACTGATACCCTATGGGTACCACATAGAAAAACCCTATTTTCTCTTTTTGAATTTTTACTATTTAGGGTATGTTATATCTGGCATAAATGAGCTAAAGTAAACTTAACTGATTTTAATTGAATGGAGTTGAACTAATTAATCGAACTGAACAATACTGAGCTGAATCGAACCGAATTGAACTGAACTAAGCTAAAAATAAGCTAGGGCAATGTGAAATTAAAATTATTGTCAAGAGTTTAACTTAACTGAACTGAATTGAACTCAACTGAAAATAAGCTAGGGATCTGAGAACAGACTCATTATATAAAAAAAGTATTACATTAATGAATGAAGTCTACTTAAGTCGGAGATCTAGAAAACAAACTGAGCTGAACTGAACTATATTGAACTGAGCTAATGAGTTGAACTTAACTGAACTAAAGTGAAAGAAATAGTGAAATGTGAGAGTAAAAGTATTATCAAGAGTTGAACTGAATTGAATAGAAAATAAGGTAGGGAGAACAACCCATCATATCTGTAAAGAGTATTACATTAATGATTGAAGTCTACTTAAGTTAAAGATCTAAAAAACAGATAACTTACTTTCATATCAAACCTATTGATATCAAACATCTTTTTTTGATAATATATCGAAATCATAATCTATTAACTTTAAGAGCTGAACTGACATATATTTGTCGCCCTGTATCTTCTGGGTAACGCCCTATATTTATACTTTACCAACTATTTGTCACAAAATGTTACCACCACACCCACTCTTCACAACCACCCTTCCACCGCCCCTCCACCACCCCACTGTCGGCGCTACCACCACGGCCACCACCCCTCCACCACCGGTGCCACCACCATCGACGCCACCCCTCCACCACCAGCGCCACTCCACCACCCACCGCCGGCGCAACCACCGCTATCCCGCCACCACTCGATATTGGTGACCATCGTTCGTTATGGAAGTAAGTTATTCTGGAAAAAAAAACGTTCATAAAGTAAGCCTTGTGCTACACAAAGCTCACCACATGGTGAGCCTTGTATAGCACAAGGCTGACCACGGATGTAATACCCCGAATTTTCAAAGCTTATTTTATTATTTCTTAAGCTTTAATATTATTTTTCACTTAAATTTATTTACCAATAATTCAAGTTTATTTTATAATAATGTTTGTTATAAATGATTTCATTTATTTTTTGAATTATTTAACGATTTTATTAAATATGATTTATTTGGTTTTGAATTATTTAGTGATTCTATTTAAATGATTTGATTTAAATATATTCTTTTTACAAACTAAATATTCATTTTATTATTTCTAATTAGTTAATTATTATTGAAATATTTACTTGGTTGTGGGCATTCTTATTCAAATCATTGTCCATCCACATTGACAAAAACCCATTGAGAGTCCAACCCAAACAAATATCAAAGTCCTATACCTTAGCCCAAACAAACAAACAAAAAAAAAATCAAAACACCAAAATCAGAAAACAACAGTCTGATTCACTCCTTCTTCAACCTTCCTCCTTCCCTCATGTGACTACAACACATCCAAGAGCAAAAATCCAAACACTCCATCACTCTTGTCAGATTTCATCAACACTTAAGCTAAAACTTAGGAAAATTTGAGCAAAGAAGTCAAAACAATATCAGATTTTCAAATTCAAAGATCTTCACCATTGATGGAGTTTGACTCCAAGCTCAAAAATCTGACCCAATTCCTCTATAAATACTGAGCTACACCCATTCAATTACTCAAGCAACCCACTACATTCTAAGGTTGCTTCAATTTCTCCCTCTTCTCTTTCAATTTCTGATTTTAATGTTGAAAATAAAAGAAAATTTTTACAAATTTCACCACCAACTGAACCACCTTCGCACCACCCCTGACTCGCCGGAACAACCGCCTGACCACCACAAACTTCGCCCCTCCCTGAGCCACCTTCGCCGCCCAGCTGCGCCGCACCACCACCACCCAATCCTCCTTCTCCTCCTTGTTCGCTGCCCTGTGCGCGCAGCCACCACGCACCCTCGTCGGTTGCTTGCGGCAGCCGCGAACCGCCCCATCCCACCGTGAAAACCCCCAGCGAGCCGCCCTCCTCCTTTCTTCCTCCTCCTCCCCTGCTCCTCCCTTCTTCTTCCTCCTCCTCTGTTTTTCCCCTGTTCTCCCTTCTCGCTGAAACTGATTCAGTGAATCAGTTTCCCCCCTCCCCTTCTTTTTAAGTTTTATTTGTTATTAAAATAAAGATAAAGTATTTTCTTTACTTATTAAAATTAATTGGTTGCTTAATGATGTTTGACTTAGTCTTTAATGACCTAAACATATTTCTTATGTTTATAAAATAAAGTTAGTTTTCTATATTTAGAATAATTGTTTAAGTTAATAAAAATTAAAAGTTTAAGTAATCTCTAAGTACTTAAAATGATTTTTTATAAATAATTTGAAACCATAAACTTTGATTTATGAAACTCTTTTAAAGTAATTAATAAATTTTATATAAGTTATTTATTTTATAAATAAAATAAAGGGGTTATTTAGGAAACTAATTTTAGATCCCGTTTAATTGTAGATTCCGATCTAGTAGAAGAAGATTATCAAGAGTGCGATCAACTCGTGGCTTAACTTCGGGCACGCTTCAAGAGGTAATTTTCGATGTCCATCTAAACATAGATCCCGTAGTAAAAATAATTTAAATACGTGACTATGTGATAAGAAATATGGATCATAATTATGGAACTATTATGGATTATTATAACTATTGACCTAAATGCGGATTATGAATACGATTAGTAGGATGAATAATTACTATGGATTATGGATATGGATCATGGACATGGACTATGGACTATGGACTATGGACTATGGACTATGACAATGATTATTATAGCATCGTTATCTTCGTAATTAAACTCGATAACGACTTAATCTTTTATCCTCGGCTTTTGTTTAATTAAAGATTAATATTGTTATTATTGTTATTATTATTATTTTTATTATTATTGTTATTATTATTTATTATGAATATTATTATCACTAGTATTATTATCGTTATTATTATTATTATCATTATCATTGTTACTATGCTATTATCGTTATTAAAAGTTTGAAAATAAAAATTGATAATGGATTGGTTATAAATTGGAAAATGATGGATTATTAAATTTACTAGTGATGGTTTGTTTATGAATGAAAATGGGCTTTTTGGATAAGCCGTGAATAAATTGAGTTATGGATGTGGGAATGAATATACTCGTACTTGGTTAAATAAGATGATGTATATGTGATTTAAGTGATGACTTTCATAAAATATATTAATCACTTAAAGTGGAATATCGAAAGGAAGTGATGAACAGGTTGCCCTGTATGGGAGGTTCAGCGGCCACCTACAGGTTTTCTAGTTACTATGCTGATTTTTCTGTTATTGTCTTCCTTCTATCTTGATGTGTTCCAAGTTAGAAGGGGTGTGCACACTAGGGACTCTGTTTTATGGCCAATGTTACTTTTTGTGGGTGGATTTACGTGGTGTATCACCGGCCTACATGTGAGTGGATTTACGTGGTGTATCACCGGCTCACATTAGCAAGTGGATTTACGTGGTGTATCACCGGCTTGCTAGCGTTCTCCTTCCCTTTCGTAAATGAATTGGAATATTATATTAATGTGACCTTTTAACTGTATATGTTTATGTGCAAAGCTTTTCAACTCGACTTATATATTATTTTCAATTATTTTAACTTAAGTACTTTACGGGATGGAGTTGGAATTACTCAGTTTATCTGATTTTTGGGAGCTTGTCTCTCTTGTCTTTTTCAATGTTCATTTGCAGGTGGGTGATCGAAGGGAAATTTGAGAGATCAACTAGAAGTTGTCATCCACCTAGTTTAATATTATTTTTGCTTCCGCTGGAACTCTGAAACTCGTAGTATTTAGTACTTAACGAGTAATTTCAATTTGGTTGTAAGGATTAATTAAGTTTGGAATGAATAGGTTTTAGTTACTTAGCCTTGCACTTAATTCCAAGGAGTTGAGTGCGGCGGTAACGCTCCATCCGAATCGAACCCTCGTTGATTTCCCCTCAAACGAGTTTTATTTATATTAAAAAGGGTTCGGTTGGGCGGGGTGTTACAACGTGGTGAGCCTTGTGTAACACAAGGGTGACCTCGTGGTGAGCCTTGTGTAGCACAAGGCTGACCTCGTGGTGAGTCTTGTGCTACACAGGGTTTTATGGGAATTTTTTTCTAATATTATCAATAAATTAATATTTAATTTTATTAAACATTAAAAATTAACATATAATTTTTTTAATGGTGGGAAAAAAACGCCCATATTACGAGCCTTGTGCTATGCAAGGCTAACCATGTGATGAGCCTTGTGCTATGCAAGGCTCACCGTGAGCTGGGCCTTGTATAACACAAGGTTCACCATGAGGTGGGCCTTAGGTGAGCCTTGTGTTATATAAGGCCGATATTTTTTTAAAAAAATTAAAGTACCTACGGTTTCCGGCGAGACAAGGGTGACGGCAACCCACAATTTTCCGGCGAGTCCCTTGAACCGGAATTTTCCGGCGATAACTTTTCCCAAAAAACTCCCGGCGAGATGCTTGGACCTTTTCCGGCGAGATCCGTAGCCCAGATAAAATTCCGACTACTTTCCGGCTAAATGTTGTCGGCGGTACCACAACCTTCTTCCGACGACTTTCCGGCTAAATGCGATCGGAATAAACTCCGGCGAGGAGAGGTGAGAGAAGGTGAGGGTGAAATGGTGAGGAGAGAGAATGAGGAGGGTATGAAGAGGGAAAGAGAATGTATAAATATTTAAATTTAATGTGAATTTAGGGCGTTACCCAAAGTATTTAGGGTGTCGTTTAGTCGTCCACTATAAAAACCATGTCGACAAAAAGGATATTTTCCTTATCTTCCCTATAACTTGTTCAAATTATTAAACTTCCCTCGAGTATATAAAGCGGAGAATATCTTGTCCACAACCAACATGGGACTTTAAAAAACTATGAGTTTCATACACGCAAGTTTAGACCAATAACCCTAAACTTTACCAGTATAACTCACCAACAATCTAATGATAAGACCGTTCTCAACTAAGAGTTTGCCTAAAAAAAGGACCATATGTCTTTATTCTTAATTAGTAATCAACATAACTCCATAACCAAATAGATAGATGATGATGGTAGGTTTGCTAACAATGCATTTACTTAAAGCGGAATATCCATAAAATAAGGTCTTGTTAGAATAGTAGAGTCGTGTTTGGTTGTAATTAAGTTTTTTGATGAACTTTTAGCGGATTGAAATCATATTGAGATTTTACCATCCAATAAGCTGATTTTAGTATTTTGTAACCAGTGGACTGAAGAAAATAAGCGATTTTAAAAAAGCTCTTAGTAGGAGCACTTTTAAAGAGAGGATTCGAATTTAACTTTATTATGTCATATTTTAGTTCAAAAAAACAAACAACTATCAACTATCAATTGGTCAAATCAGTTCATGAAATCCACTATGTGTTGAAAGCTATCCCATAAGTCATAAGCATCGGGCCTAGGTTTCTTCACTTGATAATTGGCTTTAATTGGTGCAAAGTTAGATATGGTTTGAATACATGGAGCTATAAGCTTCATTTTTTGGTCTTGAAAGGGTTTCTTATATAACTTCAAGTCCTAGATTTAACTTACCCAATGTCCTTTGTTTCACTTTCACATCATCATTCATGCAAACTCTCACCCTAACAAAAAATGTTGTATACCATATACTAGCAATAATCATGACAAGAAAAAAGTTTGCTTGAATTTTCATGAACATACACAATTCAATATTTATTATTTGATGAAACCATCTCCAGAGAGTTTTGATTCTCTCCTTTCCGAAACTAATCTTTTAGCCTTCAAACACAATTCGTCAATCGCACAAGTTCTTCACACAATACTTTGAATCTCATAAAATTTTCATTGCAAGACACGCATAATATCTTATAAACTAAGACCTATTTCTCTCTAGCGTGCAAAATAATACCCCTACGAGAATATATTTGTTTCTCCTTCATCAAATTCTAGAATCCAAGTCTAATATAGTGCTTAAGTTCATCGGGTGCATATAATTGGTGTTGCCACGCAAGATTTGTTGCACGATCAACCTATTTGCTCTCTCTGTTGGGTGAAAGGAATCCCAAAATGCGTAAGCATCTCTATTTGGACATAAGTTTGATAGCACTGTACAAAGTCCGATTCCATTATATGGTCCTTGTCCACAACATGCAACCTTAGATGTCACAAACCCTGCATAAGTACCCATAATTTAGTTTATCCACATAATCAAGCAATAAATTAAATTTTGTTTATGTTTTCAATCAAAAGAGTTTCTTCTATACTTAGACTTAAGGGACTTCTTTCATACTACATCATTTAGGACTGGCTATGTTATTTTATACTTATAAAGTGTCATATAACATTTCCTA
The DNA here is from genome assembly GCA_947645195.1 of Patellifolia procumbens. Lineage (NCBI taxonomy): Eukaryota > Viridiplantae > Streptophyta > Magnoliopsida > Caryophyllales > Amaranthaceae > Patellifolia > Patellifolia procumbens. The sequence continues at coordinate 315,583 of CANSGD010001485.1, forward strand.
AAGAATATTGGCTCAGGTATTATATTGATCTATTAGTCCAATATAAAGAACCTAAAGAAAGTATTTACTCCGTCTAGAATCAATTGTCACATCAAATTTGTAACTTATAATTAGAGCTAGTAATGTAAATTTAATTTGAACAAAATCACTTCTAGAATAATCAGATAAATTTAATATAATTTCACCTTAAATTCCCGATAAATTCTTACCAATACTCCATGCCTTCCAACAAAAAAAAAAGGTTCACACCATGCTTGAGGAATGACCAAATTCCTAGCTCCCATTTAAGACTCAACCTACCCAAAATCATAAAGTTGAAAAAAGGTTCTAAAATTTTTGGGCCCCTCAATTGATGCCCGTTTATAGTAATGTAAATGGTAAATGATAATTTTCTTCCTCAAAACATGCAAGGTTCCTTGTCCCTTGAAAAAATATTATTTGAAGGACTTTACCATATGATTGAGGGTTAGTGATAAAATCCATGTGCATTTGAAAAGCATTAGCAGCAACAAAGACATTTGAACCAATATTGTTGTTCAACTGATTGATCATTTCAACAAGTTGAGGATTGAACAAAGAAGCAGCCTTTTGTAGTTCATCTGCACAGTTTCCATTTCTGCCTCTTTGTGCTATCTCTGAAGGTACACATCCTAGTGGACCTGTTCCTGTTACTAGCACTCTACGAGCTCCCATCTCATGCAGCCTCTGCAACACAAACCACAAAACGAACTCTATCAGCGCTCTATTGCTAGTCGGAAAAATAAGTTTCTAGACGCTTGCAATTCGCACTTGTGTTGGTACGATTATGTACGTAATGTAGCTTTTCATAGTATCGACAGGAACATAGTCTATGGATAACAAACTATGTGATTAGACTCCACCAGATAGATACCTATCAAGCCTCATCCATATATATTCGCTTTAGATTATATAGGACTAATTATAATGGTTAATGTACTATGAGCTATCTAAACTCCACGAAGTTTGAGAAAAAGTTTCTTTAATTTATTGATATAAAAAGTTACTTCCTCCGTTTTTATTTAAATGTGACACTTTTAGATTCACGGACTCCTAGGCAATTTTTGGGAAGGAAAGAGATAGAGAGAAAAAAATAAGGGGACCCATGTGAGAGGAGAGAGATAGAGAGAGTTTATTGACAAAAAAAAAAGTGTCACATTTAATTTAAAACTTCCTAAAGTAGAAAGTGTCACATTAAAAAAAACGGAGTAAGTATTTAGAAATCACACAAAAGTAAACCTCAAAAGAATCTAGCAACCACTCTCATAATTGAAAACACCAAAAGGTTCTAAAAGGATGCATAATAAATTAATAATATGCCTAAAGCATGAATTTGGAAATCTTGCTTTTTCATGTAAAGTTTTTCATGTGACATCATCTCATATACTCCAGGGACATTGCAAGTATAGACCGTATAGTGTAAATCACCCTGTTTATATTACTTTATTTTTAAATTTTAATAAACTAAAACTAATTTTAATAAATTGGAATCATTTTGATGTATTAAAACAAAGTTTTACTAATTAAATTTGATTTTTGCTCATTAAAACCTATTACTCATAAAACTAATAATCTCTTACTTTAATTCTCTAACACACGGTTTAATGATTTTTATCGAACATAACGTAATTTTACTTATTGAAACTTATTTATAAGATAAGAGTAAAAATTGCATTTACCTGAAGGATGATGCTATATTCATAAATGAGGTAATCAACATAATCAGGAAGAGTGAATTGGGTAGCTCTAATAGAGTAGGGCACCAAGAAGTAGTTGTTGACAAAATCGTTGCCTCCAAGAGTGACCAACACTAGAGCTCGGTTCACTAGTTGTCGAGTTCTGTCTTCACCTATCAAGCCACTCACTCTTTGTTGGTATTGTTGAAAATACTCTAACTGCCTGGAGATTCTGATTATGTTTAGCTGCAAAGAAGAAAACATAGTATTAGGCTATGTTTCGCACTCGCGATATTAATTCAAAAGGAGTTGAAACTCAAATAACCATGATCTATAGTTTATTAACGCTTTTTCAAGGGGGTCAACTGAAATTAGAAATATAGAAACTACGAAAAGTATAAGGTGTAGTTTTCTGTTGTCAACTTTAAAAGATGATTTTAAAAATATTTGAACCAAAAACTAAAAACTATAAGATGTTATGTTACATACAACTTGTTAAAATTTAAGTAACAACTAACAAGTACCTAATATCATGAGTTTCATGAGAGTATAATGAAAGATGTTAATTTACATACTTTAAGGTCTTGTACCATACTTATTAAATGATGCAATTTCCATATATAGTAATTATATTATATTTTTGACTTCACACCAAAGTACTTTATATTCATGGAGACATGGAAATTAATAGATTAAATTGCCTTTATCGTAATTTATTGCATAAACTATTAATATAGTACAAGTAACTAGGTTGCACCAAAAAAGTAGATGATGGAGACTAGCAAGTACTAAGAACTAAGCCATGCATTAAGCCAAAGAAAGAAAGTCATCACATGTAAATTGGACCATCCAGAACAAGCATGTATGTTCTACAATTTGTGTTATTCAGTTATCTTGCCGTCACTTTATTAGTGTTGTGTACCTCCTTATTACCAGTGAGTTAATCATATGCATGCTCGTTTTTATATTGAATAGGCTTTAATTTCGTCTTATAAACGTAAAAATCAGTAATCTTATAACATTGAAATTAAAAAGGTTATAAACGAAGATGACTCTTACAAATTGAATTCCAGTGTCATTGAGAATTCCTATCCCAGCTGAAGCAAAATTAGCTCCAACAAGTAGTTTTTGTCCAGTGAGTTCCGGACTCAAATAAGGCAATGTAGGTTCAGAACCTATTGTTTCACCTAACAAACAAGAACATTATAAACAAATAAGTTTGACACATATTTGATCACATGCATTTCTTTATGCTTAATCATGCAATAAAAGTGTATAACATATGGTGATAATAACCATAGTGTCAAAAATTATGAAACTTAACTGATAATATCGGGAATATTACGTCCATTAGAGAACCTTCCAGTGGCACGATGAGTAGGGTAGTCAATTCCATAGGGAGGAGAATCGGCCCGAGCCGTGGTAGCAAGGAAGTTGTTATTACCACTATCAACGAGTGAGTCACCAAAAACAAAGAAAGCTCGAGGGCCATTTTGAGCTTCAACAAGAAAATAAGAAAGGAATAATAGTAATAACAACGATGTAAATACTAATAATGTAGCTAATGTTTTCATGGTTTTATTATGATATTATATTGAAAGAATATGGCAGAAATGACCAGCTTTTTGACACAAGCCAATTTCTTTGAAGAGGATGAATGAAGTGAAGTTTATGAGGAGTATATAAAGGCCTTAAGAAGTGAAGTGGTTTTGATCATATTAATTGCTCTTCCCCCTCTACTTTCACGGTTACACCTAAAGGCTAAAGATAATAGAGATGTGGACCACCCAAAAATATTGTGAGCTAGGAAAAGTGGTTCCATATTGCTCCAAAGGAGAGTTGTCAAGTGAGTATGTAATTAATTATTAATGTTGTTATTAATGGTTTCTAAGAGCTAAAATTTTGGGTATTTATGAAATAGTTTTTTTTCCTATAATCTAACCCTAATTCTACATAATGGAGTTTAATTGTTATTAATTTTTTGCTTACAGTTTTTCCAATAGGTGAATATGTCATTTACGGTCTTTGGAATAAAAAGTAGATTAAGACGTAAAATACAGCTTGAATTCATTTTTGAGATCCAAAAATTATAGTTAATGATGTATGCAACATTCTCGTTGAATTTTAAGATAAAAGATTTGGGGCACTTATCTTACAACTATTATCATGCACCCGGGTGCACCGTGCGCATGATGCACCCGGTGGCATTATTGTAATTAATGCGAAAATCTGGGTAAGAGTATAAGTATTAAAAGCTTGCCCTATTACCATGTAGATAGTTTAGCTCAGTTGGTCTTGAGGTTTATGTGTTTGGTAGTTGGTCATGGGTTCAACTCCCATACCAATCATTTATAATTTTTTTTTTACGTTTGTCTTTTCCTCCTCTTTTGGCTTTGAATCTCATTGTTCAATTTTTTTTTCTTCATGTTTCTTCCATAGTCTTAGTTCTTATTTTAGCTTTTTTTATTTTATCTTTTTCAATTATTTTGCATATTGTTGTACTATAATTATTTTTTTGGAGGGATGTTGTATTATAATTGTTATTTTTAAATTTATTTTACGGGTAGAATATATAATTATTATAACACGCCTTTTTTCTTTTTAATATTTTCCATATTCTGTTACAATATATATTTTTTAAAAATTTTAAATAAAAAACTTATTTTATTCTTCTTTTCTTCTCCACTCACTAACTTTTTTCATTTCTTAAAATACATTTCACTCATTTGATCAAAATGAGCAATCGTTTTTGTGCAGCAAGATCAGTAAACATTCTGATCACAATCGAGCGATTTTATTTTACTCATTTGATCAAATGAGCAATCATTTTTGTGCAGCAAGATCAGTAAACATTCTGATCACAATTGAGCGGTTTATTTTACTCATTTGATCAAATGAACAATCTATTTGCAAAGGAAGATCGGTAAAGATTTTTGATCTTGAGTGAAGTAAAATAAATCTACTCATTTTGTAACAATTAAAAACAAACAGTGAGAGTAAAAAATAAGGAAATGAGCAACATGATTTTCAAAGGAAAACATGGAAAAATATGTTTGATATAGTTCACATTATGATTTGATATTGAGTGAGCTAAATTAACTCTACTCATTTACAAAATGAACAATTTTATTTTACTCATTTTGATCAAATGAGCAGTTTATTTTGTCTTGGAGATAAATCAATCTGCTCATTTTGACAAATGAGCATGTTTGTTTTGATAAGTAAACATTCTAATCTCAAGTGAGGTAAAATAAATCTGCTCATTTACAAAATGAGTTATTTTATTTTACTCATTTGATCAAATGAGCAGTTTCATTTTACTCATTTGATCAAATGAGCAATTTTAGTTTACTCATTTGATCGAATGAGCAGTTTTATTTTACTCATTTGATCAATTGAGCAATCTTTTTTACACAGGAAGATCAGTAAACATTTTGATCTTGAGTGAGGTAATAAATTTGCTCATTCACAAAATGAGCTGTTACTATGACTTAAAATTTTCTTATTATATTCTTCTTTTCTTTTCCACTCTCTAACTTTTTCCAATTCTTTTTTCAATGTGGAGAAATAAAAACTAAACAAACAATAAGATACCCATTGAAAGATTAATGAAATAAGAAGTATAGCTTTGAAATGAGTAAATATGTTACTTAGTGCAAAAAAGTCCTTAAATGCGCAAAAAAACTCTTAGAATATTGCTCATTTAATGAAATTATTAAAAATACCACTGAATATTTATGGAACAAAAAATAATTTAAATGAGTAAAACATCCTTATAATGAGCAAACATTGTCTTATTTTACAGTGTAGAATATATAATTATTTTAAATTCACTTTAATTTTTAAGCTTCCAATATATCACTAGAATGGACAATACATAGTTCGAATGAGCGATGTATCTTAAATGAGCAAATTAAATGTCTATTTCTAATGTCTAAAAATAAAAAATAAATAGTCAGAAAAAAGAAGAAAATAAACAATATTATTTTCTAATTTGTAGTAGCTTAACACTGGTACGTGGAAAATAGATAAATGAGTAATTTATCTTTTAAATGAGCAATTATATAATTCTTTATTGATTAGTAAACATGTATATACTGTGTCACATTGACGAATATATTACTAAAATGAGCATTATATATTTCAAATGAGAAATATATCTTAAAATGAGAAAATATATTTTCTAATGTGTTAAAATAAATACCAAATAGAGTAATCAGTTTTAATACAAGTAAATGAGCAATATTGTTTTCGAATGAGCAAATTGATTATACTTGAACTTGAAAAATAACTAAATAAGCATCGTACCTTTCAAATGAGCAATATAACTTTTAAATGAGCAATAATATATTTCTTTTAAGAAAATAGGAATAAAAAGAAGATTAATAAAAAATGAGTTGAAGGAGAAAAAAAAAAAGAGTGGTAGAGGGGGGATTCGAACCCGCGACCCTCTAACGTGGAGAGAGCATAGAGGCCCAACCACTGAGGTAGCTTTCACTTAGTGATGTAAAATGGAAGGAAATAGTATTAGAGCTGTTTTGCTGAAGTTCACGAAAATCACCAAAATGCCACCGGGTACACCGTGCGCACGGTGCACCCGGGTGTACGGTGCATGGCCTCCACTTATCTTATTGTTCGAAATTTGTCTACAAAATTAAAATGTGCACCAAGAGATTATAACTTTATATGATGATTAAATAAACTTGTAATTAGGGGTGTGCAAATTTGGATATATATCAAATACGGTCTAATCCGAATATTAGGATTGGATATCCGAATTTGATAGTGATATACTCCTTCCGTTTGTTTTTAATTGTTACGGTTTGTTTTGGGGATAATCAAGGAAATCTATGTAATGATGTTTAGGGAATAGATGAAGTTGTTTGGGGAATAAATAAAATATGAGAGATAATGTTGTAAAAGCTAAAAGTGTAGTGTAATTGGGTATTTAATGGCAAAAGAAAAGGACAAGTGGGTCCCAAAAGTGTGGGAAATTGAAATATAAATATGTGAAAGTTGACCAAAAATAGTAAAAAGTGAAAGTGTAAGAATTAAAAAGAAACGTTCAAAAAAGGAAAGCATAACAATTAAAAATAAACGGAGGTAGTAACTGAGAATATTATTGTTTATAAGCAGGGGGTAAATGAGGGTGTGCAAGGAGCCCTATTGCATGTTTTATATATATATTTCTCATGAAATTCGTCTTATGGTGAGAGCCATGAGAACCATAAGGACAAACGTCAGATCACATTAATCAATATCGGTTTTGCTGGGCAAAGTCGCTACGTTGGAGTCGTGACTTTCAGAACCGTTACTTTGCCCAGCTTCGCCCGCACCGTTCATTTGTTGATCCAACAGCTGATGTTGCACCATAAGGGAGAGTTAGCATGCACCATAAGGATGGTTCTTACGGTAACCTAAGACCACATATATATGGTAGATTATCGCATGCAAAGAAGATTAGGGCTTGATACACGAGCAACCCCATTGTCGTCTAAACCATGTAGCCCGTTGCTGTGGAAACTGCCATGGTCAAGCCATGGATGTGGCTGCAATCTCGTGCTTACGACATCTACCACCACCTAGCCAAGACAAGGCTATACATACATGGTTGGGCTGCTATTCTTGCGTCACGCTCCATGAATCAAATCACCACTACGCAAGTCATTGCTTCGACCTTCGACATCTTCAGGCATCAAGTTTTCCTAACCTCGATCGGCGATACCAATTACCACCATAGAGCAAGTCACCTTATCCTACAAGGTCACACTCCTTGAGGTTGGGGTTTCAATCTCCATTAGGGGCACTTTGAAAGTAGGATATCCCTTATCATTCCCCCTCTCTCAAAGTGCGTGGCCCAATAGGATCCTAGCGGGATCCGGGCCACTTCTTCTTACAAAAAAAGATAGTAAAAAATAATAAAGTATGTATTTTAAAAAACTACCTCTAAGGTTACTTGAAAATCAAACTATTATCTTTTGAGTTTTGAACATATAGCCATCAAAAAGAAAAAAGTTTTGAACATATAAAAAAGTAGCTTATTAGTACGCGGTAGATATTACTTTAAACACTGGAGGATGAGGAAACTAGAGGGGTGGATAACTACACTTCTAGGAACATGAATAAACATTATCATGATATTCTTATATTAATTGACGAAATGTGTGTTGAGTTTGGTGTGTGGAGATAGAGTAAGAGAGAAGAGGAAAAATAATAAATTAAGATTCGAAGAAACTAGAAGCACTTGGGAGTATGCGGCAATGCAAGGTAATGGAGTCTCACCCTCAAAAGCCTGTTACATATGCCTTAAATAAATGTGTTTGAAGTGGTGCTCAGACGAGCAACTTGTTGCCCGGTCAAGTAAGAAGTAGGAAAAAGCGAAGGAAACTTGCTGACCCCTTTGCCCGGACGGGCGCTGGGCTTTTTTCTTTAGTTTTGCGTTTATATCATGTTTTCCGTTTTTCCTGATTTCATTAGGTTTTTATACATTGTTTGTGACGGCTATTTCACATATTTTCTCGAGTTTTTTTTAGAGGCTCTCTTTATCTCTATTATATAAGTGAAGAGGTGGGGGTGGACACCAAAAAGAAAAAAAAGGAAAAATAAATAAAATAAATCAATGAGTTTTTGAGTAATTAAATTTTATTTCCAAATTTAGCCATCATAAAATATGTTCAAAACTTCTAACTAAAATATCTAAAAACCTACAAAGTAAAAACAATTTTAAAAAATATCAACAAATATATTTTATTGAGATCTATAAATAGACACCCACTTTGCTATACTTTTATATACTTTTGAATTTTTTATTTTGAAATACATGAGTAATTGATTGTTCATGAGTGAAGGCACATTTGATTAAATTGATTATGATAAAGTATTTTAGCATGAGTGAGAAATATGATAAAGTATTTTCAAGTACTTTTGAATTTTTTCTCATCTGGACAATGAGCAAAAAATACCTTACCGAGTACTATATAACAAAAGTTGTAGTTGATGGTGGGGAGTAAGGGAGGTTTTCAAAGAAAAATGAGCCAAAATGAATTTAGCTTGAAAACAAAATATGTTGTGTACCTTCACATTTTATCATGTTACAGTAGGCAAAACACACATCATATGCAAATAAAATTAGGAATTTTTATTCAAAACCACCGAAATTTTTCACGTTTTTAGAAACTCCCACCTTAATGAATTTTTATTTTAAATTTTCACCTATAATTCCAATTTTATTAGAAACTCCCACCACTTAATGATTTTTGTTTAATTTCGTTAACAAAACCGTGAAGTGGGCCCCACATATGCATTTTATTATTAGTTTACGCTGAAATTGAAGTCAATTATATCAATTTAAGGGCAAATCCTCAACAAATTTAGAGCAAATTTGGAACAAATTATAACTATTTGGAAAGAATTGCAACTATTTCAAGTTCCATTTTGTTAACAAATGTCTACGTGGGACCCACTTAACGGTTTTATTAATGAAATTTGACAAAAACCGTTTAGTGGTGGGAGTGTTTAATAAAATCGTAAATGGTAGGTGGAATTTTTTAAAAACATCATTAAGGTGGGAGTTTCTAAAAACATGAAAAGTTTATGTGGTAAGATGCGACTATCCATAAAATTATCTACTGTAAATTATGAAATTTCATAAAATTGTTATCGCACGCATCGCGTGCATAGAAATCTAGTAAGTTATAAAGGGAGTCATAAGGTCATTAAATTTCTCAACCCATTAGATTGATTACTTGTATTCCTCTTGTTTTCCTCCATTGAAAGTTAGAAAAGCTCCCCACCGGTGAACTAGGTCATATAACTCATATGGATTGAGCCACGTTAAATCCTTGTGTCTTTTACTTCGTATGTTTTCTCTCTATATATTTTATTGTTGACTATTGTTTCATGCTAATCAAACGCATACACCGCCCTATTTCACAACAATGTCTTTAATTAGTGAGATGCCATAACCTTGAAGTTACGAGTTTACAACTCATCAAGCTATTTTTTACCACTAGGTCAAACCTTACTTGGTAAACACAGTAAGTATTCGATTCGATCAAGATCAAACAAGGCTACAATTAATCTTTATAAAAACAGTCACTTCCTTCAAATTGGAAATCCCTAGAAAATTGTTGAAAGTAAACAAACTTGTCATTGTGATTGTTATGTCCAGATTTTCCTAAGCTAGTTCTGCAGGTTCGCAGGTTCCACGATCATAGGTTCCAGCTATAGCTTCCAACTAGCTACTACTAGCTACTAGATGTAAGCTTCTAGCTTTCAGCTCCCAGCTTCCAGGTTCCAGCTTGCAGCTACCAGCTTCCAGGTTGCAGCTTGCAGCTACCAGCTTCCAGGTTGCAGGTTGCAGCTTGCAGCTTGCAGATACCAGCTTCCAGGTTGCAGCTTGCAGCTACCAGCTTCCAGCTATCGGTCACCAGCTTGGAACAGGTCAACGTATGACTCAACAATAGCCTAAGATATAGGTTAAAAGATTGTTGCAGCTAGGATTCTCCAGCTAGAGCTCTCCAGCTATGGAAGGCCAGCTTAGGACCTCCGAATATAGAAGGCCAGCTTTGCTAAAAACGTTATGGATCAGTTATTGCCAAGGCCTAAAATCTCGCAAAGACTAAAGTCAAAGATACAGAGAGATAAATGCGGATGAAGACTCATTCAAAGCCATTAAATACGGATGTGGGCGAGAATCAAGGGGCAGTTACAAGCCGTTGTGAAGGCTGATTAAAACGGATACTCATCTCAGTATAAATAGCACAATGATTGTATAGAAACACACAAGCTTTTACGCATTCAGCACTTACATTATAAGATTGAAACATTATTCTTAAGCTTACGAATTACATTGGTACGTAAAACATTAGGGCTGTAACTGAGATTATAGTGGATTGGTGGACTCAAAGCCACCCGCGGTTTTTCCCTTATTCCACGGGTTTCCGCGTCACCATCTCTGGTGTCCCTTTCTCTTTTTTGCTTTCTTTCGTTCTTCTTTGCTTTGTTCACCTTGATTAGCCATCCATCTTCATTAGCTAGTTGTAGGTCTCTAGCTAGATTTTACATATGTAAAATTTGGCATAAACAGTGATCTACAAACTTAGGAGTAATACCTGTCCCCAAGAGAAACCCATTTCTATTTTCTTAAGTCAAATTCAAACAAACATGATTAATCAAGACCAACAACTGTGCAACTACCTCAAGCAAATTAGCAGAGGGACCATGAGCAAAAGATGATGGTAGTAGGATTACTAATAATAATACAATTGCTTAAATGGGAATATCTATTAAATGAGGCTTTGCCAAAAGACTAGGAACTTTAATTCGATATTTGGCTTTAAATGGTGCGAATGTAGCAATAAGTCAAAATAGCTGCAGGTATGAGCTGCAGTTGCTGTGCTTGGAATGGTTTTTGAACCTGGACTCAACCTAATCAAGATCCTCCTTCATTTCATATTTGATTTTATTCCAACTTTCTTATTAAATTGGAACCACAACATTTAACCAAATAGCAAAATTAATATGGTTAGGAATCTTGTTGGCTCTCATTTTTTTTTTATCCCGAGGAAGAGTATAATATAAGGTCATTCGGTTAAAAGCTATCCTATTATTTTTTTTAGTGAAACATTATCTTATGGAAGTATTACCTTTTTTTTTTTTTTAAAGCTTATGGGAGTATTACCTAAAGGTTGTATAAGAGTACTTGCACATGTCAAATTAATGACGGAGTTTTTAGGCCTATAGGAAACTTCCCAATTTTACTTATCTTTGATGTATGCATATTTTAAGGTGGACAGACGTTTGATGTTCTTGAACATCTTAGGTTGTATCGTTTTTAGACCTAAAAAGCAGAGAAAATATATATTAAGGTGGACAAGACTATGTACAAAAGCAGATGTGAAGAAATTAACATGAAACACAAAAAGTTCCAAACTAATAGAATAAGTAGGTCCTCACATTCACCAAGACAACCATGCAAAAAAAACATAGTATATATTTCTTGTAAATGTACAAAAATTGTGACAAAAAGTTATCATTTCAAAATGATGATTAGTAGATTTTAGGTTCTTAGATCAATATTATTTTATCTCTGATATGAAGTAATAGCATTTCGCAGCATATTGGACAAGTAAACACTATGCATAAATACACTTTAAGGGCTTATTCGATATCACAGTCAGTTTTCTTTTTTCGTTATCATGATGTAATTAGAATCATATGATCTAAGTTGCAATAAATTCTTAAAATAAAGATACAAATAGTAATCATGTTTATTTTCAAAACTAGCAATAAAAAACTAAAAATCACTTTTTCTAGCTTCCATATTTTAGTCCTTTAGTTTTTGGTTTTAAAAAAATTGAAAAAAAACCCGGAACAAACAAGCCCTAAATTTCTAAGTGATAGCTAACTTAATTGCGAAAAAAATTAAAAGGGTGTGATCCAAAATTTGGCATAAATCACGTGTATACTATTGTCCGATAGTAGGAATGACAATGTATCAAACTCAAATCAGATTATGTACTCCAATTCTGTTCCACGCCTCCACCTCAACCGCACTCTGATTTTTTCACGTCTATTTGGATTTATATTATATATTCTCGGATCTGGACTCAAAGTTTCCCCTTCTGGTTGTTTCGAACTCAGGTTTGATTTAGATTCGGATTAAAGTATTGTCTAAAATAACACAAAAAATAGATTTAGTAGAAAAAATACACTTCCTTAGTTTGTCAATAATTCTTGCAACATAAGTATATTAACTACTATTCATCTACCAATTTTATGTCATAATTTCTTACAAGTGTATAAGAAAATATAGAAAACTTGGGTCTTATGTGATTCGTCTTGATGCATATTTTCATTGTATTAACTTTTTATAATTTTTACTTATCAATAATTAGAGATTTAAGGTTCAAAGAACTGCATTGGATAGCGTGTAGGAAAGAAATGTTGCGAGTATTACGAAACGGACGAAGATAATGTTTTATTAATTATTAAGAATCTAAATCTAAACATCCTATTACATTATTACAATTTACGTTTAATCAATTAACTGATGAGATAACAAATAATAATCAGATTCTAATATAACCTAGATCGAATTTTACCTAAAATCCAACTCCTAACGAAATACTTTCGATTTTTCTATATGTTGAAATCAGATTTTTTTTCTTTCAGATCGAGTCGAACCCGAATGAGAGTGAAATTGAATTAATATCCCTAAATAATAGATTGAGAATCGATCACATAACTATATAAAATCATTATTGTCAAAAAAATTATATATAAAATCATACTATTTCTCATTCTCACGAATTCTTTAGTGGAGTAAAGTACCTTCCAAATGGCGGCCAATTTATTGCGTAAAAGAAAGATGCTACATTGCTACTCCATATAATACTTGAAACATATCAATGAATGCAGCATGTGAATTAAAATAACTTGGTGGGGTTGTTTTTGCCCTTTAGTCACCTACAAAACTTTTGTCGATGTCCTGGTTTTACTTCCATAACTTTTACCTTGTCTCATGTAATAAACTTTCTTCTTTGTGCTACTTATCATTCACATAAAAAAACGGCACAATAGCAGAAGACCTATTTATGTTATGTGGGCTAGAAGCACCGGTGGATTCAGAAAAATTATTTAATAAGGTTAAATCATAATTATTAAATTTTTATCTAGATTAATAGTCAATTTTTCGGGACAATTTTCAAAAAATTGAAATTTGCAAAAGAAAATTTTGCAATATTACCAATTTAAACGGGGTCAAGTGACTCCACTTGTTTCAAAGTGGATCTGCCATTGTCTAGAGGCTAATATTACCGCACCCGTCCTAGTTGGGGCGAGAACGGGTAAAGTTTTGGTGGGTGGATATAGGTATAAAGTCATACCTAACATAGGTAGTGGGTATGTGGGCGTACTCGTCTCATATTCACCCAATCCGCATCCGTTCGTCATATATCCATTGGGTAATCTTTAAACAATCTTACTATGAGTCTGTTCTCTTCGGCATAATTCAGCCGAACTGAACTGAACTGAACTAAACTGATTGGAGCTGAACTGACTGAACTGAAATAAACTGATTGGAACTGAAATGAACTTAACTTAACTGAATTGAATTGAATTAAATTGAAATGAATTAAGTTGAATTGAATTAAATTGAATGGAATTTAATTGAATTTCATACATATATAAATAATATTTAAACAATAATATTAGGAATATTAAATAATAATTATAATGATAAGTAATAATAATGAATAATAATAATAGTATTTTGGATATTTTTAAATGATAATTATAAAAAAAATTATTAATAATCATAAATTAATAATAAGAATAATAATAATGATTAATGATTATAATGATAATTAATAATTATTATTTTATAGTCTTTGTATTAATATATTTATACTTGATGATGATTATATAATAATAATAATATCTAATAAGTAAATTAATATTACTATTTCAATAATTAGATTTAATAATATGATAATATTTAGTAATAAAAAAATGATTGGTCGGACCGTGTAAAATTGCATCATAAATCGTTTTGACGCGATTTGATTGGTTTATGCTTTTGACCTAAACCATGTTCCTCCCTAATAATATTAGTAATAATAATGAATAAAGCTATCATAAACAAAATAATACATAGATATAATAACAATAATAATAATAATGATACTTGATAATAATATATATAAATAATAATAAAAAGAGTAATTAATAAAATAAATTAGATCAACATAATAATAATAATATTTAACAAAATGGTTATAAAAGAATGGAGCTGAACTGAACTGAATTGAACTGAACTAAACTGATTGGAGTTGAACTGAACTGAACTGAACTGATTGGAGCTGAACTGAACTGAAAATAAGTTGGGGAGAACAAACCTTATATTATTGTCCATAAATATATTGACCCAAGAGTTTGATCAGTCCATTGAGCCGACAGGCTCGTCAAAAGATATCAATGGAAAAAGCGTCATTTCAGCCAAGTAGGTAGGAACTATTTTTTCATGGTATATTTGATAGAAATCATTGCTTGAAAGCGAGTATGGGGCGGATATGGCTGGGTGGCATATACCCAAGTGGGTAGTGAGACTGAGAATGATATATGGACATACCCAAACTACGTAGGTATGAGAGACTTGGGTATGATTATATGGGTATGGGTATATGGAAAAGATCCCCGTACTCGTCTGCCTATTTTACTATCCCTAGTTGCACCACATGTTATTACTTTCTTTTAAATAGACTTGTAAGTGGTAATGGATCAAACCCAATTGAAGGTCACTAACTCGCTCCAACTACATAGAGAAGGTGTTTTGGGCTTGAATGTATGGCACAAGGCCAGAGGCAAAGATGTAATCAAGATTTTTCTATTAGCAAGGTCGAATCTCTATAATATATTTCAGTCAGCAATGATTAACAAGTCATTTTACTTTTGATTTTTTAATAGTCAAAGAGGCCATGACCCTTGGTTACATCACGAAGAGGATTAAGAGAAATCCCCTCTCTCAAAAAAATTATAGTAGGGCTTGATCCAGCAACATCATGGTTGTGAGATAAAAACCATTGCTATTAGACTAAGTAATGCTTAGTGTACCGCACATCATTAATATGACCTATGTTTTACGTTTGGCATAATAATGTATAAATGATGGTAATGATAATATCTTTTTACAAATAAAGTCTCGTCCTAATGCATGCGGTAATGGGATTTCATTGTCGAAGATGTTTTTTTCTTATTCGTTCATCCTATTATTCTTTTCTAATGGGATTTCATTATAAAAGTTTTCCAATATAGTTTTTTTCATAGACAACACCATTTTCACATCAAACTCTCGCATAAAACAAACTTTAACATATCACATCATTTTAAGCCCAATATCTATGATTGATTTCGCAAATCACATATCGATATAAGACATCACTTCTACGTCATACGACTAGCTTGTAAAAATTTCTAAGTTGAAGATTGTTGGATTCATCAGCCCAATTTTTTTATAGCCCAATTCTAAAGTAGCTCGCCACACAAATTTACCAACTAAGAGTTCGTTCTTTTCAACAGCTATTTGCTTTTCTTAACTTATTTGAACTTATCTAAACATATTTAACTTATCAAAACTTATCTTAACTTCTTTTAGACCTTATTCGACCTTTTTTAGACTTCATAAAACTTATTCGCCTTATTCACCCTTATCTAAATTTATCTAAACTGAAAATAAGTTAAAAAGAACAGACCTCAATTCGGAAACCTCACCATTACTTCAAAAAAGTTAATAGAGTTTCTACACAAATCTTTAGTTCAAGTGAATCAAATCACTTCCCTATTGAGTTTTAGAAAATTCTAGAGTTATTTGCTTTGGGCTATGAAAAAGGAAGATTAGGCAGCCCAACCACCACACATAAAAATCCTAAAGTATAAACCCTAGGGTTTCACTCACTACTCACTCTCTTTCTCACTGGAACCTACTAGACTGTTACAGTCTTATCTCACGCACTCTCTCTCCCTTACCAGCAGCGCACTCTCTCTCCTGCCATTTTCGCCGGTAATTTTCCTATCTCTTATCTTATCTTCATCAAAACCTTATGTTATCAATTATTCAGCTTCATATAGTTGAATACTATTTTATTTCGATGTCATTTTATTATATAGTTTCATATTAATGTATGGAAACCTAGATTACTTAGTTCTTTTGGATTGAATTAATGGAAATTTAGCAAAGTTCAGTTCAGTTGATACGAATTCAGCTCAGTTATGTTAGTTGAAATTTGGATGTGTGCTCGTTTGAAGTGAACACTCTTATAAGAGGGAAATGTAGTGATTAAGTTAGAGAAAGGATAATGTATGGAACAGATGTAATGTGTACATTTGATAGGAGGATAAGGTATGAAATTTGTATTAAACTGTAGCATACATTTAATAAGGAAGGGTAAGGTGACTTCGATGCTGCGTAATTAAGCCGAGTTTAGTTTAGTTCAGTTTAGTTCAGAGAAATTCACTTTAGTTATGTTAGTTGAAAATTGGATGTGTGTTCGTTTGAAGTGAACATTCTCATAAGAGGGAAATGTAGTGATTGAGTTAGAGAAAGGATAATGTATGGTATCATTTTATAAGGGGATAAGGTATGAAATATGTATTAAATTGTAGCATACATTTAATAAGGAACGGTAAGGTGACTTCGATTCTTGCATAATTAAGCCCAGTTTAGTTCGGTTCGGTTCAGTTCAGTTCAGACAAATTCACTTCAGTTATGTTAGTTGAAAATTGGATGTGTGTTCGTTTGAAGTGAACTCTCTCGTAAGAGGGAAATGTAGTGATTCAGTTAGAGAAAGGATAATGTATGGTATCATTTTATAAGGGGATAAGGTATGAAATATGTATGAAACTTTAGCATGCATTTAATAAGGAAGGGTAAGGTGACTTCGATGCTGCGTAATTAAGGCGAGTTTAGTTTAGTTTAGAGAAATTCACTTTAGTTATGTTAGTTGAAAATTGGATGTGTGTTCGTTTGAAGTGAACTCTCATAAGAGGGAAATGTAGTGATTAGAATGTAATGCATGCATTTGATTAGGGGATAAGGTATGAAATATGTTTAAACTTTAACATTCATTTGATAAGGAAGGATAAGGTGATTAAGATGCTGCGTAATTATATGGGAATGTGAGATGATATGCTAAACCACCCTACCATTGATTTCATAAGGAAGGATAAGGTGAGTTTGATGTTGCGTCATTATAGGGCAATGTGAGTTGATATGAGAAACCACCCGACCGCTGTCATATCGAGGATTTTCAACTCTGAAATCTAAATATAAATCGACTAACGAAGATATATCTTAATCTATGAACAAAGTAGGTGCAACTTTGCAACATTTACATTTGTTTAATTGTAAAGCAAGAATCAAAAGTACATGTAATTTGATTAAAATCTTGACTCAATAATCATTTGTATGAAATATGGAAATATATCATAATAATATATTCAGAGGTAAGCTAGTATGTGTAGACGAGTAGGTGACGATTTAGATTGCTTTGCTATAATAAGGACTAAGGATTGAGATTTTTGATGTGCCTAAACGGCAGGGGGTAGAAGGGAGAGCGAGACTGTCTTGGTAGAGGAGTCTATCACGAGTGGTATGGTTAATTTTCTGTTTAAAGAAACATAAGTTTTTCAGACTAACCGAAAAAGAAATGCACAAAAGCTCTATCGGACCAAATTGAATCACAAATGGGAACTTAAATAGGTACCAGAAGTGTTCTTTAATTGTTATTTTTTGAGATTTTTCTAAGATTCAATGATGAAAAATGTCAATTAAATGGCGAGAGAGGGTCGGTTGAGGTATCTGTCACATGAGTCATGTGGTTAAATTAAAGAAAGATACAAAGTTGATGTAATGGAATCAGATATAAGAACTCTAAAAGGTGCTGGGAGTCTTGTGTTTTTATTTTTATTTTAGGATTTTAAGATTTAGTGGCAGAAAATCACATTTGAAGTTGACAAGGTTTGCTGTTGAACTGGAGTGTGGCGTATTCTATTGAAATGGAGGAAGTATATAGTTGCATCTCCTTGATTTCTACTTGCCAAATGTGATCATGGGTTCTATAGATTTGTTTCCTTATGATTTTTGTGGTGTTTTTTTTTAGTGTAGGATCATTTGTTTACTGAACGAAATGGCATCAACAATCACTGGCATGTCCATAATGGCTGCCCCTGGTGCCTGTGTAATGGATAAGAAGGCACTAACTTCTGCGGACAAGCTATCCTCGTTAGCGTCAATTACTTCTTCTAATGCACTCAGTAAACGACCAAATCTTGCTATGCGGAAGTCACGCTCGGCAAAGGTCAATGCCATGGCCAAGGAGTTGTATTTTAACAAAGATGGGTCAGCTATCAAGAGGCTGCAAGTGAGTACTTTTATTGAACAATAAGCAGTTATGTCAATGCTATTCATAAGTTTATATATATTTTTGGTTTATGTGACTCATTTTTTTGATTTACCAACTCTGCTGTGTAGAATGGGGTGAACAAGCTTGCTGATTTGGTAGGGGTTACTCTTGGACCTAAGGGACGGAATGTTGTTCTAGAGAGCAAATTTGGGTCCCCAAAGATTGTTAATGATGGTGTCACTGTTGCAAGGGAGGTATAGATTTTTGCTCCTTTCCTCCCTGACTAGGACAATTTCTCACGCTACGGTTGTGGTAAGTGATTATAAATTAGTTATTTGATGTGTGTTGTTGGTAATTTGAAGGTTGAGTTGGAGGACCCAGTAGAAAATATTGGGGCAAAATTAGTGAGACAAGCAGCTGCCAAGACAAATGATTTGGCAGGAGATGGAACAACAACATCTGTTGTCCTTGCACAAGGCTTGATCACAGAAGGTGTTAAGGTTTGTTAAAAAAGATGCTTTATACGAGACATTTGCTTTAACAACTGCATCTATGACCTAATTTACTATGACCTAATTTACTACGAGCCATCTTTTTGTTAGGTGGTGGCAGCAGGTGCAAACCCTGTTCTGATCACCCGAGGTATCGAGAAGACTGTAAAAGCGTTAGTAGCTGAGCTTAAGGCAATGTCAAAAGAGGTAATCTTATGAGGCATTTTATTTATTTTTTGGATATGCAAGCAGTTCTGGATGTACAGTTTCTTTATATCTGTGTTGATTTTGTAGGTTGAAGACAGTGAACTGGCGGATGTAGCAGCTGTCAGTGCTGGCAACAACTATGAAGTCGGTAAAATGATTGAGGAAGCGATGATGAAAGTTGGAAGGAAAGGTGTTGTGACTCTTGAAGAAGGAAAAAGTGCAGAGAATAGTCTATATGTTGTTGAAGGGATGCAGTTTGATCGTGGTTATATTTCACCTTACTTTGTAACGGATGCTGAGAAAATGTCAGTCGAGTACGAGAACTGCAAGGTATGCAACGGTCTTCAAAGAGTATTAGCCTAATTGTCTTACGCCTGCCATGTTATCTTGTAATTTGGATTGATTCTTTTTCCTGTTTATAAATTGTTATTCCAGTTGCTTCTAGTTGACAAGAAGATTACAAATGCAAGGGATCTAGTTAACATTTTGGAAGATGCCATTAGGGGAGGATATCCTGTGCTGATAATTGCGGAAGATATCGAACAGGAAGCTTTAGCCACTCTTGTTGTGAACCGGTTGAGAGGTTCTTTGAAAATTGCAGCACTTAAGGCTCCTGGATTTGGTGAACGTAAGAGCCAATACCTTGATGACATTGCTATACTTACAGGAGGTGAGTGATTACATGTACTTGTACTCGGAATATACATATGTACCATCTGTTGTTTCTGTTTTCTTTTCATTCCAAATCTCTGAATGTCTGTGATTTATTGCAGGAACTGTTATCCGAGAAGAGGTTGGGCTTTCTCTCGACAAGGCTGGAAAGGAGGTTTTAGGGCATGCTGCTAAAGTTGTCCTTACAAAGGATTCATCGACAATTGTGGGTGATGGAAGCACCCAAGAAGCTGTGAGTAAACGGGTTGCACAAATAAAAAACCAAATTGAGGTAAAGTTATTACATGGTTTTTTGAAGTTCAATAGTGATTTATGCAGTGACCTGGTTACTGACTGCTGTTTTATGATGCTCATTCATGTTCGAGTAGGTTGCCGAGCAAGAGTATGAGAAGGAAAAGCTTAATGAGAGAATAGCAAAACTTTCCGGCGGAGTGGCTGTGATTCAGGTATGCTGGTTTTTTGCCTCTCATCATATTCTATAGTTTGGATAAGGTGCAAAATACATAACGGGGATTATTTGTAGAGTTCGAGCGTTACTTTTGGGTATAACGTGTTATGTTTGCTGGGTCAGGTTGGCGCTCAAACTGAAACTGAGCTGAAAGAAAAGAAACTGAGAGTAGAAGACGCTCTCAATGCTACAAAGGTATATCATTATTTCTACTGAGAAGGCTTATAATTTTGTTAAGACACCTCCTAAGAAGGGAGTTGCATCTGGATTGCCTGACATTTTTTTATTATGGTATTTCAGGCTGCTGTTGAAGAAGGAATTGTTGTTGGTGGTGGATGCACCCTTCTTCGGCTTTCATCCAAAGTGGATGCCATTAAGGATCAGCTTGAAAATGTGGAGGAAAAGGTTTGGATATTTATATATGACAATTCTTTTCTTCTCTGGGCAGAAATACTGGGTTTGGGTAGCTGTAGTTAGGTGTCGATTCTTTTTGTAAAATGATTGAACTGCCTATGGCCCAACTTATGGGGTACGGGGGCTATTGGTGGCTGCTGCCACCGTGGCGAGAACGTGAAAAATCTTTCCTGGGTCCCATAGTTTTGTTTTGGGAAAAATTAAAGCTAATTCTGTCAATGACATGATGAATTGATTTTTTGGAGAATGGAGAAAAAATATTTGATTGTTTGATTCTGTCAAAGCATTAAATTATCTTCTTCCTAGAGACAGAAAGCATATACTTCCTCCGTTTTTTTTAAATGTGACACTTTCTATTTTAGGAAGTTTTAAATTAAATGTGACACTTTCTTTTTTGGTCAATAAACTCTCTCTATCTCTCTCCTCTCACATGGGTCCCCTTATTTTTTCTCTCTATCTCTTTCCTTCCCAAAAATTGTCTAGGAGTCCGTGAATCTAAAAGTGTCACATTTAAATAAAAACGGAGGAAGTAGGAATATGGTCTTGCCGGAGCTCAAACATAGTTTATCTTTAGCAATTCTCACTAAAGATGAAAGGAAAATGTTTCTCTCCAGGAAATATGAACAGTGGACCATTCTCTTACCCTCCATAGTCCTTTGATGTCTAAAAAAATGTTATTCAGCGATGGTTCCTATTCAACGGGGTTTCAGGAAAAATCTTTTGGGAATTTTAATCTTTTCAGAGTAATAAAGGGTTTGTGGAATGTTTTTTGTGAGTAACTACTAACTTTTTTTTGTGTTCTTTTGGAAGTTTTTAACCGGAGTTTGCCGTGTAGGTTGGGGCAGATATTGTTAAGAGAGCGCTCAGCTATCCCTTGAAGTTAATTGCCAAAAATGCTGGTGTGAACGGAAGTGTAGTCAGTGAAAAGGTATACCATCTAATTTTTTTCTTCTCTTACTGCAATGCGTGCGTAGGGTTGAAGGACCCTTGTGTTTTGAGAAACAAAGAGCGATGATTATGTAGAATGTACTTCCTTAAACCTTTGGTGATTAAACACTTTAAATCTCAATTGTGAGGAATGTGGCAATCACATCCCTGGTATCATGACGTGTTCCTGCCCCAGTACTGTTGTTATTTGTAGAACACTAATAGTAAAGCACCATATTCCTGTATAGTGTATAGCTGTATACTGTTTAGTGTTTACATTGGAGCAATGATGTTTGACATTAGGTTTTAATATTAGACATGTTTGGTCCTAGGGAGGTGTAGATATGTGCGGTCCTCCTACTCAGCGAAGATTATTATGTAGGAAGGTTGCTTCGCTTTTAATTGTTTTATTTTTGCATTTCTCAGTATCCTTTTTGTCCTTTGCTATAGGTGCTATCAAGTGACGATACAAGATATGGATATAATGCTGCCACTGGACAGTATGAAGACTTGATGTCTGCAGGAATCATCGATCCAACCAAGGCAAGTTGGTTTTATCTTTCGGCTGATTTTGTTGGGTTTATTCTTCGTCAAAAAAGTTTGTCATTGTTTTGGAAGGTTGTCTAGTGTGAAATATTGAACATATTTGTGGAAGGCGTCAGACTCTCGCTTAGCCTCCCTCCCCAAGTGTGATTCAATCCGTTCCTCTTTTGCATATGAGGATTTGTGTACTCCTTCCTCTGTTCCATCATCATTGCTCTGCTCGTTTTGGTGGAGATTCTCTCTACTTTTTTCCATTCTTAACATGTATAAATCCAAATGGAGCAAGGATTTTGGGACAGTGAGTAAATTTTATACTTTCATGTTATCCTTTAAAGCATATGCATGAGCTGATAAAAGTATAGGCATGAGCTGACGCCCATGGGGAGGTACTTGCCTTTGACCCTTGAATCTGTAGTGTTAGTTCTCACTCTAGTGAGAGGTATGCATGAGAGATGCTTGATATTTGTGGTTTAAATGGGTAATTCAATGGAAATTGTCGGCAACTTTCGTATGTATTTTAGGTGAACAGAAGTAAGTTGTCTCTTGGGGGTTAGCTGGCTAACATACAATGCCTTTTCTCCAATCAGGTTGTGAGATGTTGTCTGGAGCATGCGTCTTCTGTAGCAAAAACATTTTTGATGTCAGATTGTGTAGTTGTTGAGATCAAAGAACCTGAGCCAGTGCCTGCTGGAAACCCCATGGATAACTCAGGTAAGTAATTTATCGCGAGCTGCTCACATTGAAGAATAAGCTTATGTTGGTAGGTATGTGTGTGATATTGTGTTTCGGATTGCAGGATTCGGTTACTAAACAGTTTAATTAGTTTGGAGGAGATCATCAAAAGAGTTGAGCGAAGCTAGGACTTTAGTTTTGTAAATCAATTTAAGTTACCATTTAGAGACACCATCAAGCTGCAAGATGGCGAGTTCTTTTTTTGTGGAAGAATTGGTTACATGAACTTGTAATCTAGTTGTTGTAAACTTGCGGGAATAATATTGGAATTTTTGTGTTTATAATAAATGTGGTTACATGAATTTTTACTTGTACTTGAATTTGTTTATAATGGATTAGGAGACTAACAACGAACTAGATGGCAGTCGATCAAAATGAAAGGCATTCCCTAGGTATGGGGGTGTTGTAATTTATTTATCTGTTGATATTATTGTCATACAGTAAACGTTCAAGTAACTAACTGTGAAACTGAAACGTTTGAGCTGATAAAGTAAAATTAATTTTTCTCTTCTTTAACTTTCTGATTTTTTATTAGTTACGACACTTTGACTTCTAGGCACAGACTAATAGGTAGAGATACCAATATCTAGATGATCTATTAGCTGCTCCTTCCGAAAAACACAAAGGGTAAAAAAGAGTTAAACAGATGATGATAGGGGACGGGGTGATGGACGGGTCGTGGTTGAATGGGTGATGGATGGAATTAAGGCGAGAAAGTTTCATCCATCACTTGATCCATCAGTTGATCCATCACTTGTTTATCACCTGCTCTATTTTTCATTTCTTAAGTTCCATTTTATTTACGTTAGTGTATTTTTTTCTCTTTTGATTATTATTGACATGTTTCCATGAATTAATCTTAATTTGACTTCAAGTTAATGTATAAAATGCCGTTTTGTAAGTTTAGCTTATCTTTCCTTGGTTTAAGGGTTCGTTTGGTAGGGTGTAAAACGTTTTCCTTGAAAACTGTTTTTCCATTTTACATTTTTTGGTTTAGAGTAAAACATTAAAATGTAAAACTTGGGATGGAAAACCATTTTCCATCTTGTTGAAAACATTTTCCCCCAAAATTGGGAAGAAAACATTTTCCATCACAAGTGGAAGGAAAACATTTTCCCTCACAATTGAAGTTGATTTTCATTTCAACCAAACAATGAAAAATGCTTAAAATGGAATATCATTTTACATGCAACCAAACAATGTAAAACCTTCATAAAAATGATTTTTTTAATGTAAAATGTTTCCATTGAAAATCATTTTCATCAGAAAACGTTTTACACCCTACCAAACGGAGCCTAAATGTTCCTATCAAAATAAAAATTTTAAATGAATTATCACCTTGTCCACGCGGTCCACCCGAGGTGATGGACGGATAGAATATGAGTGATAGTTTTACCGAATAACAGATGGATGGATGAGAGTTAATATAACCGGGTGATGAATGCGAGGGATGGCTCAGTCGACCCAAATTTCACCTGTTGCCATTCATAATCCGAGGAAAGAGAGAGGAGAAAGGAAGAGGATATATGTGATAAGCGAGCGATAGAGTCATAGAGAGAAAGGGTTGCCTAAAAAGAAAGTGCTATACTTAATTTCAAACTTCCTTAAATGGAAAGTGTCACAAATGGAGAAAATATGACATTAGAAGAGGGTATAGTGCGGAACATTGCATGAGATCGTCGAAACGTGGTTAAGGCTTTTGGTGATATGTAATACTATTTATGAGTATTACTTTAGCTCTGGAATTTTTATACGTTAATTCAACTGGACTCGAAACAATTAATGTAATTGCGTTGACTAATCAATTGTTAAAAAAAATAAAAAAAATCGTCTCGTTGATAGTATGGATTTTGAAAATTACAATTCAACTCGTAAATTTCACTTAAATATACTCGTTGCTTTTAACAGAAGAAGCAATGATGAAATGTTGAAGACTTTGGAGTAGGGATAGAGCTTTTTACTTGCATAGTCGATTAAATCTTTTTGAATATATGATAATGAAGTACATAAAACATCATAAAGAGGGATGACGACATTGTGACAACAGTTCTTATCTATGTTTTGTAATAAACTTGTCCCTCCGATGTAAAATTAAGTGTCTCTCCAATTTAGCGTCTATGTGCTGAATTTACCGTACAATATAAGGAGGAGCCATCGAAAGCAGAAGGTACGAGGAGCCATCAAGTAGATACCTTCGTTCACAGAATACGGCACAACCACCCCCGGTTCCTCACCGGATAACATTTGAAGCCATGCGCAGCAACCAAAATACACTTTCACAAATGTACGAGAGAAGACAGTTTAGTCAACCGACCGTATACAGTACACCTCAACTTAGGGAACTTTTTCTTGAGCCTCTATCACAATTCACGACTCCGAAGTTACAGCTGATTTACTTCTTGTAAACAAAATACAAACTGACTTGTTGGATGATCACAATTAAATGACATGAATGCTTAATTGAGATTATTGGATCCAGCCAAATCTACCTTGAAATTACCTACTGAAATGTCCATCTCCAATGGTTAGCAATGAAGAAGAAAACAAAGCAAAAGTGACTTGTTTTTTTCCCCATAGAAACTGTTCCTGTATTTCTGTACACAGCTTAGAGAGTTGTTCGTTACAGCCTATATATTTCATTTAGGCTTACATGAAGTACCATTTGCAAACTACACAAGGAGATCTATTGATACCCCGGAAATTGCATCTTGAAGCCACATAGCCGCAAGCCTGGGGAAGCACTCTATTATTGGATTCTCAACAAGAAAAGAGATCACACGAGCCCACCCTCGACTATAATTTTTTTTTGAGTGAACCGTCCTCGACTATCATTGAAAGCAAATGAACAGGTGATCGCCACCTCTGCATGACAAACACAACTCTGATGAAGTAACACAGCTCGCAGCTGAGATTCCAAATACCCACCAAAAAGTATACTCTCCAACTTTTGCTCCAGACCACTTGGATGAGTAATATAATCCTTTCACATGAAGGAGAATCGTTCATCACTTCAGTCATCTGATTTTTTCCACTCTATTTATATCAGATCCCTTTGGAGCTCCTAACCTATGATTTCCTAAATCCTTTTCAGTTTTCTTTTTATCAAGCTCATGTTGCTTGCAGTTCTCCTCATGTGCTCGGTTGAACATTCTTGTGAAATTGAGTAGAGTTGTGACAACTAAGAAAGAACACGACAGAAGAAACCAATCATCTTACATGCACACGAAGACAATCCAGGCAAAAGAAATCTATATGTAACATGTAGCCTAAAAATAAGTCTGTCACAAAGAAGTATGCAACCAAGAAAAGAAATCCTGATGCATGTCAATGAAAGATCATTTTGACTTATTTCACCTGTATAAAAGATAAATAAGAAGCTGCACATCTATCCTGAATTCTAAGACCAATTCAAGTACATATGTTTTCTCCACTAGGGATACAAGTAGATAAACTAAGGATTCTCGACTGCACCAGTAGACAGCAAATAATCAATTTTAGTTCGAACTGCATCTCTGCAAATTGATAGCCACATTGCAACCTGTTTTAACCAAATAAATGCCCAGCTAGATTCACGATTTGGTTAGGCAGCCATTACCTTGTTCAAATGGGCAACGAGCAGGATCTTCCCCGAAGTACAATATTAACGCGTCAACATTTCTACCCTGCAAAATATTGATCAAGTGACTCAACAGTAGAGCGCATAGACAAAGACATTAACCCAAGAAAGAAAGCTTGAGGCTTTAGACGTACAACACCAGAGTAAAGTAATGCCAACGAGCGCACCTCTGCCTCAGCAAAACAGAGAAACTCCTTCAGATTCTGAAAATTTGGAAGAAATTAATTGATTGAACACCTGGGACGAGACAGAGTTGCACATGACATTGTATTTTGACGTATGCCTTTTTACCCCCTTGTCTTTCAAAAGTACCTTGGTTGTCACTTTTGATTGATTCAATCAAAGATTTCCTAAAATATTTCCCTTTCGTACTTTCTGAAAATTATTCTTGTCACAGGTCTATTGAAAACGAGCTCTATCTGAAATTATTCTTGTCACAGGTCCATTAGAAACGAGCTCTATGTTAGCCTTGATTGGTTAATTACAAGGTTGATCACATAGATCTTCCTAGACACTGCTGAAGGAAAAATCCACAAGTTTGTCGATTTAATTTATTTATTGAGATGATAACTGTGATACTATCGATAATGGGTACTTGTGGTTTGTTCCATTTGCTTTTACATACCTCCTTTGCCGTTCCAAGTTCAACACATACTTTGGCGTCAATCCAGTTTACTTCTATTTTTCCCGATCATCCGGTGATGTGGAATTAGCTCATAAATAATATAGCTAAACTTAAGTTTATTAATACATATCTAGCAGCAGCACAACTAATAATAAGACCATGTGCATTAGGTTTTAGCCTAAAACAGATCAATAGTCTTTTCCTAGCAATGACAATAGTAGAAAGGTTATCTATGAGACAAAATGACAATAGTATGAGACAATTGACTAAGAGAAGACCACTGGAATCGGAACCAGAACCACAGGAATTAAGTAATCTAGTGTTATGACAATAGGCATAGAGGAAGTATTATGAGACAATCAACTAGTCTAGTGCACACCCAAATTACATGCTAGTATCTTTCATACATGGCATACTAACATAACTATCACTCAAATGCTCAATCTATCCTTTTATTATCTGTAACTTCTACCTAAAACTCCAAAGTTCATTTTCAGTCCATCATCTTCATCAGATTGTTCTGGTTTTGTAAATTCATTACACGATGCCATCAGTCACGAAAACTAAATTCATGTATGCCTATACTTTAAACCTATATATGGGGCCCATCTACAATCATCCACAGAAGAATTTAATGTTCATACCTTCCGAAATTCATCTGAGATACGCCCATCATTTTCCGACATGCACAATTCTTGCACGACCTTTTCCAGTCCTTTGTTAATTGCTTGCATCTCCTCAGCCAAATATTTTAGTTGGATCTGGTTGGACATTCGATCTGTCAGATACAGTGCAAATTCATGCCAGCAGAAACTGAGAGGTCTAGTGGTGTACCTTTGTCGCTGGTTCAATGCTGGCAAGATCCTTTGAAAAATCTAGGAGCTCAGGTAGTTTCTCCGCAATTACCTGTGAATCATCAGCCAGATGACGGGTATGGTGTTTAGAAGGCATTAACAGAAATCCAGAATCAACAGTAGAAACTAACAAAGCAATTCAAAAAATACATCAGTACAGCAAATAGGTACTTTACATACTACAGCAGAGAAGTTATTCACGGAGAAGAAAGTAGTGATGCTCTTATAAGTTATAACCAACTAGCAAGTATGACAACTACTGACAGATTATCAGCACGGACATCAGAGGTCACATAAGTCATAACCATATAGCATCAACACAATAAAAACTTAAAAAGTAATATATGCACTGATGCAGGAGCACATACTCACCATATAAATATTATGTCGAAAATGCAAATGTGTCCCCTCACTGGGCCTCTGATAATTAATTTGACAGTCATACCCATATAGCATCACACAAGAAAAACTTAAAATAATATATGCACTGATGCAGGAGCACATATACACCATATACATATTATGTCTAATATGCAAATATGTGTCCCATCAGTCCGATTTTCAGAAGCACATATACAAAGCACTAAAATAACTCATAACATACATCATTTCAAAAACAAACAAAAACTCATAACGTGCATCATTGACATATTACCAAATTCGATGTATATGATACCATGCAGTCGCGCAATCAAATTACTCAAGTAGAGGAACTCAATACACAAAGCAGCAAAGGGCTTTATAACTGCAAATATGCAAACAATTTTCTCCAAATATAAGGCAGGCCCAAGAGACCTATTTCCATTCGCACCCACAAAACATCTCAGAAGGGGTCATGCAGCTTGCGAAATCGCAATCTTGACACGCTCACACAGTCACCAAATAAGTCATGGCTTCCCTCACTTCCTGAAGCATGACTTCACAGTTTGTAATACTTTCCTGCTATTCAGTACACTGCCAGTTTCCAAAACCTAGTGTTATATCATTTGATCATTAAAGGTGACAAGTATAGACATTATTCAGATGACAGACGCCGCCAGATGGCCTAGAGGCTGTTTCACATATTACAGTGAGTCTGTTAAAATGTACTTTACTTCATATTGAAACTGACGCAAGCTCTTAATACGAGCAGTCTAACATGGCTATAGACTCAAAACTCTGCAATCTTCAAAGCCACCAGACTGCAATCATTCACGACTCCATAGTAGATGGATAAAAAAAAGTTCAGCTAGAATCACACACAGACTTGTTCAAAACACATTTACAGGGGAGCACTACCAAAGCAGGGAAAAACTAGTAAACCGGAAGATATCATCTTCGCTTTCCCATTTTAACAATCATTTCTTGAGCTGTGGAAGTTGCACTCATTATGTATAGATTTTTAGCATGATAAATTTACAAAGCATATCCTACAAAACAAGGCACTCAGCTGTACCTTGCAAAGATAGTGCATCAGAGTCATCTTGTTATTCCGTGCACGGGTTTCTGTGAGCTTCAGTAAGCTATCAAGGCGAAAACCAACAGCAGAGCCTAGTGCAAAGAAATTTAGAAACCAATACCAGAAAGAGTGAGGCAACAGAAAAGAATATGATGTGGAATGAGGACACAGATTCTTCAGGTTCTACAACAAGGATATGTGAAGCGTCCATATATGAATGAAGCGTGATTGCATGAATAGTTTACCAATACTTGAAATTGACAAAATCCTAATAACATGTGACCAAAACAATAAACTGCTTTCTGATCTCTGAAAACTCAAAGATTCGCCGCAAGCCCCCTAAAAAAAATCGCCCTCCACCCAAAAAAAAATATCACTACTAATGTCTATTCAAACATTTCTCTAAAGTCTAAATATGTCCTTATGCTACATGTCTCTTCAAAGTTCACGTACAAGTTCAAGTGTCCCATGCAAGCCTTTTCCCCTTCCCTTCTTTATTATAATAGTGTCTTCTCCCTTCCCCTTTGGCTTCCCCTTTAGTAACTTTCTAAGTCTTCTTTAGGTGCTAATGAAATTGTAATAAGAGTATAATATGTGGCGAACAATAGACCCAAAGCAAAAGGAATAATCAATAATGAACGCGAAAGATATAGCAAGGATTCAAGAAATCCAGAAAACCGTAACTATTCCGCACTAAGACTTAACAATACCGTGAGAGGATACTAATGATATAGAAGAATCTCTTTAGGCACTCTAACCTCTCTCAAAGGTTTTTTTTGGCTTCTCTAGATTAGAATCACTTTTTTTGTTGTACAATAAACCCCAATATAATTCTTCTTCTCCACGAATAATGATCAAGGTGATTGCGGGCCATGACCAAACCCGGCCGAGCTTGTCTTCCAACAAACCTTCCGCCTCTTGCTTGCAATAGGCCCGCGCTAGCTCGCAGCTCAGGCCTACTCTCACTTTCTGCTTCGTATTTTCCTCTTTAATTCTTCTTCGCCCTCGTTATCTCCACAAAACCCAAAAATCTCCAAATCTCTCGATCTCCCACCTAAAGGCGATGAGTGAAGAACAAGCCCCAGGAACATAATAGTGACAAAAAAAATCCTTTCTACTCCTCAAGTGTTGGGTATGTGGTGGTACAACCTGTTTTCTACTCACAAAAAGAAGCCAAACTGCGGTCTACTATCCGTAATTCCTTAACATTAGACAGTCACAAGAGAAACGTTTCTTCTTTAAAAAATTCTCCTAAGGTAAGAGTCATGCCCCCAATCGAACAAAACATCCTTCTCTAGACTCGATTTCTCACACAACTCATTCTTCTGCGGAGAACTTGTTCGTTTTACGGTGCACTCGCCAAAAGCAACCCTAAAGTGTTGGGTATTGGCAAGCCCATCGAGTCCAACACAATTAGAGGGCTCGAAAACGCGTTGCGGGTCTCGTGCAGTATAAGTTCGTGGAATAAAAAGACTGAAGAAAAGAAAACAGGAACCAGTCGCCGCGACCGGCCAGTTTGCTTAGCTTTCCGACCTGTGAGTTTGCTTAGCTTTCCGATTTTACTTGTTTTTCGATATGTTTCCTTATGTCTAGTTGTAGTAGGATAACAATATTATTGATCTCCTACATTTAAGATAATATTGTTTCCTAAGATAAGATGAGATAAGACAATATATCTACTACGAATGGGATTTTCCTAACCTCTACAAAAAGAGGGTTGGTGTGCCAATTTTAATGTAGAAAAGTCTTAGCTGAGAAGTAGCCTAATTAGGAAATTCGCTAAGAGTTTCTCCTCGTAGAAATTAGCATACTTACATGGAGAGGTTTTTGCCTATTAAAAGAGATTTTAGCTTATAGTAGTCTAAGTGAGGGATTTTTTTACTACAAAGTTTTTGTCTTTTAATTCTAAAAAATTGCACTTCTATTTTTGTTATATTGATTCTCATGTAATTGTGAGTATTTTGCTTCCGCTAGTGCCTTACAATTGATATCAAGAGCTTGGTTAAAGAAGATGGACAAAATCTACGATGAAAAGTTGGAGATCCAATTGTTTAATGGCAAGAACACTTCCACGCCATGGTAAAGTATGATTCAATAAAGGTTAGACGACATGTCAAGTGGGAAGACTTGAAGCACTCTTGCACCGGAGATTAAGTATGACTTTTTTGATATGACAAAGGCTAAGGAAATATGAAAGAAGCTTGAAAAGTAATTCCGGCCAAAGTCTTTGGCAAGTAAGTTGTCTCTAAAGAAAGTTTTGTTAGCCTTGGACATAGAGGACGACGGTGACTTTGAGAGATCACCTCAACAAGTTCAATGGATTTATCACCTGCTAGTTAGAGGAAACTTTCAAAAGTGAAGACAGAGCAATTCTATTCTTGATGTCGCTACCACAGAGGTATAATAAAGTCATTACTTCTTTGTTAATAGGTTGGACGTCATTGAGTTTGGATGAGACTATTGTTTGTGTACCGCTTAATAGCTGAAAAATTGATGCAGCAAGGAGAAGGATCCACTAGCCAAGGTGCAGTCTTAGTTGCGTCGACACGTGGCAAGAGGAAAGTTAAGAAAAATTAAAACTTTGAAGTAACCAGTTACTATTGTTATAAAAAGGGACTCTTTCAATCCAAATGTCCACGAGGAATTGAAGAAGCTCAAAGAGGGAAAAGGGGATACGAATCTTGATGATGATGGGTATTGTTTATGCCAAATTTTACACAAGTAAAATCTAGCTAGAGACCTACAACTAGCTAATGAAGATGGATGGCTAATAAAGGTGAACAAAGCAAAGGGGAACGAAAGAAAGCAAAAAAGAGAAAGGGACACCAGAGATGGTAACGCGAAAACCCGTGGAATAAGGGAAAAACCGCGGGTGGCTTTGAGTCCACCAATCCACTATAATCTCAGTTACAGCCCTAGTGTTTTACGTATCAATGTAATTCGTAAGCTTAAGAACAGTGTTTCAATCTTAGAATGTAAGTGCTGAATGCGTAAAAACTTGTGTGTTTCTATACAATCGTTGTGCTATTTATATTGAGATGAGTATCCGTTTTAATCAGCCTTCACAATGGCTTGTAACTGCCCCTTGATTCTCGCTTCACGTCCGTATTTAATAGCTTTGAATGAGTCTTCATCCGCATTTATCTCTCTGTATCTTTGACTTTAGTCTTTGCGAGATTTTAGGCCTTGGCAATAATTGATCCATAACGTTTTTAGCAAAGCTGGCTTTCCATATCCGGAGGTCCTAAGCTGGCCTTCCATAGCTGGAGAGCTCTAGTCGGAGAATCCTAGCTGCAACAATCATTTAACCTATATCTTAGACTATTATTGAGTCATACGTTGACCTGTTCCAAGCTGGTGACCGATAGCTGGAAGCTGGTAGATGCAACTTGGAAGCTGCTAGCTGCAAGCTGCAACCTGTAGCTGCAAGCTGGAACCTGGAAATCCATAGCTGAAAGCTAGAAGCTTACATCAAGTAGCTAGTAGTAGCTAGCTGGAGGCTAATGCTCGGAAACTATAGATGGAACCTATGATCGTGGAACCTGCGAACCTGCAGAACTAGCTTAGGAAAATCTGGACATAACAATTGCCCCTAACTTGGACCTTGCATGCGCAACAGTTTGGAAGGTGCAAGTTACCATCCAGCTAGCTAATCTAGCTACATCGAAAAACGTTAATAAAAAATAGTCATTTCGTTTGTCTTTTGATACTTGGGATATAACCACTTGTGCTTAGAACCTTAGACTTGTGACTTATGTTCATTTGTGTGTATGTGGCCACTTTGTTTGATTATAATCTGCTGCCTAGTGAGCCTAAGCTTTTGTATGCGCATAAATCTAGACGTATAAGTCTTATGAATTTTGACGTTTGCATCCTGGCGTACAAGCCTCTTTGGTAGCTTAGATGAATCTGTCAATCTGTTAGCTTTGGTGAACCTGGTGTGCAAACCTCTTCGTTAGCTTAGTTAATCCTGCATTACATCTCGGTTTGAGATGGTCGTTGGTATGGCCAACGGCCCTCCGATGCTTAAGTTAATAAGCGTTCCATGAGGTAAAAACAGAGAAATAGATAATTTAAAAAACTTAGAGATTTTCACTTGAATTATTAGAAGTGGTACAACCTTAATATATTAGGATGCTAGGCGATAATGCCCCCTTTCTAGCTAACCATAGCTAGCTTGGATCTAGCTTATGACTGCTTCATCTTCTTCAACTCTGATTTCAGCCATGGCTCTCTCCCTCACATCTTCAAAGGTGCTGCAAGGGTACCTGGTTAATTCATAGTATAACCTAGATTCATAGGTCAGCCCTATTCGGAATGCTTCAATTGCGGTTGGAGCTTCTAGATTCTTGACAGCTATCATTTCCTTTTTAAACCTATCCAGGTATTGACGGACACCTTCATTTTGCCCATGGGTGATGCGGTAGAGGTTGCCAGTATGCTTTTCCATAACCCTGGTGCTAGAAAATTGCTGGTTAAATTTGTTAATCAAAGTAGAAAAGTTAGATATTGAACCTGGTTTTAGACTAATAAGCCATTGTAAAGCTGGGCCAGCTAGAGTAGCTCCAAATAATTTGCACATAGTGGCTTCAAGGAGATGCTCGGGAATAGGCAGGGTCCACATCTTCTGCTTATATTGGTTC
This sequence comes from Patellifolia procumbens, assembly GCA_947645195.1. Lineage (NCBI taxonomy): Eukaryota > Viridiplantae > Streptophyta > Magnoliopsida > Caryophyllales > Amaranthaceae > Patellifolia > Patellifolia procumbens. The sequence goes on from CANSGD010001485.1 coordinate 349,788, forward strand.
ACGTGATCATATGGATCTGTTGCCCCATCGTATAGCTTGGATGATGGAGTCAGGTGCAGCTTCTTGGGAATCCTGGCTTTAGCAATCTCGTCTACAAAAGGTGATTGAGCATAGCCATCTACTGCTTCTTGGGTTGCAGGTGTAGGTGCCCCAGTAGCTTGGCTAGTATGCGCATCATCTTCTTGTTTTGTGCTTCTAGGACAGCTAACCTGCTAGCTGTTGAATCAGCTTCCCAGATCAGGTTAGGATCTTCCCAGATCTCCTCTTCTTCTTCACTGCTACTTTCGGAATGAGATAAATTAGGGAAGCGAGATGTGCTGCCATTGTTGCGTCGTTTGGACTTCCTGCTATCTCTCTTGGCAGATTCTAACTCCTTTTTTAGATTCTTGATGGTGTGACGTGACTCAGTTTGAGCACGTTCGAGATCTAGTAAAGCAACCTTCATTTGTTCAGGGTAAGATCAGCCATCTTGTTTGAGATTTTTGTGAGAGAATCGATTTTGAAGATGAAATCTAGTTGTAGGCCCCACGGTGGGCGCCAAACTGTTTATGCCAAATTTTACACTAAGTAAAATCTAGCTAGAGACCTACAACTAGCTAATGAAGATGGATGGCTAATAAAGGTGAACAAAGCAAAGGGGAACGAAAGAAAGCAAAAAATAGAAAGGGACACCAGAGATGGTGACGCAGAAACCCGTGGAATAAGGGAAAAACCGCGGGTGGCTTTAAGTCCACCAATCCACTATAATCTCAGTAACAACCCTAGTGTTTTACGTATCAATGTAATTCGTAAGCTTAAGAACAGTCTTTCAATCTTAGAATGTAAGTGCTGAATGCGTAAAAGCTTGTGTGATTCTATACAATCGTTGTGCTATTTATACGGAGATGAGTATCCGTTTTAATCAGCCTTCACAATGGCTTGTAACTGCCCCTTGATTCTCGCTTCACGTCCGTATTTAATGGCTTTGAATGAGTCTTCATCCGCATTTATCTCTCTGTATCTTTGACTTTAGTCTTTGCGAGATTTTAGGCCTTGGCAATAACTGATCCATAACGTTTTTAGCAAAGCTGGCCTTCCATATCCGGAGGTCCTAAGCTGGCCTTCCATAGCTGGAGAGCTCTAGCTGGAGAATCCTAGCTGCAACCATCATTTAACCTATATCTTAGGCTATTGTTGAGTCATACGTTGACCTGTTCCAAGCTGGTGACCGATAGCTGGAAGCTGGTAGCTGCATGCTGCAACCTGGAAGCTGCTAGCTGGTAGCTGCAACAAGCTGGTAGCTGCAAGCTGTAACCTGGAAGCCGATAGCTGAAAGCTAGAAGCTTACATCCAGTAGCTAGCTAGAGGCTAATGCTCGGAAGCTATAGCTGGAACCTATGATCGTGGAACCTGCGAACCTGCAGAACTAGCTTAGGAAAATCTGGACATAACAAGTATGTTTATCATGCTTTGTTGACTAAAAGTGAAGTAGATTCAACAAGAGCATGAGTTTTAGATTCAGGATGCTCGGTTCATTTTATCACATGGAATAAGATTTTTTTATCTTTAAGGAAGTGTGAAAGAGAGTCGGTCAATCTACCTAGTGGGGATAGTGTGAAGGTTGATAGCATCGTTGAGGCCGAGTTCGAGTCTCACGAAGGTTGTAGGCGTATCACGGAAGTGAGGTACATCCCGTGCCTAAATAAAAGTATTCTCTCTTTAGGGAAACTTTTAAGATGCATCAAGGAGCCATCTTGGTTGTAGCAAAAGGTAAGACAATCATGAAGGCTATTCGTAACGCAAGAAGCATCTTCATTGTTGGGCTCGAGGGGAGGCAATGAGGCATCGTTGATCAAAGAGTCAGACATGTTGGGCTCGAGGGGAGGATTGTTCAATATTTGCAAGCCCAACGAGTTCAACACCGTTAGTGGGCTCGGGAACGCGTTGCCGGTCTTGTGAAGTATGAGTTCGTGGAGTAAAAAGACCGAAGAAAAGAAAACGGGCAGTTCTCGCGGAGGCAGTTTGCTTGTTTTTCGATATAGTTTCCTTATGTTAATCGTAGTGTAGGATAACAATATTATTTGTTTCCTAAGTTTAGGATGATATAGTTTCGTAGGATAAGATAAGGTAAGATGATATGTCTCCTTAATATTGGTGCATCGCCAATAATGTAATAAGTAGTGCCTCCTACTATAATCCAACGTTTTCCAATCTTCTTCTTCTATTGCTTCAACAAGAGGCAGGATTCTATGCATCTTCCAAAATCCAAAATCTTCACCATCAAACCTTTCAAATCTCACCTTCCCACCATCTACTATATACTTCATCCGTTTCTTATTATTTGCAACATAGGGAATTTTACACTATTCATAGAATCTCCTTTGATGCTCAATTATGATTTATATATTTTGTCATGTTCTCCAAACTTGAGTTTTTTGAGAGTATGAGGTTGTCTAGCTAAAGTTGGGTTATAAACATACGCATGTGAGATCTTTTTACATTTGTTTCAACAAATAGTTAATTAATATCTACTTTTTATAATTTTTTATTAAACACAATTAAAGATACTTCCTCCGTTTGTTTAAGTGATACACTTTGTTTTTCACGCTCATCAAGGAAGCGATTTAAGGGTGTAAACGAGTAAAATTTTAGATGAAATTTTAATACAAGCAAGAATAAGACTCTATATTACTTGTGTTAAAATTTCATCGAAAATTTTAATCATTTACACCCTCAAATCGCTTCCTTGATAAGCGTGAAAAAAAAGTGTATCACTTATTTTAAAACGGAGGAAGTATAAACGTTTAAAGTTGTGCATCGGGAGGTGTGAAAATTGTGCATGTTGCAATTAATATGGAACGAAGGAAGTATTATGAACACAATCTAGCCGCACAACGCAAACATAGGCTCTTCATCCCCTGTATCAGTTTCTGGATGGATTCAGGCACCAACGACAAATTGTGCAATAGAGACCATGGTATGCGGAAAATAATGGACAGGAAACAATAAACATTGGCAATAGAGAACACGCAAGATGTAGCAAGAAAACCCGATTTGGGCGAATAAACCACTAACTATACACTAGGACTTTACAATTGTATGGCATGAAGATATGCTCGAGCATAGAAAGTCTTATAACAAAGGATGTGTCATCAACATACTGAAATTTCACGAGTGGAACTATGTAACAAGCTGTCATTAAAAACTTTTTGTTCAGTACCACTTGTGAGCTAATACCAACAGGGAACGACAACCAAATACAAAGCACGTGATCAACATCATCATTAGGAACCAGAAGCCATTTCAGATCCAACACGGGTCACCACATATCTGTGTAGAATGACCATATATACTGGATGGATACAAGGGACCGAGATTAAGAAGACAAGGGAGATGATTGTGAAATACAAAGCATAGAGTATAGAGAACACCAAGAAGAGCTTCACTAGAGAAAATTGTACGTTTCTACTTTCTTGGCATAACGTGGTCATGATACAACTAATTTCACCATCAATAGTTTAGAGGTCTCCAAAATCCGTTATAGAACTTCAATAGAAAATTATGAAGGTACTACTGACAAATGGATCTATGAATTCAGACTTGTACAAATACAAATCTAGAATTTTATAATCCAAAATGGAACGATAAACTGGTTAGGAAGTGAATTCAAGGCAATCACAAAATGGAACTTTCGAAATAGCCAGCCCTATGATCCCTAGAATCTCAATAGCATTCATCATCAGCACTATCTAGAAAACCATCAGATAAGATCATGTTTAGAGCACAATTTGCCAGATTTTAAACGTGATTTATTTCAATTCCCAATAGACCCATTTTGTGGGTTGTGGTAGATCACTGTTGTAACTAATCTTGACATGGATTCTTAATATTCACTATGATCATAGTCCTAAAGCATCATCCAGCAAATGCGACTTCCAAGCACCTAAATATCATAAAAAAAGTCGAATCTGGCATCTTCTTGACAGGTACAGAAAAGGGAAGTAGGCATACATGAACCAAATAAAAAATCACTCAGGACGAACAATACAGATAAAGGATATTTCTCCAAAGGTGCTGCATAGGTGACTTCAAGTGAAGAAAATGTTGCTAGAACGAATCGACAGGAATCAGACACAACTTACCCCTAGCCGTTCCCTGGTTCAATGCATTACCCAGTGAAAGAACTGTCTGCATAACTCGTTTGAGTTTCACCGAACTTCTGACCTGATTAACACAAAGGTTTTCATTACATGACTCTGATAACTCAAGATGGTGACTGAAGAATGGTAATTTATCAAGCTATTACCATGTTATAAACCAAAGGTTAAACATTGGGTTATATTCTGAATAGGTGCAAGTTGACTCACTAGATAACCAAGATGTCAGGTAAATAAGTAAAAACAAGGCATATATATTACTTGCCTCATCTACAACGGAATTCACAATGTTGAGACTCCTCCTAAGTTCAGAAACCTAAATCATCACAAGCCAGAAGTCAAATTTCTGTAGAGGAGGAGATACTTTTAAGGCAGCAACAAGTCAATTACCCACTTACCTGATTACGGAATTGCATCTTAAATGAGAAAACTCTCAGCTTAGCTTCAACTCTTGGAACTTGCATCAATTCTAAAAAGAACTATCATAAAATGGTATAAGGATATAAGCTAATCATTAAACAAGAACGAAATCTCACTCATATATCCCATCAAGATGAAGTCTGACGAGATACAATATTAAGTATTCAAACTAGTGAGGAATGACCTTAGGAGTATTTTTGGTATAGAGAAAAAATTGACATAGCATTTTAGCTTGAAAACCCATTTGAATCATAAGAGGAAAGGAAAGGAATGGAAAGGGGAAAGGATACATACTAGACAAGGTAATGTTCCAAATCATAGATGTTCGCTTCAAACATAGAATTTAAGTTCAGCTTTCGCTTTTCCTTTTCCTTTATCAAGTTTCGTTAATAAACTCAATAAAGAAAGACAAAAAAAAAACCACCTCTCATACTACTTCCGCCTAAAATCACCTCTCCCTATATACCACCAACCCCCTCCACGTCTCTCTTCAATGCCATTTGCCACCCTATCCTGCCTCTCCGTGCCACTTCCACCACCACCATCCATCTCTCTTGTCCCTGTAATTTTACTGAGTATTCTAGTCTAGCAAGCAATAATTAAACAACTACAGAACAGAATAGTAAACAATACAGAGACGGGAACAGTATCTTGCATGAATCTGTACTAGAAAGCAAAGATGTTCAAAAGCTCTCAAAGACCTTTATAAAGCTTTATCCTTCTTGATTTGAGACTAATGACCTAAAATGGCCAATAATCATATTTAGTAGGGCACAACAAGGCAACATTGACAAGTCAGTTTCCGCAAGTGTGTCTGCCTTCCCGATCCGCACAGGCGTGCCAGTCAGTGCCAATCCAAAGTCTGCGAAGAAAAAGACCTGCACTTGTGTGCACCAAACAGCATGGACGTGTAGCATGGCGCACAGATATGCCATTAAGTGCATGGCCGTGTGGCAGAGAAGACTGCTCTTCTTGCCTCATTTCTTTATTTTTCGATGCACACACTTTCACTTTCAGATAAAGAAAAAACAAGTTTCGAGCCATCATAAACACACTCGACCCCAAATGTCAAGTATCATCTCCACGTACCCAACGATAACACCCACAATGCCACCACCATGCCTCTTCTCTCTCCTTATCAATATAGGTATGAAACAACTACCCTAATACTTAATTTTAAATTTTAATATTTTGTTGAAGTCCTTTATTCTTAGAATCTAAAGTAGACTTCAAGCATAAAAAGTTTCTAAATCTGACCCTTTGGAAGTTGGATACTTGGATCTAGGCCACGATGATTCCGGATAGAGAGCTTCGTTGAGCAAGTCTGATCTGTGAAGGATCTGACTCGCCCACTATTCACCGCGCTGAAGCAAGACAGACACAAAGAAAATAGCAACAAAAACAGCGGTGGGGTGATATTGAAGTATATGGGAACATTGTTGGTTTATATATTGAATGTAGTGTATGCTTTATAAGCTCTGTAGGATCTTTGCGTGTCAGAAATTTATAAAAGAAATAGATAGAAATACATTACGAGTAATGCTCCTAAATCATTTATAAAATGGTTATATCAAAACTCCTCAGATAACACCAATTAAGAGTTCACAAATGCTTTTAATCAAATATTAATTGGAGTTTACCATGGTGTATACCCTTAAGTGGTGTTGTAAATGCATATACTCTCGAAGTCTTGATAATTTCAGAGATATACTACTATGGTTTTGTTAAATTGTTTCCACGGACATATAATAATTCGACACATGATGTTGTTCCTTGATCTCCCGCCAAACAATGTGACAATGATAAAATTGTTGGCTGGAACAACAAATTCTTACACCTCCAATGTGCTGGCATGCGATACTATTCATCAAAGCTCATGCATATTGCCACACTAATGTATTCATCAAAGATCTGTCCTGCTTTCCTACACTCCAACACCTTTTCTTTCCTTTTGCCTTCAAACTTTAGGAGTTTGCTAGATAACTCTATTTATGTGTACCTCTAGCCTCTAGGTATTGTTAGTAACTGAACTAATGGTCCAATTGGCAATCGGGTACTAAGAGCATTTGCAGTGGGCACCTCCCTCATTTGCACTCTCTCTCCTTGAAAGGGGTTCTTCATGAGTGAGGGAGGTTCCCTTTATGTTGTGGCACCCCTCTACATAGGGAAGGTTCCCAAATGAAAATGGAGAGGAGAGATAAGGTAAATGGGAGGAAAAGCAGAAAAGAGTAGGTAAACGGGGAGTCCATGAGTGGAGGTACATAATTGTAAATTGAGAAGGGTAATCTAATCACAGATGGCCAATACCTAATATGTAAGATCAAATCGCAGCTATACACATATTACACAATATTCACTCCTCCCACCTCGGGACAAGACACCACTTGAACCATTTTGTATAGATGACGTTGCTCAACACTCAAGGAATATTGCTTCGTGATCCGATGGCCACAATTTGAATACCATTTGGGACCTTCCAGATACATATCCAGCTGCCTATCCCAACTTCGAGCTTATCGACAAGCTCAATCTTCAGCGAATGATTTTATGGGTGCTTTCCTTGAAAATAGTACACCAAAGGCAACTAAGGAAAGATTGACTGGTAGACAACATGAAAAAAATACTGAAGATATGATAAGCAAACAAACTACGATTATAAAGGGAGATATTATTCTCCTAGACCAGTGGCTTTAGTAGGCTCCAGAAATAAAGAGGTGGATTATTCTCCTAAATTGGAGAGTCTTTTTTTTGCTAGGCAATGCTAGGATTATTGTAACCTCTACATAAGTGAGCTTCCTTGTTCAAGAAGGCAAGCTGAATTCTAGTTCAATTGTCGGACCCTCTTTTAAAAGTTCCAGAATGATGACTCTCCTTTAGAGGGTCTCATCATTTTCTTTAAAAATAGCGCAAAAACACAAGAGTAAGAATAAAAGAGAAACCTAGAGTTGAGTAATTTTGAATGAGCTGCTGACCCAGTCCTGGAGCAAGGCTCATCACACTCTACTTTAAGATTATACACAATTTTTTAGAAAATGGTAGTTAATCATACATTACTATTTAAAACTTAGGCATCCATATGTTAAACGGATGACTAAGAGTGCATCGACATTTAAATGACTATATAACAAGAAAAAAAAAAGATTTAAGTGGTGACATTGAACGGAGAAAGTATAACTTTATCACGTGTAGACGTGTAGACATTGCTTATGATCTTGATCAAAATTCACAAAAAAGATAAGAAAAGAGGCAACAATAAGACACCCCTCACAAGCACAAGCTCAAGAACTACAGACTATAGAGGCTGCATTAATAAAAATGAAAAGGGCATATTTACAACTTGTGTACCTGTTCACACTTGCCAAGCTTATCAACCTCTCCCGTGTATCTCTTATTATAAGATAGAAGCAAAAACCAGGCATTAGCCAAAAAGAGTAATATAAACTATCAGGTATCAGCATTAATTGATGATATATTAGTGTGAATGAAGAGCACTTTTCAGAAACAGAAACCGCATATTAATCCCACTGAAGTTAAAATACAATAAAGAAACATTTCCTTCTAAAAATCCACTGGAGAGTTAGACCATAACACAGATTTATATTCTTTTTCTGGCCATAGATGTTTAATTCAGAAGATAACGACAAACCTTAAGTAACTCCATCTCCTCTTTGGTCGGGCAAAACTTTATTAGGTTATCGACTTGATCGGCATCCAAAGATGAATCTTGTAGAGAAAGGACTGAACTCTGTAAGATCATAATGAGCAAAAATAAAAGAGACAAATGATACGTCAGCTCCCAACATAATTTCCATGAATACCAATAGCACCACAAGTACAATGTACGCACAAACAAACAACCCTATATTAAAAACTATGCCTCCAGATGAAACAGAAAGCAAGTTAATCAACAATATTATCAAGCAGAAGAGATCAAACAAGAAATGCAATAAAAGGTTTTTTCTGGTTAAAATACTGTAAAAAATATGTGTTTGTAGATGAAAAAATACGCCGTGTCAATATGGGCTGAAAGTCGATTCGTCATGGCCAACATGACTGTGGAAATTCAGTCCCATTAACAGATACCATTTATGCAACCACCATTGAAATCCCTGGACCAAAGTGCATAACAATAGTTTTCTATATAATTAGGATAATAGAGATCCAATAAGAAACCAGACTGCATTTCTGGATATAATCAGAATCCCGTATTTGCGGGACAATAAGAGCTGTTACCATCTCAACATATTTTAGAAATAAACTGTATTTCTATTACACAAACTCTGAAATTGGTTAAAATTACAATGCTGACATATCTCGTCATTGCCATCACTTAGCAATCCAAGTTCATCATTACGAACCTCTATATACAAGCTACAATTTGTACACCACTTACCCACAACTCCCATATGACCAACGTTTTTTCCTTGAATATGGATATCACTTGTTCAAAGTTTTGTGATTATCAATACGTAGATAAACCATTCTATGCATGTTTCGTTTCTAAATACTAAAGAAACTACCAATTAACTAATCCACATTAAGTAAGAAAACAAGTTTGTTATATTTGATCCACAGCTGCAGCAGTAACGAGAAATATCCTTGTGATTGCCCCACATCTAACCAAAAATATAAGCATTTCATTACTCATCCATCTTCTTCTCCTACAGTCTCCTACCTACTGGTTTAAAAGAGTACCAATCTACAAAAATCCGTGCTTCACACAAGCTAAAACTAGCTGACAATCCAAAGGAAACCATGCAAGTGGCATAAAGTCCGATGAATTACTGATAACAATGGGTAAAACACATTATATATACAATTAAAATAGCTCAGCATACCATCAGTTCTTGTAATGGAACTTTGACTTTTGAGAGCATAATCTCACAATTATAAGATCTCCGATGATCAATCTGTAAGAAACAAACATATATAAGTACAAGGAACCAAAATAATGGAAACAGAACGAATGAAAAAAAAAAAACTAGAGGTTGCTTCCATACAAACAAGTATGCAGGAGTTTGTTAAGATAGGAAGATAGTGAAGAAACTCAAAACAGCAGAAATCCAAATAAACAGAGCAGCCCAGCTAAGGTGTTTGACTTTTGCAGGGAACATAAAATTTTGACAAACAAAAGCAAAATTAGAGTTAATACTATAAACATCTAGAATTTGTGACTCAAGAAGGCAAAAGGGCAGGAAAAACAGCCGGAGAGAGAAAGCACAGTGCAAATGATGCAGGCCATGCAGCATACTGCTAAAATGTACTGACACAACAATGAATACTTCGAGAATCAGCCTCACTTGTTACGTTCAGTGTGGTGTTGGTTTGAAATTCATAATGAAACTTCGACGATCATTCTAATGCAAAAACAGAAGAGGAAAAATTTGTCCTCCTCTTTGGGTTTTCTGAAATTTTGACTAAAGCAAGAGTTTAGATTAACTTAAAATAGGCAAGCACTAAATACATTGCTTAGGCCTTAAAGAGCTTCTTCAATCTATGCTCATCGTCTTACTTCCCTGCACCTTCAATCCTCACTTTTGCTATGCTTTAAGCTCTCCATTTAGAAGAAAATGGAAAGATAATTCTACATTAAGCTGAAGACTTGCAACTCTAGTTCTGCTATCAATCAGCTAATGTTTTAATTTATCATTTTTGATGAATTTTGAAATGATGTCCAAGCAACACAGCAGCACAACAGTTAGCAAGGACTATAATTATATTTCTGCCACCATAATGTTTTGCACCTTCAAAGACTTTGGTTTATGGGTGCGTCTATTTATGCTATATGCTTCCTTTACTCATTCTAGAACAATCATCCACTTGAAACTTTGCTTACAAGAAGATACAAGGAGGCCTATAATTTTATAATGATCCACAATTGCCTTTTACGAACATCTTCTCTTTATGCTATAAGCTTCCTTTACTCATTCTAGAACAATCATCCACTTGAAACCTTGCTTACAAGAAGATACAAGTAGGCCTATAATTTTATAATGATCCACAATTGCCTTTTACGAACATCTTCTCTTCTTTTACGGCCTCTTCAGTCTTCACACGTATGCAAATGACAACTCACAAGTAAAAGGTACTTACTAGACCAATCAAATGGGTCAATGAGGTAGGGTTAGGTGTTGGATGTTTCCAGGTTAGGGTAGTGTTCGCGCCGGTTTATTCGATTCATGCCATAGAACAAGAACTTAAATTTCCATTTTTTAGCTGTATGTAAAACAATATATGCAATATACAGATTATACAGTCCAATAAGCAAGTCATAGATAAAACCATTCATAATGAAATCAAACCGCATAAATGCGGTCAAGATCCAAAAAAAGTCATCCTAAAACCAACGGTTTTAATAGTTAAAGATCTAGCGGCAGGAAAGTTCTCGTCATTTTGAATTGTGTCTGTAAATGTAATGGTTGTCAGATTGTTCGGGTCAAAACGGTCAGATGGGTTTTGGCCCTAGATTTTTTGGTTTGTCCTTGTTCAGATACAATTGGGAATCGGGTCACACTTTTGCCAGCCCTAGTATTCATGTGCTTATCAACATCAGCTTGCGCTTCATACTTAGCAGTCAGCAATACGGTACCTACTATTGCAACATGGCACCTGCTAGACCTTCAGGGAACCATAATAGAACAATCAACAATGCCTGGAGTTGCTGATAGAAAATCATATGCTAGTGAAGTAGTAAGCAAAAAAATTTTACAGCAACGAGGATAAGAATAACTGGAAGAAGAAGCGTTAAAGACTCAGATCTCATAGATGCACTTCTAGCCTTCTAGGAGCATCTCCCATCTTTCAGTGGCCCCTAACAGGAATCTTATACTTTAAAACTCGAGCTTCAGAATGATCCGGAGAAATAGTGAATCAAGATGAGAGAATCACATTATCTTCTGGCAGCAACAAAGAAGCACAGTTTTAAATTTCTCTTTTTCTTTTTCTCCTTGCAAGCAGATATGTTACGTCAATGTTATCTGTTTCTTTTCCCGGAAGAAAATGTTTCTAACCAAGTAACCTATTTCCTATGCATTCATTTTTCCAGAGAATCTTGGCAACATTTATAATGCAAAATATTAGTGAAGCTAAGGTTTCGTATGTGTTATATCCTATCAATCAACATCAACATATAGGGCAGTATAATTATTGTACACGTCAAAAAGAGCGCTTATCAGTCGTTGTCTTGTCTTCTCTATATCAGAAAGCAAATTCAACTACAATGAAATTTGGAAGATTATCAAGCAGAGTTAAACCAATGTAAAAGACAGTGAAAACCAAGTCCACTTCAAGTTGAAGAGCATCGAAAATCGGCATTCATACTAATATGCATCCTCAACTCTTCGTTAGTAGACAAATCCATTCAAATAAAAATTGATCAAGCATGAGTGCTGTGTTTTAATCAAAAATATGGTGTGTTTTAATCAAAAATATGAAAAGTTATACTCTACCAGTTGCACTTTATCAGATTTGGGAGCTCCCACACCACGAGTAAATTTTCCACCAGTAGCTCCCCGGTCTGAATTTGGTGCTGAAGCAGAGAAGAGATTTTCCAATTCTGACATGTCAATCTCTGGAGCACTAAAATGACGAAAAAACAACAAAAACTGTCACCACTTTAAGGTACAAAATATATCAGAAACTACAGCTGAATATAAAGAACAGTCCTTGCGACGCACTACATACATCGAGCTTTCTCCAGACTTCTGAGTTTCCGCCCAAAGACTTCCTTGCACTGCTCTGTTCAGCTTCAGCCAATGCAACGGCTTAAGTTTTCTAGTTTGGGAGCTTTTTGCTTCTGAAGAACGTGAAAGACTCCGTCCCTTCACATTAAGAGAACTTAAAGATGGTGCAGGATCTGGAGCAGTACCCATCTTTGCAACTCCTTTGTCAAAACCAACAGGGGGTGGAGGCGCAAAGGGAACAGATGCAGAAACTTGTGGTTGCTGTGATTGCAATCCAGGACCAGGAGGCAGTGGTGGTGCTGGAATTAACCTTTCAGAGCTCGACTTCTGGGGTGGAAGTGGGGCTGGAGGAGGTCCAGCCTTCTTATATTTCTCTTTTAGAGGAGGTTCAGAAGGAAGTGAGGAAGGAGGATATTTGGAAGGAAGTGGTGGGGGAGCGGGAGGGGAGGATTTGGAAGGAAGTGGGGGTGGGGGTGGGGGAGGGGGAGGTCCAGTTTCGCCCAACTTATGATCTGAAGTCTGGCGAGAAGCATTTGGGAGAAAAGGTAAGTGAACTCTGACACTGGTAGCTGATTTTTCAATTAAAGGTGTTGGAGGAGGTATTGGTACAGCAACAGAAGGAGGAGGAATAGGAGGAGACGGTGCTGGCCTGGCAGGAGATTGAAGAGTAGAATCCGGTTTTGGAGGTGATGAAGTTGCTATTTCAAAACATGGATCCTTTCTCGAAGGATTCTCTGGAGAAGGTGATGATGATATTGTTGTTTGACATCTGTCCATTACACTCAGATCCTCGTGTGTAGGGTCTATAGATGGCTGTTGAACAGATTTTGGAGGAGGCAGAGGCCCACCTCGTAATATTGAGGCCTCGCCTCTAAAAGCAGTCCGCGATGACTGAGGAACAGCTGATGATTGTGATGCATCTTCAAGGCCTGTACAGACATCTTTACAGGACAGCTCCACATTTAACCCCCCTACATGAGGTTGTTGAGGTGGTTGTCTAGGAAAAGGGGGTGAAGTTTTTTCTTGAACGTCAAATAACAAAGCTTGCTGAGAAGGAAGGGGACAAGGCACAAAAGAAGATTTTGCCTCTGAAGGGACTGGATTTCCTGATGCTATTAGACCAGCTTCAGCATTATGAGGAAACTTTGTATCTTTTCTCTGAGGAGCAGATGGAGTGACCGAAAGCATTCGCATACCCGGGCTGAGAGAAGCTATTAGTTGCTTTTGATCGTTTCCCCCAGGCTTATAATGGTCCAGCAGAACCTGAAATTTGCTGGATTCATCCTTCTGCTCACCCAGATTGATAGCCTTCGTTACTTTTTGACAAAGCAAGTCCTCTGAGTCACACACAGTGTTAGATTTCTGTTCCTCCTTTGACTTATGGAGGATAGATCTACGCAGTTGGGGATTGATCACGATTTGAGCAGTATCAGTTCTCGAATATAGCCAATCGACATGACTGAAGAATTCCTGAGCTTTAGCAAATGCTTCCATTGGTAGACCCTCCTTTTCCTCAAAGCATGACAAATTTGCTGCAACAACAGAAGATGCAGCATCCATATCCGAAAACAAAACCTAATAACAAGATAGATAAAAGGGGAAGTCTTCTCATTAGGCAGATGAAACATGCATCATCTGATACCAAGCAAGCCACTAAACAATAGCTATTGCAAAAGACAAACCTCTGCTCTAAAGTCCTTTGGAAAGTGATCCTTAGTGTCCCACAGTGTATCTATTTCATCTCGATTAAGCATTAAAATATTGGACCTTATGAAAGCTGTGTTGAACATGATACGGAACATCATGTCTTCATGCTTCATATCCTTATGCAGGCTTGTACACTCGAGCACAATGTCACCTTGGATATTGCAATTGATGTCAATTTTAACAAGCTCTGATTCTGCCTGCACCATTTTAATAACAAATCAAAAGGCAACAATACCACATGCAATCTCTATTGCGAGTAAGACACGATATAAACCACACCGATGCCATTTACATAGGAAGATAGATAGGATATGAATCACAGACATACGTGTCCCACAATACAGGACAGAACAATACAATTAAAGCAAGTGAGCCGTGAAGAGGAGTGAAAAGTAGGGGGGAAAAGATGAGTGACGTTGATCTCAATAAGAGGGTGCTAACTAGGCTAAAGCCAAGGTCAAATGCACTTCTATCTTATCATCAAAAAGGAAGTCAAACGAAACGATTTTACGAGCTGACGAGCATCGGATTAAGTGCATCATAAGCAGAAAAGCAACGAAACCCAAAACTATTGAGAATTTAAATTTTACTTGAACTTCATAGGACAACGACAAAATTAGAGACAAATTCAAGTGCTGGGAGTGAACTTTCATACTAGAAACTCCCCAACTACACAGGAAACTAAGAAGAGTTAATAAGCAGTTAAGTAAGCATTCACGAGTCTCTAGAGTTCTCCCATTATTTACAGATTAAAAGACACGGGAGAACGAAAGATGGCGAAAGGGAGAGTAGAGACAATGTATAGAAGATGATGACAATGCAATGACGTATGACGAAACGAATGTGATTCAATAAAACCAAAGAGACAATACTGCAACTGACCATTAAAAGAAAAACATGTGAAGATAAAAGAAAATTGCAAAACAAAAAAACTGCCTGCAAATACAAAATTTGTTCCTTAGGTTTATTGGCAGAAAATCACCTGCTTATATAAACGGATATCTTTGCTCTTTTCTTGTGTGAAGAACAACAATTTTGGAGACCGATCCTCGTCACTAAGAGGATCTTGTCCATAAATCCGAAATATAGGACGACAACCCCCCTCTTTATTAAAAACAGGAATGAGTCTGAAGATTATACAGTCCAAACTCAACGCCCTATCCAAAGGAGGCCACTGTGAACCAACATTTCTCCTTGATACATATTGAAGGTAACGAAGTTGTGATGGGACGGGATTTAGAGGTGACAACATAGGCAAAAGCTCACGAGGAGCTTGCTTATAAACCATGTCCAAGGTCCTCTGCTCTCCTGTGTATTGTTTCCTATAAAGCAACAGTGCAGCAAGCATAAAAGCCAGGACTGGCCAACCACCCTTTTCACAGTGCAACAACAGAACATTGTGCTGTCCCAGTGCAAGCCAACTTTCAGTTGAGCGCAGAAAGTGATGGATCAACTCCATTGAAAGGATAGGACAGCCCTGATAATGCCATGGATAATCCATTATGGTCATATCATACTCCGTCATAATCTTTGAAATGTGGGACTTCGCCTCTGCCTTCCGGAAATTGGAAACCAACAACGCAACATCTTCATATTGATCTTGAAGCTGGCTGACTACGCCTGCTAAGTAACCTTTATAGTTCTTCTCTTCCCAGCAATAATCGGTAGTAAAACAGCAGTCAAAAACTACAAAAAAAAGGGGGGGAAAAGGCATTAGGAGATAAGTCTAATATCTATAACATCTATGGCCTATTAAGACAACCGGAACCTGTCGCAAAGTTAGATTAGTACTTGACACAATTTGAATGCAAAATGAAGTATAAATCTATATTCCCTTCTTTTATTTTTGCTCTATTTTCTTAAAACAAAAACTCTCAGGTTTCCTACAAACAAAAATTCTCAGCTTAGACCCTCAAAAGTATTTATCGAAATAATCTAGAAAACATCCCCCAAGTTCTTGGAAACAAACAAGAAGCCAAAAGGGGAAATTCTCTTAAGTAATCACACTGAACAATGTGAAAGTTTCTTTGAATAAATGAATAGTAATACGATATCACCTATGTTACTCCGACACGACATGACACTTGGATACTTCTTTCTTGACTAAAAACTTGACTTTTTTCTATAAAATAGCCGAGTCGGATACTTGGACACTCGTATCCGAGTAGACACTGTCTGCGTAACATAGGATATCACATTGAAATTAACAGTCAAACTTTTCTCTCCCTTGTCGATGTGATTCACTGTGCTTCACAGTTGTACAATTTCTAGTCAGGATGAGCTTATGAGGTGTGACATGTATATTACTTGTATCTCCTAAAAACTAGCTGTTCTTTGATACGCAATAAATAGTAATGGTAATGAAACTCTAAGGAACTTTGCAGGGAAACTGTCATGCAAGTCCACACCAGGGCCGTCTACTAGGGTGTCTAAAGTGTTCCGCAGCACAGCACTACACAGATTCCTAACAGTTTTTTCGACAGAAAATGTATAAATCATAACAGAAAATCATATGACTCAACCAACAAAATTGAAAAGAGACAATACGAGAAATGAAAGAGTAAGAAAGATACCATAGATTCTCTCAGATATCTCCAAAAGCCCATCAGGTGGTCTGCGATAAAACAGTTTCCTGAACAGTGCCATTTCATTTGATCAACTACACACAAACCAAGCGCGTTGGCATAGGCCGTGACCTCCTTGATTCGTTTCGGAAATCTATTAAAAGTCGAAGGTAAAAAAGTATAATTAGTTATTATATCCAACTAACCTAAGTAAAATGTCATATAGATTCGGTCTCTTAATAGAAAAATCTTGATTCCGACATTACACCTTCCTTCAATTGTTTCACATCAGAGAACACAAGACATATACATGCAATTCATCAAATTTAAATGATGATCATCATCATCAGTATATATGTTCTAATGCGAACGAGAATGGAATGCGAATTTAATCGATCGCTCTATTACCCAATAACATTAACATAGACAAAAGAGAAAGTATGAGTTACGGAATTAGAAGCTAATCTGTTTGAATTGGAAATTGAGATGTGGAAGTTTTAGCTTATTTCCGTTAGCATTCGTCAGAGTCTCAGAGACGTGTTACGTGTAAGACTCGAATGCGCGACACCACGCCATGCAGAGGTTGTCCCGATTTCACTCATACAGTCATAGTGGCAGCTATATGTTGTTTTCAGACAAATATTGGGCATTTTAGTAATCTCTCCGAAAACAAAATTGATAGTATTTTAACTTCTAATGCGTTTTCGGCAAATTCTTGTAAAAGAGGGTCTTATATTAAGAACAGTTTAATAGGCTCATTTAGTACGGATCCATGAACGTGAGTTTTCCTTCTTCCGTTACACACGCGTCTTGCAATTTCAAAAGTTGACGTTTAGGTTCAAAATTCCAGGGCTTTAACCCATTTGTTAATATCGTAACTCGTTGTCAATTTCTAATTATAGTTGATATTTTAGGGTGAAAAGCTAATACTTTTTGCTTATAAATTAAGATTTTTTTGTCAAAAATTTAAGATTTATTATGTATCATATATGTATATTTCAAAGTTGATTTTTGGATTTAAAAGTTGATATTTTAAGTCTATTTGTTAAGCAAAATAACTTATGTCAATATTTAAAAGTTAAAGGTTTTAGGTTCAAAAGTTAAGTTTTTAAGTTTAAAAGTTAACATCTTTAGCCTATAATTTGTTAATATCCTTTCCACATATATGATATTAGTTATGGATTTTTATGCGAAAGTTATGGTTTTAGGTTGAAAAGTTTAAAAACGCAAAAGTCTGGGTTTTAGGTCAAAAAGTATATAAAAAAAAGTTGTCTGGACTATTTAGCGCGTGGTGCGCGTAATTGGACTTCTAATTAGCTTATTAGGTTGGTCTAGCGTTAAAGGTTAACCTAAAATCGTCTTATAGTAAACCAACTATACCGTTTCACATTTTTAAAAAAATAGGTTTTGTCTTTTTTAAACAAAACTCGAACTTTAATCAATTAGCAATGGGACGGAGGTGGGTCGGACTTGAGATGTTGTGGTTGTTCAATATAGCGTGTCAACAAGTATTGCTTAACTACAAAATTCGAAACTGCGTGACTAGCTATTTAAGATCTTTCTTGGCAATAATTGAGCTTGTTCATTGTACAAAGTATATTTTTTAGTATGGCCAACTCTTTTCCCCTCGCCATCGTGTAGATAATTAATGTTTGATGTCTTTCTCCAAAGAGTGTAATTTACATCCGGATAACCATGGGTAGCATGCCTTGACCAATGATGAAAAAAAGTAAATGGGTTGATTCGGCTTAAAATCTTGCATAGGAATTGAGAAATTGTAAGTCAGACTTAACGGTGTACAATTTTGGAAATTGAAAGGCTTGATGACATGTGTATTTGGTATTCCACCTTCAAGATAGCACGAAAATATGTAGATGAGTGAAAATGTCATAATATTTTTGGCTATTTGGTAGAAGCTCAATTACGTGGTAATTTAACGGTGGTGGAAGATAGTGAATGTAAGCCGACAACTTCGATGAAGAGAAAGAGAAGTTGAGAAGGAAAGAGAACGTTAAGGTTAGGTTGGTCGAACGTTAGGGTTAGGTTGGTTGAACGTTAGGAGTAGGTTGGAATGGGTAGGAGTGTTCATTTCGGATTACCCGATTCGGTTCGAAATTCCGAATACCCAAAAAGTTTAGATCGAGAGAATGTCGATTCGAAACAAATCGAGAACCATTTCTTTGAAGTTTTTAAAACATTTTTTCCCTAATAAATGGACCGAATATTTTGGTTCGGGATAATCCAATATGAACACCCCTACCCCGTTTTAACCTAGCCCTGACATTCCCTTTCTCTCTTATAATCAATGGTGTCGGCTTACATTCCCAAACTTTCACCACCGTTAATATCACGTAATCGAGTCTTTACCAGATTGTCAAGAATATCCTAATCTTTTCCGCTCATCAATCGATCTCGACCTCGTATACATGCCATCAAGACTTTAAATTTCCAAATTATACTCCGTCAAGTCTAGCTTATCATTTCTCGATTCTTATGCAAGATTTTAAGGTGAATCAACCTATTTTTTTATTCATCATTGGTTTAGGCACCCTACTCATGGTTCCTAGGATATGACCTAGACACATCTCTACTGGGATGTAAATTATGGTATTTGGAGAGATAAGATCTATTCCCTACGTAACGGTTTAATGGCAACAATTGGTTTTTCACGCATTTTAATGAAGAAATTTAAGGATGTAAGTGAATAAATTAATCAAAAATACTTTCAAAAATAGTAACCTTTAATCTCATTCTTGATTGTGTTAAAACCATTTTGATTAATTTGTTCATTTACACCTTTAAAGCGCTTCATTAAAATGCGTGTAAAACCAATTGTTGCCATTAAACCGTTACAGAGGGAGTACATAATAGTGAGAGGGAAAGAATTGACCATATTAGAAAATATATTTTGTACCATGAACAAGTTCCAAAATTATACTTCGTCAAGTCTGGTCTTACCATTTCTCATACATCATCATTGATTTTGATTGAAAAAGCATTAATATATGTTGGAGTGGTGATTAAAACTCTTTATTCCATACTCAAGGTTATGAATATTCACGTTGATTTTATTTTTTTCCACCTTTGTAATTTGAGAAAGGGATCTTTCAATTTTCGTCAATCATAAAAATGGGTTATTTAAAAGGTAGGTGGCATAAAATTAAACAAAACCGCTAGAAGGAGGGGTCGAACCTCCGACCTTGTGGTTAACAGCCACACGCTCTAACCAACTGAGCTATTCCAGCTTTCTGATATCATCCCACTAAACATTTAATATAAAACAATTCAATCCAATTGCGAGTAGCCAATCCAGTTGCTCTGTCTTCAACAAAACATCAGTATTACAGTAGCAACAGATGTAGCACTAACACATTTCTAAAACCCTAATATATAAACTTCAAACCCCCCCACTTTCTACCCCTTTCTTTCTCTCTCCTCCATATCTGCATTCTTTGATCACCATTTTCATCCTTCCTTCACCACCACCACATTTTC
Source organism: Patellifolia procumbens (assembly GCA_947645195.1). Taxonomy (NCBI): domain Eukaryota; kingdom Viridiplantae; phylum Streptophyta; class Magnoliopsida; order Caryophyllales; family Amaranthaceae; genus Patellifolia; species Patellifolia procumbens. The sequence goes on from CANSGD010001485.1 coordinate 369,792, forward strand.
TCCATTTCCGATCTTCATTTCATCACCTTAATATTCCTCATCAATGGCGGCGGACTCCATTGATAGACTGAGCTCACTCGCCGAGTCCGTCACTACTTCTTCTACTAAACTCCGTATTCGATTATTCCGTCGCGATTTTCCCGATGTTCTCTCCAATTCAGGTTCTTATTACTTTCACATTTTCATTCAATCTTACTTCCATTTCTGCGTTGTTTAACAAAGTATTGTAGCTAGAATCGTTTGTTTGTTTGATTGAATTTTAGTTGCGAACGAGATTAGTATACTTTCGTAGATTTAACTGAGAATCTCTTAATCACTTAGGGAAGCTGTTACGATGTACATGTTAACTTTGGAGTAAGGTTGATTAAATGTGAATAAACGAGCTCGGATGATAATCTTGTTTCATCCGTGGCGATTAATCAGCGATACAAAGTGATTTAGGTGAAATATAGACGTAGGAGGATTTGTTAATTATTCTATATTTAGATGTATTAGAAATTCGACTACAAGCAGGTTACACGTTCCGCTGTGCTTGAATTTTGAGCTGGATTGACGTAAGAGGAGATTCTAGTGTGATGGCGGTAGTTGTCGTATTGACTGCATGAGGACAATTGCAGGTTTTACTGAGAATCTCTTAATCACTTAGGGAAAGCTGTTACGATAGACATGTAAACTTTGGAGTAAGGTTGAGTAAATGTGAATGAATGAGCTCGGATGATGATGTAATCTAAAATCTGCACTTAGTATAGACATATAACTTCAATTCATTGCTTACATTGATGAACTTTTACTGCTTCGATTGAACAAGCATATAGAGAGAAAATGAAATGAAATGAAACTCTCTGAAGAAGGAGATTAATTTTCTCTCATTATTATTGATTGAATGAAAGTCAGCTCAGGCTATTTATACAAGAGTTGAAAACTAATTATTACAAGCTGAAGAAAACAACGAAGGTAGTAATCCTGTTGTAACAGAATTACTAAATCTGTTACTTGCTGAGTCAGCATTAATTTGGATTTGTGAAGCTTTGCTGCTGAGTTGAAGGATCAACTCCAATAGATGATCATCTTGTTTGCCTTGTGAATGAGCTTGGTAATCTTGTTTCATCCGTGGCGATTAATCAACAATACAAAGTGATTTAGGTGAAATATAGACATAGGAGGATTTGTTTAATTATTCTATATTTAGATATATTAGAAATTCGACTACAAGCAGGTTACAAGTTCCACTGTGCTAATTACTAAGATGTGAGAATTTCTCTTGTTAAGACCCTATGAATTGCTTGAATCCTAGATTCATACTAGAACGGAACCATGATGATTTAATAAAACCCTAAAGTTAAGCACAAAGATTCCTTGAGTAAGAACCATTGGATCATTATTCACGTGAACGAGCTCGTTCTTAATTCTAATAAAGTAGGACAAACACAGGAACACAAGGAGTATTAGGGTAAAAACACTAATTTAACAATCTTTTGATTTGTACAACTTGCTACTTAAACCTTAAGATACATATATATGCTTGACTAGCTAATTAGGCCGTTGTGTTAATTTCTATTATTCTTTAAATTGAAATCTACAAATATATTGAGGTAAAAACACTATTGTAACAAAATATTCTGATTTATTGAGTGCTTAAGCCTAAAGAATTTAAGATTCATATATATTCTTGACTAGCTATGTAGGCCGTTGAGTCAATACTTTTAAGTTGAAATAATTTTTGGCACATACAATATGTTGCCAATTTTATTTTGGTTGGTAAGATATGATTAATATACCTTATTTCAAGCTCTTTTTAGTATGGTACAAAGGTTATAGAGCTTTAAGTTGTGGGTAATGCCCTATTTCTTCCCTTTGTCAAGGTTTCAAGTTTAAATGTGTGAGGCTTCTGTATAGTTGGAGTCCAGGTTTTGGCTTGTGAGTGTTCTTCTTGATTTTCTTGATAGATCATGTGCAATAGCTCAAAAGCATAAACATTTTTGTGAATTTCTAGTGTCTGTGTGACACCATCATGGTGTCTTTTCTATATGGTCCTTTATCCCAACAAAAAAGGAAGTTTGAATTGTAGATTAAAAATATTACAATTTACCCTATGATATTTAGTCATTCTTTGAAAACGGAACAATGTTTCACTTATTCTGAACTCTATATATCTTTTTTTGTCATTAGACACTTTGTATCATGGAATTTTGACTTGGCCATTCCGCTATGTAACAAGCGTCATGTAATGGATTCTGAACTTAGCTCTCCCGCGAATGCTGTTACAATCACGTCCTTTTGGTCACGCTGCCCTTTACATAATGATGACTCCCAAGTGTTAGAACGCTTTTTCCATGAACGTTTCGTTACTTTGCAGAATTTGCCTAAAAAAGAATGAGAAAATATACATATGGAGTAGAAATACAATATGCACACACTAAAGAAAGCAGAATAATGTACCATTACTACCATAGGCTTTCAAGTTGTGTAATGTATATGAGATTGTACCTAATTTCATTAATAGTAGGATGTGGCATTGACGTTTTATGTAATTATTCATCTACGATGTATATAACCCAATTATATGATGGCTTTGGTCGTATGAAGTTGTAAGAATACTTATTGAACTTGACATTTGCAAATTTGAAAAGTTCATGCCGCATTAAAGCGAATTTTCAAAAATATTCACACCAGGTTGATCGTGATCGATTTCATTTTATCCGTTACAAGACGCTTCGGCGTCATTGTGACCCTAACTGTGACCGCTTCCACGTTTTTCTTCCTTGCTTTGTGTACTTTGAAATTTCATTTTTTTCTTTCTTTGACATGGTGTGTGTAGATGGGACTCTCTATGCTCTCTTAAAGGTCCTCTATTATATGAGTATCTTTAAGTGCACATCACATGGATTTTGTTATTTCTTGGTAATTTTCTAACACGTAATAGCTACGTTCATATGGGTTGTTTTGATTCATAATAAGTCTTACGTATAATAAATTTAATGGTCTTTATATATCTATTTACTTTAGAAAATGTATTCAATTTTAAATCTATGCAACTTCGGATGATGATACAAACTTGCCAGGGGACAGATCTTCCTCAAGAATACTTACAATCATAATTTGACGAAATATATGATTTTAACTAAAATTTTACTGCATTTCGAATTGACACTTTGTGGCATGGCACACTTAGGTAATGTTGGTTCAACTTCTTTTTTGACTTATCTAAAGAAAAATGAGTCCAGTAATTTTCAGTAATTTGTTGAATTTAGTTCCAGTCAGGGTATTAAATCCCAGCCCCATTTCTGGATTAATATGTCCTTGTAAAGGTTTTGAGCTTACAGTGGTGACAACATTATCCAGTGACAGCCACAAAAAATCCACATGGATTCCTGATAAGTTGTGATTAGTCATATCTAGTTGAATAGAACCAGGGCTACACAAATCGATGCAGCCCCCATCGATTTCCGATTCAGGTCGATCGACCTTAATCGGAGTTCGATTTCGAACTGTACTGAAGAATAGTCGATCTCTTATTTTTTTGCGCTCGATCACTGCCTTCCTGCCGGCTCAGCGTCCTTGTAGAACGATCACTTGTTTGCCTGGTTCCAGAAACTTCACTATTTTTAGGGTTTTTTCTTGGTTTTTGTCGCTCCTCTCTGTGGGGAAGACAGGGAAGGTGGCGGATTAGGGTTGTTTATATCCGGCAGAGGAGAAAATAGGGTTTTAGAAATGGTGTGTATTTATATGAGAGGAATGGATTTGGGTTCACAATGAAATGAGCTGAGATTTGAGAAGGTTAAGTTTGCCTTACTGGGAATATCACTGATGCAAAGATGTTTTGACTTTTTAAAAAGTGGCCTTGTTTAATGTGAGGCTTTTAAGTTTACTGTTTCCCCATGCCAACATTTCCTTTAACCTTTATTTTTTATTTTTAACCACAAAATTTCAATATTACCAATGTTCCTTGAAAAAAAAAATTATAATTTTTTATAAAATTTTCGATTTCGTTTTCGATTTTTGATTTCTATGTTATACAAATCCATGATCGTCCCGATCCTTGCCCAAAGTGCGATTTTCGATTTCGACCTTCGCCTTCGACCTCTATGATTTTCGATTTAGGTGACCCTAAATAGAACACAACCTTAACTGACGCTTTCTATGTTCCCGAACGCTTCCTCAACATTTTTCTTATTAGATGAAAAGAAACCATATTTTTCTCTCTAGAAATGATCAGGCTAATATTTTGGTAGGTGGTTCTCCTAAGGTGTTGCACGAGGTATCAGTGTCTTGTGAATTTTTATGCATGTGGGATAGATATGTGGTTGTGGTTCAGGTTAATGCTCTCTCCATCTGGAGTAGAAAACCGATTATTATTGCATAGCTCTTGAGTCTGAATTGTGTTTTTTTTTTTTGAAACTAACAAAATGAAACCAATTGCCATTCCAGTTTCTATTGTTGTGGATCAGGCGAAGCTATTCTGTTACCTGCTTTCTTTTGTTATTAAGTTCTCTTACAACTCACTCTCAGCGTCTTGCTCACAATATTTCAATTCTTACTTTCCTGGTTGTACCTGTTCTTGGTTTCTTATTATAAGTTGCAAGCCAATTTTTCATATTCTTCTCACATAGATGCCTTATATAATTTCTAGCTACAAAAAATATTTTCATTTCACCGGTACTTTGTCTAAGGTCATTGTCTTTAGTTCCTTTTATCATCATTGTCCTTATCGGTTGTTATTTCTACATTGCAGATATGTCAAGTGAGGTTGCGGTTCTCCTTGTGGATAACATATTTAAGACCTTGTACATTTATGATGATCTTCGATCACGGAAAGCGGTGGATGATCTTGTTCTAAAGGCTCTGACCGAGGTTTTATTTATGAAGACTTTTGCAGCTTGCCTTGTTCAATCTATGGAGAGGCTGCAAAAATCTGATTCACACATTGGAGCCTATAGGCTTATTAAATGGTCCTGTTTCCTTTTGAGTAGCAGTAAATTTTCTTCCATTTCAAAGAATGCTATGTCTAGAGTAATTGCGGCACAGGCATCACTGCTTCATCTTGTTATGAAAGGATCTTTTCGTGAGAGAAGGGCTTCTAAACGATTGTTTTTTAGCTTATTGTCTAAGGTTGTACTCCAATATTCTTGTTTTTGCAATTGGCTGCTTTACCTTATTTTTCTTTAAGTTTCGGAGCTGGTACATAATCAATATTTATATGTTTTCAATGTCAATAGTCCCAGAATATCCTGCAAATCTACATTGAAGAGTTGAAAGATGGAAGGATACCCTATAAAGAATGTCCTGATGTTATCTGGTTGCTGATAGAGTATTCAAGGAAGGATCCTTGTTTTGGACAGCACAAGGTGGGGATCTTATACTTTTCTCCGTAGAATCTAGATCAATATATCTTCCATTCTGCTCTTTTCTGGAGATAGCATTCTGAAGTAAGTTTATTGTGCAGCCAACGTTTCTCGAATTATATGTGAAAGCTGTTCTTAGCGCTAGGGAGAAACCAGCTAAGGAACTGAGTGAAGCTTTTTGTCCTCTTTTTCTGTGTCTAACACATGAAGAATTCGGGAATGTTGTTGTTCCTTCATCTATTAAAATGTTGAAACGTAACCCTGAGATTGCTTTGGAATCTGTTCATGTTCTCTTGAAATCAGTTAGCATTGACTTGAGTAAGTACTCGATGGAATTTCTCCTTGCGGTATTAACGCAAGCTCGTCATGCCGATGAAGGAAGGAGGCTTGGCGCTCTGGCAATTATACAGTGCTTGAGTCAGAATTCCAGTAATCCAGATGTTATTGATATGATGTTTAAAGCTGTAAAAGCAGTAATTGGAGGTATGTAACAGTTTTCAGAGTTCTATACTGAATTGCTGCTATTGGCTGTATGTTAAAGAGTTGTCTTTGCTTTTGCTTATACCTTTTGGTATAATGAGTACATGTCTGTGGAACTAATTTAAGTTTAATTTGCAATCTATTTTTTAACAACAGGCTCAGAGGGAAGACTCCAATTTCCTTATCAAAGGGTTGGCATGTTCAATGCACTGCAGGCATTGTCCAGTGCTCCTGGGGGAAAATCGTTGAATGACCTGTCATCTTCATTATGCGGCTTTCTCTTGTCTTGTTACAAGGATGATGGTAATAGATAACTACTATGAAGTATTTATAGAAACACATACCATGTATAGCTGAAGTTCTTTATAGAATGACATACATGTACAACCTGAGAGTCAGGTCAGTCAGGTTCTTGATGGGTTGGAAATCTTAGCTTGAACGTTACCCATTAACTGGATTGGGAAACACTAACCCTAACCTAACCTATTTCGTAAGTGGGTTACTCGTATAACACATTTAGCCACTCATTTCGTTAAATAACATTACTTATCTCCAATAAATTAAATAAACAAATTCACCAAATTATGCATGTTTAGCTTTCTCAACTGATAATTAGTTGGGTTGCAAATCTCAACCCTAGCCCACTAGTTACGTGTTAGGTCACTTGCTGTAGTTACATGTATGTACTATGCTTTTCTTTAGTAGCTTCTCTTGGCTAATTGTGTTGATAAAAATGGCAGGAAATGAAGAAGTGAAGCTTGCTATCTTGTCAGCCTTAGCTTCTTGGCTAGCACGAGGTGCAGATTGTGCCCAATCCGCCATAATCTCTTTTTTCAGCTCAGGCCTGAAAGAGAAAGAAGGTCTGAGAAGGGGTCATCTCAGATGCCTAAGGGTGATATGCAATAATGCTGATGTCACTTTACAGGTCTTTTATTTTGTTCTCTGGCTCTCACAAGTTTTTGGTCACTGCTCATCATCTGAGTGTCATTTTTGTTGGTGATGCTACTATATAGGTGTCATCTTTGGTGGGACCTCTTATTCAGATAGTAAAAATAGGGTATACGAAATCTGTTCAACGTCTGGACAGCATGTATGCCTTGCTGTTGGTTGCAAAGATGGCAGCTGTAGATATGAAAGCAGGTAATCTTTAGTTTGTTAGTTGACAATATCTTTTTGTGAACTCTGTCATCTGCTATGTTTTTTTTGTAATAATATGATATCTTTCTAAAGCTTTTTTTGCAATCTATATTCCAGAGGAGGTCGTTATGAAGGAGAAGGTCTGGTCTTTAGTTGCTCAAAATGAACCGTCATTGGTTCCTCTTTCCATGGTATGCTTTTTTCATTCGTGCTTCTGTGGATAATGATTAGCACATATGATTTTAGATTGTGTCTAAGCAGCATTATGCAAGAAGGCTTGTGTATTTAAAACTGAGACTAACATAGTGATAGTTGTACTCTCTGTGTCTAGTTTCCTCTTTCCCCATGAGGCAGCTACTTTAGTAAAAGTTAAACTCCCTTTTTTCTCAATTTATTGGCCTGGGATAACTGATTTGTATTTCCAAATGGACTTTTGTTATTTGTCCTTTCGGTACTTCTGGTTTTGTCACATTATTTTGAATATCAGCCTGTTGATGCACCTCTACCGATGAGATATATGTAGTATTCCTTTGATCTATCTCTGGCGTTGATTCTTCATTTGTCACGTCTGTTTCTCTTGACAAAAGTTTATCCTGTCATTCATACAACATTTTCCATTTGTTTTGTTTAGGTCCCAAAGCTATCAGATGAGGATTGCCTAGCTTGTGTTGATCTTCTTCATGTGTTGGTAGTGGACCATACTAAAAGGTTTGTTCTGATCTAACCTCTGTTGCTGCCATAGGTTCGATCCTATAGCAATTTCTATTCCTTTCCTTTCGCTGCTCAGAAATGTTTTCCGTTGCAAATAGCAGTAGATTTGATTATTTTACTGTTGCGCAGGATGTCGGAGTTTTTTGCTATACAGACATTGTTTCAGGTAAGATAGTGAAGTTGCTGTTTGCGTGTCCGCCTTCTTGTTATAATGGTTGTAATTAAAGCTCCTCTATTGTAGTTATTGTTCCATCTCCTGTGCCATCCGTCATGGCATATCCGCAAAGCTGCATTTGGCGCCACCAAAAAAATTATAGAAGCAGTTCCCGAGTCATCAGAAGTGCTGTTGAAAGAATTTGCAGTTTACCTTTCATCAGTAGCAGAAGCTCGTCTTTTACAAAAAAGGTAATCTTTTACCATGGGCCTCTTGCAAATTTTGTTGCTATTTCAATTACTATTTTCATACCATGATGTAAGAATATATTTGCTCCATAGTTGCTTTTTTTGCATTTAACTTGGAATGATGTGGACTTTTGTATTTTACTCTTCTTCTATTGGCAATGATCCTTTTTGGTAGGTCTCTTCTGTGAATAACAGTTGTGCAATATGTGGAAAAAAATATGGATACAATGTTAGGCTTTGCAGGTGTGGTCCTAGGTTAACAAGTATCTTTGTTTCAGATAAATCTCGTCTCAAATGTGCTAAAAAAAGGTACAACTAAACGACAAGAAGTTCTCAACAATTAATTTATGAAATTGATGGCACTTCCTTGGGACTCTGATGTTGAAACAAATGGAGAAAACTAGTCGCATGTACACAGATGAAGTGAAAAGCACAGCAGTTAATAATAATACCCAGTAACACATTTAAGACTTGATTGCATCAGATTCCTATAAAATTTACATGCATTGTTTTGCCCCAGAATTATTTATCTGTTTCTACACCCATATACCAAGATAAATCATTTTAAAATGGATTTGAAATTGATAACTCTCCAAAGCAATTGTAAAAATAATGCTTTGTGTAAGATCATTGACATCCAAATGAAGCCGGGAGCAGTAAGAATAACAGGATGAGGGTTTTTTCATGTATTTTAGAAGGAATGACATGGAATATTTTTGGAGGAATTTATCAACCAAAGTACCAAACACTTAGTTTGAACTTTGATTATTTCTTGCCGTTGCCATTCTTGAAGTTTTCTTTGAAATGGAAGCCTGAAAAATTGGAGAGGCCCTTTATCGTCTAGAAACTAGATCTGGCTAAAGAATGGATAATAATTGCCTTCTTTGCATTGCTCTTAATTACTCTTGTCTTCTTTTTGCAAGAGCAGCGAAGGAGTGTGTTTAGTTTGGTGATAATGACTCCAGTTGGATTGTTGGATCATTCATTAGCCGTATAAAATAATATTTGTGGGCTATGCCTTCTTATTATTTCAGAATCTTGTCGTTAACCTTAGTCTTTTATTTTATTTTGTCACCATATATATGTGTTTGATGTGGTTTTGCTAATTTTCCACCTTTTGGCTTCATGTATTTATCTTCCAATTTGCTAACACTAACTCTTGGCAACTTCATTTGATGCCCTCCACACCCATATTTGCCTAAAAATCTCATCCCTATTCCTAAACCATCACGCATGGCGGGGCAAATCTTATCCCCATCCGCTCCAACGGGTACGCACCATGGTTCGAAAATACGTTTTAGGTTTCGGAAACGGGAACGGAACGGATACGTTGGTCGCGACCGCATTGCAGTTGTCGCGGGAGGAATTTAGTTTTAGACTTTTTTTGTTCTTTTTGCTTCAATTAGTCTTAGATTTTAGTGGAGTTATATAGGGTTCAGTAGTGCGGTGATGCCTCTTCTCTTTCTTTTCTCTTGTCTTTGAGCCATTATTGGATGTAGATTGGTTCTATTGTATAAGTAAAGATAAGAGATTCCTACCGTGACAAGAAGCAAACACACCAAAAAAGAAGAAGTCTAAAACTAAATTCCTACCGTGACAACCGCAAATGAGGTCTGCGACCAACTTAAGTGTTCCGTTACCCGTAACCGCGACCGTTCCCGTTTCCGAAACCTAAACCGTATTTTTGAACCTTAACTGTTTCTTTATATAACCTTAATTGTTTTCGTATTCTCTATGTGAAAGTATTGTTTGCGTTGCGCACTTGCGCTACATCTCAGAATGGGTAGATGTAGCAATTGGGACAATTAGATGGATAGGCTTGGTTCATATGGCGTTGGTCTTGTAAGCCTTTTGTGACCCTTGCAACCATATTAGGCTTTCTTAACAAGTGGTTCTAGACAGCATTCCTTCACATGTGTTCCTTAAAGAAAAACTAAGTAGATGGAGGGTAGTCTCTGGTGATTCACTGGAGGAGGAGAATCCTAACAAAACAGAGGGATATACACTAACAAATTAATCCCAAATAAATTACTGATGACACTCAAGCTAACTATCATTTGCTTGTTGAGTTTTCTCGGCCCTGGAACTATTACTTTGGAGTTTAGCGTGGGGCTTCATTGTATTACCTGAAGTCACATTTTTTGTTGGCTTTGTTTTGTTATGGTGTCAACTATCAGCAAGTTCTTGTGGCAAATAGGGTAATTAATTTGTTGTTTTATAGCGAAACAGAAAATGCAGCGGAAGCTTCAGTTTCTTTCCTCCCATCTGTAGAGGTAATGGTGAAGGCTTTAGTGCTTATATCTTCCTTAGCTGTTGCGGTTGCGCCAGAGACGTGCGGTCGCGTTATATTCTGCTCGCATCATCCGTCTTTACTTGGCACTGGACAGAGAGATGGTATATGGCAGGTAAAATAATCTCTGCTATGGTGTGTATCCCTGTCACTTCAAATCAGTTCACTTGTAGTTTTGTACAGTCTACCTGATCCTCTGTATGAAAACGTGATTAAAAGAGTCACCTATTGAATTTCTGCGATTATTATTCTGATTGTTGCCGTTGTTAGTATGCTTTGCATATTATTGAGCAGTCCTGGAGCTTTAAGCATTTTATCGTTCTTGTGCTGACAAGTGGTGTAAGCTCGAAATTCTATTCTGAGTTCCCTGCTGTTCTTGGATATATGTGCTGAGCTTACTTCTTCGTTCTCTATCTCAAAAACCCATTTTTTTAGCATTACTGCATTGTGCATTAAGCACTTCATAAGTCTCAGAGTAGTTTGTTTCTGCTCTGTTGGTGCCTTTATTATGAGAAATCATTGCACAATTCAGTTCTCCAACCGCGAAGCAGTTTCCCATGTGATCTCTGGATAAGTTTAAAGCAGTTAAATTTGAAATGGTTGGTGCTTCTTAGCTTACGTTTGCAACTCTTTTTTGTAGTATAGTTGTGGCTTAAGGAGGATGAATCCTCTAATCATCTCCACTTTCGTCCTTGGGTTCTTTCTCTTTGGCACTTATCTATAATCTTTGTTTGGGTTGAGCTCTGTGAAAGACACTCTTGTTGCCTGGAAAAGAAGGATGAAAAAGGTTGGCTCGCCTAGGTTTGGAAGATAATGCCAACAGGTGGTGCCATGGTTCGAAAATACAGTTTTGGTTTCGGAAACGGGAATGGTCGCGGTATCGGAGTAACAGAACGGATACGTTTGTCGCGGGCCACGTTGCGGTCGCAGCAGGAATTTAATTTTAGACGTTTTTTGGGTCTTTTTGCTTTACTCTAAGATCGTAGTGGAGTTATATAGGGTTGAGTGGTGCGATAGAGGCTCGTCTCTTTCTTTTCATGTCCTTAAGTTCTTTGTGGAGGTAGATTGGTGCTACTTTAAAAGTAAAGATAAAAAATCTAAAGATAAGAAATCTCGAAAAAAATGTGCAAAAACACTTGCAAATTGACGTTTTTTTTAAAAACGGGCGAACCCTTGTTGTCACGGGTGATACGGACGAAACGGCCAAAATATCGGGCTTGTAAAATCCACGTTGTTGAACCGGTTGAGTTCGGGTTGCCAAAGTTGAAAATGATACGGCCGTATTTTTGCACCATGGGTGGTGCACTTTGAAGGAAAGAAACCAACGCATTTTGAGGGTGTAGCTTCTTGAAGCTTGCAAGTTCCATTCTTTGAGACTTTTACATAGCTAGAGACAAGTTCTAGTAACTGAGCGTCTCTTGCCTTGCCTTGATTTTCTAGGGCAAATGCTCCAAGGTAGCTTGAGGACTATTGCTTTATATCGTCACCATCTTTTCTAAATGAGCGACCCTCCCTTGGTATCTATCTAATGCAATTCATTATTACCCTTCCCCAAAAAATATTATAGTTGTGAGCTGACTGCTCCAGCTAAGAAGCTAGTAGAGTCCCTCTTTTTTTGATAAGTGAAACGTACTAAAGCTAACGTGTCTCGCTTTTGTTTTATCTTCCTCATGATTGTTAGTTCTAATAATTTTGTTTTATATATCAACAGAGGATTTCAACATGCTTGCGGACACTGGGTTTGGATGTTCTGAGCATTATTGCTGGGGGTATCAAACGCATTTGTGAGGTGATGTTTTATTTTTATTTTTTGGCTTTACTTTTGTCTACGACAGAACTTATTCTGTTCTTGTAATATATAATCAGTTAAGCTGTGCAAACACGAAAAAGATAGGTGACTATGATTTACGATTCCTCACATTAAATCATTAATACTGGGTTTGTGATATGGAGTCCATCATTTTTCTGAGATGAACTAGTGGTTTTTGGTTTCTGGTCCCATTTGGTAATTAATGAAAAAAAGTGGAATCTTGCATTGACTGCCAATAACCATTATCTGTTTAAAGAAACAAGTGGTTATCTCTTTATAAATGGTTGTGGCACCACCCTTGTTTATCTCTGGTAATCTCTCTTTTTTGTGCGATGGTACTTAGGAATTAGAAATCTCTTGGATGTGCTTTAGGTGCTAATGACCCGCTATCTGATAATACTGTCGATTTGGGTTATGTTTACTTGGTATCGAACTTGTTTTTGCAGATAAGAGTTGGGAGACCATGGAAGTTATATACATTTGGGGGTTGAATATATATAATTATATAGATAGGTTTACTGATTTAATTAAGTATTTGTTGGGTTGGGGGGGGACTCATTCTTGCAAAGTTTAGAGTGCCGACTGCCCTATATGCCTTTCTTTTATACGTTTCTATCACCCCTCAAAAGATGTATATATATATATATCTTTTTCTGATTGGATTGGGGGGGGGGGATCTCTTTTCAATCAATTGATTTACTACAGACTTTCTTCCACTAAAGAATCTTTATGGTTTACATACTTTTGTTGGGGGGGGGGCACTTGTTTTTTGCAAAGGTTAGAGTGTTGACCATATCTTCCAAGTTTTTTGCCGACCCTGACATATTAAGGGATCAGCAACAAGACATATTCTGAGGGGGAGTTTTCAGTTGGTGCTCATTATCGAGAGAGCCAACTGAAGGCAATATTTACTTTTCATTCTTTTTCATGAGGTACTTCTTTTGTTGTGCTCAGGGAAGAAAATCGCGGATATCGTCGCGTTCGCGGTAACGGTCGCGATGACGCGGGAACGGCTTGTAACGTTCGAAAAAAGACAAATCGCGGTTGACTCGGCGTGAACTTTTTCAAAAAATTCACACAATTAGAATTTTAACCTCAAAATGGCATTTTTGAAGTTTTATAAGTATTCTTATAACTTAATTTGACCAAAGCAATCATATGAGTGGATTACTCATATGGTGAATGAAAGATTACTTTAAACATGAGATTTATGTCATATTATATATAAAAATTGATACTAAATCATATATATTACTCAACATGGAAGCCCATGGTAAGTTTTTCTCCTTTCGTTGGTATGACCCTATAGTTTTTGTGCTACTATGCGTATATTCCCTTTCTTTTTTGACCAATTTTCATATAGTAAGGGATGTAACGGCTAAAAAAACGCTCTAATGCGGCGAGTCACCGTTACGTAACGGACAACGCGGCGAGTTGGACGTGAATTTCATCGCGGGGTTACGTAACGGCATTTCGCGTAACGGCAAGTTCAAAATCCGTTACATAACGGCCGTTACGTGGCCGAGTTTTGTTTCCCTGGTTGTGCTAGAGGAAAGAAAAAGGCATGATTGAACAAGCTTGTACCATGAATGTGCATCCATATCTTCCAAGTTAAACTGTTTTCGGTTGAGACTCGGTCTCATTAGTAGTCCATGTTTTCAACTTCTATTTATTCTACCTTAGTCTATCGTAAAATTGTTCTTAATGGTGAAATTTGTACCCCTATCCGATATGATAAGCTTCCAAACTGTTGGATTATCAGACCTTTTGGGTGAAACGCCATCTTGCTTATCATCACGTAGGTCCTCAAGCGTAATATACATTGAGATTGCTTCCTCACCATTTTTTTTTGAAGAATGAACTCTTCTATGGTTCACTCTTCTATCTGCAAATCTTTTGATATATTCTTTACTTACAGGAGCTTGTAGGAACAACAGGATTGATGAGTGCAAGTCCTCTTGAACAACAAGGAGCTGTTAATTCCTTGTGTACACTGATGACCATAGCTCCTAGTGATACATATCTGGAGTTTGAAAAGGTGGAACTCATAGTTTTGAGGCTTTAATGAAAACTTTCTAGACTCATGTTTTGGTTTTTAGTGCTGATCTCCTCTGTACTGCATCACTTTTGCAGCATCTCAGCAATCTGCCGGACCGCTATGCGCATAATACTCTTTCTCCGACTGACATTCAGGTAGACTCGCTTTTTTTATATATGAGCTTTATCATTTATTCATCACTGTTGGTCAGAGTTTTAGGTTGGTTTAAAATGAAACATTGAAGTAAGTTTTTGGCTTGACAATATCTTATGATGAATAAACATGGTTGTTGCTAGGAGGATTGGTGTCTGCTTCTTAGTGCTTTTGATTTAGGTGGTTCTAGGGTCGGATGATGAAGAGGCGAGAATGGATGCCCAAGTTTAGGTTGTTAGGGTTGGATGATGGGAAGGCGAAAAGGCAGCTGTAATTGGCCTGATGTACAAAGTACAATAGGATTTGATTAAATGTTGAATGATAGCGTCGTTGATTACTATCTAGATCCTTTTTTTATATCAGATAGGGACTGTGGCTGTGGCTCACAATGGACACGACTTCGTAGCATATTCTCTTTTGGAACATTCCTTTGCATCACGTGAAGTTGCAAATTGACTAAACTTGTTTTTCAGTGTGTATGTCAATAGCTGTCGTGTCGGATATTTCTGTCTAGCTATAACTTTAGGTGGTTTTTTGATGGAGTTCTGCAGTATAACTCATGACAACTTAATTATAATTTTGAGCTCGGCTTGTATCTGAAGCTTTTGTAGCCATTTTCTTCTCATCTGTTATTTTTGGAATAGTTTTGGTATCTGAAGCTTTTGGATACTTCTTTTCAGATTTTCAACACTCCAGAAGGTACTCTCTCAACTGAGGTTGGTGTTTATGTTGCGTCCAGAGACTTTGAAGAGCAGGGCAGCAAGGTGATTCTCACTCTTCCGTTCCTGTTGGCCTCTGATTATAGTTCTTTGGTTTTCATTGGGGTATTCTTTGCTAGGAACATGTGAGCTCCAATCACTCTGCACGAAGAGAGATGTCTCGAAGAGAAGCTGCTGGATCAGGAAAGAAAGACTCTGGTAAAACAGCAAAAAAAACTGGTATGTCCTTTTCTTATCTCTTCTTCTGGTATTCTCTGATGGATTCTCAGCACGTCCACACATTTATTTTTTGTATTTTGGAATGCCTGTAGACAAAGGAAAATCCGGCAAAGAAGAGGCACGTGAACTACTCCTGAAGGAAGAGGCTGCAATAAGGACGAAGGTCAAGGCCATACAGAGGAATCTGTCGTTGGATTTAAGTGCACTTGGAGCCATGGCCATCGCCAATCGTATTTTCACGCACAGCCAACTTGCTTCAATGGTTGATATATTGCTGCTTCTATTTTGGTTTCGTAATTTAACCTTGTGTATATGTTACTCTTCCCCGTGGCTCAGCATAAGGTGTCGTGTTGTTGACTTCTATGATAATTGCCTTTGCCCCCCAATCAATTTTACTTAACAGTTGTACTCATTATGCTCGAATACTGTTGGCTAAATTCTACTAATCAATTACTCCCTCAATTTCACTATAATTGTTACACTTGCACTTTTCACGCAGGCTAATGCAAAACTTTGAGCATGAATATCTCTGATTATGTATTTGTAAAAATTTTAAAAACGAGATATTAATATACTAAATATCCTTTTAATAAAATCCCACATGACTATATTTTTTCTTACGTATAAGTCACAAACGATGGTCAAAGTGAAATATGTGAATAGTGTAAAATGTTAAAGTGTGGCAATTATATTGAATGGAGGTAATACTTGATATTTGTGGAAGTTCTGTCAGCACAATATTTTGTGGAGAGGGACGTTCTAAATTAGCCTTTCTGTTTACTGCGTTGAACTGTGAAAGAGACGGAGTAGTTGCCAATACATTTGTGGGGCATTGTCCTGTGATACAAAGATTCTCCATCCCATCTAATAACCTTAAGCTTAGTCCTTAGCACTGTCATTGTGACTGCTTGATGCTGATTTTTATATTCTTCAAATTCAGGTAAAGTTTGTCAACCCTTTTATTCGATCACCAATAGTTGGCGATGTTGCATATGAAACCTTGGTGAATCTTTCGCAATGTATTGCTCCTCCACTCAGTAATTGGGCACTTGACATCGCTACTGCTTTAAGGATAATTGAGGTGGAGGAAAGACATGTTGTCTCCGACCTCATTTCTGCAGTTGATGGGGAGGAGTCGAATGAGAAGTCTTCTCCTGGTCTTTTAAATAGAGTAGTTAATGGATTAACAGTTTCATGCAAATACGGGCCTCTTCCAGTGGATACTTATATATTTGTCTTTCCGGTAAGTTCTGACTATTTACAATGGTGCTATGATATTGTCTGTACCTTTTTGCTTTTAACCATGAAGGTGTCAAACTCCGTTTACAGATTATAGAGTGGATTCTTTTGTCACCAGAGAAAACAGCTGTTCACAATGAAGTGCTTCGAGTTCTGTATCTGCATACAGATCCAATATTGCCTCTTCCAAGGCTGAGAATGTTATCAGTTATGTGGTGGCAGCTTAGAATTGTTCAATTCTTTGTGCTGTCGTTTATGTTTTTGGTTGAGCTGTTTTGCATTCTCCTAATATTATTTATGATCTCTGTCATGTAGGTTCTGTATCACGTGCTTGGTGTTGTTCCCGCCCATCAAGCAGCTATTGGATCAACTTTGAATGAGTTGTGTTTGGGCTTGAAGCCAGATGAAATTGCATCTGTATGTGCTGCAGTTTTAGAATGTGATATTGCTTAATTATTTACCTTTGCTTTAGCTTATGTATGCTTTTATGTTTTTGGGCAGGCACTTTATGGTGTGTATGCCAAAGATGTTCATGTTAGAATGGCATGCCTGAATGCTGTTAAATGCATTCCTGCTGTTTCTAGCCGCTGTCTTGCCAAGAACGTTGAAGTTGCTACAAGTATATGGATTGCATTGCATGATCCAGAGAAGGTTTGGGTTGGAACTTATATGCTGCATTTTCTCTGTACAACTGTGTACTTCCTGGTAGTGATTGCTTTAGCTGTTGTTGTTTATTTTCTGTAAGGTAATAGTCAACGACTGCTTGTCGTAGATTGCTTGGGACTTGGGGAGGGAATACTATTTTATGGATCCTTGGGCTGTTCTTAGATCCCTTACTCATAGTAAAACTTAGCTTTTGGTTTCTTGGTGCCACTCTCTGGCATTATGAAATTATTGGCTTCTTTTTCTATTGTACTTGGTTTAGCTTTTCTCTAATTAGCCTGATTTTAGTTATGCTGAACGCTCAATGCTGTTTTTATAAAAACCAGTCTGGTGGGTGAGGAAATAAATTCAAAGCGCAGGCAATAGGGTGGCTGGGCTGGAGTGCTTTTGTTATTAGATGTGTGACCACGAGGCAGAAAATTGGTGTTGTTGGGTTGCTAGTGTCGGGCCATGGTGGCGCATCCAAATGTTGTCTTAGTGGAAGTTGTCGATGGATGTAGTAGTTCAATGAAGATGAAGTTGCAAGTTCTGGGCCATGCCTCGGGTTTATTTCTCGTGTTTCGCTTGTCTTCTTTGCTTGGTGTGGGGGTGCGGGAATTTCCGGTGTGCCTGGGCCTTTTCCTGGGCTAAAGGCGGCGGTGATGTTTGTATGTCGGTGGTTGCCATGTTGTATGTGCAGTGGGACTGGTGAGAGAGAGTGGAGGGGGGGAGGGAGTGAAAATGTATGGTGGCACTTGGATAACCCTATGCATGCCATATGCCAGTTCATTTTTCTTGTTCTGCTGTGTTATATCCTTAAAACATTAATTTACTTGTTTATAAAAATTTAACAGACAGTTGCTGAAGCTGCTGAAGATTTATGGGATCGATACGGATTTGATCTTGGGACTGACTATTCAGGACTCTACAAAGCACTATCGCATGTTAACTATAATGTCCGTTTGGCTACAGCAGAAGCATTAGCTGCTGCTTTAGATGAAAGCCCTGATAGTATACAGGTCATCTTTGTTCCATGTTTTCAATATGGTAGTTTTAGCATTTACATATCTTAATTCTTTTTGATTAATTGATAGGAATGCCTTGCAACCCTATTTACCTTGTACATACGTGATGCTGGTTTTGAGGAAGGGCATGCTGATGCTGGGTGGTTGGGCAGACAGGGAATTGCATTGGCTTTACATTCTGCTGCTGATGTATTGAGAACCAAAGACCTTCCTGTTGTCATGACATTTCTGATTTCACGAGCACTGGTAAGTCATTTATGGAGCATTAGTTCGCTTTACATTTATGCATCAACTCTTGAATTTGCCTGTGCAGTAATACTGCTCTTCTACCTCTGTTCTATTTTGTATTTTTAGATAATACAAATTTTTTTTGATTGTTGATTCTTTAGGCTGATCCCAATGGAGATGTTCGTGGGAGAATGATCAATGCTGGTATATTGATTATAGACAAACATGGAAGAGATAATGTATCCTTGCTGTTTCCAATCTTTGAGAACTATCTCAACAAAAAGGTATGCTGATTTCTGATTATTTTTTTCTTTTGTGTTAGAGGATTCTGTCTTCAGCTTGTCATAGTCGTCATTAGTCTCTAATATTTTTATTTGATATGCTTCGTATTCCCCATCTTATGTAGGCCTCTGACGAGGAAAAGTATGATCTTGTCCGTGAAGGTGTAGTCATTTTTACTGGGGCTTTGGCGAAACATTTGGGAAAGGTGTGGTACATCTATTTTTTCTTCTAGAAATTATTTTGTTCATTGTGCAATTGGAGCTAAAATTAACTTCCCTGATAGGATGACCCTAAAGTTCACGCGGTAGTAGAGAAGTTGCTGGATGTGCTCAGTACTCCGTCTGAAGCTGTGCAGAGGGCTGTCTCATCTTGCTTGTCTCCACTTATGCCATCCAAACAAGTATGTCATGCAACTTGAAGATGAATTTCATTTTACAAATTGTGTTCTTTTCTTTTAAGTAACAATTTTTGATTGAGCAAATTAGTGTTTCCTGTGAAGTGACCTTTAACTGTGCATGGCTTGTGGGCATGAGTTTCTAAACTCGCCTAAAGATTTGGTGAGGTTTTGTCAGGCCCTGTTCTTTATTCTTTTGGACTTATTATTGTTATAATTAGGATTTTTTTTTTGTCAAAAACTACCTATTATCATGGAAGATAATCTTCGATGCGGTTGGGTCCAGGTAATGGTCCTGATGATGCAGAAGAGGCTTATGATTAATAATTAAGATTTTTTGTCTAAACACAATTGAATCTTTAGCCTGAATTTTACTTTTTTTTTCCATGTTTAATAAGTATTCTTATAACTTAGTATGACCAGAGTATGTATATGGTGGGTAATTATTCATTAGAGCTGCATCCTATTTTTGATATAAATAGATAATAACTCTTATATTACCCATCTTGACGCCTATGTCATATTTTCTCCTTTCCTTGGTGTGTGCATATTGTTTTTGTGTTACTTTATGTTTTTCGTTCTCTTTTTTGGCCAAATGTGATAACTTATGGCAGTAACGGGAAAATAAATGCCCTATCATTCGAGTCACGGCTAAGTAACGTAATAGAGCGACGAGATGATCACGATATTACCAACGTTTCACAATGTTTATCAACAAGTTTAAAACCATTACTTAACGGCAGTTACATAACATAGCGTACAAGTTTTTATTGCATGCGTATCATATATAAGGTGGGTAAAATGAACAAACAATTACGTATGTTATACAAATCTACTACCTAAAATATACATTATAATAGGTAATTTTTGGTAAAACATCCTTATTATCATCATTACTAAACTTCTTATTTTTAATTTTATTATATTATTATCGTTGTTATTATTACTATTATTGTTATTATTTTAACTATCTACATCTATTATTTTATTTTCTCTATTATAACTATTTTCATTACTATTATTGTTGTTAGTTTTACATTTAGTGAGCATTAACAAGAATAATCCCAACCATTGACCATCTTTCCAAAGTAATAACAACTTCCATTAATACCATAATAATCCCAATTGTTACTGAACCTTAAAACAGTCCGATTCTTTTAGTAAATCAGTAAATATGACGTGTCACAATACTATTCAGGGTAATTGTTTTTTTATTTAAATTTTTTCCAAAAGCATGACAAAAAATGACATATTATGATATTAGTACTTATTTTGACTGAGCTCTCAAAATTCGTTTTGAAGGTCAAAAGTATCATTTAAGATGACCTCAAAACACGCCCCCCAAAATTGACTTATTGTATTCTTTTTGACGAGGCTCCCAAATCTGCCCCCATATAGGGCGCTCGACAATATACGACCTTTCCAAAAAGTCATCGATAAGGTCAAAAGGGTTGTTTAAGATCTTATCAGAATACATGCCCCATAAAGTTACTTTTTCGTACTCGTCTTTACCGGCTTTTCGAAATCTGGTAGTGATCGTTTTTCAAAAAGATCGCGTCACAGGTGACGCACCCCACAAAATGACTTGTTGGTACCCATTTTGACTCGTTCTTAACATGTGTTTTGTGTCTTTATCCAAAAAAGTCGTTTTGAAGGATATAATTATCGTATAAGCTCCTTTTGATATAGGTGCCCCAAAAACTGACTTTTGGAATGCCGCCCTTTTTTTTCAAAAAAATCATTGAGAAATTTGTTTAAAATTTTGAACGGTCGAAAGTTGTTTAAGATTGTCTCGAAACACGTGCCCAAACAATTGAGTTTATGGTACTTATTTTGCTTGCGGTCTCAAAATTTGTGGCCACAAAGGATGCTCAATGGTGTCCGTTTTAAAAAAAAAGGTCGTTTTGAAGCTTAAAAATCTCTTTTATGAACGTCTCAAACATATGCCTCCACTTATTAAAGCTCATTTTGGCTGGGCTTTCAAAATTCATCCTGAAAAGGGTGTGGGTGGCATCCGTTTTTTCAAAAAGTGCCGTTTCAAAGGTCAAAAATGTTTTGTAAGTTTGCCTTATAATAGATGCCTTGCGTAAGTGTGAATGGAGGACCCAAATGAAAAAAAAAAGTTTTTATGAGGAACTATTAGCTTGTGATTTAGGCCTACTATAAGCTTTTGGAAATTACCCTAAAATTCTCTATCCAAACTTCATATTTTTCTAGGAAGTAGAAGCAAGTACTTAGGCAAGGTTTTTTGAGCTTTCAAGGCTCTTTTAATGGCCAAAAAAGATTAGATACGTGTTTAGTCAGATATGAAGAATTTAGAATTTAAAGATGAGAATGGTTAGGGTGGTGGTGCTTAGGGAGGAAGAAGAGGGATGGTTTGTAGTGGAACTGGAAGGAGAGTGGGAGAAGAGGGGAAGAAGTGGATGCCATTGATAAATTTTAAATGAGTCGAGAAAGAGGATAATGAAGCCACAAAGTGGAAGACAAAATTAGGCTTAATGACTAATGGAGTCGATGGCCGCCAGTTACTACCGCGGGCGTTACGCAATCAATCGGATCATAACTGTTACATTTTCCAAACGTCAGGGGCACCAGATGCATTTTCAAAAGATTTAGGGTATCCCATGCATACTTACCGCTATGACAAATCTATTTATTTTCATTTAGATATACCTATTAGTGTTATTATTAACATTACTATTGTTATTTTTATTGTTTTATTATCGCTAAAGCCTAAAGTTACTATATGCGTTTGATTTATACTTGTTTGCAACTCTGTGATGCAATTAATATTATTTTTATTGTTATGAGAGTCATTAGTATAATTACTGTTATGGTATTGATATTTTTATTGTTATTGGTCTTACTTAATTGTTATTCTACTTGATTGGTTACAGAGTTCTTATTCATTGGCCACTTTTTGTTGGTTACAATATTACTTTATAAATACTTTTTCCCCTTTTACCCAACATAAAATACCCCATCTCGTACTTTTCTTACATAAAGCCCACATACCAGTCTCTCTTCTTTGTTGTTCAAAAACCCATCAAATACACTCTCTATCTTTGAACGGAGTTAGTATTATTAGAATTATTATTAGTATTATCTCCGATATCATAATTTTTGTATTATGATTATATAATAAATATTATAGAATTCATATTATTATTGTATCATTAAAATAAATATAGTGATTAATGTAATCAATATAGTATTAGTTATTATTAAGGATATTGTACTCCCCTTATTTGTAAAGAATTTTCAAGTTACTATTTCTTCAAAGATCGCAAAGACGAAAGAGTTTGGAAGTGAGTCCTTATTGTTAAGTGATTGGTGAGAGAATATGGTTGTGAGAGAGTGTACAATTTTATGAAACCAACAAGTAGTGTAAGTAGTGTGAATTTGTGAAAAGAGAACAGACCTTTAGCAATTATGGAATAGAGTAGAAGTAGGAAGATCCTTAAATTACGGAAGGAAATGAAAAGTAGGAAGATCTTTAAAAAACTAAGTGAGTACCTGTTCATATTATTATCATTGTTTTTTATTGTTTTTATTATTTTTATCAATCGTTTCAGTTCAGACAAAATCAAAACCACTTTAGTTCAGTTCAACTCTGTCCAAATGAACATGTCATTAGTCTACTAAGAACCTACTCTGAAGAACTTTCCACACGGGCATATTGCGTGTGGTTTCTAAATTTACTAATCAAACTGAAATTAACCAATTACTTGCCAAAAATATTACTCTAAATTATGAGTACTCTATGGATGGCTTCTGTCACGATTGTGCGGAAATTTTTAAATTTTGAGAACCATCTTGCTTTTGATGCATTTGAAGTATGAACCTTGTTTATTCTGATTGCCTCAATTCTGAAATTCGTATACCATTTTGGAGTAAATAGCTCCATTGCTCTTAAGTGGTTGTGCAGTTTGTATTACTCTAAAGTTACTTCACAAGACTCTTACCTGGACCAAGCATAGTGTATCATCCTCGAGTCATTCTTCTGCTTAGATCTTATTTTCTTTCAAACGATTAGCTGAGTGGGGCCCTCAATTTAGTTTATGAGTCATTAGCTCAAACTGGGAGAAGAGGGTATTTGGGGGGGCAGGAAAAGGAGATCCCGATGATTTTTGTGACTTCCCCTATCGTATACTCTTCTTCTTTCCCCTGTTGATCTGACTGCCAAGTTCATGTAATATTTCTCATGGTTTATAGATACTGTCCTTTCTCCCTGTTATTAACACTTTGCTTCCTTGCTTTTCTCTACTGTACTTTTGAGCACCCTTTCTTGGTTGTGCTTCTGAAGAATTTTTCGTCTCTGATAGACAGTTTTATTTTTCAGCAAGATGGCCCAGTTCTTGTTTCAAAGCTCCTTGGTCAAATGATGAAGAGTGACAAGTATGGTGAACGTCGCGGGGCAGCATTTGGGCTGGCTGGGGTTGTCAAGGGATTCGGAATTTCTTGTCTGAAGAAGTATGCAATTGTGTCTGCCTTACGTGAAGGCCTTACTGACAGGTGCTCTTTCCATGTTCATCTTGTTGGTTCGGAATTTTGTGCCCGGATTTAGTGGCTTGATCATCAGTGTTCTGCACTTCTTGATTTCTTCTTTAAAGTGCATGGCTTGCTAATTAGTGTTCTTTGTTAAGCTTGCAACATGCTTGTTTAAATTTATGCTACTGATGCTGTAATTGGGAAGCCTGGGATCTGGTTTGGTCATTGGTGCATTCTAGGGTCTCAGTTTGGTGATATCTTCATGCCTACTACTGTATTTGATGTCCTTAGTAGGATGTCTTTGGTAGGTAGTGAGTTAGTGATTTTCATGTTATAGAGGGTTTTCTGTGTAGAGAGGATACACTCCTTTTCCTTTCAGAGGACATCATCAAGTTTGAGAATGCCTGTGGATTGTGAGTTTATTTCATTTCTTTGGACTACTCATGGTGAGTTAAGCAACTCCAGACTGAAGTTGGCTTCTTTTGTGTAGCATTGCTTCCTTGACAGGTTGTGTGGATTACCGTTTTTTATTTTATTTTATCTTGGGGTACTTACAGGGGCTAATCCTTGATCCCTCCTAATTTGGCTCTGGTGATTGAGAAGCTTAGTTGTTGCTTGGGGGAAATTGATTCTAGTTTGTGAGCATTTCTCTCTAGTTTGTGAGTATCTCCCTTTACTCTCTGTTCTAACTGATCTCTACAGTTGGAGTTACAATGAAATTTGGAAGGCCTTCATGGACTTTTCCCATCAAGTTTTGGGTTCATATTGTGTAAAAAGATGTCTGTAGTTGGTAAGTGGGATGCTTTTGTTGGTGATTCCTTACGTGAGCGCATAGAGTTCGTATAGGAATGTACCTTCTTTCTTACGCTTCTTTGTGAGAGGTTTTGGAGGGTGCTTGGTCAGGAGAGTACTTTTCTTCCGGTGTTCATCTTCGTTGTTATCATTTCTCTCAACTGTTTCTTATCATGTTTTTTCATAGCTTATCTTTGATCCTTCATTATTTAATAAAATCTTCAAGATTTGGCGCTAGATAATAATGCCTCTAGCTAATGGACTTTCTTAAATCTTAGGGGTGTTTGGTTAGGGGGCTACAAGAAGGGGAAAGGGAGTGAACTCACTTTGAAAGAGAAGCAGGGGAAACCCGTTTGACCACCCATCTCACCCTCACCCCCACGCCACCAACTGCCACAACCCCACGCCGAAGCCCCACCTCCACCCAACCTTTCTTTCTCTAACCCTCTTTTCTCTCCTATTCGGTTCCCAATATGTGTGTCTGATCCTCCTCCTTTGTCGGCAGTTCTTCGCTGCCGGATATCCCTCCTCCTCCAATGGGGGGAAAATTCCCTGCACCGATCTGGACTCAAATTGAAACCCTAGCTTTAATTCATACCTGCTAGGACAAATGGTATTCTCTTCATTGCAGGAATTTTGCTCCGCTGACTGGAGAGCTGTTGCAAATGTAGTCAACTGCTGTATTCCCAATCAATCGCCTCCCAAGTCCCATGTGCCCAGGGCCGTCACCAAATGGAGAAGCTTCGCAAGCCTTACCATGCTGAAAAGCAGCAAATCTGCCACTTCTTTCTCATGATAATTTGTACAGTAACAGGAGCCATGGAAGTTGGATTTTGATCTACTGGTATTATCAAAAAATATATATTTTGGCAGCGACTAAGCGAGAGGGAGGATGTGGTAGTGCAATGGTGAAAGGAGGAAAAAACTCTTGATTACATTGCCTTTACCCCATGGGAACCAAACGCTGTCTTATATTTTCTTTGACAGTCCTAATTTGCTACCCAAGGTGGCTGGTATGTTTAATAACTCTCTTTGCTGTAAGAAGAGTCTTTGTTACTTGTGCTCGGGTGCTTTAATGGGGAACATGCAGATGGCAAGGGTTGGGTATGCGACAAGTAGATAAAATATTTTGTTTTCAAGGTGCACTCTTTTAGCGGGGATTTGGGTGCTATGTTAAATGCACATTTTGTTTTTCTTTGTCATCCTTTTTCTGCTTGGGTGCTTTGATGGGAAACATGCAGATGGCACGGGTTGGGTATGAGAGAAGTAGATGATACACGATATTTTCGTGGTGCAATCTTTTAGTTGGGAATTGGGTGCTATGCGCAATGCACTTTTTTTCTTCTTCTTTGTCATCCTGCTTGTGGACGGTGGTGTTATGGTTACATTTGGTATTTCAAGCCGCTTAGTTGTTTAGTCACTGTTTACTCCTAATTTACTTCTGGGCTTCAAGCAGTGTTGGTTGGCTCGCTATTTCTAGCCGTAAGAGAACTGCTTTGTTCTAAATCTGCTGTGTTGTGATGTGATCTCCCTTCTTAGGGTTTGCAGCAATCTGAAAAAGAGTAAACAAACACTTTTAAGTTTTAAGTGACTACAGAATGTTGGGGTATTCCATATCATCTGGATATGGTTTGCTCACATAACATCTGAGTAAAATTGGACTTGTACAAGAAAGTGGACATTAGATCCTTGTTGCATGCTTGCTTTAAATTTCTAGTGATGTTTGCTAGAAGTCACATGCTTGGCTTAGAAGTATTAAAAGACCATGAAAAGGTCCTCAAAGGCCAAAAGTCGGGGAATGTCTCCACTTAAATATTGCTCCTGTTGGAAGTTGAAATGAATCACTGTTGGATAAAAGTCTTAACACTGAGCATAACTTTCTGATTAAAAAATTGATACTTGAACCATTTGTCTTTTAGTTTACATAAAAATTTATTACAGTAGATTTTTCAATTTCACCGTCTAAGAGTTCAAGCCAGCAAATCCAACTAGATTTTTTGGTTATATGACCAAGAAACCTTACTTATGGGGATGGATTGATAACCTTGTCAATCTCATTAAGTCCACAATTTAAGCTAAACCTCTTCAAAATCTGTATAAAAGACTATGGAGGTCTACTAGGAGGCACCGGATATGCTGACCAATCAGCTTTTGCTAATGGTGGATTTTTCACATCTCCCTCCCGTTCCTTGTAATCCAACTTGGAGTACATGTGGTCCTGGGAGAGATTCGTGGTTCCAGTGGCTAATGAATTTTGGTCATATGTAATCTAATTTTGTTTGAGTAGGTCTTAAATGTATAACTAACCATGCAGTTGTTATTTTTAATTTTTTCTCACTTGTTGATGCTATCTAGACGGTTTCAGATGACGATTAATGTTACTCAACCCCAAATCATTTTGGGAATAAGGCTTTGTTGTTGTTGTTGATGTAAATCATGTGTAAATCAATAATAAGGAAATAACGAGTGTGAACTGGGCACTGGGTTTCAGTTCATATTTTGCTGATCAATTGGCACATTGCAGTATTGCACCCTGTGCATGGTACATTGTGTCACATCCTATCTCATCGTATAATGTACACAAGAAAAAAGTTAAAGGGTTATCATACCCTTGATATTCTGCTTTCTAACTTTGTAACTAGTAAGGAGGTTATAGTCTTTGGATGAAACAAATATGTTTATGGATTCTGTACTTTTCTTAACTATATACATACGAAGTAACTTACATGATGAGAATATTTAATATTTTGTGGATGCTACACTTCGGATTGGAGATTTTTTGGACACGAAACATCTCTTCCAAAATTTTTAAAAAATAATTATAAACTCTGTTCTCCCATATAAATTGAATAGCTATGTTAACTTAATATATTCTAGTAATAGAATTTTGGGGTGTTACAATGTATGCCCTTGAGAGAAAGTTCATCGTCAAATTTTTTCTAGCTATGGAACTGTTAAAAATTAGTGGTAGATTTTTTCTTAATTTTTGGAATCAAATCCTTTGTAAAGTAATACAGAGATTTGCTCCTTCTTCATTCTGCTGAATGCATACGACGTCTCTAATGCTATTCTATGCCCCTTTTCTTTAATTAGCCTGTTGTCACAAGTGTTTCTATCTGCTCTCTTTTCAGGACTTCTGCAAAGTGTCGTGAGGGGGCGCTGATTGGATTTGAGTGTCTCTGTGAGAAGCTCGGAAAGCTATTTGAACCGTATGTCTTGGACTTGTGAAGTAAATTTTCTTGTTTTCCTGCCTTTTATGTATTCTTCAACCATCAGGTGAACAGGCATGAATCACTGTCAAGAAATGCCATCTTTTCCCCACTTCTGACGACATTGTATTTTATGCTCAGCTATGTGATTCAAATGCTTCCATTACTCTTGGCGTCTTTCTCTGATCAAGTTGCTGCTGTTCGTGAAGCTGCTGAGTGTGCTGCACGTGCAATGATGTCCAATCTTACTGCTCAGGGGGTTAAGCTTATTCTTCCATCATTGCTAAAGGTGCTTCTCTATGTTGATCTGTATATTGAATCTTGTTTATGGATGGTTGGAACTGTAAAATCTTGTGGTCCAAGTATCCCAAAATCACCATGGTATCTACTCCCATGTCTAATAAATCACAAAGTAGGTAGGTTCATTCTGGACTGTGTATGGCTTGTGTTGTATGATTGGATCCTGCTGATCTTACAATATTCCTCTTTGTTTTATATCAGCTCTTTTCTCCTTGCCTGTTAGCTTCAGATTTTTACAGGCCTGGTTACTCTATATATTTTGATTTTCACACCACTAACAGTTTAATCGCTTTAAAGATGATCGAAAAAGGAAAGGAAGAGATAGGAGGGAGAAGAAAGGATGAAACTAGCATTTCTTTTTTGGTTAAATTGGTAGGAACTGTAAAGGATTTATTTGTTTGATTGATTGATCATTGAGGATTTTGATTGAAAAGAAGGGTTTCTATATAAGTAGTTTCGTGTCCATCCAGATTCCACTGATTTGGAGAAGTGCGTGTTTGATCACAGAGTATGTGTTATCTCTTCCTTTATTTTCCAACTATTTCATTATTACTATTCGGAAACTATTAATCTTGTTTTCCCTTTCTTTTTCATCCACTTCCTTTCTACGAAACAAGTTGTGGAGTCTGCCTTTGAACATTGATAGAAATCTCTATCTGCTGTCTCTTAATATATATGCCAAATGAATAAGTACTTGGAACAAAATATAAAGCAGGTAAGAAATTTTAATTAAATATAAGCAAGTCTTCTTTTTGATGATTTTATATCACTTAAATAAAAAAATTGATACGTCATAGTCTTTTAAGTAAAAGCTGGCAACAAAATACTACCTCTGTTCCATATGTATTGCAACCTTTGACATTTTGCACTATTCATATACTATCCTTTGACCTTCTTTTGTGATTTATACACAAGGATAAATATAGCCATGTGGGATCTTGTTAGATTCGTCTCGATATATGCTTAATTAATATCAACTTTTTATAATTTTTACTTAAATAAAATTAGAGATATTAACGTCTAAAGTAGTGCGTTGGGAGGCATAAAACTCCCTATGTTGCAATACATATGGAACGGAGGTAGTATATTTTAGGCTGATGCTTTAATTAGTGTCTTTGAGCCTTTGTTGTATAATTGTATCTGACTTGATAATAACGGAAAGGCTATTGATAATCAGTTGCTTGTCTGATTGCTTACAGTTCGATAGGTGTAATTGGCTTCTTGTTGGCATACGCTGTTACCTATTGCTAACTGGGCTTTATGGTTTTGTTGGTTTCCTTTTTTTTTTTTTGCAATAATTAAGTATTTTTGGCATACTTATTTCGTCCTTGGTGTGTGTGCTATTTGTTTGTTTTTATGAACTTTTCCTACAGTAGTTATACTTCTATTTTACCCTAAATACATTCAGATGCTCCACATCATTTACATTCAGATGCACCATGTCATATTTACGATTTTAATTTCATATGAAGGAGTAACGTTTTGTATACTTGACTAAGTAACTCTTATCCTACTTGTGCTTGGTCTGCCCAGGGTCTTGAAGATAAGGCTTGGCGAACTAAACAAAGTAGTGTCCAGCTACTTGGTGCAATGGCATATTGTGCTCCTCAACAATTGTCACAATGTCTGCCTAGGATTGTGCCTAAATTGACAGAGGTTATTTGCTTGCAAAAAATGATATTTCATTTTAATCAATTACTTTATCAAGCTTGCTCATGATATTGAGGTATTATGTTGTGACAGGTGCTGACAGATACCCATCCAAAGGTCCAATCAGCTGGCACAACTGCACTTCAGCAGGTGGGGATCAAAGGCTTGTAATTCTGCTTTCTCTTCTACCTAATTGAGAGTTATAACATATTTTTTCTCTTCAGGTTGGAAGTGTGATAAAGAATCCTGAAATTTCCTCCCTGGTTCCTACTCTGCTGAGGGCACTTACAGATCCCAATGATCATACTAGATATGCTCTGGATATACTTCTCCAAGTAAGCCTATGTATTATACTCTATTAACATCTATCATGTTCTGCACTTTCCTTTTCGATAATATTCATTGTTTTAATTTGCAGACTACTTTCGTCAACTCAGTTGATGCTCCATCACTTGCTCTCCTGGTGCCAATCGTTCATAGAGGGTTAAGGGAAAGGAGTGCTGAAACTAAGAAGAAAGCTGCCCAGATTGTTGGTAATATGTGTTCCTTAGTGACTGAGCCTAGAGACATGATACCTTATATTGGCTTGCTCCTTCCTCAAGTGAAAAAGGTATGTATCCCTGGATTTGTTTCTTTAATACCTTGTATGGTGGCTTG
Source organism: Patellifolia procumbens (assembly GCA_947645195.1). Classification (NCBI taxonomy): domain Eukaryota; kingdom Viridiplantae; phylum Streptophyta; class Magnoliopsida; order Caryophyllales; family Amaranthaceae; genus Patellifolia; species Patellifolia procumbens. The sequence continues at coordinate 400,002 of CANSGD010001485.1, forward strand.
GTGCTGTAATATCTCTGCCCCTGTGCAGGTTCTTGTTGATCCAATACCCGAAGTTCGGTCTGTGGCTGCTCGGGCACTTGGCTCCCTTCTAAAAGGAATGGGAGAGGACAACTTCTCTGACCTTGTTCCATGGCTCTTGGAGACACTTAAATCCGATGGAAGTAATGTTGAACGTTCTGGTGCCGCACAGGGATTGAGTGAGGTAGGATAACCACCGACAATTTCGTTTTTTTGCCCCTTCGTTTGTTTTGCATTGAATGTTAATGTTTTTGCTGTTAAAAATCTTTAGCTACTAACATCGGCAATGACTGTAAATTGCTAATTTCCTTTTTGTTATATGATGCTGAAATTCACGGATAGGGGGATTGTTGCAGAGCTTTTCCTTTTCTTTATTTTTTTAGGGGGGTGGGGCGGGCAATGATATAAGGAACTTGTAGCCTTCTTGAAATAGTATACCGCAGGATGTATGATAATATCTTCTTTACTAGAAACTACATGAGATCATTTCTATTTTATTATTTATCAAGAAAGGGAGGATAGGCTTGAATTGAGTATCTGTTGAATCCAGGGATTTCTTTATCATGATTTAAATTTTAGATTTATTTTTGATAGTTTCCTGCCTGCCTTTTCTTTGCTAGTATTTACCCTCAGTCCTTGGAAATTACAATGGGACCTAGGCTTAAAGGCCACTTTTTTGAACCCCCTCCTTTCTTTTCCTGAAAGGCCAAAATCAAAAGAAAACGAGTGGAAATAGAATAGCACGTATCCTTGATGTAATGATATTTTAATCATATCACCTATGTTATTTACCTTTCCCCATCCTCTTCCCGAGCGTTTTCTTGAATAGTTTTATTCTTTTCTTTGCCCACCTTGAAGCTTTAGCAATTAGCACAGGGTCACACCCGCATAATTCGCTAATCCCCTACGAGTTTTGACTTGAAAACATCGAATTATGGTCAATTTTGGTTTATTTTTGACTCAATTGGTGTGGATTTCGAATTCCAAGATCGAATTGTATATCAAATTATTTGACCCTGGTTTAGCATGGACTGTATTCTGAATATGCTTTAGAGTTTAATGGATAGGAGAAAGTACTGTACTTTCCTACTAAGCTTTCCTCTATCCTTTCCTATTTAGCTTTATATGGTTCAAATTATTGGCTTCTCTTAGCAGGTGGTGAAATAATATGCTACCTCCGTATCAAATTAGATGCTACACTTTTTTTTTCACGCTTATCAAGAAAGCGATTTAAGAGTGTAACGAGCAAATTAATCAATGAAATTTCAACACAAGTAATATAGAATCTCATTCTTGCTTGTATTAAAATTTCATCGAAAAACTTGCTCGTTTACACCCTTAAATCGCTTCCTTGATAAGCGTGAAAAAGAAGTGTAGCATCTAATTTGATACGGAGGTAGTATTAAACAAATGAAATATTAAAGATTCATCTGCTAGCTACTACAACTCATTAGGCGTTCATGTTTATTTTATTTGCTGTGTTAGAATATTTTGAAATATCTTTCTTTATATCAGATCTTTTGGGGAAAAAAGAATTATCCGAGCAGTTTGATTTTGTGATACGTTAATGAAAGCTTTTGGCTATCAATGGCTTTATCGTTTTCTCCCTCCGTGTCTATCACCAGCCCTTGAATTCTTGGTTTGGGGCTTTCAGAAGCTATTGCGATAGCCACGAAAGCAGCATCGGTCTGTCCAGCCAATGTCGCACTTTGTTTTTACTGATCTTCCTCAATTCACACGGGAGCTCCATTTAGCTAGAAATTATCTTGGTCATTGGCTAAATAAAAATACTACTATGCTTATTTATACTTATGTTTATCTCGCTCCCTGATTTATTTCAGTACTAATTGTACCAAACAACATTAAGTTTGTTGTTGCTCTGCATATACGTATTGACAGCTTAGTTTAAAAGAGCGCGCCTCAGGCACGCTAGGCACAAGGTGAGCCGAGGCGCATGGCTCATCTCCTCTCCATGCCCAGGCGAGGCATTTTCAACTTTTCACTAAGGCGCAACAAGGCGCACATCTTTGGGCAGCGCGAGGCGCAGTGCCTTAAGCGCTTTTTGGGTATAATTGTGAAGATACCTAAACAAGACGAACTTCTGTTCAAATTAAATCTTATCTTACCAGAGGTTTATAATTCGTTTTCAACCTAAAACCCTCAATCAATTGCCTTAAGTTGCTTCAATTTCATCTCTAAAATCAAAACGCTAGTATGAAGAAAACCTTGATTCATGAACTTGGAAGAAATCGGAAGTTTAGGGATCTCAATCTTGTCGGTGAAGACAGAGGTTGCCGGCTAACCATCTTCGGTGATGGCTGCCTCGAGCCCCACCAAGTTTTGAGATCTCAAATTTCTTCTTTTCCTTCTTTCTCTTTGATCTGGTTCTCTTTCTTTCGATCTCCTTTTTCCTCCATTTCTCTCTCTTCATCTTTCTTTTTCTCTTCGTCTGACCAAGCCCACTGAGGAGTCACGTGAAGGGTGAGATTTCTTTTGATTTTCCTTTTTTAACGGGCTAGTTTTTGGTCTTCCTTTTTTTTGGTCAAAAGACTTGACTAGATCAGGAAACCATTACCACAGATTAAAATTAAATGTTTATAGGTGCACTGAGGAGACTTCAAAAGAGAAGTTTGTGAAAGTTAGTGAAAATCCTAGAGTACTGAGGAGACTTCAAAAGAGAAGTTTGTGAAAGTTAGTTGTTAATAGGTGCACTGTAATTTTCGCCAAAATCCTATCTCTTCTTGATATATTGATGGTCAATCGTCATAGTGTGTGTAATCTTACTAATGCTCATGCGTTTTTCCAATTACTAATTCTTTTTATCTTTCTAAATCTCAACGAAGTTTTGAATCATGTTTCATTTGTAATAGTTCGCCGACTTCTTTTCTAGGTTGTTTGTCCAGTGCTCCTTTTCTGGTATTTACAGTGAAAGATTATTGACCAGAATCTTCTTACACATTCTATTATCTATGGTCACATCCAAACAACCTCACGCATTGTTTCCTTCTCCGTTGCAAGTTTCATTTGACTATCAAAACTTTGTCTCTTTGGACTATTAACAGCCAATATTTGAATACGTTCAGGATTTTTGCTAGTGCATTGCTTTTTGTTTGTGGGAAAAATTTGTTATTGAGGAAATTAAATGTTTGTAGTAATTATTTCCATCAATTGGACTATTTTCTTAGGTTATGGCTGCACTTGGCATTGAGTACTTTGAGCATCTTCTTCCTGATATTATACGAAATTGCTCTCATCAAAAGGCTTATGTCCGTGAAGGTTATTTGACAATCTTTAAGGTAAACAAAATTATGGGATATCTTTGTATGAGAAGTTACCCTCTTTCCTTTTGTGATCTAATTCAAATTTGTCTGTAGTATTTGCCTAGGTCTCTGGGTGTCCAATTTCAGAACTATTTGCAGCAGGTGTTGCCTGCTATTCTTGATGGTCAGTGGACAGGGAACTGATTTTCGATTTTTTGCTTTATTTCTGTCCAATGCTTTGTATATTCGTCAATTTACATGTTTCAACCTCATTTGTTTAGGTCTTGCCGATGAAAATGAATCTGTTCGCGATGCCGCTCTTAGTGCTGGACACGTTCTGGTTGAACACTATGCAACAACGTGAGTGCCTTTGCCCCGTATCTTTTTCAAAATTTCCTTCTTCCCTGTATGTTGGGCAAATAAACCCTGGCGATATGCGTTTGGTTCCATGACTAAACGTGACTTAAAGAGTATTTATGATCATTTTCTGCAGTTCTGAGATGCATATAGATATAGATACAAAAATCCCAAATTTTGGGCTTGGGAAAGTGATGTTTTTTTTGGTTTTAGCCCTGATATGGTACACACATATATCTTGGTACAAGGAGCCTAAGGGCCTGCCCTCTCTCACGTCCCATCCCAAGGTTGAAATTAACAAACACTCCCTCCCCTCCCCCTTCCCCAACATTACCCCTTATGAGAATCGAAAACACATGTTAAGTCTGTAGATAATGGTGATATCTTCGTCGGGACACCGTTCAGTTCTCACATACATATGTACATGTATATATATGTCATGGGAACTCGGTATATTTTTCATGATGGAAAGGCAGTGATTTTTTCTTGTTTGATATAAATTCTTGTTTTCCTTTCAGGTCTTTACGTTTGCTACTTCCTGCTGTTGAGGACGGAATTTTCAATGATAGTTGGCGTATTAGACAAAGCTCTGTTGAACTGTTGGGAGACCTGTTGTTTAAGGTGTGCAGTGCAATAAGAGCCTTTTCCCCTTTTTCATCCATTGCTATCTGTTCGCATTGGTTGGTATTAAGTTTGCTATCTTCTGTTGCCTTTCTTGCCCAAAGATAATCATATATTTGTTTAGGTTGCTGGAACTTCTGGGAAAGCGTTGCTTGAGGGAGGTAGCGATGATGAGGGGGCTAGTACAGAAGCACAGGGACGTGCTATTATTGAGGTGCTTGGAAGAGAGAAACGTAATGAAGTGCTTGCTGCCTTATACATGGTTCGGACTGATGTCAGTGTATCAGTGCGTCAGGTAGCTATCCAGTTTAAGCATTCCGGAAGATCTTTTTTTTTGTTCTCATGTTGGTTGAATTATTGTGTTAACGTTTGGCAATTTGTTTGATTTCTTGCTTTTACAGGCTGCCTTACATGTATGGAAGACCATAGTAGCAAATACTCCCAAGACTCTTAAGGAAATTATGCCTGTATTGATGGATACTCTGATATTGTCACTCGCATCGCCATCTAATGAGAGGCGACAGGTTTGTCATGTTTTTTCTTTAACCTAAATGAGATTACTATGTGAACAATGTACGTTACTTGCATATATGTCTTCTGTAATAGGTTGCAGGAAGGGCATTGGGCGAGCTTGTTAGAAAGCTTGGTGAAAGGGTGCTTCCTTTGATTATACCTATTTTATCTGATGGACTAAAAGATCCTGATTCCGGCAGAAGACAAGTATGAAATGTCTCAACTTTTTAAAGTCTTGATTCTAGTAACTTTTATTGGGACGTGTTTATTGGGGAAAACCCACCTATATTGTATCAATTGAAATCTTCCGTATCCTACATAAATATATATCCTGACCCTGCCTTGGCATATTCTCACTATTGGTCCGCACTCCTGCTAGAAAGTGATCATCATCCTCTAATATGGATCCAGTATATATTATGTCATTAATTAGTTTGTAAGATGATTATCATGTAGCTTTCTTTGATTGCTATTATTGTTATAGGAACTTGTGTGTTTTCTTTGGTAAGTTATCGATTACCAAAAGATATGTATGGGTTAAGCGGTAGGGTGATTATGAGTCGAGTCTGGTTGAGTTTTGTATAACTCTACTCGACTCGTAAAGATCTTGAGTTGAACTCGATTCGAGTCAGTTACAATCCAGTCGAGCTTCGATCGAGTTTTGACCAACTTCTATGGGCTCTAGTCGAGTTTGACTCTAGTCAATCTCGAGCTATTTGCTAGTTTTCTAGTCGGCTTACACCCATAAAATAGATTATATATAAAATTTGAATATTTTAACCCTTTATTCGAGTTTCTCGCTATTCTTCGAGTTGAGATTTGTGTATCTCGACTCGGTCTCATTAGCGTCTCGAGTCGAGCTCGATTTGAGCGTTTACCGAGTTTTGGTTGAGTCGAGTTCGAGTAGTTCACGAGTTGTCTCGCTCGATTGGCACCCATAGTCAAGCCGGCGTGTTCTCATCCTCTGAAAATATGATGTTATTAAGTCTTTACACTATCACCACAAAATACTTTTTGAAGCCTTCTTCCTATCGGGGACAAAAGTTAAGAGTGTTATATGTATTTGGAATATCTGTGCAGTGCGGTTCTGTCTAATGCTAATAGAATATGGTCTTTAGTGCGAATGTAGTTAGCAAATTGCTTAGCTAATAGATATTGATTGTTTGTGTGATTTTTTTTTTGGGGAAATTCTACATGGCGACCTCTACTATTAATTTTTTCTATGTGGTGGAAATCAATTTTTTTTTTTTTTCCTGTAGTGGCCTCATGGTTTTGAAGATTTAATTACGGTGCACTATCTATATTTTTAAGAGCAAACTCAAACCTAAATAAATGATTTGACTAATCTACCCCTTACCTAATACACCCGATAAAACCTCATTAGACCCTCTCCTCCCAAAATCCTATCTTCTTCCTTCTTATATTTCGCATGTTCAATTCGCGCTGGTTGCCATTACTCATCAAATGTTCAAGCTAAATCTTCAATTGACATTAAATTTTTCAGTAGCTGTTCAATTACTATTAGGAAAACAAAGAAGATAACCCACAACAAAAATCTGGAATAAAGCTTCGTTTCCTTGTTGGTGAATTTTTCTCTTTGTCTTGTGTTTGGTTAATTATATGAATTTGAAAATATTGACTGAACATTGCATATCTTTGCTCTACCTAAGGTATTTTTGCATGAAGGAAGCAACAAAGTAATAAATCAGAGTTCAATTCGTCCACTTCACCCCAGTTTGCAAATAATTCTAACATTGCACTAGGCCCCAAAGCACCATCTTGAGCATTGAGAGGAGCTACTTTGCATAATTTAAGCTTTAACGCAAAATTAGGTTTTCACTTTGCCCAATTAATCACTTCTAAGAAAAAATTGGACCCATATTCACCCTCAAAAAATCGCTGCGAAAATTAGGCAAAAAACCCCTAATTCTAGATATACACTTACCTTTTAGAAGTGAAAATCACATAATTCAATTGGATTCCCTCCCAATTGAATGCAGTTGCCCACAATTTTATGCTCTTTGCAATTTCATTCCACTTTTACTCTTCAATTTGAGTTGAAAAATGTTATGGTTAGGGGGTTCAATTGGTTTTTTTTTAAAGTTTGTTAGATTAGTTATTTGTGGGCCCCACATAACGGTTTTCTTGACAGAAAACGTTAATAGGTGGGAGTTTATTAAGATTTGCATATAAAAGGTGGTAATTTTAAAAAAAAATGCTTTAAGGTGGTAATTTACGAAATGTTGTTTGTAAAAGGTGGTAATTAACATTTTTTCCTAATTATTATCCTTGTTGTCTATTTCTTAGTACTCCATGCCTTCTTGCCGTATCTTTATTGTGGCAATATTGCTGACAATTAAGATATATTGATTGTTTCAATTATTATATCTATTTGCTGGACAGGGTGTTTGCATTGGTCTAAGTGAGGTGATGGCCACTGCTGGAAAGAGCCAGTTGTTGAGTTTCTTGGATGATCTTATCCCTACGATTCGCACTGCTCTTTGTGATAGGTTTGTATTTCTTTTTTATTGAAATACACATGATTTGGGTCAAATGTTTTGAGCACTTAGCATATTGTCACTTGTGGACAGCGGCTTGATTATTTTGAGCTCCTAATCAGTACTGTAGTATGACAAAAGTTTTTTGCCTTGTACGAACAGTGAGCCTGAGGTCCGTGAGTCGGCAGGCCAAGCATTTAGCACCCTTTACAAGGTTCTATTCGTTTTTGTATCTATTCTTCTGATCATGTCTAAAAGGTTTAAGTTACTAAAGCTATATCTTTTTCAGAGTGCTGGAAGTCAAGCAATTGATGAGATTGTTCCTACTCTTCTGCATGCTTTAGAGGATGATGAAACTTCTGATACTGCTTTGGATGGTCTTAAGCAAATCTTAAGGTTAGTTGGCATGTTCATGGGCCACATAGCAATTTGAAAATTATTCTTGGACTGTAGCTGACTCTTCCAGCCTTGAATATGGTATGTTCAGTGTGAGGACTACCGCGATATTGCCTCATATCTTGCCGAAGTTAGTTCAACTTCCCCTCAGGTATGTACAGCTTCCCCTCTCATGTACGTACATGCTCCCCAAAGATTTTTACCGTATATTTTCGTACTAACTCTTATGGATGCCTTAGTGAATTCAATGCCCATGCCCTTGGAGCTTTGGCGGAGGTGGCTGGACCTGGTCTTAATGTACACCTCAATATTGTCCTTCCTGCCTTGCTGTCAGCAATGGGTGATGACAATGTGGTATACTGCATCTCGTACCAATTTATGTCAATTTCCTTTTATGAGCTGTACCGTTTTTCACAAGTTGTTTCCGTCTATAGGCTGTCCAAGATCTAGCAAAAAAGGCTGCAGAAACTGTTGTATTGGTCATTGATGAGGAGGGAATTGACTCTTTAATATTCGAGCTTATTAAAAGTTCTGGTGATAGTAAGGTATATCCTGCAACTTATAATCTCATACTACTCCAGCCTGAATTATGCTTCTGATGTAATTGAGCGATTGTTATATTTAATTAACCTGGATCCCAGGCGTCAATTAGGAGAAGTGCTTGCTACCTTATTGGCCATCTCTTCGAAAACAGCAAGCTCTATTTGGATGATGAAGCTCCCAGCATGATATCTACCTTGATCGTTCTCCTCAGTGACACTGATCACGACACTGTAGTGGTAGTATTCTCAGATACATTGCTCATTTGCTTTCCATTCTCTATACTTTGAAGCTCTTCTCATTTTTTATATTACAGACTTCCTGGGAAGCTTTGTCAAGGGTTGTCAGCTCAATTGCTAAAGAAGTACTCCCGAGTCACATAAAGCTGGTTCGTGACGCTGTGTCCACCGCTAGAGATAAGGAGCGAAGAAAGAAGAAGGTGAGTTTCACTGATTGCTCGTGTTGGCCAAGAATCTGTTTTTTTTGTGTTCATTAGGATCTTTTGTTATCGGTTGTGTATCTGCACCAATTTCAGTGGTCATTGAATAATCAGAAGGTTAAATTGTTCACTAATTCTGCAGGGAGGACCAGTTCTGGTACCCGGATTTTGTCTACCAAAAGCTCTCCAACCTGTGCTTCCAATCTTTCTGCAGGTATTGTCTTGACTCTTACTCTTTTGCTGTCGAATCAATATTTATGATGTGTAAGGGGACATCAGCTTTTGCTGTCGTACAGTTCATGCTAGGTTTTCCTGGTGGGGTAGATTACTTGCAATATTTTTGATTGATGTTTTTCTGTGTATTACATGACTTTTCTTTTGGTTGATGGTTGACTATGTGTTATAAATGTCGCCTTTTCTTTTCGGTTGATATCTTTAGCCGGATTATGCTTTTGTTGACTAGCCTTTGTTTAAACATTGATCACCTTTGGAGTGATGATGAAGAAAATCTGGTCATGTTTGATTAGCTAGAAAATATACAAATGAAGGCAACAAGCTGAATTGATTTGGAAAGTATCATTTTTTTTTTTCATATCAGGGGCTTGTAAGGTTTTACAGGTCATATTAAGTTAAACCAGATGTTCCACCACTCATGGAGGCTCCATCGATTCTTTTTGAATTTCGATCTGACAGTACTCACACGACATAGTGTTTCGACGTCGCAGGTTATCTGGGAACCTAATTTGTGTGGACCAAGGGCAATTTGTGGTTTTGTAAGGCTTGGACTTCTAGGGTATTGGATCCAGTTGGTGCACCCTAATTTTGCACCCTAGACACAAAAGGAAGTTAGGAACCAAGAGGGCTGATTCAACTCCTTTTGTATTGCTGGTTTCATCCCTATGCATGAAATTCTACTCTCTTCTGTCTCTATCATTGACCCGAGTAGTTTTTGGTATATACTTCCAGGTTTTTGCAATTTTTGCTTTTTAACCCCAATTTTCACCTGTGCTCCCCATTTTGAGCATTGAATTTTTTAATGGCTGCATTCAGATTGATGTTTAATTGCTTGATAGCTGCATTCTTATTGATGCATTTATTGTTTTGGGAATCTGAAAGTAATACTCTAAGGGAACATCCATTTCGGTTTAATGGGTACATTTCTTTTGATGACAAATGACAATGCCTTATGTTCTCTGGCTGTGCTTCTGTGACCAAAACTTCTCATTGATTATCTTGATGGTTTTAGAAGCTCAAGATACTGTTGTGTTTGTAGTCTATACACTATGTTATATTATGTGCACTTGTTGGTGTTTCATATGTGGAGGTCCTCTTAATAAACAAATTTATGGCATTTAGGCTGCATAATTGTTTCTTGACGGCCTTCCCCCCTGCACCCTTGTGTAAAAATACCACTTGACCAGAAATATTTTCTTCGCTGTGTTCACAGGGTTTAATAAGTGGATCGGCAGAACTAAGGGAACAGGCAGCCATAGGTCTTGGAGAATTGATCGATGTAACTAGTGAACAAGCGTTGAAGGCATTTGTTATACCCATAACAGGGTACGTCATTGTCAATTGTCTTGATTACAATATACTTGTGATTTTCTTTACATAGAGTTTGACAAATTTTCTTTGAAAGGCAGGATATACTACCTCCGTTTTTTCTTTAAACCTTTATGCTCGTCTAACATTTGCCTCTTTGGCTCTTTCTATTGTCTTAATGTGCTAGTGCACTTAATCTTCATCTACTGTGTTCTTCTGTTCTTAAGTTCTACAGAGAGAGCATTTTGGTTTACTTATGCTAATCTCTTGTATCAAGTATCTGAAGGTTGAACTTGGCTTTCATTTTAATATTATATTATTTTATTGCATAGTAAGAAAATTCACTTGATGACATCATTTCTGCATCTACTTCCTCAAGTGCGTGCGTGTGTGTGTGTGTCTGTGATGGACTTTCGAAAGAAAAACTTGATTGTTATAGCATATATTGCTGACAATGATTCTAACTCTAATATATGATGCATGGAGAATCGAAGATTCATATATCATGTATAACTTACAAACCAAAATCAATCCTGACAAAATTTCATTATGACTGCAGGCCCCTAATTCGTATCATAGGTGATCGGTTTCCATGGCAGGTTAAGAGTGCCATTTTGTCTACCTTGACCATCATAATCAAGAAGAGTGGCATGGCCCTGAAACCTTTTCTTCCCCAACTGCAAACAACGTTCATCAAATGTCTACAGGACAATACCAGGTTAGCTGCTGATGATAATTTTTTTTTTTGCAGCAGTGACTGTGTTTTAATAGTCTTTGCTGCTAGTTGCAGTTATTACGGGTGCCTTTTGGCAAGCGCTTAAATTAATAGGTGTTAATTGCAGGACTGTTCGTTCAAGTGCTGCATTGGCTCTTGGGAAACTTAGTGCGCTCAGCAATAGGGTTGATCCTTTAGTTAGTGATCTTTTGTCTAGTTTGCAGGTGATCTTCATGCCTCCATTGCATTTAAATATGCTTTAATTGTCTTATATTTGTTACTTTGTTGATGTTGTGGGGTTGGTTGTTTAGGCATCTGACGGGGGAGTAAGAGAAGCTGTTCTGATTGCTCTTAGAGGTGTACTAAAGCATGCGGGAAAGAGTGTAAGCATTGCTGTTAAAACTCATGTCTGTGATCTGTTGATAAATTTTACTGATCATGAAGATGACCAAGTTCGTGCATCTGCTGCTACCATACTGGGGATCACATCTGAGGTATGTGATACAAGAAATTGCTATAGGCTTGTGTACCAATTAACAAATGATAATGACTTCATTATCCTGATTCTCTTTTGTTGCTATGCTTGCTCACAATATTCTTTTTAACAGTACATTGAGGACGGTCAGCTGGCAGACCTACTAAAGAAACTTCTAGATTCAACTTTGTCTTCCAGATGGACTGCAAGACATGGTTCTGTTCTCACCATTTCATCCATGCTTCGGCACTGCCCATCAAGAGTTTGTCTTTCATCTTGTTCATCGTCCATTGTTACTAAGTTGAAAGACAAATTGGAAGATGAGAAGGTATGAATTGAAAGACACCAGAGTTCACCATAATATCAAAATGAATTAAATGACAACATCCTTTTCTGAAGTTCTGATTAAGTTTTCTTGTCCTTCCAAATACAGTTCCCTGTACGTGAAAGTTCGACCAAAGCACTAGGAAGATATCTGATCCATCAAATCCAAAGTGCCCCATTGAATAGCTCCTTGCATGCGCAAATTTTGTCCTTAATAGTGTCTGCGCTGCAAGATGACTCCAGCGAAGTTAGACGAAGGGCATTATCTGCCCTGAAGGCTGCTGCAAAGGTAAGCAGTCAACTTGTCTTTGTGGACATAGATGTGTTTTTTGATGTACATGAAGATGTAATCATGTTGCACCAAATTACATTTTTTTTTTGCAGGCAAATCCTGCTGCAATTATGGGCCATGTGTCAATTTTTGGTCCTGCATTGGCTGAGTGTCTGAAGGATGGGAGTACGCCTGTGAAGCTTGCTGCAGAAAGATGTGCTCTGCATTCATTCCAATTGGCTAAAGGTACCTTTTTTGCGATTTTTCATTTAGAAATGAAAGATTGTTGACATTGCAGGACATTTAATACTGAAAGAGAGAGTATTAATTTTATCGTAGTCAGAGAAAGTTAAATTGATTGGACAATTGACTTGAGAGTATGATACTCCTTATTTATAGAGCGACAGGAGAGTTTACTGCCTGCTATAGTCCTGATTATGGAACATAACTGCTTAATACTACAGAGTGGTGGTGTTAGTTTCCGGCTCTGGAAGAAAGAAGGAAACCTAGAATGAAATTGAGGGAGTTTTTAATGTCGTGATGTAGAATGATGCAGTAATACATCTCCCTTATATATACAAGTATAACCACTAACAGAAGAGAAGCTATACTATTCTGTATTCGATGGTCCTATACAAAAGTTGGTTGTAACTACTTGCTAACAAACTGCCAGCTGAGCGAATTAGCTTGCTGTTCACTAATCTGTAGAACCAAAAAGTGGGTTGGAAGAAAAAAGGTATGAGAAAGTGTGGGGATGAAGAATGAAAATTATACTTGAAATACAAATGTGAAGTTCTGTTGGAACATCCATGTTGGGAATTTATGAAACTTCGGAGACAGACTACTCAATTTACATAACCTTCTATTTCCATTGTGTCCAGGACCAGAAAATGTTCAGGCAGCCCAAAAATACATCACTGGCTTAGATGCAAGACGACTTGCTAAATATCCTGAAGACAGGTACGTCTCTCTATATTCGTGCGCATTCCACTTTGGCTGTAGCATAAGACTGCCAGAATCATCGCTGCCTCCAATGCATAGGTTTAAACTTCAAATGTATTCCTAGCTATTTATAAGATATGATCTTGTTATGATGTTGACTGATGAGTAAATCAATTTTCTTCGTTGTACCAAATGTAAGCTTGTAAAAGAAGGGTTATCCATGCAGCTATCATAAATTACTTGTGGTTGATAGTTCATTCCCGTCTGATTAATCTTGTGCCTTTGAGGCCTAGTAGTAGTACTCTGATAAAGAGGAAGTTGCCTTCGGCTTGTTAAGCTTTGTATGAAGTTTCTTCCAATCAACAGACTTTTCATTTCATGGGTATTGATTAGCTTGTCGCAAAATAATTTAGGTTAGCATCTGGGTTAAGATAAAAGTCCTTTTTACTTCGAACATGCATTTAGCATAGTATTGGAAGGACACATTGGATTAGAAAGATTTTTATAGTTTTAGTTGCAACCTTATGGCTCAAATACTCAATAGACTGAACTAATTAATTTGGCAGAATCCTAATGGGAATTTGAAAATGAAATAATAATCATCATGGTAAATGCATCCATCCATCCATCCGAATGTTATGCTCTTCGCTCATATGTTCATCTGCACAATTTATTCCTTTTTAGCTGTCAGCTCACTGATTGATCCGCTGTTGGCACATTACAGTGATGGTGATGATGACAGTGAAGATGACGATACCAGTGGCTGAAAATTTGTACCAGTAGATTGGTGACTTCTCCAATTGCTGACAGTTTTGGGTTGAGGTTGGTGGAGCTGCAGTAACGGAATGCATGCTCATTCTGAATTGTTTTGCAGCATAGGCTATATACTGTGATTCCTTCTGGCAAATGCTAATACCAACATCGTATACACATTTGATAAACACGTCTGTACGAGGGGGGTTCCTTCCGTGACTGTAGATAGAATATGTAAGAGTAATTTTTGGTCCCCTGGTGACCCCCAAAATATTTCTTTTTGTAATCTGTTTAGTTCTGCCAAATATAGAAATCAATAGTAGATTTATTCAGCCTATGTCAAATGTGATGAACTGTCTTTCTTGCACTAATACTCACCTGTGCCGAATGACTTCATTCCCACATATTTGCAGTAGGGAGCAAGGACTGATGTTAGGAATGAAAGAGATATGGCAATGTAACTCTCACAAGTCACAACTACCTTAGAAGTTGGATGAAGTTTTGATATGATTTTGTCTTAGGCAAATGTAAAGTGACTTGTCATGAGTCATCGGGTTTGATTAGTGAAATATATTCCCTTCATCATCATCAATATGTTATAACCTTTGCTGGACGTTGCACTGGATCAGATCGATTGATTCTTTTGTGGAATACTGGATCTAATAATGATGTGTTTGAGGGATTGAAGAAGTAAATTAATAAACAATTGTATATTTTTCTTTTTTGACATTGTGAGACTTTATGTAATTTGATATGTACATGTTATTTGTCACTTGCGTTGTAATGATCTAAAATTTAAAAATTAATGAATTGATATTGATTCTATTTAAATCTCAGTTGTATACTTGCGTTGATATAAATTAATCTACAATTTGAAGAGTTTGATATGTAATAGATCTTCATCAAGAAACATTTACATAAGGTTGCTTTCCCACTTTATTGTCCTTGTTTCTCACTCTCTTCTCTACTTCTATTTCTGATAAAAGGGAGGTAAGTGGATTACAGGCCAACCTTCATCGGCCTATTAAGTTATAGGACTACAAGCTTATTTAAGGCCCAGAATATAACGGCTCAAAGGCTTATTGTCGCCATAAGTAGAGAGAAACTCCATTAGAATTGGGGTTGATAAGAATTGAACATTGGATTTTGATGTCTAACTTTTGCCAACAATCGATGCATTTCTACCTCTTCATTATCTGCTTCCCACAATTGTTAAAAATAGTTATGGTATACTATTCTCGTCAAAATTTACTTGTTATTCATTTCTTCACAACAGTTTTCGATATACGATTTCAAATTTAATATCTCATAATATAGGAAAAAGTTACAAAAGTATATTTTAAAAGTACAAATTGAGATGAATCAAACAAGTTCCCGAATGAGTATGTTTTTAGTTCCGTATATAAAATCAAAGACAATCCAAGGTCCAAAGTGAATAGTACTCAAATTATATGTCGCAAATAAACTGAGACAGAGGGAGTAGTCTTTTACATAAAATGCCTTTAATGATATAAATGTTATGTTATAGTATACGAAAAATAAAGCTCTTATATCAGATGCACATAAGCCCTAAAAATATCCAACTCTTAATATTTGATTAGTTTCATTAAGATTTTGACACTTCGAATTTTGACATGTATTTCACGTAAACCATAATTTGTGATTTATACATAAGAAAAAAATAATCATGTTAGGCGTTGGAATCTTGTGATGCATCTCGATATGTATTTTAAATATTGATTTTTTGTAATTTCTAAAAGTACATAATTAGATAAACTAACGTTTGAACTTATAATGGGATACGTGAAACATGGAACTTTTCCCATAGAAGTGCTCAACCCAAATTTAATTCCTACTCTACCACTAGAAAATAATGGGATGGGCAAAATGTCTATGGAAAAAATTCGGGATCCAAAAAAGTTGCTAATTCAATTTGGTAGTTTCTACGGGTATCTAGTTTTTGAAATAATTTTTTTCTAGCTCTTCAGTGAATGAAGTTGGATCCAAAACATGTATGTCTCGTGATTGAAATCCTCATTGGAAGTCGATATAAATGAGCTAGTGGTGGAAATAAATTATTGCAGCTTCAATTAACAATTTTTTAAAACATTACTTGGATGGTAGAGTGAGAAGCATTTTCCAAAGTCCAACGACAATAGAAGGGAAAATATTTTTTTGGTGGAACATTATTTCGGGAATGTGGAATGAACAGAAAAAAAATTAAATGAACATCAATTCAAAAATCACTTTTACTTTTTGAATTTAAATTCATGTTCATTTAAATGTTTTTAATGTTCATCAAACTACCGTTTTCTTCGCAAAAATTCGAATTTAAAATTTTTTAATGAAAATGGTGAGTACAAGTGATTCGTAAATGCACATCTTAAATATTGTGAATGAGCAATAACGTAAGATAAATGAACATCTTAAATATTAGTGACGACAGTTACTTTTTGAATTTGAAGTGATGTTCATTTAATTGCTACTAATGTTTATTCTACATTACCGCATTTTTTACAACATTTTAAATTTGATTTTTTTTTTTGAATAAAAATAGTGTGTAAAAGTGTTTTGATTAAAAGTGAGTTGATTTTCTGATGTACTAACATTTAATATTTGTAAATAAATATTTTAAATATCGTGAAAGAACAATAACATATACTTCCTCCGTAACGGAAAGAATGCACCATTTGCACTTTTGACACTATTCACAGTTTTAAATTTAATCGCAATTTGTGACTTATATACTAGGGAAAATATAGTCATGTGGAGTCTTGTTGGATTCGTCTCAACTTGTAATTTTTTATGATCTAATATTTATAATTTTTACAAATATATAATTAGAGATATTAATCTTTAAAGTTTTATCTTGACATGCGTGCCCAAGCAAATGGTGCATTTATTTTGTTACGGAGGAAGTACTATAAACATCATAAATATTAACACGGACAATTACTTTTTGAATTTAAACTAATATTCATTTAAATTCACCACTTTCAATTAAATCACGCATTTTATTTTTAAAAAATTGTATTTTTAAAATTCAGCCAGCACCATACTCATCCTACTCACGGATCTGCCCTTTGGTTTTTCTCTATTGCCAATTTGCCATCTCTATAATCATATTCACTTCTCCCCTTTCGTGAACTACAGACAGTATCATAAACCAGAATATCAGCAAATTTTGCATCATTTCTCTCAATTTCGCCGGTCTCCTCAAGAAAACGGCGGTGGTTATGGTGGCGCAGTGCTCGATGGACGACCTGCTGCTGCTTAGGTTAGTGTTAGTTATGGCGGAGGACATGCTCTTTGTTTAATCTTGTTTTCGAATATAATGCTTCTATATAGATCTAATTAACATTTCTTTGTTCAATTTTCAGATATCTGTAACACCAATTATTCAACCTTGCACTCCAAACTTCAAAGCATAAGGTATGAAATCCTGATGTGTAATTTTATATATATACTTATGTTGCTGTAAATTATATTTTGATTTTTGACATGATAATGTAGTTGCATTTTATTTTTGCAATTAACATCAGTTATATTTAGCTGAGAGTTGACATTATTCTGGACATAAATTTTAAATGATCAATATTGTTTTCTGATTGTTTAGTTAATTATATGTCCGAATGTCGGTGCCCTGCCCTTTCTGCTATGTGAGATCATATAATGGTGTTTGAATTTGATTATTGGCTTGGTGGTGGATTGAGATGTTTAAGTTTGAAGCTTGATTTTGGCAATTTGATGTGGGGGTGTTTGGTTTCTAGCTTATTGCCTTGCTTTTGGCTTTTAGCTTGTCAAAATAGTCAAACAGCCAAAAATTATGTTTGGTTATTGGCTTGTAGGTTGGCTTAAAAGCTAGCTTTTTAAGCCAAAAGCTAGTAAGAGTAGCTTGTGGATTTTGGCTTTTGCCTTCTCAATAAGGAAATTACTATTTTACCCCTAATAAACGTCAAAAAGTATAAGTGGAGTACAATATCCATGTCTACAAATGTCATTTTGTACTATAACAGCAAACAACCAACAACTAAATTTGCCAAACATGTTTTTACTCAAACAGCCAACAAATACAGGCAACAGCTACCAGCCAGTCAAACCAACCAAGTTAAACAGCTAACAACCACCAGCTAGCAGCCAATTGCCAAACAAGGCCGTAATCTTTTGTGTAGTGGTTTTTTGTGTTGGTCTGAGTTTTCGGAATCATGGCACGGCTTCATAACTAAGTTTTGTTCATAATATGTGGGTGCATTTCTTGAATTACTATATAAGATTGCTGATTATTATTCTTCTTTTGTTTTGGAAATTTTGCTCATCTTAATGCAATACTCAATTGTGTAGGTCAAAGAAATGGCTTGGTTCTTACTTGTGGTCTCTGCTTCCGTGCTTTGGATTGCCTCTTTGTTCAAAATTTACTTTCCCTCCAAAGTTCAATATTTCGACACTGGTAGGTGCACCGTGCATCTTTTATCACAATAGCAACTCTGATGTTTTTGCAATGAAGATCATGATATATAATATCCCGCTTTGTTTCTTATTCATTTTAGATAGGATGACATTTTTGTATTGGGAGATTTCTCTCTATATATCAAAAAAAAAAGAATGGTTTGGCTTGAAGAACTGTAGAAGTTGCTACTCTTGCTAGTATGAGCAGGCGGATTCTCTGCTTATCAAACGAAAACAAAAAAATTAAATTAAATGCTTATTTTAGCCTTTGCAATAGAAAAGATGGAATTGTCGTGTTACTCGTAAACATGATGGCTAACAAGACATTGAAGGTGTATATCAGGTTACTTCAATGGTTACCACAACTCCAGCCCTTTTAAACTGTTCCCTGTTTAAACCATTTTTCAAGTGTAATTTCATCTGCCAAGGATAATTTTTAGTTGCTCCTTAGGTGACATTTCACGGAAGAAGGACGTATTGCTCGTAATTGCACATCCTGATGACGAGTCCATGTAAGCAAATATGATTTTCATGTCGTTTCTTGAAATGTTTTCATTATTTTTTTTATGAGTGAGCAAGATTTGATTATTTTAATTATGCCCAACTTGAAATCTAAAAGAAGCATATGGGTTATGAGCTTGTGACTATCCTTGACTACTTTTTGCTGCATTGTACAATAAATTTGTACTTCTGTATATTATTGTTATTGTTATTTATTAGTTGCTTCCAATTTTGCCAGGTTCTTCACTCCGAGTATAAACTATCTGACATCAAGAGGGCATAATGTTCACATCTTATGCCTGTCTACTGGTATCCACATTATCTACTTCCTTAGTTGGCTAAAACTAACAGACGAACCTTAGCTATTGATCACATATCAGGAGCTTTAGCGTCCAGCAAATGGGTGAACGGGTATAATATAGTTAATCCATTTGGTGTTGGCCCCATGCCAATTCTCCTCTCCAGTTCACTAGAGAACTTGCTCTCCATTTTGATTCGTTTTGTTGTTATAATAAGACAACGGATATACCTTTTATTCTAGGACGTTTGTGTCCAATTGTGTTCTGATTCTCTAGTAATGGCTCTGCCCCTGCTTAAGCTGTTACCGAGGGGTAATGTACACCACGTTATCCTCTTAACTATTATAGAGATGGTGTTTGCAAATATAATTATTTGTCAACATGCCTGCGAATGATTGATCTTCTTCACCTAAGAGAATGTTTGGTTGGCAGAAAATATTTTCCAGAAAAAGAAGTGGTCGCCTCTTCTTTTTGTTTGGTTTGTAAAAGGGGTAAAATAGTTCTCCCAAAGATAGAAACCTTTTGTATTCCTATTCTAACCTTATTTCCTTCCTCCCATCCATCCTCTCCCTTTCCTTTGCTCTTTGATCTTCATGCAAGGAACCTAACACAGGAAAAGCAAACTACAATTGTGATTTCACTAGACCCCCCCCCCTTTTCTGCTTAATAGTGTCTTTATGTAGAAATTTCCTTTGATGGGTGATACAAGCGAAATTGGATTTAAGCTCAGAACATAATCCTTATATTGTGAAATCAACTTCACTGATATAGGTAATGCAGATGGTATGGGAAACATTAGGAAAGATGAGCTCTACAAGGCTAGTGCTGTCTTAAAGGTAGTCTATTGCATTTGCCATTGTGCTATCATAGCTATGAGTCACTATTTAGAAGTCAAAACCCTAAAATGTGTTGCCTCCTTATGATTGTTGGCAATTTTAATGTTTGTCTCCCGTAGCAATGTATCTACTAGCTAGTAAAAACAAGGATACCACTTATTGCGTCTAAGGTTGATGCTTTGTGATAGCTTTTGAAGAATGATGGATTTTAATGTGGTAATTTCTTGACTTGTTTAGATGCTGTTCTCTTATTGCAGGTGTCCCTAAAGCAAGTGGTTATCCTTGACCATCCTGAGCTTCAGGTTTGAAAAGCAAATTGCCTTCATATTTTGCCTATATTATACTAGTATAATATTAATACTAAGAGGTACTATCAAATGTTAAAAAGTATTTTCGTGATTTGGCTAGGATGGATTTGGCAATGCGTGGAACCACACTTTAGTTGCTAAAATTGTTGAAGATAGTATCAGATCTCATGGCATTAATTCGGTGAGAGCTTGTTTTTATCTTTTGGGTCTTTGCATATCTTTAAAACCTATGTTTCTGTGTTTATCCCTTCTGGTATTATTGCAAAGGGATGCTGATTTTTGTTATTTTCTCTTGGCAAAATTTGCAGGTAATTACCTTTGATAGCTATGGAGTTTCTGGCCATCGTAATCACCGAGATGTACATCTCGGTGTAAGGTGATTAAACAACCTCCTTAAAATATGATTCTTAGGGTCATTTTTGGTAACTTTTTTATGTTTCATCATTTCTACAATACGTTGCATCATTGACCTTTTGCGTTCAACATATTGGCTTATTATAATTTTCTACTTTCAATTTTGGACAGCAGCAGCACATAATTTGATGTTCTGTATATCTTATTAATAATAACGCAGCTTATCTTTTCCTTAGTCTAAAATCTTTATCTGTTTCAGTAAATTGGTGATTAGTCAAAATTAAAATTTAGATGTTTTTGTGCTTTAACAGAAAGCTCTTACTTGATCCCCATTGGAGTAGCTTTGATGCCTGGGAACTGGTAAGTTTCATTTTCCTTTGTTTGGGTGTTTATTCTTTATTTCTGGTTCAATGGTTCATTTGCTGTCCTTGAAATTGTTGTACTGTATTTGTGTTATGGCTTAGGCACAGAGAATATAAACATTGTAAATTTTAACATTAAGGGTGCGTTCTCTTGACATGAATTTCGCTGAAGCTGTCCAAAACTGAACTTATCTGAATTTATTGGAACTTGTTGAAGCTTTATTAACTTTTTAGAATTTCTTGGAACTTTTCTAAACTTAATTTTCATGAAGCTTATATTTTTAATGTGAAAAAAGCACCCTAATAGTTTCCACTCCCTTGTTGATGTTTCCAGGGTAGTACCAATATATTGCGCAAGTACAGCGGACCTCTTGATATCTGGTTTTCCATCTTTATAGCCTGGTGTCTCCCCGGTAGGAAACTGTTCTGCCTATTGAACGAGCAACCTTTCAAGAGCTTTCAAGCTATGGCACAACACAGGAGCCAGTGGGTTTGGTAGGTGTTCTCTCACATCTCCTGTTTCAGAGGGTGACAAAAATAATGTTAGCTCATGGAAAATTTTCATAAAATAGTTTGAGTCGGACACTTGGTCACGCAACCGTGTCCAACACGAGTACCCATTCCAAGTAAAATACTTCCTTCTTCCTCTGCCTTTTAGATGCTACATAGAGAAAGGATACACAGTTTAATGGAGGTAGGGGGAAGGGTCACGAGAAGTAAGGTTAGTCTACACTTTAAACGCAAAAAATGGTCCCTACCACATGCTTTAACATCAAGAATGAAATGTGAACATCAATCTGAAAATGGAAAATTAGTTGCTACTTTGCATTGCTTAATTCTCCTTTCTTGTACAGAATAGAACATTTTCTTCGCTGGAAGGGTAAGTTTGCATTGATTGCATACATTTGTGATTTGAACCTCATATTCTACCTAACCTAAACTGTCTTAGATGGGATCTTGAGAGGGTTGGTGATAATTAAGTTGCTATTATTGTTTAAGTTTTTCTTTCGTTTGAGATTTTCTATATCCTTATTTGGTTGCTCTCTCTACAAAATGCAGGTTCAGGAAGCTATTTGTATGTTTCTCCAGTTACACTTTTGTAAATACACTTCGAAGGATTGAGCTTTGATGTTTGAGGTAAATTGGCTTGAACCTTAGTTTAGTTTTCTTATAATACCTTTTTGCCATAAAATTTGAATTTGTCATGATACATGATTCACTACACTGCCAGACTCTTTTTTGCTCATTTGCACAATTGGAGTTCTGCTCATTGTGCGAGTTTTTCTCATTTTCTCCGTGTGTATGATTATTAAAGTATACATATAGAGATTCATGTTGTGCGGCAGCTAAAACGGATTACCGTCTTGAACAGAGAAAGTTGTTGACTAATGATTAATAGTTGTAAGTTTTAAGCTTAAGGCAGCATATTTTAGTTTCAACTTTTTCACATTTGTCATTGGTCCTGGTTTTGGTTCTCAGCTTATAACTCAACTTCTAAAGGTGTTACACTCTATGTCTCTATCATACCCCTACAGCTTCGATGGTTCTTAGTGGCCTAATGGGTAAACAACGGTTCGGCAGTTGACATTTCTTACAATTTCAAGACTAGAAATACTCCATCTTGAATTAGTAGTCAAATTGTTACAAAATTCCACGATTAGGTTATTACTTTCTCCGTTCTATATCTATTGCAACATCTAGCCTTGACACACTGTTTAATGAGAGAGAAATAATGATTTAGAAAGAGGTTCTCATGTGTTAGGAGAGGGATAGAGAGAATTTCTAGCTAAATTTAATAATGATGCAATGGATATTGAACTTCCTATAAATTGGGGTTTTATAGACATTTCGACTATCTGCCGATCACCAAGATGCCAAATGATTGTGTGAAGCCACACCTGAATGCAATGGCTATAAGCCTATCTAACCAACTAACCAAGCACGCACCATCAGATAAGCTAGTTAGATACTACAATTGATGATTCAAGAACTACATTGTCTTGTTTGAAATCCCAAAAAAAGTCCATGTAGGTATGTAATGCAAATTGTTAGTCCATTTTTAGATGATAAATGGTGAGAGTAATTATCATATACCCGGGGTGTCACGGTCCGAGAGTTTGGACGCTCGGGACGTGCGGCACGCTCTTGCCTATCTGAGGGCAAGGGCGTAAGCCTTCTGCGGAATGGGACAACGTGGCTCGTGGAGGCACGAGGAACAAGGTGTTTGAAGGACACTCTTGCCTATTGGCGACAAGAGCGAAGAGAAGAGGGTCGAACGGGGCGCTCGTGTGCGCAAGGCGGGCACGAGCGGGGCCGACGACGAGAATTCTTATATCACGAAATCGGGAAGGACGCTTTACAACATCGAGGCCGCTCAAAACTGAGGCGGCCTAAACAACAACAATGTAGAAAGCAAGCATACAACTCATAGGAGGCTTTAGTGGTGAACAAACATTTCATTCATCATCTCCCCCTAAAGAGGCTTAAATTTGAGATAGTACATATTTCCAGTGAACACTGGTTTTGCAGTTACTCAATAATGAAACTTTAAACCTATACAAGAGTACTAGAACATAAAGTAAAGCACTAGAAAGCATAAAGAAAGGAAAATACAAGTAAAGGAAGGTTGGATTCTAACATCCTCCCCCACTAAAGCTGTCGACGACCTCGTCGACTTACAAAAAACAAAAGTACATTAAGAAGCTTGACTCTATTCTTCTGTTGATGTCGTGGTTGGTAGTCTGATTCTGATGTTGGCGCGGTGACTGATGTTGCGCGTTGAATCTTCAGTGTCTGGGTGATAAGGCTTGAGGCGGCTGACGTGAAAGACCGGGTGAATCTTCATCCATGGTGGTGGTTCTAACTTGTATGCAGTCTTCCCAATTCGCTTGGTGACGCGAATGGGGCCTTCATATTTTCTGATGAGTCTCCTGTCTCTACCCCTCAAGAATTTCAGTTGCTTGGGAAGAAGCTTGACCATCACCATATCTCCAACTTCAAACTCTAGTGGTCGCCTGTTCTGGTCCGCCCACTTCTTCATGCGCTTCGCCGCCTTTTCCAGGTAGGCGCGAGCAATTTCTGTGTTCTGCTCCCACTCTTTTGTAAACTCAAGAGCTTGTCGGCTTCTTCCATTTTCCACTTCCTCAATTGTGTGAGGTAAGAGGGGTTGTTGACCTGTGCACACTTTAAAGGGACTCTTGTTGGAAGCGGAACTTTTTTGTGAATTGAAGCAAAGTTGTGCGACATCAAGCAATCTGACCCAATCTTTCTGGTTGGCGCTCACAAAGTGACGTAGATATTCCTCCATGTGGCCATTGAATCTCTCAGTTTGTCCATCTGATTAAGGATGATGGCTTGAAGACATGTTTAAACTCGAGCCCATCATGTGAAACAACTCCTGCCAGAAGATACTGGTGAACCTTGCATTTCGATCACTCACAATGCTTTTCGGCAAACCCTAATACTTTACTATATGCTTGAAAAACAAGTAGGCAGTTTCTTCGGCACCGCATGTCTTCTAAATGGGGATGAAAGTAGCATATTTGGAAAACCGATCCACTACAACCATAGCTGCTGAGAACTGATCAACTTTTGGGAAGGCGCTGATGAAGTCCATCGAGACACTCTCCCATGGCCGAGTAGGCACAAGAAGTGGCTCTAGTAATCCCCCAGGCTTCTGTTTCTCCACTTTGTCTTGCTGGCATATCAAACAAGTTCTGGTGTAAGTCATCACATCTTCCTTCATTGCGGGCCAATAGTAACCCTGAGAGAGCAGACTGAGGGTTCGCTGCCAACCAGGATGTCCAGCCCACAATGTATCATGGCACTCCTTCAAGAGCATCTTGCGGAGTCCTCCGGCTTTTGGGATGAACAATCTATTGCCCTTAGTGAAGATAAGGTCGTCCTCCACCCAGAATTTCCTTGTCTTCCCCTCTTCGATCAGTTTACGGATCATGCTTGTCATCGGGTCTTCTTGCAAGTGACTCTTTACTCGATCTCTTATTGAGGTTGTCACGCTGCTCGCTGTCATTGGAGCTAGTCTCTGGAAAGCTGCAAGGTCAGCTCGACGGCTCAGTGCGTCGGCTACTTGATTCTTGTTACCTGCTCTATATGTGAACTCCACATCAAACTCTGCGAGGGACTCCTGCCACCTAGCTTGTTTCCCTGTGAGCTTGGTTTGGGTCAGGAAGTGGCTTGCAGCAGTGTTATCTGTGCGAACAACAAACTTGGGGCCCGTAGGTAGTGTCGCCATCCTCTTAGACAATGAACGATGGTGAGAAGTTCTTTCTCCTGTGTGGCATACCTTCTCTCGGTAGCATTCAACTTTCTGCTTTCATACGCTACTGGGTGGCCTCCTTGGAGAAGTACCCCACCTAGCGCAAAGTCTGAAGCGTCTGTCTCCACTTCAAATGTCTTTGTGATGTCCGGGAGCGCCAGCACTGGCTCCTGCATCACATCATCTGTGAGTTTCTGGAAGGCTTGTTGCTCGGTAGCTCCCCAAACCTAATTCTGTTCGTTCTTCAATAATTCGGTAAGCGGGCATGTCATTGCCGAGTAACCTTTGATGAAGCGTCTGTAGTAGTTGGCAAGCCCCAGAAATGAACGAAGTTCTGAAATGGGGCGCTACCCAATCTTGAATTGCCCGCACTTTCTTGGGATCCATCTTCACTGTTCCTCTCCCGACTAGGTGCCCAAGAAAGCTAATTTCCTTTTGTGCGAAGGCGCATTTTTCCCGCTTCACAAACAAATGGTTTTGCTTTAGCTTCTCGAACACTTGCTCTAAATGCACCAAGTGATCAGCCAACGTTTTGCTGTACACAACAATGTCATCTAGATAGACCACCACAAACTTATCAAGGTATTCCCGGAAGACCTGATTCATTAACGTGCAGAAGGTTGCTGGCGCATTCGTTAACCCAAACGGCATGACCAACCATTCAAATGCCCCATATCTAGTCACACATGAAGTTTTTGGCTCATCCCCTTCTGCAATACGAACTTGGTGGTAACCCGATCTCAGATCCAGCTTGGTGAAGTACACAGCGTCGCCCAACTGATCAAACAAGTTCGCCACTAGCGGGATGGGGTAGTGATTCCGGATTGTCTCTTTGTTCAAAGCCCGATAGTCTATACACAACCGCAAGCTTCCATCTTGTTTCTTTTGGAAGAGGACAGGAGCGCCATAAGGTGCTTTCAAAGGGCGGATGAACCCACCTTCTAGCAAGTCCTCTAACTGTTTTCTTAATTCCGCAAGCTCAGGTGGTGCCATCCGATACGGAGCTCGAGCAGGAGTTTTTGCCCCAGGCAACAACTCAATTTGATGGTCCACGGTTCGCCTTGGCGGTAACACTCTTGGGAGTTCATTCGGCATGACATCCTCGAACTGTGTCAGTAGCTTCATCACTTCGAGGGGTAAGCTTTCAGTAACTTCATCCTCTGTCACTGTCAATGTCGCAATGAATGTTGGTTCGTTGCGCTTGAGGCCCTTCTTTAACTGCATTACTGAAAGTAAAGGACCCTTATGCTTCTCTTTCCCCGAGGTTGGGGAGGTTCTCAGTAGACACGGTTGCTCACCTGCTACTAATAAGGAACCCAAATGTGGCATTGGGACTGCCTTGCTTGCTCTCAAAAAGTCCATTCCAAGGACAAGGTTGAAGTCGTCCATCGGAGCTACTGTGAAATCCAATCGACCCTTCCAGTCTCCGACTTGCGTGCTGACGCTCTTAGCAACACCCTTGATCGGTTTGGCAGCTGAGTTGACTGCTTTCATACTTCCCCCATCTCGAGAGAGTTTCAATCCCAGTCTTCTTGCTTCGTGTTCAGTAACGAAGTTATGTGTTGCTCTAGTATCCACCATAGCCCGGGCTTTCTTGCCGTTGATGCTAACATCCACGTACATCACATCTGTTGCTTTGGGTTTGGCCTCAGTCGCCTCTTTTCCCATTGCGTACAACATGTGAACGGCACCCAACTTTGTTGGCTCATCTTCGCTGAGTTCAGCATCATCTACTTCATTACTGTGTCCCGGCTCTGCAGACATGGTAGACAATTTCTTTTGTACGCTATCAATTTCCCCTTTGTGGCGGCATTCGAACCACTTGTGCGGACCCCGGCAGAGTATGCAGGAGAGGGGTCTTCCAGTTGAAGACCCAGCCTGATAGGTCTTGTTGTTGGAAAAGGATGAGGCTCCATTTTTGCGCGAGTCATCACTCCCGTTCCGAAACCTATTCCCGACACTGTTTGAGCTTGCTTGTGAGCCCCCATCATTGTTCTTTGGAGTACTCGTTGTTGATGCACTAGCTCCTTTCTTTGGAACGGATGCCTTCTCATTCATCGAGTAGTCCATCAGTTTCTCGGCTGCAGAGATGGCCAACGATAGGGTCTGAACCTTCTGTCGCCAAATCTCTCTTTGCGCCCAATCTTTCAACCCATTGACGAAGTTGAATAGACGATCCTTCTCTGTCATGTCTTTTATGTCAAGCATGCATGCGGAATACTCTTTCACATAGTCACGGATGGAGCCCGTATGCTTGAGGCTAGTCTATTTCTTCCTGGCTAGGAACTCAGTGTTCTCTGGGTAGAACTAGGCCACAAGTTCTTTCTTGAACTCCTCCCATGTGTCTATCTTGGCCGTCTTGGCGTGAATCTCAGCGTACTTGGTGCGCCACCACAGCTTAGCATCTTCGACTAAGTACATGGCCGCAGTGTTTACTTGGAGGTTGTCATCCAGTTGAGATATTCGGAAGTACGGCTCCATGTCAAAAGTGAAGTTGTCTATTTCCTTCGAATCTCTAGCCCCACCATAGTTTCTGGGCTTGGGCGGCTTAATCCTTGCCTCACCAACATTTCCCTGATCTCGACCAACGGCTCGGAACAATGTTTCGAGCTTCTCCGTCGTGGCCTCATGCAGGTTGTGGAGGGCACTGAGCTCCTCACGAACCGCTTGTTTCTCAACTAGCATTGTTTCTTTTTCATGCAACAGGTCAGCGACCGTTTCTTCCAACCAAAGGAGTCTCTCCTCTATGGTGTACAATGTTTCAACTGCCATGGTGCTCACTTCTAGAGCGTGGCTCTGATACCAACTGTCACGGTCCGAGAGTTTGGACGCTCGGGACGTGCGACACGCTCTTGCCTATCTGAGGGCAAGGGCGTAAGCCTTCTGCGGAATGGGACAACGTGGCTCGTGGAGGCACGAGGAACAAGGTGTTTGAAGGACACTCTTGCCTATTGGCGACAAGAGCGAAGAGAAGAGGGTCGAACGGGGCGCTCGTGTGCGCAAGGCGGGCACGAGCGGGGCCGACGACGAGAATTCTTATATCACGAAATCGGGAAGGACGCTTTACAACATCGAGGCCGCTCAAAACTGAGGCGGCCTAAACAACAACAATGTAGAAAGCAAGCATACAACTCATAGGAGGCTTTAGTGGTGAACAAACATTTCATTCATCATCTCCCCCTAAAGAGGCTTAAATTTGAGATAGTACATATTTCCAGTGAACACTGGTTTTGCAGTTACTCAATAATGAAACTTTAAACCTATACAAGAGTACTAGAACATAAAGTAAAGCACTAGAAAGCATAAAGAAAGGAAAATACAAGTAAAGGAAGGTTGGATTCTAACACGGGGGTACCATGAGCATGACATATCCAAGACAATTATTTTGCCCGTTGATTCTTTGGACGTCTCCAAAAGAGCAAAAATTAGGTTTTCAAATGATTAATGAGCAAAAAATAGTAACATGTTCATAATACACCCAAATGTATAATAAAAGTTGTAATAAATGGCATTAGAGCTTAAGAATGATAGTAATTTTTTTTTCTTTGACGGAAATTTGTCAAAAAAACCTAATAATATTTCTTTTTTTTTTGAAATAAACCATTAAAAAAATTTTCTTGGCAATAGATAACAACCAACTCAGTTTTTTTTTGCAAGAAGAAATCTTTCTTCATTTTTCGGTATTAGTTTTCGTTTTTTTTTTGCGTTGACACCTATTTATTCAGGCGCTTTTTGCGAAAACTGGATGAAATTGAATGGCAAAACACTAAAAAAGCTCAATTTAACAACAAACAACAAATATTAGTATATTACAACGTTATTTTGAGGGTTTTCCCATTTAATTTCTGCAAAAATGCAAGAAAAGCGTAAGTCAAGAACAAATGAAGAAAGGTTTCTTCTTGCAAAAAAAATTGAGTTGGTGAATTTTTAGGCTCTTTATTGTAAAAATATTAATAAAGGTATAATTTTCGCAGATTTGAACTTCTAAAATGTTATTTGGGCAAAAATTTCCTTTTTTTTATGATTGCCCTTCTTCTTTATTGTTTTTGACTTGTACCTCTTTCTAATATGATTCTCTTTTAGTTTTGTATATTTCAAAAATTAGTCTCTACTCAGACAGATTAAAGTCACATATTTGGTCGAACTACTAGATTTATAACAATGTAATTTTTATGTATTTTGCTTAACTTTTAAGGTTTGTCGGATACCTTTTGTTAAATTACTGAAAGGCGAACTTTCTATGCATTTTTTGTAACTTCTCAATGTTGGGAATGTTCATACCAAGTCCCACATAGAAAGAATATAAAGGGAATGAGCCATTTATATGGTTAATGCTTAATACATTAGAATGAGGCCTTTTGGGAAGGTGTCCAAAAACAAATCCGTGCGGGCTAGGCCCAAAGCGGATAATATCATTCTAATGTGTGTATGAGCGTGCGTCGACGGCCCAACACTCAAACTTTAGCGATTGATGATTAGTAGCTAGTAACTAGTCTAACCGGAAGCCTTTCGGAGAATTCACTTAACCAAAATGTATTTGTATTGCCATAATTTCTTTTGAATTAAGAAGCCATTTATGGATATAAAGTCATACAACATTTACAATAGAAGTCAAAACTAACAAAGACATATTAAATTGAAATAAATATAAATCTAATATGACAAAAACGCGATCGTTGATGAGATTTAACACTTCTGAAACCCTTCTTTTACATTGATGTCTTTTGTAGCCTTCCACGATCTATCGATCTGTAGTTTTGAATTAGAACTTGATTTAATTCAGCTTATTGTCGATGAATTATTGACCTCTGCCGCAATCGAGCATAAATTCTGATCAATAAATCAATTTTAAGAACACAAGAAACCAAACACAAAGTCGTTAATGAGAGAGATAAAACCTAATGTAAAAGAACTCTTCATTAGAGAGAGACTGAAGCTTATTGAAACCAATAACATGAAAACTAGTAACAAATTGGAAACTAGGGTTTTGTATTGCCATAACTAGGAATGTATAATATTTGTATTCTACAAATCAGAAACACGAGTGCCGGAGAATATTTTATGTTACTAGTTGTCATAAGTTATATAGATATAGGAAATTTTTGCTCCAGAATTTCTTGCCATTTTCCAGCAGAAAATGTAATATAAATGGGATATGTTGCTGCGTTGACAAGAAATTGCGTAAGCTTAATCTCAAATGGTCGAGCAGAAGAAAAGTTAGGACTATGAGAGGAAGAAATTGAAGAATAACAATATAAAGGACATGAGATTGGAAAGAAGATGCCAAAGATCAAAGCAGATTGATTGGTACAATAAGTTTGTCTTTTTTGGGACATCGGAAGCACAACTGTCCAACAAAATAAGGAATGCTTTCTTTGATGGAAGTTGCTTACAATTTTGGAAAAATAGTCCTATCTGCCTAGAAAATAGTATATCTTTGACTTTGACTTTTTTTTCTAGAAAACAAATGATAAGATAAATTTCATTAATGTCCTTTTTCAGGCAATGACTGATCCAGAAAAATTATCGAGTGGGGTCACAACGTAATTGTAAAATTTCAACAGGCTAAAATGGTCTTTGTAAGATAATTTACCAAAAAAAAATATTTAAGGCAAATTTCATAATTTCACGAAAGCAAGTGGGATCAAGTGAGCCCACTTATCAAGACATAGTGTATGGGTTCTGCCTAGCAGACCTCCAGCTGGCAGCAGACCAATGGTCCTGCCACTCCACGTCAGAGCGCCTGGAGCAGAGCAGACCTCCTCAGGCAGACCGCTCCGGATATAACCTCTAGGCTAGAGTTTAATGAAGGCCTCGTTCCACCTTAGCCCATTTCCAAAGAGGCCCACTCACTTTACTAGGTTAGTTACAAGTCCATGTCTCATATAAATACCCATGCCCATGCATGGGTAAGGTACGTTCAATAAAACACTCACAAAATACTTGCACTTGATACTCGTTTTCTCTCTACTAGAGATCTTGTGCTCAACTTGGACTGACTTAGGCATCGGAGAGGCGATCTTCGGAACCATCTCCGAGGTTTCTCCTTGTTTTGCAGGTAACCACTACCACGAAGGACGTTTGGGAGCCACGATTCCACCAAGTACCCACCACCACATACACTGTTGCTGTCTTGGACAGAAACACATAGATTTGCCACTGCTTTCAGGGCACGAGTTGCGTGATACAACATATTGTACAACCTCAACTCAGGGTTTGATCGTATAATCTAGGGCTCTAGGCCATAGGAGATGAGATAGCTCTCAATTAAGTTGTATGTCAAGTTATTTCACTTAAGGTTACTGTATGTACAAATATTGCATTGTTGCAAGTATTAGTTACGGAGGAGTATTATAATTCGGGTTGTAGCGTTGGCAAAGAAGACGTCAATCTAGTGGAAGAAGCAATTGCTTCCGGAGAAGAACGGGAAGAAGGGGAGCTAGCAAATATCAATGCTCTCAAATCTCGATGGCTATGTTTTTGAAGCAAAGATAGCGAATGCTCCATTGTGAGAACACCTATTACAGGAGTACAGGGCCATAAAGAAAACACCAACAGTCTCAAGTTAAATAACAAGCATGGCCTAAGCCATTAAGTATTTCGTTTAGTTACCAAACCAACTAAAGTACTAAACAACCAAATCCCTGTTTATCCTCCATGTATTAGAATGAAAATTGTTATCACTCATCAGTACTTCTGAGTTCTATTACACATTATTTTATGAATAATGAAGTATATTTGTTTGTTTTATATGCTAACCTGTTTCTTGCTAAATACTCCCTCCGTCCCCCAAAGGATTTCCTATTTCCTTTGGGCACAAAGTTTAAGGAGTGATGTTGATGTGGGTCTTAGTTTTCATATTATAATGGAAAAGTAAGGTAGTGAGTATTTTTTAGAATTGTTTATTAAGAAAGAGAGTATGGGGTCAAATACTTTTTGTAAGGAAAATAATATTATAGTAGGTGGGCCATATCCAAATAAGGAAATGGGAAATGTAATTGGGACGAACATAAATAGAAAAATGGGAAATCCTTGGAGGGACGAAGGGAGTATATGATACTTATAAAAGGTTATGTAAATATACTTATTATTTAATTAAGAAAGGCACTTAGAATTGCACTCACTAGTCAATTGATCCATCTAATTCTCTCACAGATGACAAATAGATAGATACAATGATGTTTATGCATTGACAAATAGGTTAAATAAGTTACGTTCTTTTCAATTTATTTTTGTCCATGTGGACTTATTCAAATTTTATTTTTGCTAAATTAGACTTATCCGAGCTTACTTTTCGTCATGAGGACTGAAAATAAGTTGAAAAAAACAGGGCCATAGAGCGAATAAAAACAGGTGATTGATCCAGAGATCAACCTGATAGGTATATTCCTACTCTGTTACTTGTAAGAAGTAACACTGAGCTCGAAGACATCTCCTTGTTCTCTGCCCCAATTATGAGGAAGCAATTGACAAGCTATTGAATGAATTCATCATTTTTTGGCAAATACTGCAATGAAGTTAGACGAACTTTTTTTCTCAGGAAAAAGAATTCATAGTTACTCCTCCTAAAGTCCTAATTTAACATGTTTAACAATATAAAAAGGTTTTTTTTAAAAAATGAACAGAAAGTGTTACAAATTGCTTATAAAGCCCTTGCAGTATTTATACACCTTGTAGATAGACGAAGTACCGTGTACGCCAAAGTACTTAAGAGCCACTTCATATAACCAAAACCTTTTTTTCCACCTAAATTAGGGGGCAAAAAATTGAAACAAATGCCCCGTGGCATCTTGTTAGTTAGGGAGCATGCTCATTACTTTCTATTGTGGCCTATTAAACAATTCGAAAGGATGAGTTAGACTACTCTTATTTTAGGAGGTAGCCTAATTTTTTCATCCCTGATAAAAAAAATGAAAAGGAAAGAAGGAAAAAAAAAACTATATTAGAAATGTTATATAATACTCCAATTATCGGTGAAGCAACAAACGATAACAAACTATTGAAATATACAAAATGGCCATACAAAAGAAATATACAAAATAATATTATGTGTAATTTTAGATTTGCTTAATTTGAATCAAAGTTTTTATGACAATGAAATTTACCTAATCCAATATCAGCCATCTATATATATATTACAAAGCGTAAGCATAAGATGCAATCCGCCACGTGGCACTATCCATTCTTTACAACAATATTCTATCTACGTTTCTCTCATAAAAAATACAAATTGCCCATGAGAAGTTTCGAACCCGAGACCTCGAGTGTGGAAGATAAATGCTCTAACCATTGTGCTACTACATTTTTGTTGTTTCTTTTTGCAATAGTAAGCATAGGATATTATATGTTTTCAATGAAAAACAATAATTAAGGTATAATATTTTAATTACATTTATAAATAAATTACTAATCTATGACTTTTTACTAGCATATTTCTACACCAAATTTTAGTTGTCTTGAAGTACTAAATTATAATACATATAAATCGCAGAGCATCTCCTGGGCCCAAATACTAATTATTATATAAAATCTTGTTAGACTTGTCTCAATGCGTATATTTAAAATATAATCAAGGATATTTTCAAAATAAGCTTTCAACATGTATTTCTACGTTTTGAGATATATTTATTCAAAATAATACCTTGTGTACGATTTGGCCAAAAAAATCAATATTACAGAAGTATTTTACTATAGAATCCCTTTTTGCAATTTCTTCTAATTGGTTGCAGATTAATCTTCAAGTGCCTGTTCGTTATCGTTTTTTGTTTTCAGTTTTCAGTTTTTAAAAACTAAAATTCAAAAACACGAAACCAGAAAAGTGGTTTTCACTTTTTAGTTGTCAATTTCAAAATCATCATGTTCCCAATAAATTTGACTATTTTTTTAATTCATTATAGGATATATATCATATGACTTTGAAAATCAAAAAAATCAAAAAACTGAAAACTACAGTAATACCGAACGGGCCTTAAGTTAACAATTTTATCACTTGTATATTGATGGTTTGGATGAAAATCGGTAAAAAAAAGAAAAGGAAGTGGTCGAAACCGGATGTTGGTGGTGATTGGTGGTGTTTGACTTTTTTACATATTGATGGATTTTACTAGTGTTTTTTTTTTTGAAAGGATGCACGGAAAGGCTTAGGGCACTCTTCTCTCAAGGGTTGTTCTTAAGCTATCTAAAGAAATAAGTCTGTATAGCTCTGGATCTTTGAGGACATCAATAGGCTGATTTTGCTAGTTGATGTGATGTCCTATCTTGGAAAGGTGATCAGCAACACGATTTGCTTCTCTAAAGATGTGTGTTGTGGATTGTGGTCACTGAAACAAAGTTGCTCATAAGTTGATGGATGTCGTCGATTGTCCATGGGGTATTGTAGATGCCTTTGACTGTGTTGATTAGGACTAGATTGTCGCTTTCTATTTGCAGGTGTTTAATCTTCATGTTTCTTGCTTGGATAAGGCCATTTCTAGGGTTGTTGCCTTGGCAATAAAAGGTGTTGTGTGGCCTAATTTGAAAGTGGCTAATAGTTTTATTAGTTTGTCATATTTTAAAAATCATTCTTGTCCCTTTGTTACTATTACTACATGAAATAATTAATTTTAATAGGAGAGTAATCTAAATTAGGATCAAATAACATTTAACATTTGGAGTCATAAATAATTGACCTGGTCGAAATCAGTAACTCTTGTGATAGTGAACTAATCTATACCCAAACAAGTGGCTAGACTAGTGACTCAAACCTACCCGCACCGTACTTATCAATAACTGCTAATGTATTTACCACAATATTCTGCGACCCAACCCAATGATTATTCAACTGAAACTTGACCAAAACTCGAACTAACCTGCCACAAACCCCTCTTATATCGATATCAACATAACCCAAGATTTTCCGATCTAAATTGAGCCTATTTTGAACCATAAACAACATGGTCAGTTATACACCTATCTTGACTTTATCTTATTAGAACGAGAAGGCACATTGACTTGTTATGAAACAAACCAAATAAGATACGAAAAGATATAACTCGACCGAAACCTGACCCGAGTATACTTCTACTAACACCCATAATCCTAGTAAAAAACAAAGGGTCTATTTTCTCCAACTTATTTTTAGTTAGTTCAGCTCTGCGCAACACTTTGACTCTCACATTTCACTATCATTTTCAATTCAATTTTATTCAGCTCCTTTCAGTTCAGTTCAATTCAAGTGTTTTCAGTCGAATAGAACACGCCAAAGTACTACTTTAACCAGCCTCTCCAGTTGCCCAAACAAAGCCCATATTATTGATTTCATCAGTACAAACAAACCCTAGAATATACTAATATTGCCAGATATATAATACTTCATATGATCATATCAACCTTAAACAACAATTAAAACCTAAAGAGAGAGTATAAAGCACTAGTACTTGATGGATGGGGGTTCTTCAAGAAAAATTAATGCTCTTTTTTCTCAACTGAGTATTGTGTGCTGGCAGATGGTATAGATAAAATCATTAAAAGAGGAAGATTCAAGTTGGGAAGGCTAATTAAATTAGGTGGGTGTACAGTTAAGGCTTTTGGGTAGTTTTGCTTCTTCTCTTCTATTCAACACACTCTTTTCTTCTCTCTCTCCCTTTAAAAGTATTGCCTTTCAAGTCACATTTCCCTCTGTTTTTTCTCTGGTACATATTTCATACAACCCCACCCCATAATATTATAAACCCACAAAAAATAACCATAAAAAAAAAACACCCAGATGAACATATATTAATTGTATTTCAGAGATTTTAATTTTGGAAGGTATATGAATCCAATGCAATAACACCAGTTTTTACAATCATGATCTCTGTCCTTCTTCTATCCATTCAAGTTTCCAGTTTTTGCACCCACTTTCTTTACTTCTCCATTATTCTTGAGAGAGAAACTTTATTTTAGAGAGAGAAGTACATTGGAGAAGGGTTGTTTTTTCTTTCACCACCATTTTATTTTTTCAGGGTTCATAAAAATGAGAATGTGAAGAAAAAAAAATAGGTTATTGTTAAATTAGGGCGGCGTATAGCTCTTCACAAAAAGAATATGGGTATTGTGTTTGGGAGAAAGAAGTGTGTAATTTCTTCTTTTTATAACATTTTTCAGCTATATTTAGTATTATTTGTTCTTTTTTGGGGAAGATTTAGTCTTGTTTTTGGGTTAAACTACACAAAATATAGACAAGTTAGTAATTTGAGATTTCAGAGGATTCAGAAGCACATTGACAGGATTAATAAGCCTTCTATCTTTAGCATTCAGGTTTGTTTATTAGTTACTTAAATTCTGTTCCTTTGCATTCATTTCTCATTATTTGCTAATTTTGAGTTCATTTCTTATACATATGGTTTATTTTACAACTTATATTCTACATCCGCGTGTAGGATGAACGTCATGATTTAAAGTTATTTTTTTGTTTACTACTCATTTGAAAAACTTTAAATAAACAAATTTACGTGATAAAGAGAGTTACAAATAAACAAACGAGCAAAACATAGTCATGCGAATGTAGGTTGAATAAGCTCGGAGTATTTTCTAAGGAAGGATCTTCTATTTTGTTTGTTTGTATCTTTTTAGTTTTTGTCTGTTTAATTTCTTGTTCTGTTTTCAGAGCCCAGATGGAGACATTATAGATTGTGTTCATAGAAAAAAACAACCAGCTTTTGATCATCCACTTTTGAAGAATCACAAGATTCAGGTTTGTTTTTTCTGCCTTTTTTTTTAAATTTAGCAAAAAATAGTTAAAACTAAAGTTTTTCTTGTTCCTCGTGAATAGAACTATTCACTCTTCTAAAAGTTTGTAATTTCACCTGAAAATTTAATTGATACCATTGAGTAATTTACTATTAATATACCAATCAAGTGACTAAACCAGACCATAGTATACATTATATAGTTGCTCCTTTCCAATTACTCAGTTCAACCGTTATATCTTCTATGTTTTCTTGATAAGCGCAATTTTCGAAACTTTGTTTGTCAGCGTATAATTTTGACCTATAAATTTATACGTTGATATCTTAAATAAGTATATGTTAAGACTAATCTAACCATGTTCTATGCGACAAAATCTGTTTTTTATTACTAAGTGAAAAGTATGATTATAATATGAACCATATACAAAAATCAATATGTTGCGATTATTGAGAAATAGAGTAAGTATCATTTATGACCTGATTAATAATTTTATGTGACAGAAAGTGCCACCAGAAAGACCAAAAAGGAAAATGGTAAAAATAGATGAATTAAAAGAAGGAGATAGCAAGAAGGGTAGAGAAGGAATTACAAAAGAATTAGAATGGCAAATGTGGCATTTAAATGGAACAAAGTGCCCAAAGGAAACTATTCCAGTGCGGCGGAGCACAGTGCATGATGTGCTGAGGTCTAAATCTTTGTATGATTTTGGAAAGAAACGGCCAAGATCACTTCCTTTAGCTAGAAGAGTTGATGCTCCTGATGTTGTTAATGGCAATGGCCATGAGGTATGTTCATGTTTTTATATTTTTATTTCAGTTTTGTTCTAATTAATTATTGATCTTATTTTATAGTCGATTTTCTCGACTTAATATTTTTTTTAATCAAATTGAAGATAACGGAACCAGAAGTTCCTTAGATACAAAAAATTTTGATTTCGCCACTACTTATAAAATAAATTATTTAAACTAGGAGTATCTCATGATGATATGTATATAATGCCAATTGGTTGTAATAATTTGTATGATTGTTGCTCTCATTATCATGAAGTATTATGTAGTGCTCAAGAGATTATGATTTTAACATATTATGATGATTTTGAGGAGGATTAATCAATAATCTTTCAATTGCTAAGTTTTTTCCACGGATGTGCATCATTGTCACTTGGTTGATAAGAGTTTCTAAAAAATCATTGCCTTCATTTCTCTCATACCAATTTAATTTGGAATATTTATTAAGTAATTTTTATATTAGTATTAATATTGCTTCTCGGTTTCTTTTTCTTTTTTCTATTAGAAATCTTGTATGAGAATGAGCGGGTATGAAATGAAGGGAGTATAAACTACTAAGCAGTTTTATATTGGTAGTTCAATTAACAAGTTATTATAAGTGCAACAAGTGACGTAGAAGGATTATAGTATTAAGAAAAATAGTTAATTAAGAAATTGGAAAGTTTGCAACCGCTATGACCCTTTTAAGGTAGGGAGTACAGAATCAACTAGGGCTAACCTCTTTTTAGCCAGGAATAGATCGGAGGGTCTAGCTAGGTGCTTTGTCAACTTTGACTATCGACCCATAGCATTATTCGGCCTCATATATAGAAAGTCAATTTATCTATAGACCATATAATTACTAGTACTATTTCTAGTAGTAAAAGTATTTTAATTACCTTGAAATTATACGATCAAATTTCACTTAAACTCTATAACATGGATTTTCTAATCCTTTTCCTACCCAAATATTTCTGGCCTATTAAAATGGAGTCATTGACCTAGAAAAAGTGGCGCGAAATATAATTTTCATTACCGAAAGTACTAAAAAAAGCAATTACTAATTTACCTTGCTCAATTAGGAAGGAGACCAAGA
The DNA here is from genome assembly GCA_947645195.1 of Patellifolia procumbens. Classification (NCBI taxonomy): domain Eukaryota; kingdom Viridiplantae; phylum Streptophyta; class Magnoliopsida; order Caryophyllales; family Amaranthaceae; genus Patellifolia; species Patellifolia procumbens. The sequence continues at coordinate 438,620 of CANSGD010001485.1, forward strand.
CAATCAATTGGGGTCTAGAGAGATTATGAGAGGTATCATTTCATTGCACTATTCATTTCACTCTTTAACTATTGGCTGTGCATGGGATGGGAGAACCAACGACATGCTTGCGAATCTTCCAAAAGTACAAGGAAATTTAACTTGACTTATATTGAAACTTTTGTCAATTAATAGAGTCAAATAGAATTTTATTGACATTAAACATTAGATAATTGTTGACAAGACATAAAAATATCTGCTTTTCATTGGAATGATACCTGTTAGGAAGCTATGCTCCATATAGTGTCTTTTCTTTATTAGGTTTGATCAAGTTTAATTATGGCTGATAAGATTCAATCATGTCTAATAAATTTTTTCTAAGTGACGTTAACGCACATTTGCAATGCATTCACAATACAATCGGATATATCATATATTGGTAAACTCAAAGCTATGCTTTGCTCATTTGGTGCCCTCATCATTATACAAAAACGGTATTGAGTATTCCATGCCCAGACAACTATGCATCCGAGTGTATCATAAAAGTTGTAATGCTTCTTACTCCTTAGTCCCTTGTTTCACAAAATTAGGTATATAGATCAATCCAATCTGCTTAATTTGTAGATTATTGGAGTGTGTTCTTCACAAGTAAAAATCAACTAATTAGGGTAATGTTATTGTTATTAGGACTCCAGATTAGTATATAAGAATATCAACAACCTAGACATGGTAACCAATCAAATATACCACTAGTCCTACACAAATCCAGTATAGAGCTATGCTTTGTTATCCCTTATTTAAACCCAAAAAAAAAGTTGCTTCCTACTAATCAGCTACAAAATTTTCCATGGAGGATATGAACCATTTACATTGGGTGTGTACACATTTTTTTAGAGGATATTGGGTGTTTACAATATGACGTGTTTATATTCGTTACCTTCAAAATTTTGCTAAACTCATTAATTTATAGAATAATAACTCATAGTTTAAAATATGAAACTGTGATTTGAAAATGGTGCATAACTAGATTATTCTTGTGAATGTTTCAGTTTACATTATGTCAAATATTATTTTTACAAATATTATCCTTTATATATAATGAATAATTTTGGTTGCAATATGATGTGGAGTAGCATGCAATAGCATACACGGGGACATCAGGAGAAATATATGGAGCGAGGGCGACGATAAACGTGTGGGACCCGTCTATAGAAGAAGTGAACGAGTTTAGCCTTTCCCAAATTTGGGTTCTTTCTGGCAACTTTGACGGCTCTGATCTTAACAGTATTGAAGCTGGTTGGCAGGTACTTCTACGTCCCTAACAGACTTATTCTTTTTTTCGTTGTGACAGAAGAGTGTTTTGTAATTGGTTATCGGCGATTTTTATTTTATTTGGTGGGTTTGATTAAATGTTTATATTGAATGTTTTGTTATTGAAGGTTTATAAAAGTATTTCGCAACTTCAACAATTGATGTTAGTCGTTTAGACCTTTAAAAGTGTAAGTCATTTGGTGTCTGGGTGGTAGATTGTGATGTTGAAAACGTGTATAGGATTGAATTTTGGTAGTTGCTGTCAATGCGGAAGTTTCATCCCTCCAAGGGGGTGGCTCCTTCCGAGCACCAAGTCATGGTCCTTCCAGCTAAAGGGTTGTTGAGTAACCATGACTTACCTCCTTCATGAGCCTTGTTAGGTCAAGGGCTCTAGGGCGAGGCCCGAGGGTATTGCCTTTTTGAAATGGAGGGAGGTAGCTGTTTAATGCAAAATAAAAAGGTAAAGCTAAAAAATAATATAAATAGTTGGTAAAATTGAAATCAAGGGTCTTTTCTAAAAGGATCTTTGCTAATGAACGTCCTCAGTGCATTAATTAACTTTTAATATATTTTTCAAAATGGTTTAGTTTTAAAATATATGCCAAAATCATGGATCGATTGGTTTAATTATTGTTTATTTTAATTTGACATTTCCACTTTTACTACCTTATCTAACGTCTCGGGGTCGTTTGTCAGCTTTTGCCTTTTTAAAAAAAAAAATAATTGAAAGGGTTGTTTGTCAGCTTTTGCCTTTTTAAAAAAAAATACTTGAAAGATTTCTATATAAAGGAAAAATAATAGCATAGAACTGGGAATGGAAGTTCTAAGGATCTGATTGTTCTACTAGTCAGGTCAGTCCGGAGCTTTATGGTGACAGCAGGCCAAGATTATTCACTTACTGGACGGTCAGATTTCTTTCTTATATCTATTTTTATTTATTATTGTACTGAATTAGGATTATTATATTTTTCTTCTGAAATAATGTTTGCTGTATTACTGCCGGAGATAACTAAAATTCAAAGCATTAATTATCTTTTAAGAAAAAAAAATAGAGAAGGTTTCAGAGACTCACATGGGTAAGTTTTATTTGAGGTCAAACTATAAAATCATTACTGATCTACAACTATGTCTATGGTTCAGCATACAAAATTAAAGTCAAATCGTATTTTAATTAATGCTCTAGATATTGTCTGGTTTTAGGTTTTTAGCATCTCTATTAGGGGGTATTATAAATTTTTATAGAGACTGATTCCTTTTTATAATTTCTTGTACTACTATGTTGTATGGATGTCACACATGTTAGTTGATAAAGTCTTATATGATGGTACTTAAAATTGTGAATCGAATCTCATTTTTATACACTTTGTTACTATGTAGGGCAGCACACCAAAAAAAGTATACTTTCACATATTTATCTCTATCTTCATTTATATGATGTTGACTTAGAATCAAATAGAAGAGTTGGTGGGCAACTCACCTCACACGAGGGTTTGGGTTCGATTCTCATGAGGAGTGGGGGGAAGGGAGGAAGGGCTCAATTGGTTTCATTTGCTTGTTAACCCTAAGATCAAGGGTAGGGTTTTAGGAAACCTCGCCCTTTAAAAATATGGTATTTTTACTCTCTCCGTAACAACAATTGGAATTATTTGTGAGGGATAAAATATTTCATTATTACAAGTAATTTGTTACGGAGGAAGTAAAAAATTTCATACTTAGTTCCAATGAAGATACTTTGTCTAGGATTTAGAATTGCTATAGCATTAAAAATCTTTCTTCTAACAAGTTTTCGCTATTGACTCCTCACATCATAGTCATAATTGTACCATAAATTTTCAAACTTAATCTTATAGTATTTATTAAAAGTATATTTTTTTGAACATGTTTTTGTTGACCTTATCATGAAACAAATTTCTCATATTTAGAAGGGGAGGAGTATTTTTGTACAACTTAAAATGAATTGTTTTAGATTGGAGTGTTTGCCCCTCTTTCTCTAATCAAGAGAAAAATTATAATAGAAAATGTGAATGCAAGGTGGGTGCTTCGTGAATGATGGATCCAATGGAGATAGTAAATGCATTTAACAAGATAATAATACTAATCACTAGGGAGTACTAATTATATGCAATTCGAAAGTGACACTTCCATGTGCCTTTATATTTGAATGATGCTCAACTGACCATTTTGATTACACCAATTCCCAAAAAAAATAAAATGGACCACCTCTATTGATTACATATGAATTGTGAATTTGTGATGATAACAATAGCCACTAGTCCTGAATTTTCTAAGGTGGTCGAAAATTAATATAACTATGAAAATCTAATAGTCTACAAATGATTTAAACTAATTACAAAGTTTGACTATGTTTTATTTTCATTCTAATTGATCTTGAATAAGTTAGTTACATGTCAGTGTTAATCCATTGCATTGTTGAGTAGCTTGTAATTACCATGTAGAATTGTAGATATAGATTTAATGGGAGTTCACTCCTAGAATCCACAAAAGTAACATAGAGGTGAATTTTAAGTCACTAAAATTTAAGGTTACTTGGGAAAATTTTCATTAATATAAAAAGTGATAGATTCTATGAGAAATGAAGTAAGAATTTACTTAAAATTTGTGTTGTTTTACATGATGCAGAGTGACTCTTATCAAGCAACCGGATGTTACAATCTTCTGTGCTCTGGATTTGTGCAAATGAACAGCAGAATTGCTATTGGAGCTGCAATTTCTCCTATATCTTCATTTTCAAGCAACCAATTTGACATCACCATCCTAATTTGGAAGGTTTGTAGGTCCTTCTTGTATAATCCCATCTACATTTTGATAAAAGAATATTTGAGTATATCGAAAGAACATTAATAAAGAGCATATTGCACATCATGTTATTGACGAGTATGTAAGCTAACTATTGATATAAGGTCACGCGGGAATATGAGATGACTTGAATCTATCATTTTACTACGTAAACAGCATGTCTACACCGCTACACGGCTACACCCCATCTTCGTATCTTATGTAACATTCTCTCTTCATATTGCAGGATCCAAAATTAGGTAATTGGTGGATGAGCTTTGGGGATGACTCCCTAGTAGGGTATTGGCCAGCAGAGTTGTTCACCCACCTAACAGATCATGCAACCATGGTGGAGTGGGGTGGTGAGGTGGTCAACACCCGGGCAAACGGGCTACACACGGCCACCCAAATGGGTTCAGGCCGTTTCGCCGAAGACGGGTTTGGCCAAGCTAGTTACTTCAGAAATCTAGAGATTGTGGACTCGGACAACAGCCTTAGTACGGCCCAAGATATCCAAACCCTTGCTGAGAACACCAATTGTTATGATATCAAGAGTTCTTATGATAATGATTGGGGCCAACATTTCTACTATGGTGGGCCTGGGAGAAACTCCAAGTGCCCATGATTTTAGGCCCATATCCACCTAGGATATTATAATCCTTTTCCCTTTTTATTTTCGCTGCTACTAATTCTTTTATTTTGTTTGTTTTGAGGTATATATTGACATCACAATGCTACTTCTGATTTCATTTTATGATGTTAGCTATATTATTTTTTCTTTCATACATCTAAAAAGGTGACAAAGAAATGTAATTGTGAAATAAGAAAGAGAAACACTATTTTAAAATTGTAATTTGTAGTATTATGCCCCAAGCCTATATATCTTGTGGCTTAGAAAATGTAACTAATCTTTATCATGAGCTACGAAATATCATTTAACTTTCTAATAAATTTTTGGGGTGAGGTGATTGTTTAACTCATTTTGTTCTCATTAAGTTCGACTTTATTTTGATGAACGCAACCTATTTTTCTATTATAAGTTGAGTCGAACAAATTCGTACATTCTATATTGAATTGGAGTGAGCCTCAGTCGATTCATTAAAATAAGCCAATTAAATGGTTGGATTGTTAACTTATAGGAAAGGTGATAAAAAGGGTGTATAATGTTTGAAATTGATATATTTATATCTATGATGCTGCATCTTCTTCAACGAAAAGCCAATGTCAGTTACAAATTCTTAATATTTTGAAGAGAATTTTCTCAGGATGTTATGCTTAGAACTCAACTAGAGAAAGTCTATTTCGGATAACTTTGCTTAATCACAATGGAGGAGCTGATATGGACACATGAACATAATTGATGTGGCAAGGGCTCTAATTCTGTTATGGCAATACATTGTACTAACAGACTTCCAAGTTTTATTCTTGGAGGAAAAACTACATTATTTGTAGTTTTGTACAAGAAATAAACACCTTATTAGATGCTTTGGTTTGATTAGCTTTTGCTTACAATCCCAACAGAAATAGGGATAAAATGTCAAGCAAGGGGTATAACATGTAGATTTATAGGATATTCTTTCACACAAATTAAAAAGGGGTACAAACTTCATAATCTTCTCACTAGAGCCTCATTTGTGTCCAAGAATGTGTACAACTATTATCATACACCTGGGTGCATGATGCTCATGGTACACCCAGGGGTACTTTAGTAAATAAATTCAATTTGTAGCCAAATTACACGTTGCCATTTCAACCTTTACATTTCTATCTCCTCCATTCTCTCTTCCTGACTCTCTAACCAAACCTCCATTGTTACATGATTTAAGCTCTTGTTGATGGTAAATTTCTTTGATTTTTCACATCTTTTCATCTTTAACCTTCATTAACAACTTCATACTCTAGATATTTCGCATGAGTTATAGTGAAATGAGTAAAGCAACTGAAAAATCAAGTTTCTCCTGCAGTTTCTCATTGTTGAAAGAGGTATTCACCATTTTTACATTTCACAATTTCTCGATTCTCTTTCATTTTCTCTCCTTTTGTTCATCTTTTCATCCTTATTTTGGAAATTATTAGTTTAAAATTGAATGATTTGCTCATTTAAGCAAGTGAAAACAATTATTTTGGTCAGTGAATTTTTTCCATCTAACGTTTTTATTTTTTCGAGAGTACATATTAATTCTGCTCATTTTCGCAAATGAGCTGGTGTTTATTTGCTAATACTAAGAGATTTGCTCATTTGAGCAACTGAGCAGAATAGAATTTCTTTTGAGTAAAATTTTGCTCATTTCCTCATATGAACATTTTGAATGAACATAATTAATTTGCTCAAGAGGAAAACTTCTGCTCATTTCCTCAGATGAACATAATTAATTTGCTGGAAGAGGAAAAATTATGCTCATTTCCTCAAATGAACATAATTAATTTGCTCAGGAGGAAATATTCTGCTCATTTCTTCAAATGAGCGTATTTTACTTTTTCAAAATTATATGTTTTTGCTTATTTTCACAGATGGACATTTTATTTTCCCTCATGAAATTCGCTCATTTTCCTTTATTCGCTCATTTTCCTTTAGCTCATTTGCGCAAATGAGCAATATATTTTTATAAGGTCAAATAAATTTGAATCTATGAATTCGATTCACAATACAAATTAATTCACCCGAAGTCTGATTTTCGATTGATTCTATGATAATTTCTCGAGGTATTAGGTCCACCATTGTTAAATTTCGAAACTTCAATTTTCAAGTTGATGAGTACCAAAAAAATCAGATATTTCTTGGAAAGAATGTCGAATTCACCAATTGGTTATCGTAATTCTATAAATTCCGCAACAAGTTTAGCTACAATTGTTCCAATTGTACGTGGATTTTGAATATTTTGTGTCAAATTTAGTTGCTGCTTAAAAAATCAAGAGAAATAGAACATTGGAGCTGATGCACGAGATTTTTGTTTTTCATGCCTGTAAATTACCAGCGTACCCCTGAAGTTTTGCTTTATTACGAAAATGCCACCGGGTGTACCATGAGCATGGTACACCCGGGTGTAGGATGCATGATCTCAAGAATGTGAAGTTCTATGAAACTATATATTATCATTTGTTGCTCTTCAAATAAGCCTCCTTATATTATCATATTCTTCATTCAACTTCAACTCAATCTATTAAATTAAAGTGAAGAGCAACAATACTCAAGGCCAACTAACTAAGTCTGGATTGAAGATGCTGAAATTTCAATCAAGAAACTCAAGAAAATAATGAGGTCACCAACAGGTAACAATCCAATTTAAGCAAATGTATCCCAAAGGTGGAATTATTGTTGAATTATCAAAAGTTGGGACCATTGCGAAAAGACCGGAGAAAGGTAGGATTTTTCCTAACAATTTTTCCAATCTATAGTTGATATTGACTTTAAAGGGTACATTGTGATTTATTTTGAGATAAAGTACATACCCTATAAGAAAAACCATATTATTTAATCACGGACACCACACCAATTTGGAGAAATAGAAAGTTTATTTGGGACGATAATTTAGGGAGAAATGAGAAGTTTATTTTGGGATTAGAGGGTGTATAAGAAAAGGGTGATTATGAGTATATGACTACACAACTTTTTGTCAAAGGCCATATTTGGCAAACATAACAAAAAAAATTTTTTGAAATTTTGGCAAACATAACATTGTATATATATTAATTAGAAGTTTTGACTCATTTTAGGAGTCAGGGTCCTCTCAATTTACACTAAGGCCTAAGGCTTAGTGTGATTTGGAGATTTCTTTTCAAATTTATCCTCTGCTCATATCATAAAATGAGGTATTGGACATCCAGTGCACTGGAGAGGATCTTGACTCTCATTTTAGAACAATGACTAATTAAATCCTCTCATTTCTCTTGTGGAATGTAGGGTTGATGGGTCTTTGGTAAAACATGGCATTTGAAGAGATATATCATACATGAACCCAAAATTCTAAATTGAAAAGAGCTGGTAGGGAGAGCTTTTTGGTGAGAAGGGACTACAAAACACATGTTTAAATGAAAAGCTATAGTAGTAGGGGCGAAGCTACAGGGGTGGCTGGCAGGGGCCCGGCCCTGTAGCCCATCCTGGCGGCCCAAATTTTTTTAATAAGGCCCCTGCAGTGATTTTTTGATATATAGTAGTAGACTGCATTACATAATAGTGATGTTCTCTTGGCCTAGTGGTTAGTAGAGGGAAATTTTCTAGGAGAGACGCGGGTTCAACTCCTCGTAGTGGCAATTTTTTTATTGGAAAAATTCACAAGAAAGGGCTCAACTATTACCCATTTACTTTTATAAGTCCCAACTATTGATTATTCTCTATAGGACCCAACTTTACTACTTTGTGACTTGTATAGGTCCTTACATGTTACTTTCTTGTGAACTTTTTCAAAAAAAAAGTCACAAAATAATCAATAATTGGATGGCAAAAAATAAATTATAATTGGATGCCACAAAATAATCACAAAATATAAGTAAATATCCATGTAAGGACCTATACAAGTCATAAAATAGTAAAGTTGGGTCCTACAGGGAATAATCAATAGTTGGGACTTATAAAAGTAAATGGGTGATAGTTGAGCCCTTTCTTGTCAATTTTTCCTTTTTTATTTATTTATTAAACATACCAGTAAAACAGTAAATCCCAGTCCCCTTTTTTACTCCCATTTATTCTTCCTCCAAAAGTTTCTAGAGACTTCAAAATCCATCAGCAAACTGCAGACCCTTCACCTTCTTCCAAGTTCCCATCTTTCTTCTTCTCATTTTTTTCCCCAAATTGGTTAAACTCTTCCTCAACAAATCAAATATTCTATTCACCCTTGAATCTTTACCTATTTGATATCAAGTTTCAGCAGTCAAAATCCAATTCTCACAAGAATTCATTTGAAACCTTGAATTTTATCTTAATTGAATTGGTATATTTTCTTTGATCTTTTCTTTATTTTCAGTAATTCAATTCATAATTTAGCGAATTAGTATCATACATTGATACATATGACTCTTTATTCATCATTTACGTTAGTGTATTGTTTATTGTATAATCTATGAGTTTACCCTTTACTCCATTGAAGACTCCGTACTTCAATTCGTTCTCTCTCATCTCTTCTCTATCTCTTTTCATTTCCCAAACTCCATTCTTTCTTCTTCTACTTAAACTTTGCTACCCATATTATTTTTGTGTCGTTTTGATGTTAATTTGATTGGTAATTTGCCATTTGTGAGGTTTGTTGAAGAGGGTTATTTTGATGTATTTATGTGTTAAATCCGCTAAAAATCTGACCCACCCGATACATCAGGTTGGATCCGATGTGGGTCATGGGTGGCTCGGCTCGAACCGACCCGCCTTTGATCCATTACCAACTCTATATACTTGGCCCCCGTAGGTTTTCAATCCTGGCTTCGCCCCTGTATAGTAGGCTTGTTCTTTACTAGTAAAACTTTTATAGAAATAGTAGTTGGCATAAACTACTAGTCAAATCAGGCAACCAACTACCGATTAATGTAATCAGCTAATAGCTATTAACCGTTAGTTATGTAGTCATCAAATATATAAATGCCTAAAAGAAACTGAAAAATTGATTGGTTGACCCCAATAAATAAAAAATACACTACTAATAAAAAATTAGTTTCAACGCATGATCGAGTTGGAATCCACCATCTCCATTCTTTCTCCAAGAAAACCCTAATAAAATGTGTGGTCAATTAATTAGAAAACGTTTAGGTACTGTATCAATTAGTCGCTCTCTGGGGGTAGACATGGAGCCATCATTCTTGTTCTCTGGTAGGGAAAATTGGGGAAAAGCACAGTGTTTGGGTTAAAGCCGAAATTGAAAGCAATGGATTTGGAGTGCTTAACTTAAATGTGAAATCTTTTTTAGGTGCTAATTTAAACGTGAAAGATAATAACTAATAAGATTGATGATTGAATAGGACGATACTTATTAGTAAGTGCTTGCGTCTGCATATAGCTAGAAGCATGCATGCAAGATGCCATTGTCTTGCACAATATGCATTATTAAAGTCCTGCCTCTGCCTTCATCCCTTGTTTTTTTTCAGTTGAATTTTCCTGTTGAAAGTTTGGTAATTTTTACCAACACTTTGTTAAGAGTTGCAAATTTTTTTAGCAAAAAAAATACTATTGGATATGCTTCTAATCGTATTTTTATTAATAAAATATTGGATGATGAGATATTTGATCAACGTATATAGTTTCGTTTTTCAATTACGCGAGTTTTTAACTTCAAAATCCTTGTAATATTTTTTTCAGTCATATATTGTTAATGAGACACGTTAAACATGTGTATGAAAGACCGTGGGAGAGACCATTCTGAAAAGAACATTATATTTTTATTTAACTGTTTTCAATTCAATTTAACTGTTTTCAACCGAAAAGACTAAACAATGGTTATATGATTTGTATATGACATAACTATATTATCTTTTCTATTTTTATTGTAAAATGGCGGTGAATTTATTTGATAATGCAAAAACAATAATAGGTAATAATAAAATATTAGAGAAAAAGCAATAAAGAAGAAGAAGCTAAGAAATAAGGATTTACGTGGTTTGATCAATGTGACATAGTTCGCTAGTGGGGGATTCAAGAGCTTTTCTAATATTCAATAGAGGAAAAACAAGAGGTTTACAGTAGGAGCTTTTCTAATGGCATAACCTGATTGAGAGCCTAATGGTTCTTTTTCATAATACAAGAAAACTCTAAACCTTTAATTGTCGTTACAAATAATGATAGAAAACTAGACAAAAATAGGGAATAGATCGAGTCAAAATTGGAGCAAACCTGACAAAAAAGGCGCAATGCCCACCCTATCCAAAATAAGCCCACCCGGATATTGTTTAAAGATATTGTTCTCGTCTTTGCTTCATTGCTCGTCTGGGCTTGTTAAGTGCCCACAAGAGCACTTCTCTATTTTCTAAAAGAGAATTTCCAGACAAATCTAACAATTTTACTATGCCTAAACGTTATATTTTTTAAAAGTTCTCACCTCTTAACGTTAGATTCAATTTTCTCCATTTTGTGGGCCCCCACTAAGTAATTAATTTAGCTCCTTCCCGCTTTAAATAACGAAATCCCTAATTTACTGAAAATACACCTTGTTCTTCAATTTAAGGAGAAGTTAGAAGATATTTTGGAGAGATTTTAGAGCAAACTACCTTCAAGCCAACATCAATCACCAAATTTAAGTACTTTGACAAGTTAAAGCTAGAAATTAGGGTTTTTTTAGACATTCCAAATTATAGGGTTTGCTTGTGGTAATTAGGGGAAATTTATTTTTGTAACAGTTTAATTCCATAATTGATGCTGAATTTTACAATAGGACAATCATAATCACTAAGCTATTACTAATTGAAAATTAATATTGTTAATATATGACTAAAAAAGGTAATAAAGTTGTGACTAAGTGTCATTGTGGGTTGCAAGTAGCAAGAAGACAATCATGGATAGAAAAGAATCCTCGGAGGATGTTTGATGCTTGCAATCTATATGATGAAGCGACTGATTGGAGGGGGTGCACCTTTTTAGGTGGGTTGACAAGATCGAACATGGAGGAATGGCAGAGGGTGGTCATCAACAAATTCATTTGGCAAAAGAGAGTGTCTGAATCAAGTGCTTGACTTAGAAGGGCAAAGGAGATGCTTGTTCATTGAGAATGAAACTTTGAAGCTGCAGTTTAAGGTTATGAAGAATGAATTAAGGAAGAATGCTAAGGGGTCAAAGAACAAAGAAAAATGGATTTGGTTTACAGTGTTGAAAGGGAAGACAAATTGATAGAGAGAGTGAGATCGAGAGTGAAGGTCGAAGAGATAGAAGGAAGAAATGATAGGGTAAAGATAAAAGGAGCTTATTTAGTTACTAAGTGGGACCCACAAACGGAGAAAATTGGAATTCACCGTTAAGTGTTGTAATTTTTAAGAAAATTACAGCGCTTAGGTGGTATTTTAAAAAAATAAAAGGTGGTAAGTTTGAAAAAGTTGTAAATATAAAAGGTATTCTAAAAAAGTTATTATGCATAATAGATGCCTTTTCAACAAGATAGCCAAAACCAATGACAAAATAACTACTTCAGGTTGTTAAATATTTTTCATTTTAGTTGAAGTCCTTTATTATATATGACAATAGTTGTTTGATGATGTGTAACAACCTAAGTCGGGCAAAAAGTTGGCAATAAAATCAAAGATCCACTTATATAGTTATGTTCGTACAACCAATAGTTAATAATAAAATACCTAAATTGCTAACAGAGTAGTAAATCGCTACTAAAATCACTTATTCTTTCAAACAAACCTTTTTTGTCCATTTTTGTTCTCCACAAAAAAATCATTTAATTTTCAACAAATTTCATTCATCATACACATAACTCATAAGTGCTATGAATTTAATATTATTTCTTCTACAAAATTTGTAGAGCACATATATGAAATATGGAACGCATGGTGGATTAGCAAGGAGTAGAAAACAATTGCCCAATCTATTAAATCATTTTAGGAAAGACTTCTTGCTTAGGTCTTTCCTTACTCATATATCTACTCCATCAATTGAGATTGAAATTTTCCTATATTTATTGTCATACTTTATACATAATTTCATGCCTTTTCTCCTTGACCCCTCCTTTTTATTCAATTCATCTTTATGCCATTATAAATAAACCAAAGCTATCCAAATACTCCAAACACAACCCATACTCTCTTTCACTTCCTCCTCCCTCTTTATTACTTTCTGATATCTTCCCTTTAAAGCATACCTATTTTTTTCTTAAAAGAAAATAGAAAATTAAGTAAAAATGGGAACAACATCAGAATCAAATATCAAGATTATAGTTGAGAGAAACCCCTCAGAAGCTCGTTTATCTGAACTGGGTATCAAGTCCTGGCCTAAGTATGTATACTTTCTTTTGTCTTTTCAAGCTCTCTTGTATTACTTAAATTTTTGCTTCTTGTCTGAATATGTTAAGGGTTAGAAGCTTAGAACACTTATATTTGAAATCTTAACTTTGTGGGTTCGGCTATCACTTTTAGAGTAGTTTTTGAAGGTTTGACTAAGTTGGAACTCTATAAATAGTTTTTTTTAGAAAGTAGTAATATCTAACCAAGTAGTGTTAAAACTAAATTTTTAGTTGTTGAGTAGGGTTTAGATAAAAGAAAATAAATAGAAGGTTTATTATTAATAACTCATAGTGGCTAGTTTATACTGTGTATTACACGTGTTATTATCTTAAAAGTTATATTGACAACTAAGTTCTAGCGAGTACATCTACTTCTAAACATACAACGAACAACCACCACAACAATTACTTTTGTCGACCAGAGTTTACATGTACTAAAATATATTTTGTTTCGAACAATTTTGATAGTTGTTTAGACTTTTTACTAAGGGTGAAGTTATTATGTTTGGAAATTATTCATGTTTTTTTCTAATCACTAAAAGATTTGCAGATGGGGTTGTCCACCAGGGAAAATAACATTGAAATATGATGCAACAGAAACATGTTATTTTGTGAAGGGGAAAGTAAAGGCATACTCAAAAGGGTCAACAAGTGATGAAGGAGTAGAGTTTGGAGCAGGAAATATTGTGATATTTCCCAAGGGACTTAGTTGCATCTGGGATGTTTCTGTTGCTGTTGATAAATATTACAAGTTTGAACCTCCTTCATGCTAACATTAATCATCCTTTTATTTTATTTTTGTTGCTGAAAGTATTTTTATTTTTCTTACTTTCTTGGATCTTAATTAGTAGTACCTCTAGTATTTCTGTGCTCCAGGAATCTTGGAAATATTGCACAACTAATGAGTTTGAAAGATCGTATTTTTTTTAGTGTTTTTACTTATGTGAAGAGTTCAGTTTGTAGAAGTGATCAAATCCAGAAATATTTGTAGCATTTATATGGAGTATGATACCTTGTTTAGCTCAGAAATCAAACTTAAAGAGCATTTTCTTTTCTACTATCATATGTGACTTTATTGTATAGTTCCTTCATTGCGAAAAAAAATTGACAAGAGGAGATTTGTGAATTGACATACATAGAGTAAGATTACACAAGAAAATGTTGACAAGAATAATTTCATGTTTGGATCATGAAACAATAATAAAAAATCTAAAAAATCTTTGAATACTGTCATATAGGTTAACTTTTCATTAGTTTTTCGTCACTTAAATCTTTTGGAAAAAGTATTTCTTCCCTACCGAATACCGATCACTCCTTACACCATAGAAAAAGATTTTGCAAGAATATGTAATATTTGAAAATTAACATAAAAGTTAATTAGGTTTATCGTAGATCACTCATATGATAACAAGTTTAAAATTATTTTGAGAAATGTTCAAACTTTATGTAATCGTATTTGTTTTATATCGTCATGTTCTCATATAATCTTTGATTATTCCATACAATTAGTCAAACTATGATAACTTTTAGGGTATATTTGTATCTTTTCCAATAAAATTTATAATATCAGATTATTTGTACGCAAATCTTCACCCCGCAATAAATAGAAGTATTAATTAACTTACCAACTCCAATCCAATCCAATCCTAACGATACTTTGTTGCAATATTCAAGAATATGACATGTATGAAATCTTTAAAACTCAATGGTAATTGGCAAGAAGTTGTATGATAGGAGGGAGAAAGGAGATGTGGATAGAATAGAATCAATAGATGCATGAGTCAAAGAAGGTTACTAGAAAAAGGCAAAAAATTGCATGTCGAGTCCAACCACAAAGTGAACACCTTTATGAATGAAACTCACTTTTCAAATTAAATTGAAGGACTTTAGGGTTTGACTGGTCAGCTCAACAGATCTTCATTCATGACCTTCTCGTATTCTCTTGGCTACTGCCCCCCATGATGTATGTAGTACTTCTATAAGATAAGATCAATCTAAAGTTCTAAGTAACTCCTCTGCTTTCCTACGTTTGTCATCTGTGCATGGCACGTGAAACCCACTTTTTAGGATTTAGGGATGTCAATAAGTAAGATGTATTGGTTCGGATAATAAAAGAGATTATGCATCAATCATTATTCATTTAAGGTATATCATATTCATTTGAGGTGTACGGTGTACCATAAGCATGGCACACCTACTACTATTTGAGTAATTTTTTTTTTGAGATGTACCATACTCCCAAGATAATTCAAGAAAAAAAAAAATATTAGAAGTACCATGCTCATGTTTTACCCGTGTGCATAATAAAAATTGTAATGTTTTTGTTTGTGTACTTCAACTTTTAGCTTATTTTATAAAAATAAGTTTAAATAAGTTAATATACGTCTCGATTAATTTTCAATAAGTTCGAATAAATTCGGATAAGTTTTAATAAGTTTTAATAAATTAAAATAATTTAGATATTTTAAAGTAAGTTGCAGAGAACATACCCTAGATAAGTTATTCCATTATCCATACCCGTATAAAATGAACTAGACATACACTCGATATTTTTCTTTTGGTGTTTGCACCCGGTTCACCCTTTGGGCTACAACCGGATTGAGAGCACGTTCGGGTGGTTAATTAGGTCCGTCCTACTAAAGCCAGTCTCCATCACCACTGGTCCAACACTTACTTGGTACATACACTCGATATATAGTTGTAGGGTCTAAACAATAAAAAGGTGTTTGTTTCCCATGGAATAATGGAAATGGAATCAAAAAAGGCTTACAGTGAGAATGGAAAGCAAAACCCTTACTTAAAAAATGATGTTTGCATGGGTTTTGTTTGTCCTTTATTCCTCCTCCTCCACCTCACTTCTTCGTGTTCAAAGGTGAATTCAAGATTTGAATTTTGGAGGGGCGCTAATAGCTACTTCCTTCGTTCCCAATAGTTATATTTCTCAAAGGGAAGAAATAAGGAGGATATTGAAAATAGTGGGTGGGTAGCAGAGAAAGTAAAAGAGAGAAAGTTGAAAAGGTAAAAAAAATTAGGGTAGGCGATGTTAAGTGGCTATCAATTAAATGGGTTGTGGGGATAAAGTTGTGGAAAGTGAGTAAAGAAGGGGTGACATTTTACGTAAAGTAGAAAAAAGTAAGAGTGTAACTAATAAGAAACAGGTGGTATAAAAAAGAAAAGTTTAACCATTAATTAGAAATGGTGGAATAATTAAGATTAACAAATTTGTGGTACAAATAAATTTTTAGTAGAAATGTATGTACTCAACTTTGTTGATTACAAACTTTCTTGTGTGTCGATCATGATTGTGCCTTATTGATTCTATGATGTTATGTTATTGGAGAGCAGTTCTTCAATGGAGTATTGCATACTACAGACTGATCATGAAGTTGATGATGCACCAATTATTAGGAACTAGGAAACTGTCTGGAGAGCTTATCTTATTTCGTATTGAATATTTAGTTATTTTATCTAGTAGGATTATATTTATTGCTTTGGTTTAAGTTTAATATTGGGATTTGTTTTAAGTATTGACTTTTATTTCTTTAAGTATTCAATAATAGGTTTGAAGTATTTTTATTTGATTCCGTTGCAAAATTTTGAGTAAGAACGTCACACGAGCGATAATACTTTGATATTTCTCTATTTTTTTTTGGAAATTTGGGTTTTTAGAAAGAGATCAATAACGAGGTGTTACAGACAATGGTAGAGCAAAGTTGAAGAGTGAAGAGCCAAAAAAATGCAACTAAGAACCTTATTACATCAAAGGGTTTTGAACTCCTTCTTCCCTCTAACCCTTTCCTAATACCATTCTCTTTACCTTATAGTAACCAAATGCCCCTTAGAGTTAAGTGTCGGGAAACATTACTAGGATTAGTAGTGGGCGAAATCATTATATATTAAATGAAGTATTAAGAGATTGATTATAAAAGAAAATTTGGCGGTGGATGTAGATCTCAGAGTTGAGACTGGACCACATTAAAAATGTTCTTGTCTCTTTTAGGTTATTGTTTCAAATCATTTGCTCTAAGTAATTCAATTATTGAAGTGCAAAAAAAAAACGTAGTTATAACATTAAGGGCATCGAGTATTTGTTCAAAGTTTGATTTTTCGAGAAAAATCGGTCACTCAATTTGATCTCTCTTTGAGTGTCACCCTACCCTCTAACAATTGGTATTAGCTATTCTCAATGGGCTAAACCCTTAATTTGTAGGAGATTTTTCGTGATAGATACTTAAAGTACCCGGTTTTCAATGGTGATCACTATTCTTGGCGAAAAATGAGTAAAAAAAAGAACAATTTTCTTGTGAATTAACCAAGTATATGTAGAAGAGTTGGGAGATTTTGATGCATTTCTTCCTTTCTTTACATAATCCTTATGTCATTCATTTACCTTTCCTCTCTTTGAATAAACATCCTCGGCAATTAAGTTGGATATAGCCGAATACTTGTATACTACTATGTTCAAATTTGTTTCTCATACTACATTTAGTTGTTCAATAATAGACTTGTAAACACGCGAGCTTCGTCAGGTTTGTAATAGTTATATATGCACTATTAAATGAACAATGCATATAACAATGGCAAGAATAGTAAATAACTAAACAAATTTATTTAGACATATACATATATACAATTAAATAAAATCTTATACTACTCTCTTTCTTTTATTTTACCTTATTTGTTTCATATACTACTTTACTTTGAATATATACTATTTGTTATTAACTTATAAAGATACTACCTTATCCATTGAATTACTTTAATCTTCATTTATACAACTTTACCGATAACTACACGTATGACCCCCAACCCTGATTAAGTAACTTTTACCACTTTGCTCAACTTATAAACACCCTCACACGAGAGAAGGATAAAGAAAAGACATGTCAAATAATAAAACTAACAAGCACCCCTAGTGCATTAGATAAGGTAGTTAAGAATGGAAATTATAAATTAACATAAATAATAATTACACCGCTTCATCTGTGATTTTGACCTATATTCAATATTAGTACCATATTGAAAAAATGTATCAAAGACTTCCTCCGTATATTTGTAAGTGCAATATTTCACTTTTCACACTTGTCGAGATACATTTTGTATCGTTTTTATCTTTATTTATGCATTTATAAAAATTATGAAAACAAAATATTAATACTGTTTATATCAAGACGAATCAAATAAAATCTGAAAAGACTATTTTTTATGCATAAATCACAAAGTCAAATTATAATGAACGAATAGTACAAAGTCAATATATGACGCTTAAATAAGAACAAGGGATGAAGTATTAATTAACGCTCGGGACGTCCCTCACCAACATCTATAATAAAAATAGGAAACATAGAAAGTTTAGAAATGAAGTACTAGTCTCTAGAGGACGGCCCTATTTCTATCGGATAGATAGGAAATTTGGCATCTATCAATTTATTCGTAGTATATTTATAGCTATATCTAATATATTTTATAAATAATATAGTACATTTAACAAAAGTTTAATGTAATATATTTTCTTAATAAATTTAGAACTAAGTGAATTTGTAGTATATATATAGAAAATATAATATACTTGTAGAAAATCGTTGTATATTTATATATGTTTAGTTCACATCTATCACATTATTCACATATGAACTAAGCTTTACCAAGTAAGTGTTGGTCCAGTGATGATGGGGACTGACTTTGGTAGGACGGACTCGTGTTCGAATCCCCGCAACATGCTTGGGATAGGAATGAAACCTAACCACCTGAAATTTGGCCTCAATCCGAATGTAGCCCGAAGGGTGAACCGGGTGCAAACACAAAAAAAAAAAAAACAAAAAAAAACATATGAACTTAGCTTTTCCCCTAGTCTCTAACCCTAACATTCGTTTGAAATTTTCATCTCTCTGCACTCATCCAATCTAGCCTTTTATAACATTGACAATTCACCTCACAAAAGTTCGAATTTGAGAAGCAGACAAGATGAGTAAGGATTGAAGCAAAGATTTGCGACGAATTTCTTCGTTACTGACACAGAAACTTGGATCTTCCAATTTCTTTTACACATCATTGATCAAAATTCCAGAATTTGTTCGTCAATCATACATATTTTATCACTGGTGAGCTCAAAACAATTCAGATTGTCCAGGATTGAGTTGTAACAACAATGGCGGATGCACCTCCGAAGCAGGTAGCAATGGCGATGGATAGATTAGGGCAAGCCTCCCGCCTTATCGCCGACATTAGGATTGGCGCTGATCGTCTACTTGAGGCGTTGTTTGTGTCAGCTGAGTGTCATCAGCCTTCTAAAACCTTGAACTTCATTCGTAAAGAGGAATCCGCCATGCGCCATCACCTACAAGATCTTCGTGATATTGGTTTGTCATCTATTTTCTCTTTGTTTTTTGGTGTACAATTTACTTTTAAATGCATTGTTAATCTTGTTATGCAATTGTGTAATCTGTGGTAAAATTACATTACTTATTTGCTCTCTATTGATTGTCAATTTTTTGAGATTGGAGACATTAATATACTTTAGTGGTACTCGTAATGATTGGTAGCGTCGTAGCGAGCGACTTTTCTTGGAGTAATGTTAGCATTTGATCATCTGTAGTGAAGTGGTTTGATTTGAATTAGTGGGACAACCAAATACTACATGTTAATAGAGGGAATTGTCTAGGCATACATATCACATCCGTATGTTAATGAGCCGAGCCTGCTCAGGCTCTGCTCTGTCACAGTTCGGCCAGTGCTCGGCTCGAATTCGGTTTCCGCTCGAGAGTTAGCGAGCGGATACACGAGCTAGGATAAGTCGGCTCGAAAAGTTCGCGAGCGGCTCGAAATAAATTTAATATTTAAATAATATTATTTATGTTTTAAAATATAAAAAATATCCAAAAAAAAACTATATTAAAGAAAGAAAGAAAATGCCGTGGTAGTGTGGTACTAAGTTACTAACTAGTAATACTAAGAAAAAAATCCACAATTTTGCTTACAAGTTATTCCATATGAATGACCAGGAACACTAGTTTATAATGAGCTCGAACTCGAGCCTTAAATGAGCTCAAACTGAGCCCCTACAAACGAGCTCAAACTGAGCCTCTACAAACGAGCTGAGCCGAGCTGATTTTTTAAGGCTCGACGAGCCACGACCTCGAGCCAAGCCTCGAACTCAAGCTCACGAGCTCGAGCCGAGCCTACCACTATTCGGGGCGGGGCTCGGCTCGGCTCATTAACAGCCCTACGTATAATGATAAGCATGAAAGGCAATGCATTATTTTGTTTTATCTTAATGTATATTTTCCTAAAATAGCCGTTTTTCATATTTTTAACTCGTATGTAATTTTTGGGGGATATTTGGTTGGAAGAGGGGAAAGGAATAAAGAAAGGTGAGAACCCCCCCGTTATACTACATGTTTGCTTTCATAGGGAAAAAGGGTTACAAAATTCGTCCCCCTTCCTCCCTCTTCCCGTCTCTTCCTCTCTCTCGCAACAAGCAAGTTAACCAATGTAAGTGACACCAAGAAGCACCCCCCTTGCATTGGTGTTTCTCTTTCTCTCTCTCTTTAATCTAAGTCAAAGGCGAGGAAATGGGTTTTAGGATTGTTGTATTGGCGGGGATGGTGATGGTCTTTCAGGTGGTTGTAAATAGGGGTGGTTGTGGGAGGGGAGGGGGGTGAGATGGGTGATTGAAGGGGGTTTCCCTTTATCCTTTTTCTGCGTGGAGAGGGTGAAGGTGGGAAGGGGGAAACACAATCCCCCAACCAAACAACTTAAGGGAATAAAATCAACCCACTCCATCGGCGTTAGTTGTAGTCTCCCCAACTAAAGTCCCCTTAATATTGTGTAGGAGACTCTTAAAAGAAGCAAGTGTAACAACTAATAAAATTCGAACGAAGTATATAAACTAAAAGTTTCATGTTTATAAGATAAGGGGTCGATTAGTTGATTAAGGGTTCGTTCTTTTCTCCTTATATTCCCGTAATTTGAACTTTTCTAATCTATTTCTTATTCATGAGATCCTAGTCAAACTTTTAATTGAATTTGATTTACCCTTTTTAGATATTATTTATTTGTATTTGGTAGCCCCTACATGAATTCTTTAGAACATGTTGTCGCTCATTTGAACTTAAATGAACTTATCCTCCCTTATCTTAACCTAGACAAACTTATTGGCCTTTTCGTAAAACTTAAGTTATAAGATGAAAAGAACAAATCCAATGTGACTTGTTCTTTTACCTAAATTCACAAAATTTGAAATTATTGGGCCGTATCTTAGCTTATACTTCCAACATTCTTTTCATATTGAAACATAAGGATTTTTACACTATTCACACACTATTCTTTTACCATCTTTCAACCATCTTTTGTGATCTTTCGTAAGGACAATATAGTCATGTGGGGTTTTCTTAGATACGTCTAATTTAACCAACGGTAATTAAAGATATTAATGGTAAAAGTTGTACATTGACAAGTATGAAAACTCATATGTCGCAATAGAAAAAGAACAGGAACCTAATGGTCCTTATTTGAACTTTTTGAAGGTGAAAAAGAAATTTGTTTATTTTCCGTCTTCCTTTAGTGAGTAGAAAGAAGCACATCTTACCAAAAATAAATGTTCTAATCGAGCAAGACTTAAAAACATAGTTATGTTAAGCACCTGACGACATTGTACGACATGTTCCATTATCCCTTTTGTTCCTTCTAGATTCTATAATCCAAAGATAGTTGGAGTCCTTATATTGGTATGGCATTTGTCTCTTGGAGAGATCTTTTCTGAAATGAAGTTGCCAAAAGTCCAGGTTTCTCCTTTCACTTTGCTGCACACACTTTCAAAGCTGGAGGTGACCTCGGCCTCTACTCCCGACCAAATGATGTCTAATTACTTTCACTGAACTTTGCTTATACCCACAAGGCCCTTAATGAGGGACATATGATATTAAGGAATATTGGAAAGACAAGGCTGACTAAGCTAACTTGGATTTATGTTTTGTACTAGATATTGTTGACATTCTTAGTACATGCAGCCATGAATGGTGTTGTTGTGGCTTTCACCTATATTTTCATATTGACTTTCTTGTGAAATCATTTGTTTGAGGATGAACATTATTTAAGCTTCACACAACAATGAAAAAATATTGTTCCATCAAGATTTAGGATGGGAATGGGTCCTATTATAAACGGAATTTTTTTTGATATTTCAGGATGCAAAATTTTGTTTGTACATCACATTCTGAAGATCATCCCATATACATTATACTCTGCTGATTGGTCTTGCTTTTATGGTAGGAAAGCAGCTTGAATCTTCTGGAGTTCTCAATGAAGCACTTAGATCACGGAGCAACTCTTGGGGATTGCACATGCCTTTAGTTTGCCCAGATGGTGCTGTTGTTGCGTATGCCTGGAAGCGTCAACTTGCTGGCCAGGCTGGTGCTTCTGCAGTTGACAGGACTAGGTGAGATAAGAAATCAAGCTAGCAATCCAAATTATTCATTTTTGACTTGTTTCATACATTTTTTCTGCGTAATTCAAGGATCTGGCTGTTTAGATATTACTTATGAGCATAAGGTTTCATGTCTCATTTGCCTCACATTTGTGTATGTAAATGTTATGACGCAAATGTCACATTTTAAGCTTGTGATATGGGACTTTCGAGGTTGTAAGGGGAAGGGAGCTTGTGTTTTGGCCTTTTGGGAGAATAGTTTCTAGAAGCATTTCAGTGGGGGTGGGTTGAGTGGTGCCTTGCTAAAAATTTCACTTTCTGCCCTCACAAAGTGGTAAAAAATGATCTGTGGAAGTCCAAGAAACTTTTCTTACGATTGCCCTCTCTTAGAGCTGAATTGGGGCTAGGATGGTAGAGATCAGGGAACATGGGTTTGTACTGATTCTTGTGTAATCTAGCATCCTTCTTCCATTTTGTTCCTTTTCTTTTTGATTTGGTATGCACTTGTGGTTTTCTCCTTAAAATTTTCCTTTAGTTGTATTTCTTCTTATCTAAAATTACTGACGACTTTTGGCAAATATTCTGGAAGGAGCTGGAGTCATGCCACTTTGGGATATTCCCTGATTTTGGGCAAGTAGATTTATATCTCATTTGCGATTGAGTTATCGTCCTCTTCTTTTTCTTGGACAAGGTTATCAATTCAACTCTTGAAGATTGTTCAGCTCTTTTAATATAGTCATGACTCGTGAACACGACTGAGCTCTGTTGCTGCCTGTATGAGTGAAAGGGGCCAAGGGGGTTGTTGGTTGCTGTTGCTGCTAATAGATTTTGAGTAATATGGAACTGGAGTATTTAAATTTCATTTGTGCTAAGTCTTCCTGTAACTCTTAAATTTGTTTCATTGGCTTAATTATTTTGTTGCCAGTGTACTCTATATATGCATGATGAAACTATTGCACCTTTTATTTTATCTTGCTTGTCATTTTCCTTGCTGTGTTGGTTCTCTCACCTAATGTTAATCTCATCTTGCCTTAAACACAACCATCAATGCAAGTGATGAGGTGCGTTGAAACCTCAAACATTTACTTCTTAATCCTCATGATGAGGAAGCCTGGTTTTGCAGTGAAGCATATTGTTACTTGTATGTTTCGTACTTGCCAAATTAAAATTTTCTTCTGAAATTGTAGTGTCAGAGGAAGTTATATAGCTCCAAAGGGGCATTTGACTTATTTTGGCGAAGACAAAAGGCTGGATCATTTTGTGGTGGTAATGGACAGAAGGATGAGGAAATAATTGGAAGAAGTTAGAATATGGAACAGAGGGTGACTTGGAGGGAGGAATGTGAGAATGAGGGGGAAATTGATGTCAATGTCGATGATGGCATCATGTAGCTGGCAGATGATCTTTGGTATTGAGATATATTATGTTCCTTCTAGTACTTGGCACATCCTCCACACTGATCAACACTCGATCTTATTGATATAATTTCCCTTTGCTACTGCAGGGCTAAGGTTGTATATGTAGGCCCTTAATCCCAAGAACATGCTGTAGATGAGAGCTTGGAGGGGACACTAGGCAGGCAATATGTTAGGAAATGCCGTAATGGCCAATTTCGTATACCAATCACGTTAATATTGAAAATCCTTGAATCTAGCGCCTCGAGTGACCTACCACTGGGCTTCCTTGCCCCTTGTTGGGGTTTGGGGGGCAACACTCATATGCCTTTTCTAAAGCTTGCTGCAAAACAATTATGTGCCTTGAGTACTTTGTTATCTTGCTGCCAGAGTTTACTAAATTATGATGAATTTTACTCCATCACGTATTCATCCTGCTGGATTGGTAATGAGTCATGTTTCTTCAACTTGCAGGCTAGCTCTAAATTCCTTTACCGATCAAAAGCGGAGATTTTTTCCTCATCTAGATTGTGAATCAGTTTCAAAGAAACAATGTGTTTCACAAGAATCTTCGGTTGACAACCCAGAAGAAGCCACTGATTACAGAATACTAACTAATACCCTACAGTGTTTGGAGAAAGAAGCTCCGAACGTGAAAATTCTCACATATGAAAGGTTGGGATGGTTGAAGAGAGCTTCTAAACTGCCTGCCTCAGAAAACGAGGATTCCTTTGATGTGTCAATGGCGCAAGCTTACCATGGTTCAAGTAGTTTAAGATCAGGAGCTCAGAAGGTCCCTTCTGATAAAGTTGCTGTGATTGAATTATCTATTCCTTCTGTCTGTAGAGCTGTTGTGTCCCTTCACCCTATTGGTTCCACAGATCCTGATGCTGTGGCTTTTTTTTCACCAGATGAGGTAGTTAGCTTTTCTATGGAGGATTCACGTTTCTATATGCAATATGGTATTCGTTTCTGGTGCATGCATGACACATGGTTTCACTCCTGAAATTGGGGGACCAGTTAAGTATTTAAGTAAGGTTCATCAGTGACAGATTTCCATTTTAGATGAGGATAGGATATAAATTTGGGTAAAGCTACGCAAATGGATTTCGAATAGGTGTCTTTGTTAAGAAAAAGTAAGCACATTATGTTATAGGGAGTTAGATTGTTAGAATATTCTGTCCTTTCATCAGGATTCAATTGTCACATTGCAAGTTACAGAGATAGTGACAAATATTGCTGTATGGAGTAAAATTTAAAACTTCCTAGGTTCAGGAAGCTATATGTGCTGAGATTTGGTGCCATTCACACTCAGTCAGTATATGATATCTTTACTATATGAGATGATTATGAATTTTCTGACCTTATTTGACAATTCATCCTTGAACTTTCGGTTCCTGGTAGCTGGTGCTTGAACTGATACTAGTGTATATATGATGTGTTTTAGTTGTTTCTGCTTTATCCATTCATGTTCCCTCTTAGAATATTTAGCCTTCTCAGACCTTGTCTGCTTTCCATATTGCAGGGAGGAAGCCATGTGCATGCAAGGGGTTCGTCGGTTTATAATGTATTTAGGCATATTACGGTAAATTATCTTCTGTTCAGTTGACTTCAGTGTTGCTATGTGAACATTTATCATAGACGGAACTTTCAATTTGCCTGTTTGCAGGAATTCTCTAATATAGCTCTGCAGTATTTCCTTGGAAACAAATCAGAGATGGCTCTGTACCTTCTTCTGGTACAGTTCACTTATTATTTACCGAGTACACTGTAATCCGCCTATGTTCATCAGTGGATTTTTTTTTTTTCAAGTTTACTAATTATGATACATATGCTTCTGAAGCATTGGATTAGCAGCTATCAGAGCCTATTTACACAAGCATGCAGGTGACAATGTGTACAATAGTTGATATTTGTTGTATATGCCTCCCCACTTTGTCTAACTTGTATTATTGTTTGTGGTATATAGCAAATGTGGGCGAATTCTCTCAATGGATAGACAATCAGCATTGTTCTTGCCTCCTGTTCATCGCCCCTACCGAAACTTGCTTGCTGCCAACTTTGCGTCAAGCCTGCCAAAGGATCAGAGTTTAAAGGCTGGGCAAGCGTATCATGTCAACTGCTCACCACCAGATGTTTAGTGTTTCCTTTTTTATGCAACTGTTTTCCAGGTTAGAATGCAAGTCCTTCAAAAGTAGTACTATCTCAACATTGAATTGTAATGACTAAAAATGAGAAATAAAAGACAGAATGGCCTATGCTCATCCTTTTGAATCCAAATCCAGGACATAAAGGAAGTGTTGCACATTTTGTTATAGATTGTGCTACTGAAAGGAGGACGTTTTTCAAGGATTTGTATTGGATTTTGCTCGGAATTTTCATGAAAATTTGGTATCTTATCCATGAATTGGTGATTGAATGGTTTGAAACATTTGCTATCGCATCAGTTCAGCTTTATAATTAACCTACAGACTGTAGGGAGTAGAAAGTGTGTAGACTTTTTTAGCTTTTCCAAGCTGTTGACATTTCTAGTCAGCCATGTGATGGATCCCTGGATGGAATAGATCGCCTTTTACTTAATAATCAGTGAAGATTTATATTTTCTTATTGTGAAAAACTGAATCCAATGTTAATCTCAGCTTCAGTGCAATATGCTACTTATCTATTGACCTTACCCTAAATTTGCATGATTAAATGTATATATATATAAATATGAATTCAACCATACTGCTGTAGGCACTAATGCGTCTGTTTACTTTGTCAGATGCATGTAGGCCTAATGATCCATACAGCCAGCTCTGAGTATCAGATCCTTTTAATTGAAGGCGCTCTTGAATTGTGGGCTGCTCTGGGTCCTGCTGGAGGTAGCTGACCCTTGAAGCTATACGTATTAATGTTACTCAGACTCGGCTACAAGTGTACACTTAGATACTTGTCTGAGTGCTGGACTTGGCTACTTCGTAGAAATGTCAGGCTGGTTTAAAATGAATTATCAAGTGTCATGTCGTGCCAGACACAGCACAAGTCTGATACAAGTGCATAAGAAAATTAGAAGAATCAGGTTAATGTAGGTCGTGTATATATTCCATCAGAAGATCGTGATCCTTGTTTCTGTTCCCGGTGAGTTTGATCATGCCAACCTTAGCCATGCATCTGTTCTTTATGGTCATATCAAATGGGTGCAAGGAAAGTTTTACCGTGTCTTGTGCAGTTTGTATGCCTGGATATGATGAGCTGCTTCACTGTGCAAGTGGATTTGCTTCTTCCGTGTAGGCACATTTTGTTTGCTGTGGACCATGAATAGGTGTTGGTTCTTTAGCATTTAGTGTGTAGTTTCAATGTTTCCAATTTTGCTCAAGCTGCGAGTAACGAGGATATAATGTGTTGTAATTCGTCCTAGTTACAAGATGTTTGGCGATTGTTGCTTCATCTGGGGCAAGCCTCTCTCAGGGGCCCAAACTCAAAAATCTTTTCCTGCTACCAAGTCCTTTTTGATGGTATCAGCTAAAACTCCCAAAAGAAGCATGCACAACAGCACAAGTATAACACGCAAGAAAGGTTGATAACAAACTAGATTTCCAATTTGTTTCTACCATGATGCATGACGCGTTTAGCGAATCTAAGGAAGTTTGTACTCTCTAATTTCTACCATGGTATCACTTGACTAACTAAAGAACTAAGTGGTCTAAGTCTATTTAATTTAGTTTAGGGCCTGTTTGGTGGCGCTTCTACTTTGTAGTGTTTGATTTTTAGACTTCAACGCCATATGATATAGATTGTTTCAAAACTTCAGATTAGATATATTGGTACTAAATAATTATTACTCTTCAGTGCCCCCTCTTCTCTCTTTTCTCCCTAAAAACAAACCTAGGCTTTACAAAAATCTAGGGACTGTTGTTGATGGTAATCCCCAATTTCAATTTTAATTCTAATTTTAATATGAATAGTCTTGCGATGTTGGTTAATAAAGTTTGTTTCTGCTTTTGCGGGAGATTTTAGTCCCATCTTTATGATGTAGTTAGTTCTCACTCTAAGTGAATTACACCCATGGTGGATTCTCAATAATTTAGAGGATGATGGAATTCATTCATAAAGGTTCGTTGTCTGACTTTGATATTATCGGTTATTCGCTAGCAGTCTACCAAGTCAAATTAAGATAGTTCTTCGTAACACTTTCTTAACAATGATTGGATGGAGGGTATACTACGTTGTTAGATTGAGTTCATCAACTTCATAGTTTTTAGGAAGAACAATTGTATTCAATATGATATCTATTGGAAATTTTGTATGTCTTATAATTAGTGAAAATCTTCTTTTTAACAACAGAAAAAGATATATTGGTATGGTTCATATATGTTTAAACAGTTGAAGAATCTCGTCTTTCCTTTCACAGGCAAGCTGGGTTGTCTTAATTCAAAACAACCTCAAAGTTGTCCCCTTATATACCATAGCAACATCAATTCTTTCTTGCTCCCTAACTAGAAAATTATTTGTCATCAATTGAGACTTCTTTTGGAACAACATCAATTCTAATTTCTAAAGGAATACCTTTCATTTCTTGGGACAAGATTTGTCTAAGCATTAGGTGGTCTAGGCGCCAGAAAAAACAAAGCATATGAACCAAGGAATGTTTTTTAAATAAGGATGGAAATTTTTTTTCTGATCCCAACAAAATTTGGGTTTCCACAACTCTTCAAAATACCTAAAATATACATCATTTTATGAGTACAAGGCCAAGCCCATTGATTCCTCAATTTGGAAGGCTATCCTCCAAACTCGAGATCTTAATCGACAATATATCCTCTAAAAATCAGCTCTCGTACATTTATGGCTTGATAATTGATGTTGACCAAGTAGGTTTATTGAAAATCCTAGAAATGACCTTTCTACTATTTATAAGCTCTTTCTCAAAGTTCATCAAGTTATCAGTCCTACTATGAATTAAAGGAAAAATTGATAAGAATAATCCGACCTTTGGCCGATCTTCCATCAGTGGTACCACCTTCATTTAATCCAGGTATAATCCCACCTTTGACATCAATATTCTCTGAATGGTACGTTACCTGTTGGTAACCTGTTGCAACAGGTTACTTTGTAGCCGTTAGCTGTTCTTTATTTTAGCTTTAATTTTTTTAATCTTCTCCCTCCTTATTAACTGCCACTCACTCATCTCTTTCACCCTCTTCCTCCTTCATCCTCTCTCTTCCTCACACTCTGCTTCTCACGCTTTTTCCATTTTTTTTCTTCAAATCTCTTCTTCCTCTTTTCTTGTAGCCATGGCAGGAGGTTCAATGAGTGGTTCATCCTCTCAATCTTCCCGCAAAAAAATAGTATTGTGTAATCATGGAGCAAGTGCTATTGTACTTACTTGTAAGAAGCAAGGTCCAAATTTTGGGAGGAAATTTTATCGATGCTCGGAATGGAATGTAAGTAGTGTTACATATTGAGAAATTAATTTCATGATTATTGTTAAACTTCCATTTCCTGCTTTAATTTCCTGATTTTTGTTGGTTTAACCTCCAATTTTTTTTCTCTGTTATTTAGGGGGAGAAAGATTGCCATTTTTTCAAGTGGGTTCGTGATATGGCTGAGGAGGAGGATATTTCCAGTGAGATAAGGGATTTGCAATTCAAAATCTTGGACAGAGACACAACCATTATTGAGCTTGAAGTTGAGAAGAAGTTTTTGGAAGATAAACTAATCAAAATGAAGAAGGAAAAACATGAGCTTGAAGTGGGAAACAAAAGATTATCATCCAACATTCGTCTATTACGTGTTCGACCGATGTTAGATAATAATAGGGAGAAAGCTTTTCAAATGGCTATGGTTATGTCTTGGATTTTGTTTGGTATTATTATCTACATGTTGAAGTGAATTGATGTAGGTGCTATTTTATAGTTTGGAATGTACTATACGGTTTTTTATGAATTATATTATTTGAAAGTACTAATGTATGAACGTGTTCGGGTTCGATGATCTAAATAAAATTGCTATTAAGGAATAATATTAACAACAATTGGGAAATGCAACGCACAAATGTTTGAAGTTGACAATTTCCTACACATAATACAAAACGAACACCATTGTATTGTGTTCAACGGTTTACAAAAGGCACCAAGTTGTTCAACACGCATAAGAACCATAATCTATTACAAAACATTGATCCAATGTTCAACAATATAACACAAACCATAATCTTATAAAAAACGGCCAAATTGTTTGATGAGATCCTACACAAAGTACTACTCTAAAATTCGTTGTTACATAGAGAAATTCTGATTTGCCACGGAAGTAGTCGATGTTGATGCTTGACTTGAAATAATTCGCGGACCACGTGAACCGGGTTTCTGTTAAGCCAATATAATGGATAAGTTAGTATATTGAAGTTTAACATAATGATAATTAGGAGGCAAAAAAATTTCGTAATAACATACATTGGTGATGGTTGATCCATCATTCATTATCAAGACACCAAATCCAGTTGGAATCTGTTAAGAAGGAAAACAATCGTAAATCAATGTTCGTTAAAAAATTGAAACCAAACCATAACAAGTAAAAAAACTTAAATTGTTCCTTCCTCTTCCTCTTCCTCGACCTCGACTTCGACCTCGACCTCGACCCGTTGCAGCAGCAGCACTGGCAACACCTTCAGCACCACCACCAGCAGCACCCCTATCACAAGCAGCAGCACCCCTACCACCAGCAGCAACACCCCTACCACCAGCAGCAGCACCCCTACCACCACCTCCTCTACCTCTGCCACCCCTTGATCCTCTACCTCCTCTGATCATTCTGCCACCCCTTCCAAGTGTGGTGGGTTGTGCAGATGCTGTGAAGTGGCTGGCTTGTGCTTGTTCAGTGGTTGTTTGTTGTTGTTGAGAATCAGCCCTAGGCCTTCCCCTTGGTCTCTTGCTCTGACTTGCACCCTCACTGACAGCAGAATCTCTATTTGGACACCTCCTTTTATTATGGCCCTTAGTTTTACATATGGTACATGTCATCTCAATACCATGCCTACTCATCTTCCCAGAGTATTTAGGATCTTCAAATGGGTCCTTTATTCTGTTTTTCCTAGGCCTACCAGGTCCAATTTTTATAGGGGAGGGTCTAGTGGAAGTGAAACCCTTGGCCAATGTCTCTCACCCTCACATGGTGGAATGGACCCTGCATAGGCCTTCAAATACACATCTCTTTTATAGCATTCATGGACAAAATCCTCTGCTTCTTTATGACAGAAAAAAATAGCAGCAACAACATGACAGCAAGGGTAACCACACATATCCCATCTCCTACATGTGCATGTTCTAGCCTCTAAATCAACTGTTAAACTGTCCAGTTGGTGGTTCACTTGGAATAGTGTGTCAGTAGATGGTAGCACATCACAAAAAGCAGCCTTGATTTTTTCCTTTTCAAGCTTTGTTTTGATCCTAGGGCAAATGAGGGAAGCAGACTTCTCCATTTCTTGCTTTTTTTTAATCAATCTTTGCATCAAAGATGCCCTAATATCCTCTAGCATATAGATGACATGTTTTGTCCTAGCATTTATGATCCAACCATTGAAAGTTTCTGCTAGATTGCTAGTAACTATGTCAGCTTTGGTGCTAGTGATCATAAATGCCCTACAAAACACTCTTGGATTGTATGCTTTGAAACTCTATGCAGCTTCATCACTCACTTTGGCTAGATTATCTAATGCATCATTAAAATCTGCCTCATTGTATGCCTTTACTATACTCCAAAACAACAATTTCATCTCATCCCCCCTATAACTCTTATGCCACAGAGCAAAAATATGCCTAGCACAATGCCTATGTTCAGCTTTGGGGAACACTAATGCAACACCATTTATGATGCACTGATAATTAAACATGCCAAAAAAAAAAAACAGAAAACATAAATCAAATCCATCATTCATTATTGATTACATGTTGATGCTAGACTAATAAACATGCCAAGAAAACATAAACATAAATCATAACATACTAATCTACTGATCTACTATGACAGTAAGTAAAAAACAGAGATTAGGGCATACCTGATGCTCATCACTGACAATTGATAAGCCATCACCATCTCCAAGTGCCAAACTTCTTTGCAGCTGTTTGAAGAACCACTCCCAGCTAAGGTTGTTTTCACCTTTTACAATAGCCCAAGCTATTGGATACATTTGATCATTTCCATCCCTTCCAACAGCTGACATCAGTTGGCCCCCAAGAAAAGTCTTCAAAAAACATGCATCAACACAGAATATCTTCCTACATCCTTCCTTCCATCCCTTTTGCAGACCCTCAAAACACACATATAACCTCTGAAAAACAGGAGTTTGTTTCTCCAAACTTGGATCAGTGTACAACTCCAAATGAGTTCCTGGACTAGAAGCTTTCACAGCTTCTAAATACCTCCCAATCTTCAGATAATGCTCTTGCATAGATCCATGAAGTAGCTTATGTGCAAGGTACTTCACCTTGTATGCAACATCTCTTTTAATCACAATCCTATATGCCCTCCTCACAGTTTTAACAATCTCCTTAGCAGGCCAATGTGGTCTACTCTTGAACACCTCTATAAACTGTTGTGCCAACCAACTTGACTTAAGTTGGTGATTTCTCTCCATTGTCCTATTACAACTATGCTCATTCTTAACCATTTTTACCAAGTATGTAGCTCTCCTAGTATCCCAAGAAGCATATAGCTTAAATGGACACCCCTCTACACAAACCACTCCAAGTCTTTCTAGCCTATTTTTGTTACTTGAGATATACCTTAAATTTCTCCCTTGAAGTATACCATACTTTGAAACAGCTTTCCTAAATGCACCCCTATTAGGAAATCTTTGCCCTACTTTCCAACTGAATTTGGAAAAATCAGCATCTTCACTAACCAACATACCCCTAGCAGTTCTCCTCTCATCCTCAGTTCTTTCATCACCACTTCCTGGTGGTGTATGGATGTCATCATCTGTACCTTCAGCATCACTACCAACCTCCCTGTCTTCACCTCCCCTTACTGCCTCACTACTGCAACCTAACCTCCCCTCTGCAGCCTCTTCCTGTAACTGTTTAGCAATCTGCTCTAACTTAGAATTAGTTCCCCTAACTTTGTTCAGAGCCTCAGTGTATTCCTCATCACTGTTTTCATCATCTACAGTTTCAAATTCAAAGTCACCTTCTCCTTCTTCATCCAATGCAACCTCTGTATCCTTCTCTATTTCTTTTTCATTTAAATCTTCATCACTACCCTCACCCTCTGATGGTTCATACTCATCTTCACCATCTTCACCCTCTTCCTCTAAATCTGAAAGCCCTTGTTCAGCAAAGAATTCATCCCAATTGAGATTTTCATCACTCCTAGGATCTAACCACTCATAGTCATCTGGGACTTTGCTTGTTATGAAAGTGGATTTTTGTGTTGACTGAGAAGGGGCAGATTTAGGGTTGTCTGTTGTTTCAGTTTGTTGCACAGGTTTTTTTGGGTTTTTTGGGTTTTCTGATTGTTGTGTTGGTTGGGATGGGGTGGGTATAGGTTGATGTGGGGGGGTTGAGATAAAGGTTTCAACTAGGGGAGGTATTTGTGCTTTAAGAGGTGATGATGTGGAAAAATCTTTTGATAAGCTATACTCTCTCTGCCAAACTGATGCATCAGTTAATACTTTAACATTAACTCCACGTGGACTCCTTCTAGGTGGACCCCTCCTCACAGCTAACTTGGGCCTTGACTTTTTTGGTGTTTGACTTGACTTAAGAAGGGTATCAGTTTCTTCTAGATGAATCTCAGGTTGTGAAATTGGGTTTTCAATTTGTGAAGATGGGTTTTCACTCTCAATTGATGGTGGGTTTTCAGTTTGTGAAGTTGGGTTTTCAGTTTGGGAAAGTGGGTTTTCAGTTTGTGAAGGTGGGGTTTCATCTTCTTTGGTTGGGTTTTCACTCTCAATTGATGGACCTTCTAATGGTAGTGGAATGTTAGCCAAAGTTTCAGGTTCATCTACACCATGTAACACATACATATCAATACATTTATGCTTCAAAACAAGAGCAATTAGATCTCTAACCTCATTGTCACTAAAAGTCTGCCTCAACCCATCATCAAGAGTTGTACCAGATATCAAATAATACACAGCATCAATCTTCTTATAACCCCCACATTCCTTTGCTAACTCCTCTAACCAAAACCAGCATAACTCATCTGAATCTATAGGAAAGGTTCTACCTTCTCCTCCTAAATACACAGTCCCTTTACTAGTTTTCTTAAACAAACCCCCATGCCAAAATCTAAGTGTACCAAGTGTTGATTCCATAGCAGAACAGGAAGAGCATGCAAAAAATTCAAACCCAGAACCCAGAACCTATTTTAATGGAAACAAAATCAACAGAAAACATACATGCAATTAGGGCATATTCAAACACTTTTCAACAAATCCTAGGGGCAACCCAATATTAAAAGATGCAAAATTTAACATAAATTGGGAATTTTACTTACCTCACTGAGATGTGGCTGCTATCGGTTTTTCTGGGTACTTAGAATTCCACGAACTTCAACAATGGAGCTTGCCAACAATGGAGGTTGCGCGGTTTTTAGTGAAGAAAACCTTGGCAACAACGGAGGTTTCGCGTTTTTTGGGGAGAAGAGGGTGTTCAGTGGTTGGGGTGAAGTTGAAAGGACAAACTCATTTTGGGGGGAAAGTAACTGGCTGGGTTTTTTTTTACCTATTGAACAGGTTGTAGGTTTTAGGAACCATTCAGAGAATATTGATGTCAAAGGTGGGATTATACCTGGATTAAATGAAGGTGGTACCACTGATGGAAGACCGGCCAAAGGTCGGATTATTCTTATCAATTTTTCCCTTAAAAATTTGAAATATGATCTTGTATAGTCTATAGTTCTTTCTTATACATGTGCAATAATTAAAGAAATACTCTTGTCCTCCAAACCTCATAAATACACCCCCATGTTAGGGGCTAACCACCCTATGAGAGTTTTCATTGAATTCTTCAACCTGTTTATCACACAACACAAATTCATTCTAGACACCAAGATGACAGTTTGTCTGGATTTGTTAGGTGGATATCCACCTAAAATTAAAATGTTTATATGGTAACTTTTACTTAATAACCTTTCGACTACAAATAACCTTACTACTCGAAATATCCAAGTTCCAAACTTTCTCTATTCTATCCAAACGCCCATGAAAATGTGACCACCTATTTATCTTAGGTCCTATTATAACCCAACTTTGGGAGAGTCCTTTGATAACGAACTTCCTTGTATGTATAATACAGTTTGGCGATGTCCACTTTACCATTCAAAATCACAAATATTTCTGAACGAGGAAACTAGATATACTTTTATGGAGCATTTGAAAAGAAAGAAATATTATAATCTTTCAAACAGAAACCTTTGCATACAAATCGTATCTTCTACCGCACGAAACAAACTTTCGCCGAATGGAATATGAGAACTTCTATCGACACTAACTCCTCCTCCCTTTCTATACTATCCAAATTCATTTGAAGCTCTCTTGCAGGCATAAACATACAAGTATAAAAGTTTAATATTTTGTAATTTTAACAGATCACACTTTTTGCTTCAAAATACAAAGACAAAATACACTTTTAAATTAAAACCTTATGCAAGGATTTTTATATATATTAAAACGTGCGGGTTAGAGTTGCAGTTTGCCATGTGTCATCCCATGTCAGCATCACTATTGTACATGAAAGTTTCTTTTCAATGTATCCAAAATGCACGTATTAAGTATTAAGCTCTACCACCAAGTTGCATCCTTTTATATTGTCATATTGCAATTAGCAAAACCTTTTACTTTAACAAAACTTTGGAAAAAAAAGTAAAGAACATCTCCTTTACTACACGATCTTTTCAAATTGTTTAATTAGTTCTTAAATTATGCCCTTAAAACTTAATTTTTAAAAATAAAAACTTTAATTCATTATATTGATTCGATGAACATCATTATTTAAATCCAATAAAATATAATATTTATATCTCGTACATCGCGCGAGTCACAAACTAGTTCTAAGTTAAAATCTTGTTTTCTTTGAATCTCTCGGTCTAATCCATATTCCATACGATCTAATTTACAAGGTACTCGTACACTTACACAAATACGATACACCCTAGTACACCTTCAAATTTATAAGGTGTTAATATTCATAACAAGTATTTACTACCTCATAGCCTGTATTTTTTTTAAAATGTCTTGTTTACCCTTCATTAATTAATTTTTTAAAAAAATGTTGGAAAACAAGGAGATGAGTTAATCTAAGTTTAATTTGTAAATTTTTTTGAAAAAATATTCCTAAGAACGGGTGGAGTTTGACTTAAAACGATGAATTTGACATAAAATATGGAAAACACGGAAACCAAATCCTTATCCAGTTCCGTGTTTTTCCAATTTTTTTTTAGATTCTTGCTGTCACAGAACCGGATACAGATTTGGTTTCCGCCATGGTGGAAACCGGAAGCCTATCCGGTTAAGTGCCCACGACCAATAATTTTATTTTTTTTATTTTTGAAATTTATAATTTTTGGAAAAGTGATATTTTACGGAACCGGATGGAGTTTACGGTACCGTGAAATATCAGTTTTTCACAGAACCGGAAGAGATTTGGTTTCTGCCATGGTGGAAACCGGAAACCTATGGCGGAAACCAAATCTCTACCCGTTTCCGTGAAAATCAATTTAAAAAAATTTGATTTTTTTTGTTGAAAGGGTATAAAGTAAATAAAGGGAGAGAGGGTAATATAGATATTTTTACCACATATTCAAACAAATACGGGCTCTAAACTAGTAAATACGAGCTTTGTTTAGCCGCACGAATTTATAGTGTCCAATCTGTCCATGACCTCTTAGCATTTTTTATACTAGCCTTATATGCACACAATGTGTGCAAAATTTATTTATTTTTTATGATAAATTATTTTTATGTAAATTATTAATTATACAACAAACGATAAATTAGACAATACATTAAGTTTGATGTCCCACCCCTCTTCCCTTACAATATACAGATACACAGTTAACCAAAACCCCGCCTTTCTCAAGAAATTGAAGCTCTCTCGCCGCTGTCCTATACCATTTAATTTCTACAAAGAAAAACAAAAACCCATCAATGGTAGAGAAAGAAGTTGTTGAAATGACAGAAAAAGTAACACCAGGAGAAGTATTAGGAAAAGCAGCAGAGGTTATTGCTGGTAAAGGTACTTATGTTGCTGCTGATGCCGCCGGAGTTAAGCTCGTCTACGCTTCTCTCACTGGTCGTCTTTCTCGCTCTCCTCCTCCTCCTGACTCTCTTCACAAGGTTTTCTCTTCTTCCTCCCTCTTTTACCGCTTTCTTGTACTCCCCTTTTTAGGGTTTATGGTGGGTTTAATGTTTTTTTGGGGGAAAATTCTTTTTAGAGGAACCCAGATGAAAAAGAAATGAAATTTTAGGGAAGTTGTTTTGTGGGTGTTTTTTAGTTTTGTTTAAGTGATTGATTTTTTGTCGAAAGGAATGTGTTTTTGGAGAATTGAGATGATGGGTATGCTTTGGATGAAATTTGGAAAATTGTTTTGTGGGTGTTTTTAGATTTGTTTATGTGATTGATTTTTTTGTGAAAGGAATGTGTTTTTGGAGAAGTGTGATTATGGGTTTGCTTTGGATGAAAATTAGGAAATTTGTTTTGTGGGTGTTTTTAGTTTTGTTTTAGTGAGTGATTTTTGTGAAAGGAATGTGTTTTTGGAGAATTGTGATTATGGGTTTGCTTTGGATGAGAATTTAGATGATGGGTAGGCTTTGGATGAGAATTTAGATGATGGGTATGCTTTGGTTGAAATTTAGGAAAATTGTTTTGTGGGTGTTTTATTTTCGTTTAAGTGATTGGTTTTTTGTGAAAGGAATGTGTTTTTGGAGAATTGTGATTATGGGTTTGCTTTGGATGAGAATTGAGATGATGGGTATGCTTTGGATGAGAATTGAGATGATGGGTATTCTTTGGATGAGAATTGAGATGATGGTCATGTTGAAAATTGTTTAACGAATTGATATTGTAATGTAATGCATTTGCTTAGATGGGTTGACAGAAAATAGTCAGCACGGGTGGAGTTGAGGTGACTTGAATAAATGAATCAATTCGAGTTTCGGAGCTGGAAAATAGGTTTTCCCATTGAGAGGGGATTGGGGAGAATGTCTAAATGTTGTCTTTGCTATGTTGTTTGCTGGTTTTGTTAAGGTTATTTAGAAGGAAATTACGGAGAGATTAAGAAAGCGGAGGGTAGAGGAAAGAAACGGAATACATTAGGATTTTTGTCGAATGATTTAATATATAGGGATTGAGAGGTACCATTTGTTTGGTTAGGTGATTGAAGGAAATGAAAGGATGTAATGCTGTGAAATTATTAGCTGTACACCGTCTGCCAATGGTGGTGAGTAAGATGGGACTTTATTGGATTCTCATCTACTTCTTCGTTTGTTGAAAGAGTTCAACGTAGGCAATGGACACCCTTATTAAGGATGAGGAGAGAAGATAGAGAGAGGTGAGAGGAGGTTTCCTATGTGTTAGTACAAACCAAATAAGGGATATTGTACATAAATGAGACAAACCGAGATAGAAAGTGCTGTATTCGCTCAAAATGGAGGAAATATTCCAATTCTTTTCAGTTTTTCTGCTCCAGTTAAAACTAGTTAATATGTCATGTTTCTTTCTACCTCTTGTCCTTTCCTTCCAACAAAACTTTAGGAGTGCACTAGATGACACAACCTGGTTTAGAAACTATGTTTTGTTTTTACTTTGCTATCAGTGTGTAGAGGTAAATGTCTAAAGGTGTGTTTTTGTTAACCTGGAATATACTTATTTGAACTTATCGGAACTTATATGTTCTTTTCACGTGAAATTGACTAATTGGAACTTATATAAACTTAATTAGAACCCATATTGAATTTGTGATTGAATAGTTAGTGGTCCAAAATTCAGGATTCTAGGATCCATACGATATATAGTGAGTTTCGATTGCAAATATGCTAGACTAGAAGGCACTGTTTAGTGTCTCTTTCTTAAGTAGAAGCATTGAACAATAGTAGATTTTCAATCTTGATATCTTTGGTTAGGTTACGTTAGTTAAGTTTCCTTATACTTTAAATTTAGTATTGTAAAAATCTGCAACATTTGAAGATTCTCAACCAATGTTTTGAATTAGGGTCGTCGATTTGATGGCTTATATAAGTCATTGTAGAAAAGTCCAGGCCAACTTTGTGTCTTATAGATGTATTCTGGCCCTTCGAAGCACTTCGTGTCTGCATTTGGTGTTTAGTGCAAGCCCGGTGAGTGCAGGTTTAAGACATCTTGACTCCATTCTTAAATTTTGTTGTGGTTGGTGATCTTTCATATCTCAAGACTATCTGTCTTCTCCAAGTGTCGAATCTGGCTATGTTAATGAAATTCCTTTTCTGTTTTCTTGAATCTTGATAGCACGTCTAGTGGAGGGACAAATTTTGCTAAGTGAATAATCCAAGTAACTTAGGATGGAGATAGAAAGAGGTGAAAAGTCTTTATTGTGTTAAGTTATTAATGGGCTCTGTTTTTATATTTTTGAAAATGGCCTGCCTTTATTAGACAACTTATGCTTGCAGTAAAAGCTGCGAAAAGTTATGATGATGTTTATAATAGATATAGCAATTAACTTCTTTTGTGATAATGATAACTATGTATTAACAACTGCAACGCTTGTTTTCTGAAGCGGGAGGTTGTGGAAGTAACTGGTCACAAAGCGCATGGTGCAGTCCCTGAGCCTGGTTGTACAGTACTTGCACGTGTAAGTTTATTCATCCGTATTTCTGTCATAATAACTTTTGACAGGAGAACTAAAACAAATTTCATTCATTATGCTGGAGTTTCTAAAAGACCGTTGCATTGGTATTAGACAGTAAGAATATACTGGTTATGTATGCTCCTAGGATGTGCGCGTAGAGATTTCAAAAACTACGCGGACCCTGTAAACCGTGTGAAACCGTCTTGTAATGTTCCGATCAAATGGTGACCCGTAATCGACTTGAATCCGACCTGGAATTAATCGATAACTGACTTGACGCCAGTAAAAATCGATAAATATATGTTATTATCCGATTTGTCTCGACAACCCAACCTGTTTCAAACCCTAAAGTCCAAAGTCGATAAATATATGTTATTATCCGATTTACTTAACATGTTACAAAGCGACCTAAAAATATATATTTTAAAAGTTCTCCTCTAATTCTAGATTATAATTCTTAAACTTTTAATTATTTTCAGAAGAATGTACTATTTTACCATTACTTGATGATAACAAACCAGTATAATTTTTGACACAATCACAGTTCCACTTTCTCAAAATATTTGAAGACACACTAGCTTTGTAAATTTTAAAATATTGATACAGATATACTTCACTGTTTTCCCCTTACAACATCGAAGTTTTGGACTTTTTTTAGTAAAAGTTTAACAATACTCTAAACCATTACTCTAGTTATATATATTGAACCTGACGTAATCTCATCTGAAATATGATGAAAATTACTTGTGTATTTAAAGTACGTGAGTTTTGGTAAATTATGTTGATTCATTTGACCCTTCACTTAAATACTGCAATTCTGAATTTTCTGTTTTCCTTCGGTTGATGTGTGTACTCGTTGGAATTCTCCCTGTTTGATGCTCCGTAAGGCTTTATAAGCGTTTATATTTTTGATGATTAGCATTATGCTCTGTCCATAATTTCCTTGAACCATTTACAAAACTCTTTCATAGTACTTCTTATTCTGCTTCTTTTTTTAAAAAAACAAATTTATTAAGTCTTGTAGGCATTATGTTGGAGAACTTTTCTCTAATACTGAGTCGGTTTTGAGTAGCAGATGGTTTTGGCAATTTTTCGGTTTGGATCATTTTTTGACAGCTCCACTGGAGGGGGAATCAGCTGTTAGGGGCTGAGCTGCTGGTGTCATTAGGTTGTACATGTTGTGATATACTTTTGTAAATTGAATCCTCTATGTATGTGATCTTCATCGCAGGTTAAAAAGGTGATGGCTAAAATGGCTTCGGCTGATATTATGTGTGTTGGTAATAAGTCTGTTAGAGAAAAGTTCACTGGCATAATCAGGTTTGTGCGTTGAGTTAGCAATTTCATTATCTTTACTGCTATGGATAAGTCTATTACATATTATGCGGTCTTGATGCATTACTTAGAGGCACTAAGAAAATATTTGTGTCTTAACAGACAGCAGGATGTAAGAGCGACTGAGATTGACAAGGTCGATATGCATACTTCATTCCGAGCTGGCGATATTGTCAGGGCAGTAGTTGTATCCTCGATACTAGTTATTTTGCCATGCTGGATTTTATTGTATCTAGTAGTGTCCCATTAGTTTCTGTTTGTTTCCGATTTAAAGAGGGTGTTTTTCCCCTCATATTTTTTGGTACTCTTTTTGCATAAAGTTTTTCGTGCAGTCAACAGAATGGACTTGGTGTAAATTTTTACACAAATTCATTGCTAAAAACCAAACATTTAATCGGTCTAGTAGTTAAAGTTTGTCTCTCACGACCATATTGTTGTGGGATTAATCCCCACTAGAGACACTTTGAAGGGTGGGGATCCCGAATCTCCATTTTCCTTACCCTTCCCTCTACTCCTCAAAGGGCTTGCCTCGTGCAGGGCAACATTAGTTCCGGCCCCATAGGACACTTACCAAACCCAAAAAAAGGTTAATTGCTACAAGGAATAAAAGCTTGTGAAAGCTTTCTCGGGAATGATGGAATTGTTATGCTAATGCTCTAACCTTTGGCAGTATTAAGTCTCGTAATCTTTGTAGTCTGTACTCACTACTACTTTTTGCACCTTATTTAGACAACTATACAAGTATCTTTCTTGACACACCTACTTAGCTGTCCTTGGGGGATGCAAGGGCTTATTATTTATCAACAGCCAAAAACGAATTGGGAGTTGTATCTGCAGAGAGCACTGCAGGTTAGTGAATTTGGCTATATGTGATCTTGCTTTGATCTTATTTTTGCTTCCTATGAAATTAGTTACTGCATGGGATGATAATATGGTTGTTCTTGTAGGTGAGACAATGATACCGATTAGTTGGACGGAGATGCAGTGCCCTTTGACTGGTCAAATTGAGCAGAGAAAGGTTGCCAAGGTTGGAAATTGAGATGCAGACTTTCAACATAGGATTTAGGAATGACAAGCTGAAGAAATGATTGTAAAATTTAATACTATTGTGTTGTAGAATTTTTAGCCATTTGTTACATGTTCCAAACTGAGCTCATGTAGTTTGCCTTGGTAGACCATTGTTTTAGGAAAAAACATTACAGATTGTATATTACAGCAATGTCATGATTGTAGCAAAAACAGGTCTTTTTTTCTTTTGAGAAGAAGTTTGGTCGAACTGCTTGTAACAATCTGTATGACTGTCTATTGTGTACTGCGTACCCAGGATGGTATTCCTAGCCTAAGATGCCGGATTCGGGAACATCATTCTAGCATAGTTTACCCTTTGCAGTGTCAATAGACAGGGAAGATGGATAATGTGGAAAAAGTCCAGAGGTGATCCAAAACCTTGGTATCAAAATTAGCTTCCATTTCTTTTCCATTTGTCCAGAGGAAGGTCTAATTTTAGTCAATAAGACCTCCTTTCTCATTGAGTTGGTAAAGTATTTAAAAGTGGTAAGATAACCAAAACTTTATGTACTCCAAAAGACATAATTAGGTAATACTTCCTCTGTTCTATTGTTATTGACTTCTTGCAACACTTGCTATTTAGTGGTCAACTTTTATAATTTTTGACCACGAGTTGGCACCATTGTATAAAAATTTTATAGTCACGATGGATCTTGTTTTATTCACCAGAATCTATAGTATTCCATATCAATTTTTATAAATTTTTACATTTACATAATTATAGATATGAAGCGCATATGATGAGGTTCCTTTTGAGGGAAATAGATCAGCCTTTAGTTTATATCTTCAAAGTAGTCCTACCAACCACTTTACATAGCCACTAATTATTTGATTTAGTGGGTTTCCCCTCTCTACATTCCACTGCTTATCAAATGTTGGTTTTTAGAACCTCTGATTATATGCACATATGATGTACCTACATCACGGTGGTTAGTATTAGAGCTGGTGCCCGTTTCAATGTCGAGAATATTTATCATCTCTTCTTATGGAAACAGGAGAAACTCGAACATGAAAAAGAGTCTGAAGGTGAAATGGAGGAGACTTCCTATTTTAGATTCTACACATGAATTGCTTCAGTGTTTTTGCACATCTCATATATGATCATTTGGTCTTTCATACATTACCAGAGCTTGAGATATGACTATTATCACAGTTTCAGGCTATTCACATAATTCTCAACACTTTAAATGCTAATTTTAGGTTTCTGTTTGTAATTTTACTCTATGCCTAGAAGAGACTTGAAGGGCAAAGTTTGATTTTACAGCTTAACACATGCCTCACTATAAATTCAATAAATTTCCACTTGAATTTACAGAATCAATAATCAGAAAGTTGATTTCAGCAAGAGCAGATTGTTCTTCTAAAAACGAGTATGAGTCCATCTTTTGAGAGCATTAGCCAATATCTTCATAATTGACAATCCTTGGTATACAACACCACCAGAATTTCCTAAAATCGACAGAATATCAGAGCTAGAACAGGTATTCAACTCAGCCGAAAAAAAAGCATGGTCTTTCCACATAAAAGGGGTAAAGAACATTAACGTGTATAAGCTGATCTGTAGCTTCCAAGAATGTAAAACACAACCAAGCTGATGTTGAAACCTTAAACAGCATGAAATGAAAATTCATTACTAGCAATATGAGCAAAGGTAACAAAAGAAGGCGACAGCTGATTTGGTAGAATACACTTGTTACCGAATGAAAATTCTTTACCAACAACAATGAGAGCCGAGGCGTACTTGATTTAAGAGACTACTGACCATCATAAACAAGGCTAGAGACCATGTATTCAGTTCTTGAACTCAAAGTACTCTCTAAGCAAAGGTCTTGTCTGCATCACTGACATTAGGAGCAGTGAGTAACCCAATTAATAAAGTAGTATTTGCTTGTCATAACGGTCAGAAGATCCAGAGCCTTTTTGACGTCATTGCCGTAAAGATATCCTATAATAAGTGTATTGTAGATCCGACCATTAGGAGAACATCCATTATCGTCCATTACCTTTAATAGTGCAGCGGCATCATTCAATAAGCCATTTTTGCAGAGTCCTTTGATCATCACAGTGTAAGTATGCACATCTAGTTGCAACCCCTTGTCTGGGAGAGAGCAAAAGACATCCATGGCATGTCCAAGATGTCTAGCTTCACATAAGCCATCAATTAGGATATTGTATCCTTCATCATTGACATTGCCTCATCAATTCTACATGAAAATACTAATTTGTAATCTGGCAGGAACTCTAGCAGTGATAGAAGAAGAAGAGAAAGGAACTTACACTGATTTTGTTCATTTGAGATACGCCATTGATGCTACCAAAAAAAGAGAGATATTATCCCTATGCCAAAATGATCGAGACAACAGAAATCACACAAATTTGCATGGGGGAAGAACAAATCCAAAGCAATCATTAATTACACAACAAATAGATTAACATATGCCCTTAATGTAATGAAGCCCCAAACTTAAGCGAAATAATCATTCCATTTCCCAACAAATCGATAAATGTATTGCTAAGAAAGAAAAGCATTGTTGACAAAAAGTCCCTTCTAAAAGTGTTTTTAGAAGATGCCATTCATGAAGCTACAATTATCATAATTCTGTAAGAGTTTTCATTGAATGCTCACACAAAGAGAAAAAAATAGAACAAGTATCAACTTATAACACACGAGCTCTAGAAAGTTAGATTTTAATTCCTTGTAAAAGTTTACTGATCAAGTCTTGTTTGTAAAACAAGAAACGGTTACACTCTTTACAAT
The DNA here is from genome assembly GCA_947645195.1 of Patellifolia procumbens. Classification (NCBI taxonomy): domain Eukaryota; kingdom Viridiplantae; phylum Streptophyta; class Magnoliopsida; order Caryophyllales; family Amaranthaceae; genus Patellifolia; species Patellifolia procumbens. Next base: position 483,401 of record CANSGD010001485.1, read on the forward strand.
TTAGGGGCAAAGGGTTTAAGGAACAAATGCAGGGCATCAAAACGTAAGACCTCTGCCGTCGTAAGATAATTGATCAATAACTTCAGCAATAACAAAATATATGCTCATTTCTCAAAATACTTTTGAAGCAGAGCCTTGTTGTCTTTGCTAACTCTTGGATCAATGAGTAAACCGGCAAATAATGAAGTAGTGTGAGCATCAGCTGCAAACCCTTTACTGGTCATGACATTGACAAGCTCCAAAGACTTGCTTATATCATTACCATGAAGAAATCCCCTGATTATTGTATTGTAGGTGAGGTCATTTGGAGGACATCCATCATCCACCATTTTCTCTAATAGCTCGTTGGCATCTGTTAGCAGCCCTTTTTTACAGAAACCTTTGATCATTGCATTGTAGGTACACACATCTAGCAATAATCCCTTAGCTAAAAGAAAGATGAGATATCCACAGCCTCTTCTAATCGTCCAGCTTCACATAAGCCATCAATCAGGATAGTATAAGTGAAAACATTAGGGAGCACACCACTCATCTTCATGTCTTTAAACAATTGTATTGCCTCCTCAATAAGTGCGCTTTTACATAGTCCATCAATCAATGAAGAATAGGTGACTACATCTGGTTTGTCAACCATGGATACAAATAGAGCCCTTGCTTCACCAACCATCCCTTCTTTGCAATACATGTCAATGAACATGTTGTACGTCTCCACATCAAAATCTATGTTGTTCTCCAACATCTCAGTCGACATAGCTTGAGCATCTTTCCACTTCCCCGCAGTGCACATACCACTAATTAAGGTATTGTAAGTGATGACATCGGGTGAAATGTGCTTGCTTTTCATCTCCTTGAAAAGTTGGAGGGCTTGAGATAGAAATTGATCTTTATATAGACTATCGATGATGGTACTATATATGACAACATCAGGCATATGATGCCCATGAGACTCCATAGTCCGAAGCAAGTTGAGAGCACCAGCATTGTTTCCTACTTTGCAGAGACCTTTAAACATAGTCCCATAGGTATGTATGTCTGGTTGGAAGCCAAGCTTGAGAGTCTTATCCAGCAACATAACAGCTTCATCCAATTCCTCACGATGAATTAGCCCGTTAATTAAGGTATTGAAAGTGACAATATTGGGTCGAAGACCCAGCTTAAACACCTTGGCGAGAACGGAAAACCCAAAACCAACATGGCCAGAGCGGCAGTAACAATTGGCAAGTATGCCCATGGAATAAAATGATCGGGTGCGAGACCGGACAACTCAAGGTCATTAAGGAGAGAAATGACAGTGGAGAAAGGGGGATGGGGTTTGATCTTACACATTGCTGTTAAAAGCTGATTGAAATCAATGATAGAAGGAAGTGGAGACAAAGATTTCATAGAATGAAAGAGAAAAAGGGGATGGTCAATATTGAGAAACCCAAATTGGCATTGTTGTCTGACATATTTAAGGAACATTTGAGGGTCAAACTCATCTTGATCATCAACACTAACAAGATTTGTTGTACAAAGCAAAAATGGAAACTGAAACAAAAAAGAGCTGGAATTAATTTTGGAAGAAAGAGAGATACCTGAAAGCTGAGAAAAAGAAGAGAGGAGAGAAGCTCCAACTTTAACAGAAGATGTAATACAAGAACTCATCTTCATTTTCGTTTCTGTAAAGTAAATAAATGCTTAGAAATGATAAAGACTGAAACTTTTGAGTTTTGAGCTATTACACAAACAGAACAACTTGAATATAAATTTCTATTCCTTTTTTTTTTCTATTTTTTTGAGGCTCTTGCAAGTTACATAGACAGAGCAACGATCATCTTCTTCACCTAAACTCCACACGCCATACACATGAGACATGACCTTCAATGTTCTATTCCTTTTTCTGTTTTCTTCTCATAACTTTGTGGGGAATTGGATTAAGCAATCAAATTCAGAATACAAGACCGACCCTTTTTCTGAGGCCCAAGTTCTTTTTCCACTGGCTAAGATGGAACCAAATTTTATTACTTTTTTAAATAAGGTTTTTGTTATTTATAGCCCGTTTAAGTATTAACTATTTTACCAAAATTAAAAGTATTAAATAGAAAATTTATTACCAAATTACGCATCAATTGATATCAGTTACTATTTGCTTTTACAAGTGAAGGAAAATATTAAATGCCTATACATAGCCCTAAGGGCTACATATTGTATTTTCTAAAAAAAAACTAGCTTTTGAGCTCTGACAATGTGAGTAGATAATCCGACTTGCTTGGACATGGTTCACATTAAGAATAGTGTGAACTAGGCTCAAGCACGTGATGTACGACAAACACTATTATTTCAAAGTCGACTATATCACAAATCCGTACATTATATCGTAAATAGATACACTATATCACACAGAAGCACACTAGCATATATAGAAAATATTACGTAGAGTGAGTGAGTGAGTGAAAGTTGTAATCATTATTTAGAGCGAGTGAGTGAAAGTTGTAATCATTACGTAGAGTTAGTGAGTGAAAATATTACGTAAACAGAAACATAAAATAGATATACTATAACAAACATAGATACGCTATATCACTCATACATACACTATATCACACATAGTCGACATAGATTAAGTGAAGGTTGTAATCGTTACCACTCACGTGATATGAATTAGTAACAGGTACAGCTATTCCCATCAATCTTCACTGCACGCCCCTTACCCTTTTATCTCATCAAACCGAATCAATAACCAAATTCAACAATCAATTTTGTTGTATCCTTGATCAACGCAACTATCATTACATATAATGTCCTAAGTGTATACTAATATACGTAAGGCATGAAGGCAACTAGTGTACAGATAAACTGGTACTCTCATTTAGAAAGCTTTTTTTTGTTAAAAAAACAAAAAGAAAAAGAAAATTAACTAGGGGAGAAGTTGGGCTAACATCTTACAAAATACTAATGCATCTTTTTTTCAAATGATGATTACTAAATCCGATTCTGGTACAATTACATTACCTCGAAGTTCCTCCTATTATAATTGAGCGCACCAGCAAAGCACTTTGTACACTGATTTGTAAAAAGTATATACAAGTTTAAAAGCTGAATACAAGCAGGAGCATGTAATATACGGATATACCTTCCGAAGTACCGCTTGAGCAGCATATCTATTACAACACTACATATGCCATAGGAGTAGAGCACATTTGATATCACTTATAATAGATAAAGAGCTTTATCAGACAAACATTCTATGCTTTAAGTTACTGGAAGGCAAACTCAGGATCAGGGACCTTATTGTACAACCATTCTGTCCAAGAGGGCGCTCTGCATAGAGGATGTATTAGTATCAAACCAAGAACATGCTGCTTATATCGTCTGCGTGCAAAAAGGGAACCAAGCAAGTAGCAACGATGAGTACAATATAGTAATATACACTCATTTCAGACATTGCAGGCACAAATGGCAAATGGAAGATATCATGCTCCGTTTATAAAAGCCCGAATCCCAGTTGGATCCCCGACTGACTGATTCTACCATAGAGGCCAACGATAGACAATAACTCCTAGAAAACAAAACTTAAAGCAAACAGGGTCAAAATGTATGCTCCAGCCGTCACCCCCATGCACATACCTTCACCTTCACCAAGTCTGCAGCAAGTAATAAATTTAATTAGTCAAACTAATAACAGCTAATCTTACAAGAATCAAGATCGCAACCAAAGACTTTTCCACACTCGTAAAATAAATCAGCACTGGGTCTCGAAACATTATTGAACAGACGACCTATTATGCGTAACATAAGATTATGGGTCTATCTTTGAGAGCATTAGCCAATATCCACATGATTGACAATCCTCGGTATACAACACCACCAGAATTTCCTAAAGGGGTGAAAACACCTCCAGCATTGCACTAAGCAAAAAAAACATGCTCTTTCCATATAAAAGGGGTAAAGAACATCAACATGTATAAGCTCATCTGTAACTTCCAAGAATATGGAACACAACCAAGCTGAAGTTTATACCTTAAACAACAATTTACTAGCAATGTGAGCAAAGTAACCAAAAGAAGACGACTACTACTGTGATAGAATACACTTTGTAACCGAATCAAGATTCTTTACCAACAACAATCAGAGCCGAAGCGTACTTAAGGTCATTAAGGAATGATGATTGGGTGGGATGCCGGACAACTCAATGTCTCTAAGGAGAGAAATGATAGTGGGAAAAGGGGGATGGGGTTTAATATTACACATTGCTGTGAAAAGCATACAAAAATCAATGATAGAAGGAAGTGGGCTCATAGATTTCATAGAATGAAAGAGAGAAAGGGGATGATCAATATTGAGAAACCCAAATTTGCATTGGTGTCTGACATACTTAAGCAACAATTGAGGGTCAAATTCATGAACATGATTTCTTGCATATTTATCGTAATTTCGGCTGAAAAACAAAGAATGAAAATGAGGTGAAATAATAAATAGGGGGTAATGAGAAACAAGGATACCAGGAAACGGAACACCAACTCTAATTTTAGCAGCAGATGTAATACAAAAACTCATCTTCATTTTTGTTGTGTAAATCAATGCTTAGAAATGGGGAATTAGATATGATAGAACTTTGGAACAAACACATGAACTCAATTTTCGATTCTTCTCTTTTTTTTTCCTTCTGTTTTTGGAGGTTCTTACATTGACAGAGCAATTGTCATCTTCTTCACCTAAACCCCACCCACACGCCATACACATGAGCTCCATTTTCAATTCTTTTTTGTTTGTTTTGTTTTCTTCTCATAACTTTCTGTTTCGGGGAATTGGATCTCAATTCTCAAGCAATTAGAATTACAAAAAGACCGACCTTTTTTTGGGCCCCCTCTCGCTGACAGAGGTGGCAATCCAAATATAAGGTCTAAAAATGATTGAATTGAAAAGGATTTACTAAGTCTTTATTTGAGTTTATTATTGGTATTGAAATGATTACTATAATTTTTAAAACTCATCTTTCACTGCAGAGCGACATGTGGCGTCTCAAGTCACCTGTTGACAAGGCGCCAATACACTGTATCTATGACATGTCACTTCTATTTGTGTTATTAATACTAGCCAATGTTGGATTCGAACGATTGACCTTTAATTTCATAAGGGTCGACGCATAAACAGTAGGCCATCTTATCTTGATTAGTACGGTTCCCATCACGCTTTTATGATAAAAATTGATATTGCAATGACCATGAGGTTTGAAGTTGAATATTCTACATGACCTTCAATGTGGGATTTTATACCGGGTACCATTGGGATTTTCAAGTGTGTAGACCTAATCATTTGTTTAAGGTTATTACTAGTTCGCGATACGTGCCAAAATTTTCGAAAAGATCAAAGTTTTTGGTCTCAAACAAAAATTATGAATTAGTTCGCAATTTGTAATTTATTTGCACCTTCAATTCAAAAGTATGCTATCAAAAAAAAAATTCAAAAGTAAAATAACTACCATCTTCTATCATTTTTTTCTATCTTTCCAAGCAAGTCTATAATTTAGCGAAAAAGGGTAAGATTGTAATTTCCTGTGGACACAAAGTCCATTCTTCCCTTATAGAATAGAGATAATTGGGATTTCCCTTTTACTTGTCATATCTTTTTACCTTAGTTTTTATTATGAAAAAAATGTCTTCTATCCATCCATGTGTACACGATGCGTGCGAAAGAGGACAATGTAAGGATTTTGGGGAAATTGTATTGTACTTTCTCGCTTGAGTGCATATATTTTTTTATTATTTTTTAACTAATAATCGTTAAATTTTAGTTATTTTAATTTTTTCGAGGGGTGTAATTATAATGTCAAAAGAATTTAAAGAGTGAAACAAAAAAAATACATAATAGAAAATAAGTAATAAATTTTATAGAATAGATTAACAATAATGATCTAAATTTAAAACGTCAAAGAAGACAAAAAATTCTACCAAAATATTAATAGAAGATGTCATTTAGAGCGAGAATAATGAGAGAGGGAGTAGGAGAGTGAAATGAAAAAATTATTAAAAGAAAGGTTTAATGTTTTATCGCCCAAAAGAAATTAGTTTGAAATAAATGACTATGATTGAAATATTAAAAAAAAAAAAATTAACTAAGCTAATTAATTATACGAAATTTAACTTCCTTCAATTAATTTAATTGATTTTATCTTTTCTTATTTTTGGTGTCCACCCCCACCTCTTCCCTTATATAATAGAGATTTGGAATAACCCTTAGCATTTTCATGTCTGTTTGAAATAACTCTTAACTTGTAACATGTAAATAAGTGTAACAATTTTGGAGATTGTGTTATAAAGTAAAAAGTCTTATATAACTACCTCTATAACCCTAATTAGTTTTGAAAATTTATTCTACATATCAGAGCTTTTCTTTTTCTACTTCTTTCCACAATTTTAGGTTAGTATACAAATTAAGTTACTTTGTTAGACAAGATTAATATACAGATGAAAAGAATAAAATATAGTGGATTGGTAACTTAGAATTGAACTGATTATGGATTTTTTCTACTGGTCGTAATTGACTAGCTCCAAAAACTCGCGGATATCTTTACCATGAAGAAACCCCCTGATAATTGCATTAAAGGTGCATTCATTTGGAGGACATCCACCATTTTCCTTAATAGCTTGTTGGCATCTGTTAGTGGGATCGTTACAGTGTAGGTACGCGCATCTAGTACTAACCCCTTTTCTACAAGAAAAGAAAAAGGACTTGTTTGATTGCATGTAGGAAGTTGTAATTCTTAGGAATTTTTAATGCCATGAAATTTAATTTCGTAGGAAATGCCAAAAATTGTTTGGTTTGATGTAGGAATTTCTACTTCTCATGGGAAGTTCCACTTACCAAGGGGAGACTAGGTAAGTGAATACCTCCATTTTGTGGGAATTAGAACTTCCTAGAAAGCGAAACTTCCTACATTATTGTCAACTAAACATGTTCACATGAGTTTATTTCCTAGGAAAATAAAATTCCCATGTAATTGGTTGCCAACCAAAAAATACCAAAATATCTTTAGCCTCTTCTAATTGTCCATTTTCATACAAGCCATCGATTAGGATATTGTAGGTGATTATGTTAGGGAGCACACCACTTTACTTGCTTCCTTTCCCTTCCCCCTTTCCAACAAACGCCCTATTAATGTACTCTTTTCGTCTCTCTCACATTTTTCCTCTCCATCTCTTATAATTCATTCTATCGCATAGTTTTTACTTTTACCTTGATTATGGTGAAAAACGATAAATAAATAAATTAATTAAGATAAGAAGGAGTACATATGCAATTATGAAATACCTCCAAACGTCAAACTCCTTATTGCTTAGATCATTAACATGACAACAAAAGTTCATAGCATCATGACCTGAGTATTGTTAAGCAAAAATCTTAACCCATTTCCATGTGTTTATTACTCCCTCCGTCCCACAAAGTTCTTTCCATTTCATTATTTTATACCTCACATATATTCAACAAGAGGGAAAAACTTTGTGGGATGAAGGGAGTATTACTCATAAGAATGACGTAGTTGGGACTTGGGAGGAGATCTTCAATCCGCTGTCACTAAAATTTTTGTTCAAACTTATCTTATTAGTGAAAAAAAGAGAGAAGACATTTTCAACAAGGAGATTCAAGTTGAGGACATAGATTAACAATAACTCCTAACAAGCGAAACTAATGACACACTAATAACATTACTCAAATTCACACTTGCTCACTCCTTACGTATTATCTATTCGTCATGATATATATGTCTGCAAGCAACTATTGGAATAAATGAATAATACTTAAATAAATGTTATACATCTAGTGGTGTTGTAGGTCAACTAATGTTATATATTTATATATGATCAATGTCATTTATTAGAACAACACATCAATAACACAGAAAATGCAAAGTGAAAACACATCAATATAACCAGTAAGGGAGATGATGACTCCAGTCCCAGAAGAAGATGCGCTTATTCAGGTGCATCCACTACCAATACCTCAGCCTACACAATTACCCACAGTTCAATCGTGGGAACCAAGATCTGGTAAGTTCATAATAAGAATACATTGTATTCTACGTAATTTAATGGGAAGAGGGGGTTCGCAACTTGGCGTAGGTCATGTCCTCTTCGATCATTTTAGTTGAAAGTAATAACAATAGTTATCATTTCTAAGTTATATTTCAAAGAGGCTCGGGTTACAAATTCAGATTTCACCACTATATTTGATAGTAGTACTAGTTTTCATTCAAAATTAATTGAAAAAAAAACTTCCAAAATTTATATAATTATATTTTGCCTTAATAGCTTGTTTGATATATGGCTATAAATGAAGTATTGGAGTAAGTATTAGGAATGAGCTCGTAATTTCATTAACAATAAGTTGAAGGCCAGCCGATGTTCCGAGTTATGTAGTTTAATATTTCCTCCGTTTCTTTTTAATTGCAACAATTGCCAAAAACGAAAAAAAACACATTAATTGCAACAAATGTTTTCTTTCTTTTTTTACAAGTTATTTCTTTCTATCTCTCTTCTTATCACATGCCGAACTTTCTCTCTCCATCCCTTTCACACTCACACCAAAATTTTACCTAGGAGTCCACCCACTTGAGTTTGTTGCAATTAAAAAGAAACGGAGGAAGTATCAAAATTTTAATTAAATTAAGTGAAATATAAGTTTATTTATATAATTAAGATTAACTTTAACTTTGGAACCCCTCAAAAAAAACTAACTTTGGAAAAATTGAGTGGAATAATCCAAACTATGATCGTTCCACCAAGAATAATCTCAATTATATGGGACATCTGCTGAAAATGCACTATACCCTAAAGAAAACCGATGTAACATGCAATTAAGGCCACGTCATACACTCTGATTTGCCATCTACATCAATTTCTTTTTGCATTTTCTAAATTCCCATTCTTAGCCTCTTCATCTCCCCCACAACCACCACCACCACTACTATAATCGTTCCACCAAGAATAATCCCAACTTTATGGTTGTTTTCTAAATAAAAAAGGTTATCGCAAAAAAATGAATGTGAGCCACGAATTTAGCCATGTCATTAGTAGCTTATTTTGGCAATTATCATTATGGATTAAACTCACTTTTTTCCTTAAACGTATTTCAGAAAATTTTTATGGATTATATTGTTAATTAATGTTTATACTGATTGGTACGATTTTTTTTCTTAAACAAAATCATAAACGAAATTTATACAATGAAATATACTGTACAAAATATATATATATATATATGAAACTTATACAATATAATATATGAAATTATACTATACAATATGCGAAATTAAACCTTATAATATATGAAATTATAAATCCTTATAAACTATAAAATTTTCAGGATATTACAAAGTAATTTTTCGTATATTTACTTTAATTTTGAAGTATTAGCTTGTAATTAGAATATCCCATACAAAAAAAATCAGAAATTATATTCACAGTTTAAAAAGTAAAAATCGCCTAAAATAAGTTTACAGGGAAAAAAAGTTTAATCCATAATTATAACCGCCAAATTAAGATAATGATGACATGGACAAACTTGTGGCTCACATTACTTCCTTACTGTAGTCGTTTTTTAGAAAGTCCATATTAAAATTTCCAGGTTGATGATACTTAAAAGGTCGGGGATGATGCAAAATACTGAGTTGGTGATGTGGTGAGAGTGGTGGTGGGATGTTGGTGATGGTGCAACAAAGAGAGTGAAAAACAAATAAAGATAAAATAAAATTCGAAATATGTCCTTGATCTTGGTTACCCAATCTAAGATATGGTCTGGGTATATCAGTCCTATCTCCTTAGGAAAGAAAAGTTTGTCAAATGTGGAATAGAGCAGAAGAGCTAAAGAAAAAGGACACATAAGAATGGAAAGTGGGTAGAAGTAAAAAGAACAATGGAATTGTTTTTTTTGGACGTGCATGTTTTGTATGTCATACTCAACATTGGTATTGTTGCTATAAGAAAAAGATCAACACTGGAACTGATAGCATTATAAGTACTTTGTAATTTTCTTGGGTAGGCTATCTTTGACTTTTGTGGCTATTTGACCATATATATTGAGTATGATATACAAAAAAAATCATTCCAAATCTATATATATTTGCCTTAATACCAATTTTCAAAGTTTTTATTAGATATATTCAAAATGTTAGCAAATTCGCGATTCCTCTAATTATGATTATGACCTCGTCAAAAAAAAGTAAAAGATAAAGAGCTCATAGGGTAGGTAAAATCTTTTTCCACATATTTTTTGGAAAATACATCTTGTTGCATATTGTTTATATTCCAGTTGTTTCAAAATACTACCAACACTTTAACTGTAAACAATTTTAAACATTTTATATTAATAGTAAAAATAATTACAAAGGTTTAGAAAACACAATAAGACTTATCCAGCATTGCTTTACATGATAATAATTGTTCTCGAATCAAAGGTAATATAATGCTAGAACCAAAACTTTCAAGTATTTTGAAACGAAGGAAGTAAAATTTCAATGTCGTTCTGTTGACAGATGGAACGAGTGAGGAATTCTTGCACTACGGCGTAACACTATACAAAGCTGCCTTGAGTGATGATTGGGAAACTGTGAAGCGCATTTGGATGGAATCCTCTGCCTGGATATGCACAAGGATAACAAAGGGAGGGGAGACAGTTCTTCACATAGCAGCTGCAACCAAGCATGTCCAACTTGTTAAGGGGCTGGTTAATATTATGGATGCTGATCATCTTGCTTTAACGAACAAAGTTGGTAACACGGCCCTCTGTTTCGCTGCTGCTTCTGGCGTTGTTGACATTGCAGACTTAATGGTAAAGAAGAACAATGCACTGCCGAACATTAGAGGAAGCCACGGTATGACACCGCTTCATATGGCAGCCTTATTAGGCCACGGCCATATGGTCAAGTATCTCCTTCAATTGACTGATGATGAACAGCTCTCTGATCATGACAGAATTGGGTTACTCACCAGTTTAATTAAGACTGATTTGCTGGGTAAACTGCCAAATATATAGTTTTTTCCATCTTTCAATTGCATTTTACTAGACATTTTAGTGCATTAATCAATTACTTTTATGGGCTGCAGAATTGGCATTGTGTTACCTAGATTCAAAGCCAAGATTAAAGCCAAGATTGGCTGTTCTTCGGGATGGAAAGAAAGAGACGGCATTGCATGTCTTAGCTCGAAAGCCTTTAAAACCTGGTTTTAACGAATTTAACATGTGTCCGCGCTTCAAAATGCCATGTTAGTTATTTTCCTTGAGTATCTCCATATAAGTTGACACTAAAACTCTAGGAATGTAGACAGTGTTTCTACTACCAATGGGTTAACTCGCTAGCAAAGTTGCCTGACATAGATGGTAGGATCAAATCCTACCAACTTCGGTTCTTGACGGTTGGCTTTTCCTTACCATTATACCCGGCCTACTGGCCGACTCCCTATAACTCAACTTGCAAATTTGGCTAAGTTGATCGATTTGTGTTACCGGCAAAAAATAAAAATATTGGTTAACTAGTTGATTTACATGCAGGGAATAGAAGTACTCAAGGCAACAAGAAGGAGACTCAAGCTGGTCTTAAACTAGCACAAATGCTTTGGGATGAGATTATAAAACAGAAGCATGCGGATATATCTAAATTAATTGGCGATCCTTGGCGATTGTTATTTGTTGCAGCAGAGTTGGGAAAGGTAGAGTTTCTAATGGTGCTCATCAAATCTTATCCTGATGTAATATGGAAAGTTGATGAAAACAGGTACAGTATTTTCCACATTGCTGTCATCCATCGCTACGACGAAATCTTTAAGCTAATATATGAGATCGGAGCGATCAAAGATTTAATTGCAACATACAAAGATGACAGCAAAAATAATATGCTCCACTTGGCTGCAAAATTAGCACCTCCCAGCCGCCTTCAGTGCGTATCTGGAGCCGCTCTACAAATGCAACGTGAGATACTATGGTTTGAGGTAACAACAATGCAGACCAAGTTCAAGTGTTTTACTATAATGCAGACCAAGTTCAAGTGTTTTACTATAATGTAGACCAAGTTCAAGTGTTTTACTGATGTTTCCCTCATTTCTCTATAATGATTGAATATTACACCATGTAACCTGAGTCGTCGTGAACCTAGGGTGCTTTATTCAACCCACTCTTAACTTGAGGCTTTGACCAAGTTCAAGTGTTCCACAAATTCACAGAGTTTGTTGTCATAATTATCTTCTACAGGCAGTCAAAAGGATAGTGAGGCCTGATTACACTGAAGCTGAAAATAAGGACCATCAGACACCTCAAACCTTGTTCACTGAAGAGCATAAACATCTAAGAACCGAAGGCGAAGCATGGATGAAGAAGACTGCTGAATCATGTGCTCTCGTTGCAACTCTTATAGCTACCATGGTGTTCTCCGCAGCCTTTCAATTGCCTGGAGGTTTCAACAGTACTACAGGAAGTCCGGTCCTAGTGAAACGAGCATGTTTCATGCTATTTGCCCTGTCAAATGCAGTATCATTGTTCACCTCTACTGCATCGATATTGATGTTCTTGTCAATTCTAACTTCACGATATGCAGAGAAAGACTTCCTCAAATCATTGCCTGTGAAGCTCATGAGCGGCCTCATTTTGCTGTACATATCGATAGCAACCATGATAGTAGCCTTTACTACTACATTCTTCATCACTTTTCGAGAGGGTGCAAGTTGGACTTCTATTCCAATTGCTCTTATTGCATCAATCCCTGTAGCACTCTTCAGTTTCCAACAGTTTCCGCTCCTGATGGACATATACCGTTCAACATACAAATCAAAGTATATGTTCCAACCCAGTAAACCAAAGCTTTTCCAACGTCTTTCTCAGCGTAAGACCCATTACCCTTTTTCAAAAGCTTCTTTGGCTCCTAATACAGTAAACTGCGATTTTTCACACCAATTATCCTCGCTGATTGTGGATCCTGTTGCCACTGACTTTTTTTGATTCTTGTTCTTGATGTTACTCTTTTCCTTCTTTCCCCCTAGTTCCATTTTCTATTTTCGAAACTTTTTGTGACCTTTCCTGTTGCTTTTGTACCATGCTACTGCTTTTTTCGTTTTCTTGATGATTAATGTAACAACCCGATTTCCTGACTCCCTTCATGTGCACTGGATAAATGTGAGTCCCTAGTGCTGTTGTGCATAACTCACGGAATTTTTTGAACTCCATTAACAATATGTATTCTCAAAAGCTTTTATGGTAAGTTGGTAACTATTGTTCATAAAAAGTGCTAAGGTCTGCATTCTTGACCATGTCCTGTATTACGTCATAAACTATTTCGATAACACGTATCTTATCTCAAGTAAACTCCAAAGATGCTACACATTGAAAGGAACACCCCATCTTGAACCCATTAAGCTACTGGAAGGCAAGCTCAGAATCAGGGAGCTTATTGTACAACCATTCTGTTCAAAAGGGCGCTCTGCATAGAGGATGTATTAGTATCAAACCAAGAACACGCAGCTTATATCGTCTGCGTGCAAAAAGGCAACCGAGCAAGTAGCAACAATGAGTGCAATATAAACTCAATTCAGACACTGCAGGCACAAATGGCCAAGGGTATACAGAAAACAAAACTTAAAGCAAACAGGGTCAAAATGTATGCTCCAGCCGTCACACCCATGCACATACCTTCACCATTTTAATTAGTCGAACTAATAACAGCTAATCTTACAAGAATCAAGATCGCAACCAAAGACTATTCCACACTCGTAAAATGAATCAGCACTGGGTCTCGAAACAGTTAGTGAATAGACGACCTATTATGCCTAACATAAGACTACAAGCTTTAGCAAAAGGATCCTGTGGTAGAGAAGTACCCGAAATAGTCAATAATCTCAACTGTCTGGTCAGCTAATTCATCCGATGAATGTGTGGACGCATCATAATTCATAACTGATTGCAGCAACTCCCCACTAAAACCTTTCATTAGCAAGTTCTATATCGGAAACAGTTAAAACAAGATCCTTTAACAGTCGAGAAATAAGAAGCCAGGCAAACTATGATCAACGGTAAGAATATTTTTCTCTTATAGCATGAAAAACTTAAAGAACTACACCTAAAACACAGGAGCATAAATGGTGAGATAAGATGAAGATCGGACGTCATAATCTGTTAAAGTTGAGGTCAATATTCATCCAGCCATCTGTAGTAGCCAGCAATTTCCTTTCAATCAGGGTAGCACAGTGTTCATATAAGGAAGTTAATATAAACACTTAAACAGTTGAAACGGAAGTCAGAAGAACTGCAATGAAGGAGAAAGAAATGAGTGAGTGAAAAACGAATGAAGAGAAGACATGGAGATGGAAGAGATAGTACTAGCAGCATTTCCGATGATCCATACCCAAAGAACACCAGTAGCCTTGTCTATCCACATTTCTTTTCTCTTCTTGAAGAGTCATCAAAATAATCATTCATAAGCTACAAAAAAAACGTCATTAGCCATAATGCATAAGCCTAGCTCCCACCAAAAGAAATTTGTTAAACATACTTCCAAGCAAAACTATTTAAGGAAAAAGTAACAAAAATGAGCTCACCATTAGAAAAACTCCCAGCAATTAGCACCATCCCACATCTCAAATCAAACGGCCATTAAGCGCCTTGAGTTTGGAAATTAAGGAAAAGCAATATTGATTGCAAACATCAAGACGATGGACAAGGAAGAATTTGGATTCAAAGTATACAAATCAAGTTACTTTGTTAGACAAGATTAATATACAGATGAAAAGAATGAAATATAGTGGACTAGTAACTAATAATTGAACTGATTATGGATTTTGACATGATAAAGACAAGAAGACTGAATATAATAACTTACGCATCTACAAAACTCTTGTTCATCACTCAAAAAAATTCTGAAGTAGAGCCTTGTTGTCTTTGCTAACTCTGGGATCAACAAGTAAATAGGCAAATAATGAAGTAGTCTAGACGCAAACCCTTTGCTGGTCATAACATTGACAAGCTCCAAAGACTTGCTGATATCTTTACCATGAAGAAATCCCCGGATAATTGTATTGAGCTTGTTGGCATCCGTTAGTAGATCATTACGGTGTAGGTACGCGCATCTAGGACTAACCCCTTATCTACAAGAAAAGCAAAAATATCAACAAAAATATCTTTGTCGTGCACTGATGCATACATTACCAAAACTTGAGAGAGGAACATTTAGTAACAGCTACAGCTATTCTCTAAATCTTCATTGCACGCCCCTTACCGTTATATCCCATCAAACAGAATCGATAACCAAAAAGTTAACTTCTGCAGAAAGTAGGTTCTTTTTTACAATTACAAGTCCTTCTTTAAGGAAATTAGCCTATAGTTCCACTTTATTGGCAGAATAAATGTCAATACTTGGTATACGACTTAAATAAAGCAAGAGAACTTTCTATATGGACTGAAAAGCAGTCCTACAACAGGTTATCACCCAGCAAAACAAAGTAATCTCCTTCCACATAAGGCTAAACACAATCAACATGTAGAGGCTGATCTGTAGCTTTCAAGAATGTAAAACACGGCAACGCTGATGTTTTAATTTTACACATGATGAAATGAAAATAAGCAATGTCAGCGAAGGGAAGCAAAAGAAGAAGGCAACTGATTTGGCAGAACACACTTGTAGTCTTTACCAATAACAATGAGGGCGAAAGCATACTTGAATTAGCAGACCATTGACCCTAGCATAGACAAGGCTAGAGACCATCTATTCACTTCTCAAACTCAAAGTACTCTCTAAGCAAAGTCTAGTCCGCGTTACTAACATCAGGAGCAGTGAGTAACCCAATAAATAAAGTATCTTGAGCTGAGGCATGAAACGACTCAAGCTTTAATGGTCGCCTTGTGCAAGCTACGGCATTGTAGTCACCAGTAAAAGATGTTTCTGTAACATGGATGACAGATCTTTTTTTATGAGTAACAAACATTACATGCTTAAGATGGAGGAGATGTTGCTGCTAGCTAACAAAGCTTTCAACTCTGAAACCAATAAGAGTAATGACACAAAGAGGGTGATGATGCTAAAAATAGTAGGCTTGACCTAGATGGCTTGCACATCACAGAGTCACAATTTTCGATTGTGACTAAGAAATCTGCTGCTTTTAAGTAAAACCAACATGTGAGAAAAGAAAAGGAACTTGGAGAAAGATTTCTTCCAGAAAACAACATTGACCTTTCAGCTTAAAACTCAGAGCGATAACATGAAATAATCGAACTGTGATATAAACAATAAACTAACAAATACTGTTGGATATTTAGAGTATTTGGTAGGATGTTTTCATGTAACGTGAACTTAAGCTACATGGTTATGGTGTCATTGCTTAAGTTACGTTAAAGTGCACGCTTATTGTTTATGGTATAGTAAACAATAATAACTTCATTAGACTTGAAGTTGAAACAAAGAAAAGAAGCCAAGCAAACGAAGACGAAGAAGGGAGCAGGGGCGGGTCGCGGCCCGCGACCCAGGTCGCCCCCCGCGACCAGCTCGTCGCACCTCGCGACGGTTGTCGCGACTCGCGACCAAGCACTGCCATGCTTGTGCTCCAAAGTTCGTCAAGGTCGCGACTCGCGACAAGGCCGTTTTACGGGTGTCTTAAATGACGGTTTCATGCCGTTTGAGAAGTAAAAAGACGGTTGTTTGGCTTTGGTAACGTGCATATAAGTGGGAATACCACTGATGAATGTTCATATGTTATTATCACTCTCTCAAAAAAAGCACTCAAGTTTCTCTCTACTCTACATTGTTCATCAAACAAAATCTACACAAACATTTGTTCTCATTTTGTGATTCTCATACGAGCTTGATAATCACTGTTTCTTCTTTGTATCTCGGAGGTGGATTCCGTGCAACCTGTGCTTCGTATAGGGTCGGAATATCGCTTTTGGGAAAGTGTTCCCATACACGACTAGAGGATCGTTGTTCGTTGTTGTTGTCAATTGTGTGTGTTCATCTTATTCCCGGTTACTAGCACTAACAATCCAAAAGCGATATTTATTCGAAGATGACAACGATCTATGAAATGACTGCGAATTTCCAACCACGTTCAAAGGCGTAGTATTTTCGAAGATGAAAAGAAGATGATGAGACTATGGAGATTATAATGAGGAACAAATGGAGGTTCTTGTTTCTCATATTTCAATGCTTAATTGAAGACACTCCAAGTAACAAGTTTTTATTTTATAAGTACATATTTAATTGTTTCTCTATGGTTTAATCTTGACATGTTTTATCAAAGTATATTGATGTTGTCTTGATTATGTTTAGAGATAATTTGCCATGTATTTATACCCATGAAGTTGATTGGTAGAAATCATGATGATTGGTTAAAATCATGTAATTACTTAGCATTGGTAATGGATGAACAAAGTTTATTGTTCATGAAATGGGTGTTATTAATGCAAATTACGCATTGATAATATGAGATTTGTATGGTTTGGCTGGATAAATCTATGATAATATAATCATAGCAATTTGTCAAAGTTAATACAAATGAAAATCCTTTGGCGGTTATCATTTTGATGTTAGTCTTTCCTTAATGCATGTCAGTTATTTTCTATAGCATGGTTTGATGTTTTTACAATGCAAATGTGACGGTTAGTAATGTTGGCAAATCTGGTTTGCATGATAAAGTATAGATTATTTTTTGTTTTAATTAATAAAATAATGTAGTTGACATGAAAATGATTATTGTGAATGTTGTCGTTATTCTATGGTTAAATAGAATAATGTAATTGCAATGAAAAGTCTTTCTTTATGTCATGCGAATTTGCATGATGATTATTGCAATCAATTAATCATGAAGTTCGTAATCTTTAGTTTAATAGATTATGTGGCTTATGTCAATGTTCAATTTAATTATTGATGTTATTCTATGGTGAAATAGAATGATGCATTGTTAATGATAATTCTTCTCTATAGTATTATCGGCTTGGTCATGTTAATTATAGAAAGCTTTATTCTATGTCAAAAGATGATTTGATTCCTAGTTTTGATCCAAGCATAGAGAAGTGTAGAACATGCATGCTTACTAAGATAACCAGAAATTCTTTCCCAAATAATGTGGAAAGAGATACTAATTTGCTTGATTTGATGCATAGTGACCTATGTGATTTTCATAGCACTCCTTCTTTAGGTAATAAGAAGTATATCATAACATTTATAGATGATCATTCTAGGTATTGTTATGTTTATCTTCTATTCACTAAAGATGAAGCTCTAGATAAGTTTAAGATCTATAAAAACGAGGTTGAATTGCAACTAAATGACAAAATAAAACGGCTTAGAACCGATAGGGGTGGTGAATACCATGATCCTAGTTATTTCCAATCATTAGGAATTATACATGAAAGAACCGCGGGGTATACACCACAACAAAATGGTATAGCGGAAAGAAAGAATAGAACTTTACAAGAAATGGTAAATTCTATGTTATCCTATTCGGGTTTAAGTGATGGATTTTGGGGTGAAGCGGTTTTAACGGCTTGTTACTTATTAAACCGCGTTCCTATGAAAAAGAACAAAGTTACACCCTATGAATTATGGTACAAAAGAAAACCAAATCTAGGTTATCTTAGAGTTTGGGGTTGTAGGGCAATTGTAAAAGTGCCGGAACCTAAACGTAAAAAGTTAGGTGAAAGGGGAGTTGAATGCATCTTTATAGGGTATGCTATTCATAGCAAGGCCTATAGGTTCTATGTTATAGAACAAAATGACGTTTGGTCAATTCACACTATTGTGGAGTCAAGAGATGCAATCTTTGATGAAAATCGATATTCATCAATTTCTAGACCAAAGGATGTAACTCCAAGTACCATAATAAAAGATGATGATCGGTCTTTAAATGATCATGAATTAGATGAACAAACTCTAGAAGAGAATGTAGCATCAACTTCATCACAACCTAGGAGAAGTAAAAGGGCAAGAAAGGAGAAATCCTTTGGCCCGGATTTTCATGTATATTTGGTTGAAGGATCTAGAAGTTCTATATTGACTAAATTTCCATATGTGTTTAATGTGGAAGGTGATCCTTTGACTTATGGTGAGGCCATGAGATCTCAAGATGCTCCTTTTTGGAAGGAAGCTATTGATGATGAGATGGATTCCATCATGGGGAATAACACATGGTTTTTGGCGGATTTTCCTCCCAAGTGTAAACCTATTGGGTGTAAATGGATTTTCAAGAAGAAAATGAAAATCGATGGAACTATTGATAAGTTCAAAGCCCGGTTAGTGGCTCAAGGCTTTTCCCAAAAGCCGGGTATCGATTATTTCGATACATATGCACCTGTTGCTAGAATCTATACTATAAGGTTGCTGATTGCTCTTGCGGCTATACACAACCTTGTGATCCATCAAATGGATGTTAAGACAGCGTTCTTAAATGGAGAGCTAGATGAGGAGGTTTACATGAAATAACCCGAAGGGTTTGTTGTAAAAGGTCAAGAAGGTAAAGTTTGCAAACTCGTTAGGTCTTTGTATGGGCTAAAACAAGCACCCAAGCAATGGCATCAAAAGTTTGATGAGGTTGTGTTGTCTAACGGATTTAAATTGAATAATTCGGACAAGTGCGTATATAGCAAATTTGATGACTTAGGTCATGGTGTTATGATTTGTCTATATGTAGATGATATGTTGATTTTTGGGACTAATTTGTCACAAGTTGAGTGGGCAAAGGCTTTCCTATCATCAATGTTCTCCATGAAAGATTTAGGAGAAGCGGATGTCATTCTAGGCATGAGAATTAAAAGAAGCAATGGTAAATTGAGTTTATCTCAAACATACTACATTGAAAAAGTACTTAAGAAGTTCAATGTTAGTGATTGCTCTTTTGTATCAACTCCTATGGATCCAAGTGAAAAATTAATGCCAAATGATGGTAGTGCGGTATCTCAACTTGAGTATGCACGGGTCATAGGTTGTTTGATGTATGCTATGACGAGTACTAGGCCGGATATCGCATTTGCGGTAGGAAAGCTTAGTAGGTATACTAGTAATCCTAGTATGAAGCATTGGCATGCTATTCGTCGTGTCTTAAGGTATTTGGGGAAAACCAAAGATTATGGTTTGTCCTACAGTGGATATCCTTCGGTTTTAGAAGGTTATTCTGATGCAAGCTGGATCTCTAATAGAGAGGATCACTCTTCCACAAGTGGATTTGTTTTTCTACTTGGGGGAGGTGCTATCTCTTGGGCTTCTAAGAAGCAAACTTGCATTGCGGATTCCTCCATGACTTCGGAGTTCATTGCTTTGTCCTCGGCTAGTAAAGAGGCAGAGTGGTTAAAGAATCTCATGATTGAGATTCCTTTGTTGCCAAAACCAATATCGCCCATAGCGATACATTGTGATAAAGATGCAGCTTTGGCAAGGGCATATAGTCAAGTTTATAATGGTAAGTCAAGGCACATTGGTGTGCGGCATTCCTATATTCAAGGACTTATCAAGGATAGTGTTATCACTGTTGACTATGTGCGGACTACGTATAATCTAGCGGATTATTTCACTAAGGCCTTGGCTAGAGATACGGTGAAGAGGATGGCAATCGGTCTTGGATTGGAGCCCTTAGTTAATCACGAGTGAGGGAATCTTAACTTAACGCCCAATAAGACGTTGGGTCTTAAGTTCAATAAGATTAATTCCTTCATTTAATGATTGAAGAACATTTGTAAGTATCCTCGAGTATTGTTCTTATATTGACTATGATGTTGATAAGAGGTTGTATATCTTAATAGTTCTCTTGTTATGCCTTGTCATAGTGGCATGTTTGTTTAAGAGTTCTACCTATGTAAGTGTGAAGTTTAGCCGCTTCAAGTAGCTATAGGGGCATAGCTATGATACACTTATGAATGATACGGACACATGGCTTAACGTGTCAAGTTTAATGAGTTCAAATAGTTAATCTTGTGTGTATGGTATCTTCAAGCTTTCCACTATGTATTGAGATTGGTTCAATCGCTTGCGACACCTTTCGGATACGGATTCTTGGAATGTATATTATACTAGGTGGAAGTTCAAGTCTTAGTACACTTTCATTGATGCATGAGGTTGTTTGTTTTGATGATGTTTTTGTGCTTAGTTCCTTTTAGAATACTCTAAATGGGGGAAGATTGTTGGATATTTAGAGTATTTGGTAGGATGTTTTCATGTAACGTGAACTTAAGCTACATGGTTATGGTGTCGTTTCTTAAGTTACATTAAAGTGCACGCTTATTGTTTATGGTATAGTAAATAAGAATAACTTCATTAGACTTGAAGTTGAAACAAAGAAAAGAAGCCAAGCAAACGAAGACGAAGAAGGGAGCAGGGGCGGGTCGCGGCCCGCGACCAGCTCGTCGCACCTCGCGACGGTTGTCGCGACTCGCGACCAAGCACTGCCATGCTTGTGCTCCAAAGTTCGTCAAGGTCGCGACTCGCGACCGTGTTCGCGACTCGCGACAAGGCCGTTTTACGGGTGTCTTAAATGACGGTTTCATGCCGTTTGAGAAGTAAAAGGACGGTCGTTTGGCTTTGGTAACGTGCATATAAGTGGGAATACCACTGATGAATGTTCATATGTTATTATCACTCTCTCAAAAAAGCACTCAAGTTTCTCTCTACTCTACATTGTTCATCAAACAAAATCTACACAAACATTTGTTCTCATTTTGTGATTCTCATACGAGCGTGATAATCACTGTTTCTTCTTTGTATCTCGGAGGTGGATTCCGTGCAACCCGTGCTTCGTATAGGGTCGGAATATCGCTTTTGGGAAAGTGTTCCCATACACGCCTAGAGGATCGTTGTTCGTTGTTGTTGTCAATTGTGTGTGTTCATCTTATTCCCGGTTACTAGCACTAACAAATACATGACAGTTGAAAAGCAGCTTCATCCTTTTTCAAAAGGAAGAGATGTCAAGTATTGAAATACCAAAGAATGTTGCTTGCACAAAAAGGTGTGACCCAAGAGTTAATATTGCTAACCTTAGAAACAGGAAGCGCGGTTGAATAATCTCCAATCCCTCCCATTTATTTTATCAACTCTAAAGGACTTGAAACAACTATAATGGAGAATATAGGCAAGCAGAGATTTAGGGTGTTGAATACTAGTAGGGTAAATAATGAATAGTAAAATGGAAGATTAAAGAATCAACCTGCAAGACAAGAAGAGATCTTTCGTCATGGATATGCCGTGAGAAATCACCATTCACCACCTTAAGACTTGAACGCCTTCATATGTTGCCATAGCTGTCCTCCTCTAATCTCCTACAAGAAATCTTCTCAACACATGGATTTTCAAAATATCAAAAGCATCCAGCATAAGAGAATCATAACGGTATGCTTCACAGCCAATGAAGAAGCCCAAAGGCTTTGAGCATTGCGACACACATGGAGTCTAAACATAAACCAGACTATAAAACTAGAGTCCACTAAAGAAAACATACGTGTAAAAACCAACTGCATCATTGTTTTTTATGGCCAACTATCATACAACAATAAGAACAACATTACTTCAATGCCTCAAAGGCTTCCGCCATAAGGCGAGGTAAGGGGGCATGTACGCAACCTTACCCTTGTGTTGAATACACAAAGAGGATGTTTACGGATGACCCTAAAATGAGAATTGCGTCGAATATGCATTGACCGCGTGCGACTTAATAGTATAACAAGCACGGCAAATTTAGGAAGTATGTTGTAAAGTACAGTTTGAAATGAAAAAGATCTCCCAATGACATTGTTTGAGCATAGTCTTAAGTTTCCACACCAATATTTTAAATTGCTAAAAGGTAGAATGAAACTTTAAATCTATGAAAAGTACCTAAGAGCAATAGTAAATTCAATATTCACATACAAGTGATACAACTTGTTCATCAAAATGTGAAGGAAAGATAAGAAAGAGTTAAGGAAGTAGGTTGAGGTGATAGTTGTGCAACCAAGTAAGCATCTAAAACTACATATGTTCAAATCATTTTCCATATCTAAGAAGATTCAAATCAGTGAAATAATATATAAGCAACACACACTTTCACATTGCCAAATGGGTACTACAACTTTCCTCAAACTGTATTAACACAAATCTCATTTTCAACAATAACGAAGGAGATAAATTAGATGATCGACCTTTGATAAAATTGCCCCCGAAAGTTTACCTCCAGAAAGAAGGCTTCTTAGTTGTTCAACATTGAGAATATGAGAGATAAAGTGGGCATTGACTAATTAAGCTACACAAATATATATGTCGTCTTCATATGTTTAGCTATTACAGAAGCATTAACGCCAAAAATAAGCCGCAAAAAATGTGCTTCCAATTGCACAACTCATGCTTTCAGAAAGTCAGGTTGCAGCTGCTGAATAAAACGTCCACAAAAAATTAAAGCAACTGAAAAAGATCAATGGGAAATTTTTGAATCCTGTTAGTCCAGCAAGCCCATTAAGCTACTCTCTCTACTACTAAAGATCAATGTGCATAAGACATCCATTGCTTGTCGAAGCTGCCTAGCTTCACATAAGCCATTAATTAAGATATTGTATGAGATGATATCAAGGCCAAGGGTCACTCCACTATTCTCCATTTTCTTCATCATTGACATTGCCTCATCAAATTTAGCATTTTTGCACAGACCATGGAGCAATGCATTGCAAGTGACAACATTTAATTTCAATCCAAGAGTTTCCATTTCCTCAAAAAGACGGAATACAACTGTGAGATTATTAGCTTTGCACATGGCATCGATGACAGTGTTATACATGATAATGTCAGGGTTTAATCCTTTGATAAGTGTGTAGTAGGTCCAATCATCTGGAGCACATACTTTACCCTCCACCATACTTAATAGTGCAATGGCATCATCTAGCAACCCATTTTTGCATAGTCCTTCGAGCATAATATTGAACGTTGGAACGGTTGGTTTTAACCCCTTAGCTGGGAGAGAGTAGAGGACATTCATTGCATGTCCAAGCTGTCTAGCTTCACAAAAGCCATCAATTAGGATATTGTATGAGTTGATATTAGGGACCACTCCATTATTCTCCATCGCCTTCATCATTGACATTGCCTCCTCGATTTCAGCATGTTTACACAGACCATGGAGCAATGAATTATAAATGACAACATTTCCTTTTACTCCAAGAGTTTTCATTTCCTTAAAAAGACGGCATGCAGCTGTGAGCCTATTAGTTTTGCACATGGCATTGATAACATTAGTATAAGTGAAAATACTAGGGGTTAATCCTTTACAAGCCATCTCTTGCAGTAGGTCAAGTGCTTTGTCAACCTCATTAGACTTACAATATCCATTGATTAAGCTGTTAAAAGTAACAACATCAGGTTTGCAGCCATCGTTCACCATCAAATCCATTACCTTCTCTGCCTCTTCCATCTCACCACGTAAACAATATCCATCTATTAATGCATTGTAAGTGATGATATTTGGAATTTGACCTCTGTCAACCATGAAGTCAAATAGAGCCCTTGCTTCACCAACCATCCCTTCTTTACAGTACATTTCAATGAACATGGAGTAGGTTTGTACATACAGCATCTATATAGTTCTCAAACATCTCAGTCCACATCTCTTGCGCATCATTCAACTTCCCCAAGCTGCACATACCTCGAATCAAAGTATTGTAAGTAATGACATGGGGTGAAATGCACTTGCATTTCATCTCTTTGAAAAGTTCGAGGGCTTGAGATAAACACCGATCTCTACATAGACTGTCGATAATAGTCTCTAATGAGAGAAATGACGGTTTGAAAAGGGGGATTGGGTTTCTTACACATTGATGTGAACAACATACAAAAATCAATAAAAAGGGCTACTTCCAAGTAAACGTAGCCACCCAATAGGCTGGACCGGTTCTGAAAAAAGGGCTACTTTTTGTCATTGGAATTTGGATGTTTGGTGCGAGACCTGTTAAATAGGTTGTGTCATATTAATGTGTTCGGGTAAAAAATAAAAGTGTTGAATTTTTTTGACACTAACTCGACTAATTTAACTAGTTATGTGAATGACCATTTACACTAACTTGATCTGTTTAATTATGAGGTTAGTCGTCACTAACCCGACCTGTTTAATTAAAAGGTTTGCCGCGTCAACCTATTTAACACTTTGAAGCTATATTTAGAAAATTATGATGATAAATTTTTCGTGTCAAGTTTTATTCTTTTATTTTATAAATTTATGTTTGTCTAACCAATACCTTTCTCCGTATTGAAATTTAAAGAATAAAGTTAAAAAATTATATTTGTTACTTTCATATTAACTATAATTTTATAAATATCTATGTTTATAAATTAAACAGGTAAAACTGTGTCAGTTTCGTTTGAAAATCTCAATATTTATCCGCCCTATTTATTAAACGGTTAAACTCGTGTTGACCCATTTAAATAAATATGTCAAAAATACTCAACATTTATTTCATATTTGGTTTGTATCATGTTGTCGTATCTCGTAAACTTTTAACCGCTCTAATTAGAACTTGAAAGTTATACGAGTGGGTTGACCCGGGTCCGGGTTGAGTCACTAACATTGTAACAGGTTTGGATCAACAATAGACATAGGTCAAAGTCAAACTTTGTTAGTGGAAGGAAAAAGGGTTTTGATTTAGTTGCATCAATAAAATTGGGTCAGAAGAATAGTAAAATATGAATCAAGTTGGTGCGCTATGGGCTAGGCCCATAACCTAGATGGGGGGCGGGGGCTCTGTTGGTATAGTACTTGGTTGTAGACCTGGCAAAGCTGACCCGACCCGAGACCCGAAATCGATAACCCGAAATCAACCCGAGACCCGAAATGACCCGACCCGACCTTTACCCGACCCGAAATATGTTGACCCGAGATTGACCCGACCCGAAAATTGACCCGACCCGAGACTGATCCGAATGATATCTATTAATAATTTTTAAATTTCATGTAAATCCTCGACATAATTTCAAGTAAAGCCAATATAAAGGTGGTGCTCTGATACCAATTCTCCCCTTAAGCCTAATGCGTCCAATTCCTCGATCAACGATCAAGAACTTTGTATCGTTGTTGGGGGCTTGGGCAACGACCTGAAAATTGACCCGACCCGACCCGAAAATTGACCTAACCCGAAACTGAAAGCGACATACCCGAAACCCGACCCGACCCTAAATGGAAGACTCGAAGCAGACCCGACCCGAAGTTAACCCGACCCGACCCGAAATTGACCCGAAGTCAAGCTGACCCGACCCGAATTGACCCGACCCAGACCCGACCCGAACGACCCGATTGCCACCTATACTTGGTTGTAAGGCCTTATTCCTTAATACAAGATTAATGTACTTCCTCTGTTTTTTTTTAATGTTACACTTTTCTTATTTTGAGGTGTTGGATTTTATTTGGGACACTTTTTTGTCTTTCCATGTTTAATGGAGAGATCAAGAATGACATTTTGGTTATTATCTTTATTATTCTTTTTAATTTACCATTATCCTTATATTATTATTATTATTATTATTGTAGTGATATTTGAAATTCAATTTATTTATTTTTTATTATTTATATCTTTAGGTTCTTTAATATTTCTTTTCATTACATTTCTAAGTGGAATTCTTCCTTCTATTTTTGATTTTTCTAATATTACCGTTTTATTATACTCACTTTTAATAAATCTATTACTATATCATCTTTTTCAAAAATATTATTACCAATATTTTTAATATTATTGTTTTACCTATTAGACATTATCATATTTATTATTATTACTAGTAGTCCTATTATTATTATTTATTATATATCAAACAAACCAACTATTGTTGTTGTTGTTTAAATTTGTTTGCGATTTAACTTGAAATAATACAATATTAGTATTAGTATTAATTCAACTACGTTACATTTTTCAGCTAACAAATCATCTTCTACTTGTAGTATTCTAATTATTCTCTTCCATATGATCTCCCGCCTCTTTATTGTCTTCTACTTGATCATCATTAACATCTTCACGGCCAGCTTAGCATGCATCATCTTATTTCACATTTTTCTAAATTATCTTAGCTAATGTTTTTCTTCTTTCAAATATGAAATTCTTCCGATTATCATCACACATGTCAATATCAACACTTCCTTTAACAATTGCTTCATTTTAAAATGGTATCTAATACTTGTGCATTTTTATGAATTATGAAGTGTGCAAGTTAGAACAATATATTTTATATTTTTTGGTTGTTTGCAGCATATTATAACACGCCCTCCCCCTTTTCTTTAACTAACCAATGAACCTTCATGGACAATGTTGATGGTTAAAATGTTCTACCAATTCTTTGAAAGCTATCAAATGTCTAATAAGAATCAACATAAAGGCCTTCAAGTAATGAAGAAATACTTTTTATTTAGTATAAATATTATCAAGTAATATTAAACTTATTACTATCTTTTAAATTGTAAGTAGCAATATAATTATTATTATTATTGTTGTTATTAAATAATAATATAACAATAATCATTATTATTATTATTTATGTTACTATTATAAGTTTTATTATTATTATCCGACTTATTATTATTAAGATCACTTAATTCGTAAAATATAAGGTTTATTCAATTTTGTTCAGCTCCATTAATTTAAGTTTATCTAAGTTCAGTCCAGTTCAGTCGAGTTCAGTTCATCTCCATTCAATTCAAAAGATCGGGGCTTAAGTCTGGGATTATAGACAAGTTATTAAAGTATTCTCACATATCACTAATTTATATAATGAACCCCTCGTTTATAAATTTAAAAAATCTAACTAAAATACACTAGCACATTTAGGGATTGTTGTTTTACTTTAAGGTATAAGTTCGGTATAGGTATAGAGTCGGCCAAACCCATATATAACACTTGTTTTGTTCGATAATATTATTCATGTACGCTGACCTTATAACCACTCAAGTATCGGGTTCTTGAACTCGGAGGAGGGAGAATTGGGTTTGGAGGAAACCCCTACTCTTAGCTGAATTTAAAAAAAGAAATAAATCAAAATCCAAATTTTATGGTCATCACCATGTCAAGTAAATTTTATTGTCATCACCATATCAAGTAAATTTAGTTACCTTAATGAAATATGCTCATACGAGACAAAGAGGTCAAAAAGTCCATGAAGTGCATAGGTCATAATTGATCCAAGTCCACACTATAAATACTTATGCCCATGCATGAGTAAGATGTGTTCATTCATAAACAAGAAATTGTACATACTAATTAGCACTCAAATCACAAAAGAGACTTAACACTTGTGATCCCGGAACTTACTATTCTAAGCATCAGAAAGACGTTAATTGGACAAAATCGAGATTATAGTGTCTGTTTTTTAGGTTATAACCGCGAAGGGATCTTGAACGCCATTTTTCTACCAGCAATCTACCACCACTAGTGGAAAAACACTTGTTGCTGCGGGCCTTAAAGGGGCTTGTAGCTGCGTACAAGGGTCGTAGCTATTGAAGGCACACAATAACCACCCATAATATTTCATACAGAAACATCTTGTATTATAGATATTAATCTTCTCTATAAGCACAGTGCACACCATACATAGGTGTTGAGGTGTTGATTTTTCCAAGTGAAAATTTTGATACTTGATTTATGTTGATTATATGGAAACATATTTTTTTTTAATGTGGAAACATCAGCTCCTACCATACATACGTCTACAAAATACAAGTAATTCACTTTGTTCAATAATTGCACGTGCCATATTTGAGCACTCCTGCATGTAGGTGGAGCCAAGCAATCATATGATTTGCTAATTTCATCGAAGCGATCGTACCCAATTCAATGAACATATCGAAGGTGGACGGTGGTCCCACCACAATATTTCAAGCGTGATCTTTCTCCATCCATTTTCCTTCAATATTTTAAGTCCATGGCATACGAACTTACCAAGACTCATCTAGAAGAATCCACGCAATCCACTCATTGTTAGGTTGACTTCATATGGATGGAGGTTGGAAATCACTTAAAAAGATGTGGCGGTAGAAACACCATTTTTGGTATCAATTTAAGTACTCTAGAAAAATGATTTAGTCTTTTATCCAACTCTCAATTATCTCCTATTATTACTATTATATTTATGAAGGTATTAAGGGAGCGATAATTTAGTGGATAAGGGTTTTAAAAAAATTCTAATTCTCTTTCTTTTTTAGTATAAAAAGCAAACAACTATTATCTACTCATATACCCTACTATATTAATATATATACTACCTCCGTTCCAAGTGTATTGCAACATTTACCTTATTTGGCAATTTCATATTAATTGCAACCTTTCTATTTTAATCACCAAAAAAATCACATGTGCAACCTTTCTCTCTCTTCATTACTTATTATCACATGATGTAAGTGGGGAAGATGACCCACTTTTTTTTCTTTTCTTAATAAATGTGTCAATCCCCTATGTTGCAATATACTTGGAACGAAGGTAGTATTAAATAACAAATACATCAATACTATCAATAAATAGTAAGATATCAACTATTATAATAAGCTAATACTATATCCGTCGAATAGCTAATTTCTATCCGCTAAATTCTAAAAATAGCGTTGTGGCGAAAAGGGAAAAGAGAGACAATGAGGCGCTCAATGAGATCCCACTTATAGTTAACTTGATAGTGTCATAGCTCCTTATAATTTTATTCTCTTAATCTCTAATTTACGCATGTAAAGCTCTTTTTGGAGATATCACCTTTAGATGCATGATTGCATCGGCTTTCAAGTTTCATTTAATTACGATAATCCATCAGATCCAATTCTGTAATTTTTAAGAACTATGTAATCGACTACACATATAGTCATATTCAGTTTGTAATAGACCAAGTTTTAACTCCAACCTTTTTGTTTTTTTCATAAATATACTCGAAAATATGATTAAAGATCACGCCTCTAAACATCCTTTAAAAAATCCTCCCTAGATTATAGTATGAATAATGTGTACCTTTTTGTACACAATATAGTGGGCTTTGTTCTATGAGTTGGTTCAAACTTGATAACATAGATTTAGATAAGATAGACGATGACACCATCAACATCCAATTTCAAAGCAAAATGAATGATTCGCAATCTTTAAGGTACCACATTCTCAGCGTTTGTACCATTATTTTTTAAGATAATACCATTATTTTCTTACTATCAGAGAGTTCTTATTAAAGAGAAAACTGTCTTTTATTCTGAAAAAGCTAGTATCCTTATCTTTTTTTTTTTGTCTAGTCTGGAACAAATAAAAACTAGTTTCTAATTTTTTCTTTTTGTGAATTATATTTATTAGTTACTTACTGTAACTCCAATAACCAAGTGGCATAGGAAAAAGATAATACCATTTGTTTTCTTAGTTATTTTGAGAAGTAATAAAAGTTGGATATTGGAGGATAAAAGTGAAAAAATGTTTGCCAAACAAGGAAAGAAAATGATATAAACTGAAAGTAGGTAAAATTAGAAAAACAGAAGGAGTAAAAAAAGTTAGTCCAATTATAGATGTAAACATATTCCGTACTAATAAAAGGAATATCTCATTTCTATTGCTGGTGAAATAATTCTATAAAGAAACAAGAAACAAATAAATAATTGACAAACAAAATTTAAGGGCGAAAACCGCCAACAACCGATAGTTGACTGCCCAATTAACTGCAATGAAAAATGTGTAAAACGAATAATCCTCTAACCAAGCTTCTCAACAAAGAGCCAGGCTAAAAATATCAATCAATCTACAATAATTCACCAATGACATTAATATTTGTTTCTAATTTTTCGTCCACTTTGGTATGCACCACTTGACTTTTCATGATTTTCAAGACACGTCTTTATATCAATATATCTCAAATTATGTATAAGCAAAAATCATATATAAAAAAGATATTATGAAAATTTATATTGAGACAAATCGATAAATCTAAAAAGATTTTACATGGATATTTTTCTGTACTGTATATTAAGTTGCATGCATAGAGAAACAAAGGGAGTAATCCCAAAATCCAAAATAATTGATTATCCAAATTTTTAAAATTTATTTTTTCTTTTGTAAGGGAATTTAGAATTGCGGGGGTATGTTGCTTTTAAGGGAAACTAAAAGAGGGAAGATATGATGGGACCAATTTAAGTCATATTTCCACTAAAACTAACAATGAAAATGACAAGCGAGATAACTTTTAATTGTACCTATTTTAGAAAGTGAAATTGACCAATCAAGCACCTGAAATTAACTCAAGAACCCTCAAAAAGTAAATTAAAAAGGAAAAAAAGAAAGAAAGAAAGAAAAGGCTCCCTTAAATTTCCATCACTGTAAAGAGATGCTGATAGCATCACAAAATGATTGGAAGTTGTGGATTTGGATTTTCAAACACCTCAACTTTTGCTTTTCATTGCTCTCGTGTAAGCATGTCATTCTCGTCGCGACTGCTAAATGTTAATAATGCGCCTATCTATATCTCATCTTCTTTTTATAGAAAGAGCTGCCGACTCTTTATCACCAAAGAATGTGGATGACTAGAAAAAATTTAGTTCAATTCAGTAAAAATATGTTTGTTTCAGTATAATAATAAGTTTAGTTTATTAAAAAGTAATAATAATAAAAAATAATAAAGAATTAATAAAAATAAGTTTTATTAAGTAAAAATAAATTTAATTTAATACAAATAAGTGTATCAGTTCAATAAAGATAAGATTATGTGAACATAGCCTAATAGTACAATTCTTTAGCAAGCGTGACTTCCATGAAGGAAATGAGTACTTTTGGAACAATAGAGGAACTTTTTTTTTGAGGGAGGAACAGTAGAGGAAATTAAAGAACAAGGAAGGATAAATAGATGTATCATTTTGACAATTGGGGAGCAACTTTAATATGAAAAATAGGTAACTTAATTTGCTACCAAAAGTAAAAATTGAAGAGTTGGTGCAAACTAATATAAGTCGAACCTGATACATGTAGAGGTATAAACGAACTGAGTGGAGTTGAAACTACCTTGTGTTCAAACTCAATTAATTTATTAGATCAAACTCAAGAACAAGCTACTCGTCGAGCTTAATAAAATTTTAAAATCTTTGCTCCTTTAGCAAATATCAAGTTTGAGTTTGGCTTTTTTCATCGTTTATTAGTCGAGTCAAGCATAACCAGCTTTTGCTATTATATGTGCTATAAAAACGAGAACAAGCTTGACCATGAATATATAAATAAGAGTTTTAATGAAAATATACGAGATATCATAAATAGGCAAAGCATTTATGTGTTTCATTCAAACTCTTTCACAAATCAAGCTCCACCGATATGTTTAAACTCAATTTATTTATTTAATGAATGAAACACATTATATTATAATCAAATTTGAAGCCGAGCTATTAGTCCAGAATACCGACTCATTTATACTCTAGATACACACAATGCCAACATTATGCTAATATCGACTCATTTACACCCTAGATACACGAAACATCTTATTCTTTATGTGTTATGATCAGGGCCAACGACTTGGATGAACAAAGTGCACATTTAATTTGCGTAGGGCCCCCATTTTTTTCTCTAAATAACAACCCTAATCGAAAAAAAATAAAATAAAGGCTGAAAAAACCCACATCAATGCAGACTGCTACGTGGCATGCAACAAGGACTAGATTAAGAAAAATTCTAACAAATCTTTAATCTTACTTTCAATTTACAGTTTTCCTCAATATGTGCCCTAAGAGTAAGTATGTGCAATAATATCAATTTCCCATTTATCTCCTTTCAAATTGGAAATTAGAAAACATAAATTTCTCATATATCTCCTTTCTTTATTTAATTTAGTTCCCATAATTCTACTCTAAATTAAAGAAAAAACATTAAACGGTTAAAAAGTCATAATTCTCTGAATCTTGATGCAAATATACTTGTTTACAAGATGATATATCAAGTATTCGTTTATAAATAAGGGCCTAATTTAAATTTTAGTACAAAGCCTCCCAAATGGTTATGACGCCTAATTAGACGAGTCCATGTCATCTGTCCCACATGGTGTCATATAGGCTATATATTATTCTATCCCGTAACTTAAAATATTTTTTGTGATTAGACTCGCTCCCTATTAGTAAATCCTCCTAAAAAATAAAAAGCATTAATTCACTTAATAAAATGAATGAAGAAAACGATTTAATTCTGTTTCGCTCTTTATTTACTAAGTGAAGTTTATTTTCTTACTTTTTGTTTTTGAGGAGGATTCACTATCAGGAAGCAGATAAAAACATAACTAAAAGTTATTTTATTTAAGTTGTGGGGAAAAAGTAATAAATAAAACACTAAATAAATTATGTGAGACGGATGATCCTGATTCTAATTTGAGGCAAAGTCCAATCCAAACTTAAGTGTGAAAATGAATGAATTGTATCCTACTTGGAAAGTGTTTGCACGTCGGAGATCTGGAGATACTCTAGTTTAATTAGTATCCTATCCTACTTTATCTAGTATCAGATCTTCCACACGAGTTGTTAATAATCTATTTAATTCCTCCGAGTGACGTTCTATAATAATGCATTTATGCATAGGTTAGCTAGTGTGTTTTTATTATATTTGCTTTATGGAAAGTTCGTACGTCATATACAAGCTGTTATAAGATCGAATATGTCGTCGGTACGTGCGAGCGAGGTGGATGATCACACAGCTGATAGGGACAAATTTATCCTATACTTAGCATAGGATGAGCATCATATACATGTACCTTAATACTATTCTTTTCACTAATTATTTATTTGAAAACTTATACTTCCTCCGTTTTTTATTACTTACACCATTGAATCAGCTTACGCAACACAATGCACAATTTAGATGTTAAATATTTTTAATTATACACAATAAAAAATTATGGAATTTAGATTTTAATAATCTATACATTGAGACGAATCTAACAAGATCCCACAAGACTATATTTTTTCTTACATATAAGTCACAATATTAATTTAAGTGGACATGTGTGAATAGTGTGAAAGATAGAAATGGTGCGAGTATTAAAAAACGGAGGAAGTATAAGCAAAAACGCATAATATAGGAGAATGCCAAATGAGTAAAAAAACTATATGTGGAGTTGTAGATGTAGGACGAGCAATAGAATCCTACACTCAGATGTAGGTTGAATGAACCCGGTGACAGGATATTAGATAATACCGATGTGGATGATAACACAAGCTGGATCCATCTGGTTCAGTCTATATGACTCCAATTGAATTTGTTCAATCCGGTCCATATACTCCATCCATCCCATAATTTATGTCTCGTATTCCTTTTTTGGGTGTCCCAATTTGTTAGTCCCGTTTATACAATTTTCTTCTATAAAATGTTGCTTTTATCCCCAAAGTACCCTCATGTAATGGAAATTTTTTTCCCAGTTTCCCCTTGATTTATGTTACAAATATGGACCACACTGGATGATGAAAATACAACATTTAAATTTGGACCTTTTGCCCTTTTTTAAATAAACTTTGGGCCTGTTCTGTTCAGCTTATTTTCAGTTCAGTTCATCTCTAATAAGTTCAGTTCAGTTCAGTTCAGCTCTAATAAATTCAGTTCAGTTCAGTTCAGCTCTAATAAGTTCAGTTCAGTTCAGTTCAATTCAGCTCCAATAAGTTCAGTTCAATTCAGTTCAGTTCAGTTCAGCTCCAATAAATTCAGTTCAGTTCAGCTAGAATTAGCCGAAGAGAACAGACCCTTTGTTATGAATGTTTTTTGTACCTTTTTTTTTACCACAATTAATATATTCTCTAAACCTTAGCTTAGTGTAAAAAGAAAAATTAGACATATATTATGGACAGAGGGAGTATCTTTTTTGAAGTTAGATTCAGATTTGGACCAATTTTTTTCTTAACCATCAATCTTTATTATTTTTTGGAATAAAGGTATTAGTTTGGTCAGCATTTTTTTAAAAGTTGGGATTCTGTCCAATTTGGTTCAGACCCGAAAGTTTCGCGATCCATACTTGGCTCCCAATCAATCATTTTCTAGTTTTGGTCTATGGTCCAGTCCGGTCCTTGACTGATGAACTCGCCTAGATCCACTTACAACTTACAAGTGGGGTACAAATGTACGATAGCGGAAAGTGAACAAATATTAGCAATCGGTAATAAACCTACCATAGCTTGAGCTTATGATCTATGGAATTTTTAAAAATATTTTTCACTTACATTTTCGATTTGACAGTAAGAACTAAGGGCTACTTTGTTTCAGATTATGCTGGAAAAAAATTGGAATGAGTTAAGAATAGTGAGATGATAACAAAATGTAATACTTTTAAAAATTATTTGGTTCAACTCATGAATAGAATAAAAACGTCAAGAAAGTTAAAATGTCTATCTATCTTTTAATACTTAGAAGCCATCTTTTACCATCTTTTTCTTCTTCCTTGTTGTCATCTCTCTCTTTATTAAATCCACTAACTTTCATCACTACATCATCGCCACTAGTCTGCTACCACCATCACTGGCAACATCTCTAACTGACAACTTCACCCATTGGTTGGGATTTTTATGATAGTACAAATGGTGTTGATTGTTTTTAAAAATCATTCTTGTAGATCTCAATTTTTTTATTAAAAAAACTAATTTCCGATTAATAAAAAACCCTCAGCGCTCGGAGGCAAGGTTGTACTACCATATTTTGGGTGGCTTATGGTTAGCACCTATCAACCCTACTTCCCTACTCACTTAATACCCTTTATCATGTCCAAGAAAAAAGTAAAATTCTAGAATCAAATAAACAAAAATCGCACTTGTAAGTTGTAAGACTTGTAAGGTGTAACCATTAATTGCTATAAGTGGTAGTGGTACGATAGCATATAGTACAAAAACACTTGATTGTACCACTACTATTTAATTTGCTACATCACTGTTACTGTTAGCCGTCTTACCAGGTTTTGATTCTATATATCCCACTTTGGAATACTATTCATGTGAGATTTTCAATTGCGAATGGGATGGTCAATTGGTGCACTCATGAAATAATTCTAGATTGCTGAAGAAAATGTTGTTTTCTACTTTTGCAACGCATTTGGTGATGCTGAATCAAGTGAAATGAAGTTCGTTGGCACCAGTAGTGTCCGCGCTGTTGTGCATATACTCCAGATAGTGATGTTATTATAAAAGTCTAGTATAGACCCGGTCTACACTAAATTTATCGTAGACCACTACAAAGTCTAAGTTCCAGCTAAGATAATCATACGCGGGCCACGCGGCGTGAGCAACTGGAAATGAAAAGCATGCTTTTGAGATTCTTTTGCCTTAGCGGCACGGCTTCGCACGTGATGCTACACCACTTTTCCCTTTTCTTTCTGAATTTCGAACAAACCAACCAATAATATTCCATTTGTTTCCCAAACTTATCCCATTTTAGCTTTTAATAATTAATAATATTGCTAGTTGCCAAACTA
Source organism: Patellifolia procumbens (assembly GCA_947645195.1). Lineage (NCBI taxonomy): Eukaryota > Viridiplantae > Streptophyta > Magnoliopsida > Caryophyllales > Amaranthaceae > Patellifolia > Patellifolia procumbens. The sequence goes on from CANSGD010001485.1 coordinate 519,756, forward strand.
TATACTCAAATTTAAGTCTCTAGTCTAATGAATAGAGCCATACAGGATTCATTAATCCCAAATTGAGTAAGAAACAAAATCATTATTTAATGTTCATTTGTTACAAGATAACTACAACAAAGAAAATAAATAAAATATTACAATTTTTATTATACACCCGAATCTACGGTGAGCATGGTACACCCAATACTATTATTTGCTCAAATAGCCTTGGTTGTACCATGGCCATGATTAGGGGTGTTAATGAGGTTAGCCTGTTCTCGAGCTGCTTGAATTCGTCTCGAAATTTTCACAAGCGGAGCACAACCATATTCGGCTCGAGAAGATCGTGAAGAGGCTCGAAATATTTTTAAAATTTTATTTTTTAACATAGTGACCTCAAATATTAGTAGAATATTTTTAATAAGTCTAGAAATAATAAATAAACTTAGTTATAATATATTATATCTTATAAATATACTTTATTTTGATATTATTTTTGAATTCAAGTCGAGTTTTGTGTAACTTAGACTTGATAATCTAAGCTCGAAAAAGCTCGAGATTCGGCTCGCTGGACACGTTTTTTTAGTTTATTCATATGCTCTCCGTATGTTATTAGCATTGTAATATACATGTAAGTTACATTAACCCAATCTTGATAAGTGAATCTGATGTGGAGGATGATATAGAAGTTTTTTATAGCACATGGGAGGTATGACTCCCAACACGTTTTAGTAGTTATATGAATATCGGTGTTTTTTACATTATTTAACTTTACTTAATCCTTATTTGACAAACATCCCCCTTTTATCCTCTATTATCCCTATACTAAATATATGACCCGCTTATGACTATTATTCCTTCCGAGTTCCTCAAAGATATATGAGGTGTTTTGTTTCGCCTATTCTTCTTGGTTATATGATGAGTGGTAGAATTTAGAAAAAGGAGTATAAGTATAGATTTTTAACATTAATTGGTATCTTTTTATATGCACAAATAACATTTACAAAACAAAAAAAACTTTGATATTAAGATTGCATAAGATGTAGGTATTTATGTTGTAAAGTTAAAGTTCAATATCTAAAAGTTAAAGTTTTGTTATTAAAAGTTAAATGTAACTCATCAAAAGTTAATGTTTCTTTAGCAAAAGTTAAGATTTTTTTAAAAGTTAAGGTTTAGCAATCAAAAGTTAAGATTTTGTAATCAAAAGTTAAGATTTTGTAATCAAAAGTTATGATTTTTTTAAAAGTTAAGGTTTAGCAATCAAAAGTTAAGGTTTTGTAATCAAAAGTTAAGATTTTGTAATCAAAAGTTAAGATTTTGTAATCAAAAGTTATATATTTTTTTTCAAAAATTACGAGTTCAAGAATAAAATTCCAATGTTCCATCTCTTTTTCCTAATCTTCTTAAAGTTAAGGATTAGAAATTAAAAGTTAAAGTTTATTAATCAAAAGTTAAGAAATTAAGATGACAAAAGTTTATATCTTATAACTAAAAGTTAAAATTAAGTAACTCAAAGTTAATCCATAGTAATTAAAAGTTAATATTTGGTAACTAAAAGTTAAGGTTTAGTAACTAAAAATTAAGGTTTAGTAACTAAAAATAAAGCCACAAAAAATTGAAATTAAGATTTACTGACTAAAAGTTAAACGCTCGTAACTGAAAGTTAAGGTTTTGCAATCAAAATTAATTCATATTATCATTAATGAAATAATGACAAATTACGTCAATTATTAGAAGTAACAAACTCCACTTTCCCCACACAATTCTATTACTATATGACTATTGACTATTGACTATTTGACTAGCTAGTAGCTTTCCTCCCCTCTCACTTCTGTCTCTGCCTCTCCCCAACTTCTTCTCCACTTCACCCACCGTTATAATCACCTTCACTCCACAACCATGGTAGAATAAAGACAACACCGAACCACCCCTCAAACGCTGCAGCAGCACACCATCCGCCGTCATCCTCCCCTCTCATAAACACACCACCACTCCTCCATCCACCTCCAACGGCAACCACCACCGCAACAACCACCGATCACCAAGAAGTAACAGAAGGAAAAGCAAGATGAAGATGATGAGCAAGGAGAAAAGAAGGGTCAATAATATGAAAAGAAAGAGTGATTGGGGAAGAAAGAGAGAGACCCCATGGTGACAGGAGAGATAAGTCGAGGTTAATGATGGAAGTGACCAAGTCAAGCATGTTGGCAGATGACATAGAAGCTCTTGTATGTTGCCGCAGAGGGTGAGGTTTGTGCGCGTCGCTTGAGAGTGCGCTATTTGAGGGAGGCGATGGAAGATGAGTGCGAGCGCATGTATTAGTGATTTTTGGGTCTACAATATTGTTAGTGTGGACCGGGTCCATACAAGAGTTTTTGAATGTTATTAATACCATCAATTGTTTTCGATTCAGTCCAAAACGCACCCAAACGGCCAAACCTGACAAAAATTACTCCCAAATCCTAAGGGCCATACCGTGATTTTAATTTTTTTGTATTTGGAAGTCATATGAATATATGATATATATACTATAATAAATTAAAAAGAGAACGTATTATTTCAGACGCGTCTGACCATAACATTTGGTCAGACCATTTCAGTTTGTTTCAGTTGGATGTATTTTGATTTTAGTTGTTCAGTGGATCCTTCTATTATTTCAGTTGCATGTGTTTTAAGTTCAGTTGGACTTTTTATTCATTCAGTTGGAACCAACTGAAAGAATAAAGTAACCAACTGAAGGGATCAAATCATCATCATCCCACCTTCATCTTCATCATCATCAGACCTTCACCACCCAACCACCATCACCACCCCCACCTCAGTCTAAACAACACCCCCCCTCGCCACCACTATCATCAGACCTTCATCACCAAATGACCACAACAACATCCATCATCAACAACCCCCTCAACAACCCCCGAAACCCACTAAAATCCACACCACAACCCCCGAAACCCACCGAAATCCTCCCAAAAACAGCCGACCCCAACTGTCGACACCACCTCAACAACCCCCGTGGGCAATGCTGCTACTTCATTGTTGTTGTTGTTGTTGTTTGCGTGAAGAAGAAGATGAAGTATTGGGCTCTGCCCGTGACGGTTTGACCCAATACTTTCACAATTAAAAATTAGTCAAACTTATTGGACACGTGATAGATTTTGAAAACTGACAACTAAAAATGAAAGTCACTTTTTTATGGTATCTTTTTTAATTTTCAATAAAAAAAGAACAAAAAACGATAACAAACGATCCATTGTTACATCCCTCTTTTTGCAATATGATAGATTAATTGTGACATTTATCTTCTTTTTCCTTTAGAGTTGGACTCCGTGTCAATGAACGAATGCACATTATAGTCGGTAGGGGTCAATTGAACCCACTTAAATTTATAACTTTATAAATGTTCTTATGATATAACATTAATTTTACTTATATTTTTTCTCTTTACTTTTTTTTTGAAGATCAGATACAAGGAAAACATTAGGTGACCCTTCTCTCAAGGGTGAAACCTAAGTTATTTTTCTCTTTACTTTATTACTTCCCTAAGAATTTGTATCAATAGCTAATTGAGAAACAAGTTTGCGATGGGGGACGAATATAAAACACCGACTCGTGATTTGTTAAAGGAAGAATCTCATTAGTGTCATAAAAAATTTATGAATTGCTTTTCATGATTGTTTACGCACAAATTGTATTGTCCAATATATATTTATTTGCACATTTATTCTCTTTTGGTTCAATACATGCATGTATTGCTATGTCTATGACCAATTAGCACTTGTATAACATGCAAGAGTTCACCTTATGGTGTTGAGGTCACAAGTTTGGTTTCTGCTAACCGCGGTCCTTAGAGTGAAGGATTTCTCTTTCTCATTTGATTTACAGCCGAGGACCGGCCTTGCATGTAAAAATGGATTAAAATTATCTATAAGTAATTCCGATCTAATAAATTAGTAAACAATATCACGTTTAATTTATAGGCTTTAGAGTGACATTGTACTTCGTCACTTAAATTAATAAATCAATCACAATATTGAAGTATAACCATTAATAATTTATTTTTCCTTAGAACATAATTCAAATCAGGAAGAGTCTAGGGAAAGCCAGCAACATTATTTAGAGATATAGCAATCTACTTATTGTTTAAGGCATATACTATACGTCTACGACTTGATGTTCTTCTTGTTATTACTTTAGTGGGCTAATGCATATAGAAGTATTATAATTTTGCTATCAGATAAAGCAAATTATTTTATACACCTTATTATCTTAAGGCTCAAGAAAAACCATCGCACTCCTTTGTTAATTGCACCTAACTCAATTAACTTCTTGCTCTTTTAAACTTATTTTCAATTTTTATTATAAAAAAATAAGTTTGGATAAGTTTAAATTAGTTAAGATAAGTTTAGATCAGGTTTAGTAATGGCAAATAAGGTATGATAAAGTCTAATAAGGTGAAATAAAGTACTACCTACGTTCTCTTTTAGTTGCAACCCTTTTGCAAATAACGGAAACCAATGCAAATTTTTTAATGTGGTATTAGGTGAATGTATGGGTGTAATTAAGGGGAGTCGGGACCATCATATGTTTTAATTGTGCAAAAAGTATGAGAGAGAGTGAAGGACCACAACAAAAAACATTTTGATTATGTTAAGTATGAGAGAGAGTGTGAGGGACCACAACTATATAAGGAATAAAAAAAAGGATTGCAACCTTTGAAAAATTTTTATTTTAGGAAAAGGTTTCAATTAAAAAAGAACAGAGGTAGCATTTTAAGGTGAATTAAAGTCTAAAATAAGGTTTCATCTAATAAGGTCGAACATCCCAACTGGCCCGGAGTTATATGCTAATTGTGGCTCTATTCTTTTCAGCTTATTTTTGCTTATTTCAACTTATTCGGCATTATCCAACTTCATTCAACTTTATTAGATGAACCTTCTAAGACCTTATTCGATTTTATTCAACTTTATGGACCTTATCTGAACTTATCCAAACTTATCTGAACTTATAAAGATTGAGTGTCCGTTCTTCTCAACTTATTTTTAGTCATTTTAAGTTCAGATAAGGTCTAAGGTTGAATAAAGTCGAGTAAAGGGCTTGTTCTCTTCGGCATAATTCAGCTGAACGGAACTGAACTAAACTGAACTGATTGGAGCTGAACCGAACTGAACTGAACTGAATTGAATTGAATCAACTAAAAATATATAAATAATATTCAATCAATAATAATATGAATATTAAATAAAAATTATAATGATACATAATAATAATGAATAATAATAATAGTATTTTGGATATTTTTAAGGGATAGTTATAAATAAATAATATAAATAATCATAAATTAATAATAATAATGATAATAATAATAATGATTAATGATTATAATGATAATTAATAACAATTATTTTATAGTCAATTTATTAATATATTAATAGTTGATGATGATTATATAATAACAATAATATCTAAGAAGTAAATTATTTTTACTATTTTAATAATTAAATTTAATAATATAATAATATTTAATAATAAAATAATGATTGGATCGGACCGTGCAAAATTGCATCATAAACCGTTTTGAGGTGATTTGATTGGTTTATGCTTTTGACCTAAACCATGTTCCTCCCCAATGATAATAGTAATAATAATGAGTAAAGCTATAATAAACAATATAATATATAGATATAATAATGATTATACTTAATAATAATGATATAAAATAATAATAATAATAATAGTAATTAGTAAAATAAATTACATAAGAATGGAGCTGAACTGAACTGAACTGATTGGAGCTGAGCTTAACTGAACTGAACTGAACTGAACTGAACTGAAATGAAAATAAACTGGGGAGAACAGGCCCAAAGTCAAAAAAAGGTTAGATAAGATTTTATCTAGTGTATAATAAGTTAAGACTGGTTAGGATAGATTCAAATAAACAAAAATAAGCCGAAAAGAAAATGAAGTCTAAAAATAAATTGAAAAGATAAGACCCTATCTACACTTTCATCATCTTATTCTTATTCATTCAATTATGAACATGGTTACTTTGATGAAGTTTTTTTTCCTCGAATTTTTCTTAGGGTTGAGCTTGACGGCTGGTGTGAGTGGTTTGTGAGTGAAGCAAATGATTGGTCATTGTCACTTGTCAGCCGTCACATAGGTGGCCCAAAACTTTTCCGACTCACGTGGATTTCTTCATCAATTTGAGTCATTTTCAGATTTCACTTCCGTAATTCTATTCCAAGATACCCATCAATTTATCATTAACTTCCAAATTTCCAATGATGCAAATGATTATATTGAATTGACTAGGGAATTTGATAGAGCAACGGTTTCACAACTTCTTTTGCATTTTCTTTATTTCTTTACCCATCTATATAATGATTTTCATCATGATAGGCGGATTAGTTTCATCATCTCAATTTATTTTTTTTCGATATACAATTTCATTATCCCTAATCAGGCATCGGAAAAATTACAAAAAATATATAGTTGGAAAGTATACATTGAGACGAATCCAACAAAATCCTATCATCTCATTATTTGTTACAATTGCTTTTCCAAAGTATCCGAGATACTATATCAAAAATTATCTTAAATTAGGTATAGTAAAAAATTACAAACTTTTACATATAAAAAGTACATAAATCAAACAAAATCCCATATGATTATGTTTTTGGTTACGTTTATAAAGCCAAAGACATCCAAAGATGTAATATGAATAGTGCTCAAAGTATAACAAATAAAATGAGATGGGTGGAGTATAAATGCATCAGACCTATTAGTTTTGGGTATTAGTTGATTCAGTTATAGGCTATGGTATTAATAAATCGAAATTGCAAAATACAGTATACAATATTTGTAAGATAATGGAAAAGTTGACTTAAGATTAATCAGATTGTTAAATTTTTTTATTATTTTGATATAATATATTATTTGCTGTTTTAGGAAAGATTTAGGCCATTTGAATTAAAATGAAACGAACTGACATTTGTGACTCAGCAGGAGCTAAACGGACAGAATTTATATTAGTTTAGTTCAAAAGAATATAGGGCCCAGCAGGACTAAGTTTTATATATCCATTTCTTGGTGTCAAATTGTGGTCTGTTTATTAGGACTTTCATACAATACGTTTTAAACAATTCATTTTGATTATGATGTACAATTTGGATCAAGATTCCATATTTAATATGCGTTTATGGCATGTTAGATGTTCTTAAGCAGTTGTGTAGCTATTATTCAACATAGTGGTTGTGGGTTGCTACTAACGGTTCTACTAGCTATTAGAGGTAAACGCTAACTTTTAGATATTGGTTGTTATTCTTTTTCAAAATAATTATTGTAAAATTAGTGGTAAGATTAATAATTGATAATATAAAAGCTATATTCTTTAATCATAACATCTCTAACTCCAAACAAATTAGTTTTTGCAACTTTTCTGAAAACACTATTTAGCCACTTCATCATCAGAGTTTAAATCTAGTCAAAACTTTAAACATTACCTAAATATCTAGGAAAAATTGTCAAGAATAAGTCAACCTTTGCGTTGACCGCTTCTAACAAGTCAACCTTATGATATTCCAATAACAAGTCGACCTTGTAACCTCTCCGCTTTTAACAAGTTAAAACCGGCTATCACCTATTGTTAACCTTTTTATCAGGTTAAGAAGACACGTGTCACTCTTTTATTCGACATTATAAAATCTTGAAATTATATTTTAAAAAAATAAAAACACTCCCTCCTCCCCCATCCCACGCACAACTTCAGGTATTAAACCCCCACCCCTGCACCACCCCCTCCTCCCCTGATTCCCCTCCCCACCCTGTATCTCTTTGTCTCTCATCATCCACCCAAACCGTGAAATGTGAAAATTGGGGAAAACGTAGAATGAAAAAGAGGGTAAAAAAAATTTACAGGGACATAGAGAACGGAGTCCAAAGGAGGAGAATGAAAGGGGGAAATTTTCTTAGAGGTGGGAATTTCTTCAACCTCAACAGAGTCAATTATGGGTTCATGTTGTTGTTCTTCTTCATCTTCTTCATTGTTGTTAAGCTTTAAGAGTTCGTCAACGAAGAAATCATCACCAGAAACAACACCATGAAATCATCACCAGAAACAACACCATTGTTATCAGGGGTAAAATTACTGCAAAAATCATCCAAAAATATAATTTGTTGATGGGTTTGTTGTTTCAACCCAAACCCTTACTCCTTTCACTAAGCATTTTGTTTGTATAATTTCTTCTCATTCATGGACGATTCACCTCCAATATCTTACTCCAATTCGCTTTCTCCATATAATTTTCTATTTCAATCTCTTCTAATGATACCAATTTCACACTATTTCATGGAATCACGTTCTTAATTGCCGCAATTGATTCATGACATTTTAACTAGATTTAGTGGACAATCAATGACATTAACTTTCAACTCTAAATTCACTGTTTGACATGGAAGGTCTAATTTTTGATGTATTAATGGTGGAATTTGATTAATAATCGGTTTTTTTTCTTAGTGTTGGTTGAATTTGATTTTTTTGCAAATATCTGGCTATAGCTAACCAGATTAGCGAAAGGAGAGCGAGACTTATCTGAAGAAGAAGCAATGGAAGAGGAAGCCGCCTTCGCCGGAGCATGGCCGAGCCTGCTGCATCCGCCAATCCGCCATCCCTTCCCTCTCCACTGTTCTATCTCACTCTTTCTCAGACTACCTCCTGCTCACTTCCCCTTTGGTGTAAGGTTTTTTTTTTTTTTGTTATTTTAAATATAAATATAAATTTAAATATTCAATAGAAGAGTGACATGGGTGGAGTGGGGGTGGAAGGTGGTTATGGCAGAATGGGAAGGAGGGGGTGGCAGTGGGTGGGGGTGGGGTGGCAGTGGGGGGTGGGGTGGGGTGGGTTTAATTTCTTTTTATCTCAAAATCTTTCAAAAGTCAAGAAGTCAAAGGAAAGTGAGGAATTAAGAAGTGAGTTTACAGGTTTATCAGGTCACCGGTTAAAAAACTTGTTAAAAGAAAAGTGGTTACAAGGTTGGCTTGTTAATGTAGTAAATTAAGGTAGACTTGTTAAAAGTGGTCAACGCAAAGGTTGATTTATTCTTGACAATTTTTCTAAATATCTATGGTTAAACACGTACGCAGTTGTTTTGAACCCGCGGCCCGTACTCCCTTAGGAAACCTATGTGTGCAAGGTTAATCTTTTTTAAAAAGGAAAAATAAAAATAAAAAAGAAAACGTGCGCCGCTATTGTGATTATAAAAGAAGCAAACGGAGTCAAAGGAGAGTCCTATCACAATTTGTGATTCACATCATTAAAATACAACTATCATTGGCTCATCAAAACCTTCATATCTCTCTCATCTGATATTCTCTCATCTGATATTCTCTCCCTCCTATATTTCAGGGAATCCCACCCCAAAATCGACCCAGATTCTAAAATTTTACCAGATTCATTACTTATACTTTAACTATATATCAACCCTGTAAATTCTGAGATTACTGATACAACAAACAACATGAACTACGGTAACAGTGATTATGATGTGTATCAAAGTTTATACGATGGCGACAATAACAATTACCATGGACATGTATCATCTAGCCAGGTATTAACTTTGCATCTCAAGGTACTCTTCTCTTATTGTACGTTAGGTTGAATTACTATTTCATTGATAATTTTTTAATGGAAACTTTTCTTTTGTTTCTAAAAAATATAAAGGTCCAAGCTTTTTAAAGAAGAAAAAATGAATGAATGAAGTATTATATTTTGCAGAATTTTTTTATTTGTTGTTCATCTTCTTTGAATTATTTTTAACCTGTTTTTGTTGAAGTTTGTTTTCTTTTTATTTTTATGGTTTATTTCGTGATATGGTATTGAAATTAAAAGAACAAAATCTAGTTTCATTGATTTACAGCATTCTGAGAGCAGTAGCCGAGAGGGTATAATCCATGGCGGAGGCACATCACACCACCCTGGTGCACGTGCACCACCGTAATTAAAAAAAAAAAAAACTAAAATGATTATTTTTTTAATCCTCTATTACACAAACGCAACACTTCTCACACATGCATCTTCTGTTGTTCTCCCTTTCTAGTTTCTAGTTGTAGGAGGGGTTTCACCGGAGAGCGGAGAAGCAGAGGTTGTTGACTTCCCGGCCATTTGAAGTTCTCTTTGCCATCTTTAATTTGGCTTTAGTTTTGAAAAATGGGCTCCAGCAGTGGCTGTCTAAGTTGAGCTTGGGTCTAGTTTGAGTTTTTGTTTTTAGTTGTGGTCTTAATTTAGTTTTGTTTCAGCTTCATTGCTTTTCTGGTTTGTTTGTTGAGTCTCATGTTGCTTTTCTTTCTTTTGCCTTTACCTCTCCGTGTTAGTCTTCATCACCAAAAAGCTAGTCTTAGGCTCAACACTATTAAAAGAAAAGGTGTTAGGTTTCTTTTGGTTAGGAGGAAATTTGTAACAATTTATCTTGTTTAGGTTTTTGTTTCAATTTACAAATTAGTGTTGTATGTTTTTTCTTGAGAATTGATCAATTGAAAAATAAAATGCAATTTCAATTGTTATGGGTGATTATTTTTCAGATTTTAGAATTGAGAATTGTTCTAAGTGTTGATTTGTTCTAGTCATTGTTGAAGTTCATGTTAATTTTTCATATTTATCATATTCTAAAAGCAGATTATTGTTATAGTTATTGAATTCTTGTTTAATTTTAAAGTGATTTGTTTTTTAATGTTAACATGAATGATATTATACATCGATATGAAAACATGAGAACTCATCGCGAAGAATTGTAATAATTTTTAGTACTATTTGGTTATATTTTGCAGTACTACTTAGCTCTATTTTTTAGTTTTATTTAGTTGAAATATGAATTTTTAGTTTTTTTTTTTTTACTTTTGGAATGAAATTTATTATGGAGTGCCTTTGGTAAAAAAAAAATGATTCTAATATGTGATTGGTAATCAGTGGTGAACCACCATTTGAAAAATCCTAGATAATATTTATGTATTACAAAATACAATACTGTTTTTTTGTACGTATTGAAGACATACTCTTAGGGTCTGTTCTCTTCGTCTAACCTAAACTGATAGTAGCTGAACTGAACAATAATACGTGAACTGAAAATAAGTTGGAGAGAACAAGTCATTACTATATCTCTCCCAACGTGTTTGTTTCAAAAGACCAAAATAGCTATTTTATCTAACCAACATTGCATGGCAAGTGGGAACTGTTTGGGGGTGTGCTCACAATACAGCGAAAAGAAAGAAGGCTAAGGACCAATTTTTTTAAAAAATAGGTGACTCTAATGATCTTACATTGAAAAGAAATAACACTAAGATTTAACGTCATTCACAAACCATTGGTCCTTTTCGTAATATTTTTCCTTTTCGCTACACCTTTATTTATGGTTTAGATATATATGCTTTAAAATATAGAGTAATTCCCAGAGATGATTCTGACAATATTTCTATTGGGTGATCAAGAATCTGACAATATTTCTATTGGGTGTTTGGTAGCCACTTGGTTTGAAGCTGAGCAAGACACCATCAATAATAAATGTGTTCGATAAATTTAAATCTCAAACAGATGATAGCTCATCGAAAAAGCTCAATTCTACCGAATCGCACACGGATTATAGCTCGCCGGAAAAACTCAATTCTATCGAACATCATACAAATGGTAGTTCAACGGAAAAGCTCAAGGCTGCTAACTTCCCTGCTTTGTCTCTCCAAATTGGCTCTTGGACGGTAACAATTCAAGCTTTTTTACATGTTGGTACATGTTTTGTTACTTTGATTAGTATCACTCTAATTGATATAGTGATACATTTTATTTTGCTCTATAATAGGATTTGAACTAGTTAAAAAATAGTGTAAAGCGTGACGATAACCATATATATAGTTTTATTGAATTGTTTATTTAGAGGGTCGAATTTCATAAATATATGAGATAATTGCAATAGTATAGGTAGACAAAAAGTGATCGCATTAAGCCACGACCCAAATAATATAAATATGAAAAATCGAACAATTTTAAAGTTTATATTATCTTGTTGCTTTTTTTACCTTTTGTTATTATTAGATGATAATTTTACCAAATACATAATATCGAAATAATATTAATATTTTTTGATAGAGAGAAGCTAGGCATGAAGGAGACTTGATAGCCAAGTGTTACTTCAAGAAAAAGCAATTAGTTTGGGAAACTCTAAATGGGTTCCTCAAGAACAAGATTGAGTTCCCATGGTCTTACATCTCTGCCATTAAAGCTACTTATGAAGTCGAGTTCGAAGTTCTTGACATTATGGTTAGTTTCATCACTCTCAATTTTTTAGATTAATTTTCAACCCTTTTTTGATTCCTAACCTTTATTCCCTTCTTATTCATGTAGTTGGAAAAGCCTCCCTTGTTCTTCCATGAAGTTAATCCTCAGCCTAAAAAGCATACTAATTGGGAACAATGTGGAGATTTTACAAACCAGCACCAAGCTTCCTTGATAAGGTATCAATTATTTTCCCTTTCTTGATGATTTACATTTTACGAATAGAGTGTTAATCGTACGCTCATGGTACACTTCATTTGAACATGGTAAACTCATGTACTTCGTATATAATAAAAATAAATGGGAAATCTATCTAGGGACAAAGGAAATATTTTTACGGCCCCCACCTCTCTTTTGTTTTTTCTCTCGAGCCCCTTTCTTGATGATTTACATTTTAAAAGTAAGTATTGCTTTAGATGACTTCTTTCTCGAGCCCCTTTAATATTCCTTACATATTATATGTTCACTTATCTTATGGCAGGTTACATAGACTTATATTTGAGCCAGGAAAGTTGGAGAAGCATTACAAGAAAATAATACAAGCTGATTCCAAATTGTATGATATGAGCCAACAACCTTTCCCATATGAAGCAAATTTGTTCTTCAGTGAAATTCATTTTTCAAATCAGCCAAATTATTGTTACGATAGTCTTCCTGTTGCGTTCCCTCCACAAATTCCTTCGAGTCATAATACAGGTACTTCACATTTATTCAGTCTGGTGTTTGTGTTACATAAAAAGAGTTACAATGACTTATTGTAACAAGTTATTACTACGGATATATAGTAAAGAGCTAACTCGGTCTTGCAATGAGTTATTGTCCATCCCCGGTGGTGGATCTATGTAGTCATAAAGTGGGGTCACTTGACCCCACTTGACTTGGTAAAATTGTAAAATTTGCCTTAAAAAATTATTATTTTTGAAAATTATATTGTAATTCAATAATTTTTCTGGAGTCGCCACTGTCCATCCCCTTATACAGTACATGATTTTGTATAAATCTATTACTCACTATTGCTTCTTGGTTTATATTATTTGATGCTTTTAGTTATGGAATTCTCAAGCCTTACTATAAGCAACTCTCCAAACAACATTACTACTACAAATACAACAGGATATTATCCAGATAATAATGGTGATTCATCCACTCAAAATGATCGTCCCTACTACCTCAATGACGAATTGCAACTCGTCGCGTCGTCATCATCTGTCTACCAGGAGACTCCATATCAGCAAATTGATTATGTATATTCCAATGTAAATACGACCATGGAAGATAATGTAGGACTACAGCCATTGAGCTATGATGCACAACATGATTATTACTTGCAGCAGATGGAGAATGATCTTGCCTACATAGAACAGTCTCATCAATCTAGTTATGATTATCATAGTAGTCAGTATTATAATGGAGGAGGAAATCAATGGATGTAACGTTTGTAAGAACAATTCGTTAATAGCACTTGATTTTTGCGACTAGGGTTTTAACTGAAAGGTTTTGATATAAGTGTGTATATGAGCTTATGTGCAAATCAATATATATATATATATATATAAAAGAAGCTTTTTTCGGGAGAGCCACATAAGATTGTCATGTCATAAAATATATTTAATATTATAATTTAAAAAGATAATTAGACTTTTGGATAAATAAAAGATAAAGTTTGAGTTTTAAAAAGATAATTAGACTTTTGGATAATAGTAAAAGATAAAGTTTGAGTTTTGAAAAGATAAGTAGACTTTTGCATAAAAAAAAGAAAATTTTTGGGTCTCAACAGAATCATTATAATTCATAAATAATCACAACTTTAGTTATACAACTGATATCACATATTTATATAAATTTTTCTCCCTTATTTACAAGCTAATTTGTGCGTCATTGGAGCTTAATTACTGCCGTGGCCGGCGCTGGTGGCGGAGGTGGCCGGAGGTCCGGTGTCCATGTGGTGGCGCCAGAGTTATTTGTATTGTAGTTTTAGGTTTAGGTTTAGTTAATGGAGCGGAAGTGAGAAAAAATTTCTAAAAACCTAGGCTCGTGATACCATGTACGAGTATTATGAATAATTGGCTAACCTGTTTAGGTTTCCTGGCACTGTTATATATATAGAGTTATGAAAATCTATCTTTACAAGCCTACTAAGAATCTAATTACCAAATTACCCTAATACCTACCATAGCTTGAGCTTATGATCTATGGAATTTCAAAAAATACTTTTCACTTACATTTTCGATTTGATGGTAAGAATTAAGGGCCACTTTGTTTCAGACTATGCAATGGGAAAATAAATGGAATGAGTTAAGAATAGTGAGATGATAACAAAATGTATTACTTTTAAAAATTATTTGGTTCAACTCATAAATAGAATAAAAACGTCAAGAAAGTTAAAATGTCTATCCATCTTTTAATAATACGAAGCCATCTTTTACCATTCTTTTCGTTCTCCTTGCCTGTTGTCATCTCTCTTTTTATCAAATCCACTAACTTTCATCACTACAGCATCGCCACTAGTCTGCTACCACCATCACTGGCAACATCTCTAACTGACAACTTCACCCATTGGTTGGGATTTTTATGATAGTACAAATGGTGTTGATTCTTTTTAAAAATCATTCTTGTAGATCTCAATTTTTTTTATAAAAAAAAACTAATTTTCCGATTAATAAAAAACCCTCAGCGCTCGGAGGTAAGGTTGTACCATATTTTGGGTGGCTTGGATGTGCGGGGGTGGAGGACACGGTTGCGGATGGTTAGCACCTATGAACCCTACTTCCCTACTCACTTAATACCCTTTATCATGTCCAAGAAAAAAGTAAAATTCTAGAATCAAATAAACAAAAATCGCACTTGTAAGTGTTAATGAGCCGAGCCGAGCCCGAGCTTGGGGTCGCTCAAGCTTGGCTCGTTATACTTTGCTCGAACTCGAGCCGAATCTCGAGCTTAGATTATCAAGTCCAAGTTACACAAAACTCGACTTGGGTTCAAAAATTATAACAAAATAAAGTATATTTATAAGATACAATATATTATAACTAAGTTTATCTATTTTTCCTAGACTTATTAAAAATATTCGACTAATATTTGAGGTCACTATGTTAAAAAATATAATTAAAAAAATATTTCGAGCCTGTTCACGAACTTCTCGAGCCGAACATGGCTGTGCTCGGCTTGTGAAAATCCCGAGTCGAACTCGAGCAGCTCGCGAACAGGCTAAGCTCATTAACACCCTTAGGTGTAACCATTAATTGCTATAAGTGGTAGTGGTACGATAGCATATAGTACAAAAACACTTGATTTTTCCATGTACCACTACTATTTAATTTGCTAGATCACTATTAGCCGTCTTACCAGGTTTTGATTCTATATGAGATTTTCAATTGCGAATAGGATGGTCAATTACCTTCAACCAAAAGCTTAAGCTTTTGGTTGAGATGGTTCCTTGACATGGTATCAGAGCTAGTGTGACTACAAGGTCACGAGTTCGAATCTCATCCACCCCTCATTTCTAAGTGGAATATATAGCGCCAGGTATGAGGAGGCCTGTGCTGCATCCACACTTCAAGCCCAGTGGGCTCTTGCGTGAGGGGGCGTGATAGAGTATAAAGCTATTCCTGGACCTTCAACCATAAGCTTAAGCTTTTGGTTGAGATGCATGGGTTGAGGTTTTCTTCTATTCTTGAAGATAAATCACAAAGATGGGAGGTTTGAAGATAAATATCACTATTACTGACGAGTTCCTCCATTAAACTGGAAGAAGTTCAAAAACTTTTATAAAGAGATCCCCAAATATTTTTCTACGTTAGTAGAGAGATGGCAATGGATAATTGATATTTTTGGTTGAACAATCATTTATTATAGGATAATTGCTGGTTTGGGAGTGTGATTTACACTACCACCATTGAAGGAGGGAGATTAGGGTGGGGAAATATGGATGCGGATCAAAGCTCTTGATACCATGATAAAATTAGAAGAAGAGAGTAGAAGAATATAATTATGAAAATGATTGTTAATTATTCATTAACATTACAACCTATATTTATAGTAGAAGTAGGCTATCTAAAAGATACACAATATCATAACATATATGCATCATAATAACTAAGATAAGCAATTATCCTATCTATTGATAATAGAAGATACGAATAGATACTAATACAAGATATTCACAATATTTACTATTATATCTCTGATAATTGGTGCACTCATGAAATAATTCTAGATTGCTGAAGAAAATGTTGTTTTCTACTTTTGCTGAATCAAGTGAAATGAAGTTCGTTGGCACCAGTAGTGTCCGCGCTCTTGTGCAGATACTCCAGATAATGATGTTACTAATACCATCAATTGTTTTCGACGCAGTCCAAAACCCACCCAAACCCGACAAAAATTACTCCCAAATCCTAAGGGCCATACCGTGATTTTAATTTTTTTTTATTTGAAAATTATATGATATATATTCAAATAATACATTAAAAATTAGTCAAATTTATTGGACATGTGATAGATTTTGAAAATTGACAACTAAAAGTAAAAATCAATTTTTATGGTATTTTTTTTATTTTCAAAAATAAAATAAAAAATATAAACAAAAAATGATAACAAACGACCCATTATTATGTCCCTCTTTTTGCATGATAAATTAAGTGTCACGTCTATCTTCTTTTTCCTTTAAAGTTGGACTCCGTATCAATGAATGAATGAACATTATAGTAGGTGGGGGTCAATTGAACCCACTTAGATTTATAACTTTATAAATGTTCTTATGATATGAATTTGATCATTTGAACCCGGCCAGTATAATAATATTAATTTTACTTATATTTTTCTCTTTACTTTTTTTTGAATAGATACAAGGAAAGCATTAGGTGACCCTTCTCTCAAGGGTGAAACCTAAGCTATTTTTCTCTTTACTTTATTACTTCCCTAAGAATTTGTATCAATATCTAATTGAATATCTAATTGAGAAACAATTTTGCGATGGAGGAAATATAAAATACCGACTCGTGATTTGTTAAAGGAAGAATCATATTAGTGTCATAAAAAATTTATAAATTGCTTTTCATGATTGTTTAAGCACAAATTTTAGTCCAATATATATTTATTTGCACATACATTTATTCTCTTTTGGTTCAATACATGCATGTATTGCTATGTGTATGACCAATTAGCACTGGTATAACATGCAAGAGTTCACCTTATGGTTTTGAGGTCACAAGTTCGGTTTCTACTAACCGCGGTCTTTAGAGTGAAGGATTTCTCTTTCTCATTTGATTTACAGCCGAGAACCGGCCTTGCATGTAAAAATGGATTTAAATTACCTATAAGTAATTCCGATCTAATAAGTTAGAGTATAAACAATATCACGTTTAATTTATAGGCTTTAGAGTGACATTGTACTTCGTCACTTAATAAAACAATCACATTTTAGAAGTATAACCATTAATAATTTATTTTTCCTTAGAATATAATTCAAATCAGGAAGAGTCTAGGGAAAGCCAGCAACATTATTTAGAGATATAGCAATCTACTTATTGTTTCAGGCATATACTATACGTCTACGACTTGATGTTCTTCTTGTTATTACTTTAGTGGGCTAATGCATATAAAAGTATTATAATTTTGCTATCAGATAAAGCAACTTATTATATACACCTTTTATCTTAAGGCTCAAGAAAAACCTTTCGCACTCCTTTGTTAATTGCACCTAACTCAATTACCTTATTGTTCTTTTAAACTTATTTTCAATTCTTATTATAAAAAAATAAGTTCGGATAAGTTTAAATTAGTTAAGATAAGTTTAAATCAGGTTTAATAATGGCAAATAAGATATCATAAAGTCTAATAAGGACTGAAGTCTAATGTAGACCGGGTCTACACAAAACTTATTGTAGACCACTACAGTAATTAATCATTGGGCCTCAAATTCGGCGGCCAATTACCCCAGCGTCGCTTACACCCCTCCTCAACTCTCCCTCCTCCTCAATCTCTCTCCTCCTCACTCATTCCCTTCCACCATCACTTTCCTCCCTTCAGATTTCACCATTTTTAGCACACTGGTTTGCAGCAGCGCGCGCCGTCGCTAACTCTCTCCTCTCAGTTCCCTGCGCCACCGCCATTGACGTTCTCTTCTCTATCTGAAGCTTTAAACTGTCATCTACCATTGTTTACTAGTTAGGGGGTATGAGGATTGTTTGCACCTGGGTACTTTAAATTAGATTTTGATCTAAGCTTCCATGTGAATATGTGATAGACTTTTTGTTTGTGGAGCATTGTTAGCAAATACGTCGGTGTTGGACGGAACACATTTTTGTTGGAGATAATCCATGAAAAAGCATTCTCCTTGAGAAAAAAACAATTGTAGATTAGTTTTTTTTTTTAATTAGGTTTTGAATGGCATGTATTTAAGTTCTTTGTTTTACGAATTTTTGAAATGTTTCTGAGTTTTTGGGTGTTTGGAATTTAACTTGTTTAATAATCAAAAGTTACGATTTCTTCAGTAAAAGTTAAGATTTTGTAATTAAAAGTTAAGATTTAGCAGTATAAAGTTAAGGTTAACAATAAAAAGTTAGGGTTATAAATGAAAAGTTAAGATTTATTATCTAAAGTTAAATGTAGCTCATCAAAAATTAAGGGTTAGCAATCAAAAGTTAAGGTTTTATTATCAAAAGTTAAGGATTAGCAGTCAAAAGTTAAGATTTTGTTATTAAAAGTGAAAGTTTTGTTACTAAAAGTTAAGGTTTAGCAATCAAAAGTTATGTTTATGTAATCAAAAGTTAAGTGTTATGAATGAAAAGTTAAGGTTATATTATCAAAAAATATATTTTTTGTTTCAAAAATTAAGGGTTCATGTTCCATCTCCTTTTCTTCCTTATTTATAGTTTAATGCCAAATTTAAAGCTAAGGATTAGAAGTTAAAAGTTAAAGTTTATTAAACAAAAATTAAAATTCTATTATCAATATTTAAATGACTTATAAATTAAATATGAGGAATGAATATTTAACATTCCATTATTAAAAGTTAAATATTTCGTGTCAAAAGTTGAGTATAAACAATGAAAAATTAAGGTTTTATCATCAAAAGTAAAACAATCAGTAGCTTAATGAAAAGTTAAGGCTCAGGCAACAAAAGTTACGATTTAATAACTAAAAGTTAAGATTAAACAGCTAGAAGTTACGTTATTGTAAATAAAGGTAAAGCCACAAAAACTTAATAAGTGACTAAAAGTAATGAAGATATTAGCAGCAGCCACAAAAAAAGTCTTGCATAAAGCACTTTTTGGATTCTTGACAGCCTTCACCAACACCACCATAAATGGCTCTATGCCTCTATGATAAACATCAGCAACATTGAAGGATTAAAAATGGTGGCAGTAAAACCAGTAAGCTAAGGGGTAAAAGTAATGCTTACAATAAGGGAATTAAAAGAATGGAGTGATAAAGAGCAAATCTCCTATTCAGTTATTCACACACCTTAATTCAATCCTTTGAATCCAAACCCTCAAGCAAACCCAACAATTTTAATTCCTAAAATCAAGATCAATTAGTTTAATACAAAACAACTAAGATAGATAAAAAGTAAAGGCAAACCCTAGCCTAGATTCGAGCTCGTCTTCGGCACTTCGAAGTGTTTGTTGCTGCTGCTTCGTTCTCCAATCATCTCTTTTAACTCGGCGGCGAAAATCTCCTATTGCCGGTGGAAATGTGATCGGATTCCGGCAAATTTGGAGTAGAGAGGAAGTGGAAGAGAGGGGAGAGGAAGTTGGGGGAGTAAGGGAAAGTGAAGTGAAGAGGAGCGAATGACAGGTTTAGCAGGAGGAGCTTGTCTTAAAATGAAGAAAGTGACCGGGCCTACACTATTTCTAGTGTGGACCCGGTCCACCCAAGAGTTTTTGCTAATAAGGTGAAATAAAGTACTACCTACGTTCTCTTTTAGTTGCAACCCTTTTGCAAATAACGGAAACCAATGTAAATTAATGTGGTATTAGGTGAATGTATGGGTGTAATTAAGGGGAGTCGGGACTATTGAGAGAAAGTGTGAGGGTGCACAACAAAAAGAATTTTGATTATGTTAAGTATGAGAGAGAGTGTATATAAGGAATAAAAAAGGGTTGCAACCTTTGGGAAAATTACATTTTAGGAAATGGTTGCAATTAAAAGAGAACAGAGGTAGTATATTAAGGTGAAATAAAGTCTAGAATAAGGTTTCATCTAATAAGGTCGAACATCCCAACTGGTCCGGAATTATGTGCTAATTGTGGCTCTATTCTTTTTCAGCTTATTTTTCTTATTTGAACTTATTCAGCATTATCCGACTTTATTAAATGAACCTTCTAACACCTTATTCGACTTTATTCACCTTCATTGGATCTTATCTGAACTTATCTGAACTTATAAAGATTGAGTGTCCGTTCTTCTCAACTTATTTTTAGTCATTTTAAGTTCAGATAAGGTCTAATAAGATATAAGGTTGAATAAAGTCGAGTAAAGTCAAATAAGGTTAGATAAGATTTTATCTAGTGTATAATAAGTTCAGACTGGTTAAGATAGATTCAAATAAACAAAAATAAGCCGAAAAGAAAAAAAAAAGTCTAAAAATAAATTGAAAAGATAAGACCCTATCTACAATTACATCATCTTATTCATTCAATTATGAACATGGTTACTTTGATGAAGTTTTTTTTCCTCGAATTTTTCTTGGGGTTGAGCTTGAAGGCTGGTGTGAGTGAAGCAAATGATTGGTCATTGTCAGCCGTCACATAGGTGGCCCAAAACTTTTCCGACTCTCGTGGCTTTCTTCATCTATTTGAGTCATTTTCAGATTTCACTTCCGTAATTCTATTCCAAGATACCCATTAATTTATCATTAACTTCCAAAGTTCCAATGATGCAAATGATTATATTGAATTGACTAGGGAATTTGATAGAGCAACGGTTTCACAACCTCTTTTGCATTTTCTCTATTTCTTTACCCATCTATATAATGATTTTCATCATGATAGGCGGATTAGTTTCACCATCTCAATTTATTTGCTATAAGTTTTTTTTCACTGTATTCGATATACAATTTCATTATCCCTAATCAGGCATCGGAAAGATTACAAAAAACATATAGTTGGAAAGTATACATTGTGAATAATCCAACAAAATCCTATCATCTCATTATTTGTTACAATTGCTTTTCCAAAGTATCCGAGATACTATATCAAAAACTATCTTAAATTAGGTATAGTAAAAAATTACAAACTTTTACATATAAAAAGTACATAAATCAAACAAAATCGCATATGCTTATGTTTATGGTTACGTTTATAAAGTCAAAGACATTCAAAGGTGCAATGTGAATAGTGCTCAAAGTATAACAAATAAAATGAGGTGGAGTATAAATGCATCAGACCTATTAGTTTCGGGTATTAGTTCATCTAGTTATAGGCTAAGGTATTAATAAATCGATATTGCAAAATACAATATACAAAATTTGTAAGATAATGGAAAAGTTGACTTAAGATTAATCGGTTTGTTAAAATTTTTAATTATTTTGATATAATATATTATTTGCTGTTTTAGGAAAGATAGGTCATTTGAATTAAAATGAAACGAACTGACAGCAGGAGCTGAACGGACATAATTTATAATAGTTTAGTTCAAAAGAATATAGGGCCCAGTAGGACTAAGTTTTATATCCATTTCTTTGTGTCAAATTGTGGTCTGGTTTATTACGACTTTCATACAATACGTTTTAAACAATTCATTTTGATTATGATGTACAATTTGGATCAAGATTCCACATTTAATATGCGTTTATGGCATGTTAGATGTTCTTAAGCAGTTGTGTAGCTATTATTCAACGTAATGGTTGTGGTTGCTACTAACGGTTCTACTAGCTATTAGAGGTAAACGCTAACTTTTAGATATTGGTTGTTATTCTTTTTCAGAATAATTATTGTAAAATTAGTGGTAAGATTAATAATTGATAATAGAAAAGCTATATGCTTAAAGAGTTTATTAAAATAAGAATTTATGGAGTTTAAATATTAGAGGAGTTTTAATATTTTCTTAAAGAATTTATGAAAATAAGAATTTATGGAGTTTTTAGGGCTTGTTTGACTTTAAATAAGCTGAGTTTGACTAGGTTAATGATTATAATCCTATTTTAATTATAAAAAATAAAAAAAGGAAAGCAAAGCCTATAAAAGGCCTTCACCCCTCTCCTTCCAGTCACGCCCAACCAAGGAAACCAACAGAGGAAAAGGGGCTCCCATCTCGCTGAACCACCCTCGCCTCCACCAACCTCAAACTTCGCACCACCAAGTCGTAGTTCCGGCGAGCCTTCGTTCTTCCCTCGCCCGGTTTAGTACACTTCTTTCTCTCTCTCGTGTCTGCTCTGTTTTTGGCTGCGTGGTTTAGGGCTCTGTTTTTGGTTGTGTCGTTTAGGGCTCTGTTTTGAGCCGTGGTACGCTCGTCGGTCAGGCGTGGGTCGGCGTCCTGAGCCGCCTGAGTTGGCCGACGAGTCTTCCCCTCCCTTCTTGCTTCCACGCTGATTCGTGAGCCCAGTGATGGCTGTTTTAAAAGCTTCGTCCATGCCCCCTTAGTTTCCCTATGTGTGCAAGGTTAATCTTTTTTAATAGGGAAAAATAAAAATAATAAAGAAAACGTGCGCCGCTATTGTGATTATAAAAGAAGCAAACGGAGTCAAAGGAGAGTCCTATCACAATTTGTGATTCACATCATTAAAATACAACTATCATTGGCTCATCAAAACCTTCATATCTCTCTCATCTGATATTCTCTCCGTCCTATATTTCAGGGAATCCCACCCCAAAAAACTATACCCTATATTATCGATCGACACAGATTCTAAAATTTACATTACACTTTAACTATATATCAACCCTGTAAATTCTGATACAGCAAACAACATGAACTACAGTAACAGTGATTTTGATGTGTATCAAAGTTTATACCATGGCTACAAAAACAATTACGATGGACATGTATCATCTAGCGAGGTATTACCTTCGCATCTCAAGGTACTCTTCTCTTATTGTACGTTAATTTTCTACTATAATTTTTTTTTGTTTCTAAAAAATATAAAGGTCCAAGCTTTCGGAAGAAGAAAATATGAATGAATGAAGTATTATATTTTGCATAAATTTTTTATCTGTTGTTCATCTTCTTTGCATATTTTAACCTGTTTTTGTTGAAGTTTGTTTTTTATTTTTATTTTTATGGTTTATTTGGTGGTATGGGATTGAAATTAAAAGAACAAAAACTAGTTTGATTGATTTACAGCATTCTGAGAGAAGTAGCCGAGAGGGTTTATATTTATGTATTACAAAATACAATATTGTTTTTTGTACGTAGTCTCTTCTCATCGTCTAACCTAAACTGATTGTAGCTGAACAGAACAATAATATGTGAACTGAAAATAAGTTGAAGAGAACAAGTCCTTACTACTCCGATCCCTCCGTCCCACAAAGTTCTTCCCACTTTATTATTTTATTTTATACCTCACATATATTCAAGAAGTGGGAAAAATTTTGTGGAACGGAGGGAGTATATCTCTCTCCCAACGTGTTTGTTTCAAAAGACCAAAGTAGCTATTTTATCTAACCAACATTGCATGGGAACTGTGTGGGGGTATGCTCACAATACAACGAAAAGAAAGAAGGCTAAGGACCAATTTTTATTGAAAATAGGTGACTCTAATAATCTTACATTTAAAAGAAATAACACTAAGATTTAACGTGGTTCACAAACCATTGGTCCTTTTCGTAATCTTTTTCCTTTTCGCTACACCTTCATTTATGGTTTAGATATATATGTGCTTTAAAACATAGAGTAATTCCCATAGATGATTCCGACAATATTTCTATTCGGTGATCAAGACTCTGACAATATTTCTATTGGGTGTTTGGTAGCCACTTGGTTTGAAGCTGAGCAAGACACCATCAATCATGAATGTGTTCGATAAATTTAAGTCTCAAACAAATGAAAGCTCATCGGAAAAGCTCAATTCTACCGAATCGCACACGGATTATAGCTCGCCGGAAAAACTAAATTCTATCGAACATCATACAAATGGTAGTTCAACGGAAAAGCTCAAGGCTGCTAACTTCCCTGCTTTGTCTCTCCAAATTGGCTCTTGGACGGTAACAATTCTGGCTTTTTTGCATGTTGGTACATGTTTTGTTACTTTGATTAGTATCACTCTAATTGATATAGTGAATTAGTGATACACTTTATTTTGCTCTATAATATGATTTGAACTAGTTAAAAAAATAGTGTAAAGCGTGATGATAACCTTATATAGATATAATAAGGAGTGACACGCAAATGGTACACAAATTTCATAAATTTTGGACTCATATTAGTGTTAGTTCAACTTCAATCAGAAGTTAATATATAGTTTTATTGAATTGTTTATTTAGGGTTCGGATTTCATTAATATATGAGATAATTGGAATAATATAGGCAGATAGAAAAAGTGATCGGATTAAGCCAAGACCCAAATAACATAAATATGAAAAATCGAACAATATTATAGTTTGTAATATCTTTTTGCTTTTTTTTTACCTTTTGTTATTATTAGATCATAATTTCACAAAATACATAATATTGAAGTAATGTGATCTATATTAATATTTTTTTTGACAGAGAGAAGCTAAGCATGAAGGAGACTTGATAGCCAAGTGTTACTTCAAAAAAAAGCAATTAATTTGGGAAACTCTAAATGGGTTCCTCAAGAACAAGATTGAGTTCCCATGGTCTTACATCTCTGCCATTAAAGCTACTTATGAAGTCGAGTTCGAAGTTCTTGACATTATGGTTAGTTTCATTCACTCTCAATTTTTAAGATTAATTTTTGACCCTGCTTTCATTACTAACCTTTATTCCCTTCTTATTCATGTAGTTGGAAAAGCCTCCCTTGTTCTTCCATGAAGTTAATCCTCAGCCTAAAAAGCATACTAATTGGGAACAATGTGGAGATTTTACAAACCAGCACCAAGCTTCCTCGATAAGGTATTAATTATTTTCCCTTTCTTGATGATTTACATTTTACGAATAGAGTGTTAATCGTACGCTCATGGTACACCTCATTTATTTTTACGGCCCTCACCTCTTTCTTTTTTTTATCGAGCCCCTTTCTTGATGATTTACATTTTAAAAATAAGTATTGCTTTAGATGACTTCTATCGAGCAGTCGAGCCCCTTTAATATTCCTTACGTATTATATGTTCTCTTATCTTATGGCAGGACACATAGGCTTATATTTGAGCCAGGAAAGTTGGAGAAGCATTACAACAAAATAATACAAGCTGATTCCAAATTGTATCATATAAGCCAACAACCTTTCCCATATGAAGCAAATTTGTTCTTCAGTGAAATTCATTTCTCAAATCAGCCAAATTATTGTTACGATTGCCTTCCTGTTGCGTTTCCTCCACAAATTCCTTCCAGTCATAATACAGGTACTTCACATTTATTCATTCTGGTGTTTGTGTTAGATAAAAAAGAGTTACAATGACTTATTGTAAGACGATACAAGTTATTACTACTGATATATAGTAAAGAGCTAACTCGGTCTTGCAATGAGTTATTGTCCATCCCCAGTGGCGGATCTATGTAGGGTCACTTTTTTTTTTGAGGGACAAGTGGGGTCACCCACTTGGCTTGGTAAAATTGTAAAATTTGCCTTAAAAATTATTATTTTTGAAAATTATATTGTAATTCAATAATTTTTCTGGATTCGCCACTGTCCATCCCCTTATACAGTACATGATTTTGTGTAAATCTATTACTCACTATTGCTTCTTGGTTTATATTATTTGATGCTTTTAGTTATGGAATTCTCAAGCCTTACTATAAGCAACTCTCCAAACAACATTACTACTACAAATACAACAGGATATTATCCAGATAATAATGGTGATTCATCCACTCAAAATGATCGTCCCTACTACCTCAATGACGAATTGCAACTCGTCGCGTCGTCATCATCTGTCTACCAGGAGACTCCATGTCAGCAAATTGATTATGTATATTCCAATGTAAATACGACCATGGAAGATAATGTAGCACTACAGCCATTGAGCTACGATGCACAACTTGATTATTACTTGCGGCAGATGGAGAATGATCTTGCCTACATAGAACAGTCTCATCAATCTAGTTATGATTATCATAGTAGTCAGTATTACAATGGAGGAGGAAATCAATGGATGTAACGTTTATAAGAAAAATTCGTTAATAGCACTTGATTTTTGCGACTAGGGTTTTAACTGAAAGGTTTTGATATAAGTGTGTATATGAGCTTATGTCAAATCAATATATATATATAATCAATATATATATATATATATATATATATATATATATAAAAGAAGCTTTTTTTCGGGAGCAATCGGTGAGCCACATAAGATTGTCATGTCATAAAATATATTTAATATTATAATTTAAAAAGATAATTAGACTTTTGGATAAATAAAAGATAAAGTTTGAGTTCTAAAAAGATAATTAGACTTTTGGATAATAGTAAAAGATAAAGTTTGAGTTTTGAAAAGCTAATTAGACTTTTGCATAAATAAAAGATAAAATTTGGGTCTCAACAAACCACAAGAATCATTATAATTCATAAATAATCACAACTTTAGTTATACAACTCAAAAAATTAAAAAATTTTAAAGCTTTGAACTCAGATCGAAATATACTATAAAATAAGATCCATTTCAACATACTTATCTTATTGTTATGTAGAGGCTACTCATTACTGGATAACCTATCTGATGGGTAATAAGTATTTAAAAAGATCAAGCATCGAAAAAGATAAAGATTAATAAATGTCATGTGATTATGTGAATACGAAAATAAGATATATCATAATATTTTTCATTAATTTTTATGTCAAAGAATTGGAGAAGTAAAACACAAAGATTTAACGTAGTTCAGTAACAATATGTGAGTTATGTACACAAGGAAAAGGAAAATAATTTATAATATTTTTGAGTAGAGAGAGTACAATATTACAAATTATAGGGGCAAAGGTTAATATAAGGTTTATATATTACCCTTCTGACTAACCAAGACCGAACGGACCCAGAACATAATTGGTTTACTAAACCGCATACACCGAAAACTTCAGAAAAGCCCGTGGTTTGTTAATCTTAGCGCCAGATAATTCAAGATATATCTCAATGTTAATATTATATTTTTATAGTTTTTTAAAAATAATATACATATATTCCCTTTATTATATAAGAGTTTGCAGACTTTTATTACATATATTCACAAGTCAAGTAATATACTTAATTTTGATTGGCAATGGCATACTACTTATCCCTTCTCATTCTAACAATTAGGGTTTCATACTTTCTTCCTCGATTATTATATCATATTATATCATGTCATATTTACCTCTTTATATAAATAACATTTGATAATTAAAATCAACTTATGCCTAAACTTTAACATACTCAATGCCAATGGATAAATTATTATTGAACAAATGACATTTTTTAAATATTAATATGTGTATTGGGCATGCCACGCAGGATTTCCATGTCACATAATATATTAATAAATTTTCTAAATTTTTATTTTTATATTCTTATAAATTGATAATTAGAGTTCAGGATGAATAAAAAGGTAACTTTTTTAGATGATAATAAAAATTTTGCATAAATAAAAGAAAGAATTTAAGTGTGAATAAATGACAAGGATTATTATAATGTATAAACTGACTGTAACTTTAGTTATAAAACTCAAAAAATTAAAATTTCTATACCTTTGGACTCAAATTAAAATATACTTTAAAAAGACTCATTATAATATACTTATCTTATTATTTCGTACAGATACTCATTGTCGGATTAACTATTTGGCGGGTAGTTGAAGATAGGTTCATGAATGAAGTTTTTATATATAAACGAGACTTTTCTCGAGAGCTTTGGGGTGCCATAAGAAAAAACAAACATTTTGACCAATAAGATCAATGATAATGAATATTTTTTCTTTTTTCTTATGATTCATTAAAAAGGCAACCAAATCAAAGACAATTCACCTTTAGTTTCATTTGATATAAATAGAGATAGATTTACTATAAAATAAAAAAATAGGAAGAAAAAAATATATTTGTAGAAACAAGGAAAGCAAACCTAAGATAAGGATAAAGAAGAAAATATGAAAATAATTAAGAAGGATACCAAAGAAGATATCTAAAATAGTAATTTAGATAACACAAGGAGATTTTTTTTAAGGGAATTTTTTTTTACGTAGAAATTTGAAAAAAGTTATCTAAAATGTTATCAGATAAGGTAATGGAAAGAAGAGACGACTTTATCTCTCCAAAAGAAACTTAAGACAATAATGAAAATATACAATGTGGTACTTCAAGGAGTACTATCTAAACCTTATACCATCAGATGTATTTGTCCTATAAATGCTTGCAGAATTTTCCTTATTTTTTTGTTTCTCAAAAGTACTACTTATTAATTTATTGAGTTTTCCGCTAATATGTATTGATTTCTAAATACGTTATACTTTTGGTTTTCTACGTTAATTACATCTAGATAATAAAGAAACTAATATCTATTGTGGTATAGTCGAATTCGGGGTTGCTTGGTTTACTTGATTATTTGAGGTAAGAGACTCATTATAATTAATAGTAACAAATCAGTCGTGAAACTAATCAGTTTTGCTTTTGAAAAGACAAGTAGGGGCATACCAGCATTAAGGTGTGGATATCTTTTGAAAATAAATAACTACAACATATTTGCTATGTTTTTGTGGTTAAACTTGACCACATGATATGAGAGTTCTATTGGTCAAAAGCAGAAATTAAAAATTAAACGAATAATTGGTAGCTGAACATTTACCAAGCTGATTAAGCGCATGATCACAGTAGCCACAAAATTTATTAATTCTTGCACGAGCAATTAAAATAAGAGTGTATTTGAGTGATACTTAGCTCTTAACGTTACCGTTATTTAAACAAATTCGTGCACCACACGGGCTTAAAATCTAGTTAGTATTGAAAGTAAATGATTATCCCACAATGCTCAAGAGTTAGCTACAGTGGGTTGTTAGCAAAAGATAAAGTATATCCTATCAATCATAATTAAGGCCTCGTTTGGTTCACATGGGTATTTCCCATGGGAATTTTACTTTTCATGGGAATTTTCCCCCTTGTTCCCAGGAATTAGGCAAAATGGTTTGGTCGACACTGTAGGAAATTGCATCTTCTAGTAGGTTACTCACCAAGGGGGGCTTGGTGAATGGTTTATCATGTTCCGTAGAAATTATATTTCCTTTAGAATTTGTATTTCTTATGCTTCTCTCATTTCCAACCAAACACAACATCTATATTGTATTTCCTATATAAATTTCTATTTCCAAGGTAAATAGCTTCCAAGGTAAAAACAGTTGACTGATGGGAGTTTTTAAGAAAACTGGAAAGTTAGGTGGTAATTGATAATAAAAAAAATGAGTTTAAGAAAAAATTATAAACTTGAGGTGGTATTCCACAAAAAATAATTTATACTATAAGCTTTTAATACCATATTATAGTTCGGTCTATGTATTTTTAAAATCATTTATGTTTCAGCTAGTCTTGTAAGCGACCACCTACTTTTAAAATAAAATTAGGCAATGACTCAATAGGCCCTATAGTAAGAAGAGAAAATCAATAAATCGTCCTTTTAAAATAGGGACCAGTTTAATCTATTTTGTGACCTATTTAATTCATTTCGCGACCTATTTAGTTCATTCAATACTCAGTGTTAAATTTATTTAGTGACTACTTTAATCCATTTAGTGACTACTTTCATTCATTCGGTAAGTCATATGTTTTGAATCACTTGTTATATTTTGAGACTAAAATTGCAATAAGGAAAGGAGAAGAATTTGAACAAGTAAAGTGTGCTAAATGTTTAGGAATAGTATTGGGCTAGAGTTAGATAAAATAAACT
Organism: Patellifolia procumbens; assembly: GCA_947645195.1. Taxonomy (NCBI): domain Eukaryota; kingdom Viridiplantae; phylum Streptophyta; class Magnoliopsida; order Caryophyllales; family Amaranthaceae; genus Patellifolia; species Patellifolia procumbens. Next base: position 550,014 of record CANSGD010001485.1, read on the forward strand.
TGTTAATCGAATGTGGGCTTTGGTTGGTCTAATTTTAACATTAGTCAGTCTCTTTTAATAATTTGGGTTTATATTTTTGTAATATGATGAAGTGTTATAATCTAAAAAGAAAATTGTACTAGAAAAACCAGGGGAGGATCTTCCATAGGGGCGGATAGGGGCATGGCCCCTAGTACAAGTCTGAATTTTTGTTTGGTTTGGAAAGCCTAATTGTTTGACTTTACGCTCGGAACTTGAAGGATTATAATTTATAACCATACTACCCCATGTACCATCAATAATTGTTTGATCTATTTGATTTTTCATGGTATTCCAGAAATATAACTTATACATAATATGTTTTACGTAGTAGGGGAAAAAAGTTGATGCATAGATTATGACAAATCTAATATTATCTCACATGATATTTTTGTATTACCAACTAATGAGAGTTTGTAGCAAAAATCGGCAAAATTTTAAAAGTAGTGTAAAACAAACGCTTAGGAATAGAAGACCTATGATTTTTATTTTAATTCGATGAGTCAGTTACTTAAAGTTTATAATTAGTTATCTTTTTTTTCTAAAACCACCTATATTTTGAATATGTAAGCAATATGATAAGAAAACTAGAATATAAAATCAATTTTTTTTTGGTAAGGATGAAAACACTTGTTCTTTTTTGCTTGATTTTTTTATATATAATAACTCTATTATGTTTAGCATTGATTTAACAAAAATAATATCATTTTTTCCTATTTAATCTCTTCACTGAGTTGTATATTAATATTAAGATAACATATTAAGAAAACTTGGCCCTAAAAAAAAATGTGTGCTCGTTTGTTTGTTTCATACCGTCTCGATGTAGTTTATGCGTTTCCTTTCTAAGTTTGTTGAGGGAATTGTTTCAAATTTTGAAACCCTTTTAGGCAAAATAGTACAAAATATTTCGACAACAAAATCGATATACTACTACAAAATTTTTGGTACAAAATTCAGAAATAGGCTTTAATATGTTTATACACAACTCTATGTATCTAGCTCACATAATCTAAAAGATTTGGCCCCCGAAATAAAAAGTTTCAAGATCCATCATTGAGAAAAACTTGATAGAATCCTAATCATATTGTAATTACCTAACCGTATTGGTTTAGGAATACCGTTAGGGCTGAACCTAATTTCCCCACCTTCTCTTATATATCTCAATCTTCCCATTCTTCTTCACTCATTCTTTTTTTCTCTAGGAGAAAGAAAAGTGTTGGATTTAGGTTTCATTATTATATAACTAGATTTATAAATTATCATTTGAGAATCAAACTTATGTTATTCAGAAAAGTGATGGATCGTCATTCTTTTTTCTCATCCTTTAGTGTTGACGATGAACTTTCATGTGTGATTTCGAAATATTTCCAGAATAATTCTACTGCTACCAATATTTCTTCAGTAGATAGCTCTCCAGAATCTCGTCTCGAGGTTCTTCAGGTATCATCAATGGCCATTTCTTTCTTGTATTCTTCATTTATTCTTTTAATGTCTATGTCAAAAAAACTGAATTTACCCACTTCTTTATAAAGAAAATGTTATGAGTTTTTTTTTTTTTGGGAATTTGAAGACGAAACTCAATCACTGATGAAAAGACATAAGGGTGACATCATAATTTTAGAGTTTTGCCGTTGATAATACTTATAACCTTGTTCTTCAATTTTTTCTGTGGGAATTTGAGGACGTTTTCTTTTGAAGAAATCAAGTTTTCGAAACCAAAATTTAAAGTTACTTTAATCGTCTAATTAGTTTGATAAACTACCATGATGCGACCTTATGTTATCAGTCATCAAGCTCGTGCAATACACCTTGTAGAACTAAGTAGTTAAAATATAATTAAGAAAGCACTAGATTGTATTCGTGCTAATGCACGTGATATTGTTATCCAAAATTTTATATATATATATATATATATATATATATATATATTATGGATGTGTATTATATAATAACATTAATAAGTACTATTTTCCATATTTTTTTGCAACCATTAATAATTTAGCTATTTTTCAAAAATATAAAATATGTAGAAAGGTAAGCAATTATAATACAGGATTACATTAGATATTTAAAATTAGAAGTTGATATTTTTGTTGATTAAGTTTAGTAAAAATATTTGGTAACTAAAAATATAATAAAATATTATGTATTTTCAAGATTTATTTATTTTTCGAGAAAATTTTCATATATTAGAATATATAAAAAAATAAGACATAATAATAATTTACATAGTATATATTACGGCTAGAATGTATATTAGATAAGTATAAGAAGAAAACGAAAAGGAACAATTTAATTGAAAAGAAGGTTAATCGATATATTATTGACCAAGAGAGGACATGCGGAAGTTATGAGGAATATGAGAAGTTATTAGGAAGTTATGGGTAGGATTTAATAAGAGGTGAGCAAAATGTAAGTGGAGCGATTCAAGGTCCCCTAACTACTTTGCTTTAATGAGGAGTAAGATTTAATAAGAAGTGAACAAAAGGTAAATGGAGCGATTCTATCATTTTCATAAAATATAAAACTATAGTTTAATTGCATATTAGTACAAAATTCTAGGTGAATACAACATTTTTACAATGTGAAAGATATACATTGCCTTTTTCTTGTTAGGGTATGTACAAATTTTGCTAATAATGTTTAAAGCTTAAATAAAATTATATGTAGTAAGAAATCATGCTATTATTACAGTCTTTATATGTGTAAATAAGTGTGTAGACTTTGTGTTCGACTTATGTCAATAAATCTACTCTAAAATCTTTTTTTTTTTGAGCAAAAGTAGTCATTCACCTTAACATTTCACGATTAACGTCCATACAAATAAAAGAAGGGGACTCATCCAACCACTCCGCAAAAGCTTCATAACCTTGCGCATTTCAGGCTAATAAATGCACTACTACATAACTGGAAAGTCTAACAAGAGAAAAGGAACAAAACTCTAAAATCTTTTGTATTCAACATAGTTCCACGAATGTTATTTTACATAGTATATTCTCTCAGTTTCGCATGGTATCACAAACTTTCTACAAATAGATGGGTAGTTTTGCTCTCAATTGATCATCTTATAATTCACCCCCTACTATTTTTTCAACAGAATTCCTGCATCACATTTCCTACTAACCTTTTTTCAAGAGCAAATAACTCACGAGAACGTCTTGAAGAGTCTTTTCAGGTACATCTGTTTATTTTACTGTATAATTACCTCATATTTTTTGCTCTCAATTGATCATCTTATAATTCACCCTACTATTTTTTTTACAGAATTCTAGTGTTACATATACACGTCCTGCTAATAATTTTTCTATAGCAAATAACTCACGAGAATGTCTTGAAGAGTCTTTTCAGGTACATGTATTTATTTTACTGTTTAATGACCTCATATTTTTGAACTCAATTGATCATCTTATAATTCACCCTACTATTTTTTTTACAGAATTCTAGTGTTACATATACACTTCCTGCTAACAATTTTTCTATAGCAAATAACTCACGAGAACGTCTTGAAGAATCTTTTCAGGTACATGTATTATTTTACTGCTTAATGACCTCATATTTTTGCTCTCAATTGATCATCTTATCATTCACCCTACTATTTTTTTTACAGAATTCTTACGTTACACATCCTGCTAACAATTTTTCTATAGCAAATAACTCACTAGAATGTCTTGAAGAGTCTTTTCAGGTAAATGTGTCTATTTTTTGTTTAAATATGGAGGAACATGACTTAGGCAAATCCAAAGAAAAGAAAAATTAACAAGTTCTAATAATGTTAGATAATTTTCAACTTATAATCTCAATTTCTTAGGAAACGTGTCTACAATATAAAATACAAATATTAAATAAAAATATAGGGATAACTCATTGTACTAAAGGGGTCGTCACTTATACTATTATATAGTTACATATACTAAGGTGACTACTTCTTGTTTAAAAGTGATTAAAAATAGAATGAATTTACAATTATTTTTATTATAAATGGTCTTATGCAAAGTTCACTTAATATAAAAATAAAGTAAAATATTTATTTATTGCATGTTCTTAGTATATCTAGGTGCATGTATCATTTTTAAAACGTGAAAGATGATTCCTTTTTCATTTTGATTCTTATATATTTTGCTTAAAATGTTCGAAGCTTGAATGAAACTATGTCTTAGAATCGTTTGGTAATAAGAGTCCTTGTTTACTTAACTAATTCATGGGTTTTGGTAGGAAATCATCAAGAATCCTCCTGAAAGAGTAATCGGACTGACTTTGACCAGGGAACCAGTATCAGTGGTAAATCTTTGCACAATGAATGGGAATAATTCTGAGAATAAGCAACCTGCAATTAACTTCTATGCATTATCTCTTGAAATTGGTTCTTAGAACGTTTGTCTAGCTTGCCTTTTTCTTTAATTTTGGTGAATTTTTCAGGTGCATCTCTAATTTTTGGAGCTGGTTTTTTTTTTTTGGCAAACTAGCTAGTAATTAGATTTAGATACAATCTTTTTTCTCATTATATTATAAAATAAAATATTCAAATATTGTAACTTAATTATTATTTTTTCATTGAAAACGCATAATATTTTTTTTATAGCTGCAACAATTGGGAATTTTTGTGAGAAGTAAAAAATTCAGTTGTTGCAACTAAAAAAAGGAGGAAGTATTAGTATTGATAAAAGAAATAACAATAGAGTAGTGGAGCAATGTTAGAGTACTTAGCTTTCATACATGAGGTCACGGTTTAAAACTTCAAAGGAGCAACAATGATGTAGTACAACAATGGTTAGAGCATTTAGTTTCCACACATGAGGTCGCGAGTTCAAAATGTCTCATAGACCATTTGCACTTTTTATGAAAATATGCTTACATATATATATATATATATATATATATATATATATATATATATATATATATATATATATATATAGATTTGCATTGTCGTAAAATCCTAACAATGGGTCGTAGTAGTTGTCCTCTTGTCGAATATAAAAATATAGATTGAAAATTAAATATTTTGAATACTTGTTGGAGATGCATCGGATGGTTTACTCTTGCCTTTTATCTCATCTCATGATGATAATATTCTAATGACACAGAAAGTAGCACGACGTGAGGGAGATTTGGTGGTCAGGTGTTACTTCAGGAAGCAAAAGTTGGCTTGGAAAGTTTTAGATGGTGACCTCCTAATCAAGATTGAGTTTACTTGGCCTGATATTGCTGCTATGACACCTACTTTCGGAATCGACGAAGGATGTTTTGACTATCTTGAGATCAGGGTAATATAGGTCTATCGTAATTTGGTCAACAATCTATTTCTTATGGAATTTTGAAAACAACTATTTGATCAATTTAGATTTAGTAAAATAAGAAATGTATATCGAACTTTAATAATGCTGAAAGATAAATTAAAAGGTCTTACTTCACAATTGAACAAACATACACAATTGAAAATCGTAATTTGGGATCTGAAAGCCCTAACATCTTAAATTTGTAATTTAGATGTTTAAAGGGGGTAAATGCTTGTATGATAGATCTCTAATTACGAGTTCAAATGTTTAATGGAGGTGGCGGATCCAATGTATAAGAATTGGGGTCGTTTGACTCAACTTTTAATTGGTAAAATTGTGAAATTCTTCTTTAAAGGTTTATTTTTTTGAAAATTATCTTACAAAAGTAACCATTTAGCCCTTTGTCCCTCTTAAATAATTTAGTTCAAGAGAGTTTTTTTGGAAAGTTATTATGAGGAGAAAACTTAGTTGAGCCGGTGGGTAGACAACCCATTACTAAAGAGAAGAAGGGTAGTAGATTTCACCTCATATACACGAATATTTTGGAGGAAATTAAAATTGGAGGTATGCATGGATTGGGGATTTGGGGGTGCCCCTTTGTTTGAATATACTAACGTCAAATATAAATTGATAGTTCTAGTCCAACAATAACTTGTTACTAAGCAGATCTATCATGTACACAATGTTTTTACTAAGATTCTGTTTTTTTTGTGTGTTGTTCCCCATTTCACATTTTTAGCTCAAGAATAGTCCCTTATTCTTCCGTGAAGACAATCCACAGTGTCACGGTCCGAAAGTTCTGACCTCGGAACGTGCGACACGCCCTTGCCTTCTGTGGACAAGCGCGCTAGCAGAGCATGACCACTGGTGGAGTCTACCAGTTGGTCGATTCTTGGCAAGGAGTAGCAGTCTTTGGGGCAGGTCTTATTGAGGTCTGTGAAGTCGACACACATCCTCCAGCTCCCGTTCGCCTTTTTTACCATCACCACATAGGCCATCCATTCTGGATACTTGCAGGGCTCTATGAACCCTGCCTCAAGCAGCTTCTGAACTTCTTCCTCGATGGCTTTATTTTTCTCCGCAGAGTAGTTCCTCCTCTTCTGCTTTACAGGTCTGTACCCTGCAGCAGTGTTCAACTTGTGGTTGATGGTGGCGGGGTCTACCCCAGGCATCTCAGCTGCTGAGAAGGCGAACACATCTGCATTCTCCTTCAGCAGACTGATTAGGTTGACTCTGGTTTCAGGATCCAGGTCTTTACCTATTCTGACTGTCCTGCCTTCTTCCGGTCCCAAGAGTACCTCTTCGGTCTCTTCCCCCGGTTCAGGCTTATTTGCTTCTTGTTCTGCTTCCTGCCGAGCATCGGCCTCACTGATAGCGGCACATTCTTCCTTTCTTTCCTCGGCCTCTTCGGCCTTTCCTTCCTTTATTTCCTTCCTGGCTTCTTCAGCCTGGTCCTTCTTGGCTTCTTGAGCCTCTTTCTTCTTTCCTTCTTTCTTTTCCTTTCTCCTCTTTCTCCTGGACCCAGAGTGGTCAGGAGGAGGAGGTCTCTTATCCTTCTTCAGAGCGGTCAGATTGCATGACCTAGCTGCTCTTTGGTCTCCCTCAGTCTGCCCACCTCACCAGTGTTGCTCAGGAAAAGCATGGTCTGGTGATGGGTTGACGGGATTCCCTGTACTGCCTCAATAAACTTCCTTCCCATCAGAGCGTTGTACGGTGATGGGAGGTCTACTACCAGGAACTCTTGCACTACAGTTCTTTTCACCCCATTCTGTCCCTCTGTGGTTACAGTCAGATGTATTTTCCCCTCTGGGATGATGGAGTTCCCTGTGAATCCGACGATTGGGGTTCCTCCTCGTTTCAGCATTGAACGGTCCAGCTCCATTTTATCGAAGGTATCCTTATAGAGGATATTCACGGCGCTCCCGCCATCTAACAGTATTCTTCGTACATCTGTGCTGCTAATCTCCAGACCACTAGAGGGTCAGAGTGTGGAAAACTGATGCCTTTGCAGTCCTCTGCTGTAAAAGTCATGTTTGGCAGATCTGGGCTCAGCTTTGCTTGGTCGATGGAGTAGAGGTTGGGGTGGGTGAGCTGCCTCAGATGAGCCCTCTCTCCCCCCATCGAACTAGAACTGCCAAATATGACGTACATCGTCTTCTTTTTTCCTTCCTTGATCTCTGCCAGCTTGTCCTGTAGTTTCTGCCCTTCGCTCTGTTGCTCCTTCTCCTTGATCCCCTGATTCCAGGCCAGGTACTCTTTAAAGTAGCCTCTTCTGATCAGGCTTTCCAGATCATTTTTCAGACTTATGCAGTCTTCTGTACTGTGGCCTGGCGCCTCATGGAAAGCGCAGAACTTTCCATGTTGGGGCCTATGCTTCTCTTCTTGGTGGGAGGTGGTCTGTGCCACTTGCTGTCATCTCTGTTGGTCAGAAAGATCTCAGCCCTTGGCATGCTGAGGTTGTTGTAGTTGTTATACTTCTCCTGGGCCCTCAGCTAGTCCACCTCCCTCTCTGCTTCTTTTTGCTTTTCTCTTCCTCTGTTCTGATGGGGCCTGGGGCCTCCAAATAAAGTTCAGTCTGCCTCCCATGAACTGGTGCTCATTCTGCCTGGTATCTTGCCCGGCAGGTCTGCCTGTTCCTGCTCCGGTGTCGAGGCTTTGTTGAAGTCCTCGACAACTATATATTTTTCTGCCAGGGCAGGGCCTCGCTGAGCTCCGTCATGGTGACCCATTTAAGGTCATCTCTGAACTTACTGGTGTGGGGTAGGGTGTTCCTCAGAGCGTGCAGAGCGAGCTTCTGCTCCAACTCTGGGATGTGCACCAGCTCTTTGTTGAACCTCCCTATGAAATCCCGTAAGCTCTCATTCTGAGTCTGCTTCAGCAACAGCAGCTCATGTGTGGACTTGTTTCTCCTGCTTCCACTAACGAAATGCTCTTTGAATCTCTTCTTCAGTTCATCAAAATTAGCAATCGTCCCCTGGGGGATAGATCTGAACCAGGTCTGAGCTATCCCTGACAGAGTGGCAGGGAAGTGTCTGCACCAGGTGGCCTCATTGTAGTTTCCTAGCTCCATTTGGGTCTCAAAGGCTGCCACATGCTCCTTTGGGTCTCCCCCCCCTTCAAACTTGAGTTTTGGTGGGAGCTTTGCCTTCGACACTCTGGCCGCAATGATTTCAGGTGTGAAGGGAGATTTGGAAGGATACCTAATCTCCTCTGCTGGTGATACCACAATGGGTCTGGAGTTGACTCTGTGGGTTATGAGTCCTCTAAGATCTGTGGGGGATCCATTATCGCCAGAGCCCTCTTCTGGTATTGTTCCCAATCTCTGGCTGACATGCCTTCTGACCGTTCCGCCACCAGGCGTAGACAGGGCCTCTTCAGCTTCTGAGTTACGCCTGATCCTGTGCCGGTGCTGGACATTCTGGGCTATGCCTCTTGGGTTTCCTCTGTGGACAGACCTCCTGTTTGAGCCTGCTGTATACCCTGTGGGTGTCAGTTCCTCGAACATGCTGGGATGTTCCTCCTGCATCATCTCAGTATCCCATTCTGCTTCCTGCCAACCCCTCTTAATGTACCCAGGTCCAGAGCGGCTAGACAGGCCATACTCTGACGTTGGGGTGGGGGTGATGTTTGTCATGTTGTACCCGCATAGGGGTTCTGCTGTGGCTGCCTCCTCTTCAGATGACAGCTGCAGGTGTCTTCGAACTGAGCCATGTGCTCTAGTTCTCCTCCTCTTTTAGGTTGGCCTCCAACAGTTTGCATAAACTGCTGGGCAGATTGCAGCACGTGGATGGCTGCTTGGAGTTGTTCAGGCGTGGGCATGACCACTAAGCTGCTTGGCTGCTAGGTCTGCCTAGTTTCTTGATGGGGGGTAGCAGTGCTATCCCTCCTTCCTGATCTGGTGGTAGCAGCACTACCCCTTCTAGTTGATCTCGTAGTTGTTTCTCTCAGTGGAGAGTTGCTCTCTCCTCCTGAACTGTCGGAACCGAGTGTTTCTGAGGTTGGAACCACCATTGCGAAGTTGTAGATTGGGCTTTTCTACTCTTCCCCTCCTTCTAGCGCCAAATTGTTTCTGTCCAATACAGCTACAGTGTATGTGGTGGTGGGTACTTGGTGGAACGTGGCTCCTAAACGTCCTTCGTGGTGGTGGTTACCTGCAAAACAAGGAGAAACCTCGGGGGTGGTTCCGAGGATCGCCTCTACGATGCCTAAGTCAGTCCAAGTTGAGCACAAGATTTGTAGTAGAGAGAAAACGAGTATCAAGTGCAAGTATTTTGTGAGTGTTTTATTGAACGTACCTTACCCATGCATGGGCGTGGTTATTTATATTAGACATGGACTTGTAACTGACCTAGAAAAGTAAGTGGGCCTCTTTGGAAGTGGGCCAAGGTGAAACAAGGCCTTCATTAAACTCCAGCCTAGATGTTATATCCCGAGCGGTCTGCCTGAGGATGTATGCTCTGCTCCTGGTGCTCTGACGTGGAGTGGCAGGACCAGTGGTCTGCTGCCAGCTGGAGGTCTGTTGGGCAAACCCCATACAATCGGAATTCAAAAGGAGAAAAGGGAAGATTAGAAGGCAGAAACAGAGAAGGAGGAGAGAGATGAAGAAGTTTACCGCAAGCATTGAAGAAGGGAAGTGGAGAATTTCGAGTAACAAGTTTAGAGTTCATCATCCTCCTTGTTATCTCTGAAATATTCTGAAGGACAAATTCTTGGGCGTTGTTAAACTACGCCCACAAATATACAAAAAATGGCCACACTTTTAAATAAAAAGTCTAATATACCCTAATTTAATTTAAACACTCTTAGACCCCATTTCGTTCACAAGGTGGTTTTGATTTAGAATCAGGAATCAAACCAAAGTGGTATGGGGTTGGAACTTGATTCCTAATACCATGTGTTTGGTTCAGTTTTGGAATGAAAATGATACCTTACTAGTTATTTGGTTTAAAACGTTTTAAACTCAAGAATCAAATAAAATAACATTTCACATATATCACGAATATTTTTTCCCCTCTACTTTATAATATTTACATATGTAAGGGTGAATTTTGGCTATATTTTTCCAAGACCAACAAATTACGAACCATGCTACAAAATAATATTACAAATTTGCACAAGTTTAGAAAATAAAATAAAATAAACTTTTGCAAGCTATATCATATGCATTCAATGGTTCGTGATCAACCAAATGAGAAAAAATCATATAAATACAGTTCTTGGTGATTAAAAAATTGAGTAAAAATAAATCATATAAAGATGGTTCTTGGTGATTAGCAAATTGAGAAAAATAATATTTATATATGAATCCACTTGTGTGTGTGGTAAATTGAGAAGAAAAAAAGATCATCATATGAATGTAGTTTGTGAAGGAAAATTCGAAAAAAAAACTAGATTGGATATGGATGTAGGAGTTTAGATGCTTAGAGCGGAATTTCAAGAATCATATTCTTTACATCTAACCCAAGAACAAATTGCATAAACTAACATGAATCAAATAATATATAATAATATATACCTTTGATGCATGAATCCACAGAAGTACTAGCTTCCAAGTGAGATCTTGTAAGAACGTCAAACGTCGTTCCTCTAGTGTTGGTCCACGAACAACAGTTAGATCACCACGTATGCTAGTACGGAAAGAAGGAACTTTTCACTCCTTACTTTGTATGGTGTTTGGCCAAAAGATGATGTATTGTGTACTCTCTTTTGCAACCTCTACATCAATATATAGAGTGGTTACATTGGTGGTTTCATGAGGCTTAATTGACCACATAATGTCATACATTATGAGGCTTAATTAGGCACATAAAGCCACTCTTTATGAGTCATTCAATCACAAGAGTTACAACTCTTTTCCTACCATCCATATGACCATCCAAAATGAATTTGGATGAATATCTAACCTTTGTTACAATATGTGACCTCATAGGACCCAATCAATATTAGTAGTTAGCCTAATCTCAATAGTCCAACAAACCGTAATTTAGCTTCTAGCAAAATGTTACGGTCTCCTAATATTATTGAATATATTATCTCTATAAACTTGTCCAAGTATACTTAGATTATTACACTTGATCGAAGGACAAAATCCTTCAATCTCCCACTTGTCTAAGAACAAGTGTGTAATCTTCAAACTCCTTAAGTCACTTAATGTCCAACTTGATGATATGTTAACATCCAATGTTAACAGTATCACTGTTCAAGTTGATTCCTGAAATCCGAGTTCGAACTGTCGAAACAAATGATTAACTCTTTAATTCATTTGAGCACGGCCATGCATTTTTCAGTTCTCGCTCTTCAAGAGGCCAAGACACCAATCCTAACTGTTTAGGAGGACTTATCCATTCTTGCATAACCAAAACTCCCACTCAATTCCTAGCAATTCCGATCACTGCCTTTATAACCTCCTTTTACGGCACGGCGTTTTGCAGTGTCATAAATATACTAATCCTTAAGCGAGAATAGTGTCATACTCATGTCAAAGGAATCCACTAAATATAATGACGAGATTCTCAAAACATTTTAGAGAAATCTCTGTGGGTCTGTCCGACACGTATCCATTATACATGTCTATGTAAATGACTAGACATCTCTATGTCCCTATAGCCAATGAAACTGTGCTATCAATCATCTTACAATCTAGTCTCGAAACTGAATCATTTACGTCCAATTTAACGATTCGTACTAGGGACTTAGATATATTATAACTCCTGTTCACCAAATAGGGTTTCATTTATCAAATCACGTATTTGACAAACCTATCAAATGTTATAAAATATCTTGGACGTTTTATTTAATACTAAACCAAGATTAAATAAGATCATAAACCTTTATTGATAAACATAATGAAATCATTATAAAGAGTAAATATAACTGTGAACTAATTAAAAGTAAATAGCGCACAATCAAACCCACTCTCCTATATGCTTAACCCCTATAGCCCTAGTGTGACTCTCATGCTTGGGCTGAGGCAACGGTTTAGTCAACGGATCAGCAACATTTTGATCCGTATGAACTTTCCTAACTATTACATCCTTTCTCTCAACGATTTCTCGGATGAGATGAAACTTCCTAAGTACATGTTTACACCTTTGATGTGACCTTGGTTCCTTAGACTGAGCAATGGCACCATTATTATCACAGTGTAAAACAATGCCATATGAAATGCTAGGTACTACTCGTAGCTCAGAAATGAACTTCTTCATCCAAACAGCTTCCTTTGCTGCATCTGCCGCAGCAATGTACTCAGCTTCTGTTGTAGAGTCTGCGACAGTGCTTTGCTTTGAACTTTTCCAGCTCACTGCCCCTCCATTTAGACAAAAGATGAAACCAGACTGGGATCGGAAATCATCTTTGTCAGTTTGGAAGCTCGCATCTGTGTAACCCTCAACAATTAACTTAGTTTCACCTCCATATACTAAGAAATTATCCTTAGTCCTCCTTAAGTACTTTAGGATATTCTTGGCTGCACTCCAGTGTGCATCACCTGGATTTGATTGGAATCTGCTACACATGCTCAAGGCATATGAAACATCTGGACGAGTACAAATCATGGAATACATAATGGACCCTATAGCTGACGCATAAGGAACATTACTCATTCGCTTAATCTCATCAGGTCCAGAACGACACTGAGTCTTGCTAAGCGACATACCATGTTGCATGGGAAGAAAACCTCTTTTAGAGTTTTCCATGTTGAACTTAGTGACTATCTTATCTATATAAGTCCGTTGGCTAAGTCCAATCATCCTCTTAGATCTATCCCTGTAGATCTTGATTCCCAAAATGTACTCCGCATTTCCAAGGTCTTTCATAGAGAAACAACTTTTCAACCATTCCTTGACTGACTCAAGCATGGGAATGTCATTTCCTATGAGAAGTATATCATCTACATACAAGACCAATAAGACTATGTTACTTCCACTCTCTTTCTTGTAAACACAAGACTCTTCTCCGTTTTTGAGAAAACCAAACCTTTTGATTGCCTCATCAAATCAGAGATTCCAACTCCGGGATGCTTGCTTCAATCCATAGATGGATTTTTGAAGCTTACATACCCTCCTAGGATTTTCTGGATCTACAAAACCTTCCGGTTGTGTCATATACACATCCTCTTTCAAGAACCCATTCAAGAAAGCGGTTTTGACATCCATCTGCCAAATTTCGTAATCATAAAAGGCAGCGATCGCTAGGAGTATCCGAATGGATGCCATTTCGGATTTCATGGCTTCAAGCCATTTTTCGGAGTCTTCACTCATCAAGGCTTGCTTGTAAGTAGTAGGTTCCTCAAATTCTAAAATCATTATCTCAGAACTTTCGGGTCAACAAGAAATCAACAAACCTTTTGTTTGGTATTCTTGGTCTACTAGACCTACGAGGGGCTGCAACAGGAGAAATTTTCTTCTCAACAATTTGAGAATTTTCGCACGAATTAAATTCGGGTGGGACAGTAGAAGGTTCGTTTATGGAATGCACGTCCTCCAACATTTGGTCAGTTATGGGAGAAGATTCCTCCAAAGGAGGAACTACTTCAAGCTCCACAGCTGGCACTTGTGTTTCTGACTCTGACATAGGTTGAACTATGTCCATTTGTTGCTTTTCTCGAATTTCTTCGAGAAATACATTACTCCCACTTGCCTTTTTGGAAATAAAATCTTTTTCCAAAAAGACACCACGACGAGCAACAAACACTTTGCCCTCGTTTCGATTGTAGAAGTAATAGCCCTTGTTTTCTTTGGGATAACCCACAAAGAAACACTTATCTGATTTAGGGGCGAGTTTGTCTGAAAGTAAACGTTTTACATAGACCTCACAACCCCAAATACATAGAAAGGACAAGCTTGGAATTTTTCCACTCCATATCTCATATGCCGTCTTTTCTACTGCCTTTGATGGAGTTCTATTAAGTGTGAAAGCAGCAGTTTCGAGAGCATATCCCCAGAAGGATATTGGAAGATCAGCAAAACTCATCATAGACCGAACCATATCAAGTAGAGTCCGGTTCCTCCTTTCAGATACACCATTCAACTGAGGTGTTCCAGGCGGAGTTAGTTGTGAAAGAATTCCACAACTCTTTAAGTGATCACTAAACTCTTGGCTTAAATATTCACCACCACGATCGGATCGTAGTGCTTTAATTGTCTTGCCAAGTTGGTTTTGGACTTCATTTTGAAATTCTTTGAACTTTTCAAATGATTCCGACTTATGCTTCATTAAATAGACATATCCATATCTACTTAAATCGTCAGTAAAAGTAATGAAGTACCCAAACCCTCCCCTAGCTTTGGTGCTCATTGGTCCACACACATCAGTATGTATTAGGCCCAATAGATCACTGGCCCTTTCACCCTTTCCAGTAAAAGGTGACTTTGTCATTTTGCCCATCAAACACGATTCACACACATCAAATGGCTCAAAGTCAAAGGATGTGAGAAGTCCATCTTTATGTAACTTTTGAATGCGTTTCGCGTTTATATGTCCTAAACGACAATGCCATAAGTAAGTAGGATTAGTATCGCTTGATCTATGTTTTTTGCTGTCTATGTTAAGGACATCTTTGTCTAAGTCTAGAAAATATAGACCATTAGACCTTTTAGCGGTGGCATAAAACATTGAATTCAAATAAACAGAGAAACAACCTTTCTTAATTGTAAATGAAAACCCTTCATTATCCAAAACAGGAATAGAAATAATGTTTTTGGTAATAGCACGAACATAATAACAATTATTAAGCTCTAATATTAATCCAGAAGGCAAAGGTAGACTATAAGTTCCAACTACAACGGCCGCAACTCTTGCACCATTTCCAACGCGCAGCTCTACCTATCCTTTAGCCAAGTTTCTACTCCTTCTTAGTCCCTGTACATTCGAAACAATGTGAGAAACACAACCGGTATCAAATACCCAAGAAGCAGATGTTGCTAAATTAATGTCAATGACATAGATACCTGAAGAAGAAGCCCCAGACTTGTTATCCTTCAGATACTTCGGGCAGTTACGCTTCCAATGACCTATTTGATCACAATAGAAGCACTTGGCATTTGCGGCCACCTTTGGCTTTGCCTTTGCCTTTGGCTTATCAACAGTCTTAGTAGCAACTTGCTTGCCCTTATCTTGCTTTTTCTTGCCAGCCCAAACCTTCTTAAAACCCTTTCCCTTTTGAACCATAAGAACTTCCTTCTTAGGAGCAGCGGGGATGTTTTGCTCGGCAGTCATGAGCATCCCATGTAACTCAGCAAGGGTCTTCGTCACTCCATTCATATTGAAGTTTAACCTAAACTGATTGAATCCATCATGAAGTGAGTGAAGTATGATGTCAGTAGCCAACTCTTGGCTATAAGGAAAGCCCAACCTTTTCATTGCCTCGAAGACGTGAGTGGCGACCGACTTGCCTTCAACTAACACACACTCAAGAATAGCCTTGTGAGTCTCGTACCTCTCAATCCGAGCTTGTTGCTTAAACATAGTTTTCAGTTGCCGGATAATACTGTAGGCATCCAAGCTAGCAAACCTCTTTTGAAGGCTTGGTTCCATAGCCGCGAGCATAAGGCAAGTAACAATTACCGACCTTTCCTCAATGGCCTTATGGGCCTCCTTTTCGGCTTCAGTAGAGGTGGCGGTTAAAACTGGGATCGGGGTTTCAAGAACATCCTTTCGACCTTCGGACCTAAGAACAATTCTTAGATTCCTTTCCCAATCAAGGAAGTTGTTCCCATTCAATTTATCCTTCTCAAGGATTGAACGTAAGTTAAACGGTGAATTATTGTTGTTACCAGACATGATATCTACATAGAAGATGCAAAAGTAATAAGTATGTTTATCATAATAGCTCTTAACATATTTTAAACATTTCAAAATAAAAGCCATGCACTTGATCAATTTCAAAGTGTCCCTTTTAATCAAGTGATTCTAAGATCCTATCAAACATGAATTCTAAGTGGACTTTGGCCTCAACTTAAAATCAAGTTTAAAAGATAAGTAAACTCTTTTACTAATTACAACAATTGTAATTCTTAGTTGATAGGTGATTGCTAAGGTGATTTTAGCTTCCAGGTAAGGAAGTTACCCACAACGTTGGGGAGAGCCTTCCTAATCCTAGACAAAGCTTATCACCAAAAACACAAAACCCATCACTATTGCTTCAAAATCCAAAACTGTTTTGATGATTTTGTTGGGCCAAAGCAAACTAAACATGCAAATTTCGGAAATTCTCTCTACTTAGCCCAAGATTGGAAGTAACACTCTGCTTTGGCAGAACCTATTACTAACAATCAAGTTTTAGTAGGTGTTTATTTGGAGTAGCAAAAACCCAATATTTCTTTTTAAGGGACCTAAGTAAATTATTATGTTGATTTAATTAGTAGTGAACATTTAACATAATTAAATCTCAAGCATAATAAACTTAGAAAGCATTTAAAAGAAAAAAATTTAAATGCAAAATTAAAATGTGATCCTAGTATGGCCCCTAATCCTAAAGACTACTCTTTAAGGCCTCCATTGTTGAATCACCATGGATCTCCATCCTTGTGCTTCATGGATACTTGAATAAATATTTTTGGAATTTAAACTAAAATATTACAAAAATACCAACGATGCGCAGATCGTATTTAGATTACAAAAATACATTAACGATACGCAGATCGTATTTTCTATCCAAGTTTGGGCCATACTAGTCACCGCATGTATCCATAATATCAATATATATTATATAAGCATGCGTTTTAATCAACTATTAAAAAATAATAAAAATTAAAATATCATGTTATAACAACTTTAAAACATAATATCACCATCAAGATTTAATCACATATTAAATCATATGGTTAGTACCTTAGAGGACTTTAAATCATTAAGCTTATAAATTTAATCTACTATTAAATTTAAGGAAATGATACCAAAAGACACTCTTAGTAACCTTCATATAATTTAATCATATTAAAATATGATATTCATGACAATTAATCACATATATCAAAGCAAAGAGCAATAATTAAATTAATTGACATAAAAATAAATAAATAATAGTTACTAACAACTTAGTAACATCCTCAAAATTAACTAGTCAATTACTACCAATAATTAACCAATTAATATAAAACTTATTATTTTAATTCAATTATGACTTAAATATGCAATTAATCACCATTAATCCATTATTTGCAATATTGGAATATACTCAAAAAAAAAAGATATTAAACTAAAAAAAAAAAATTAAATTTTAAAATTTTTTTTTTGTTGAAAGAAACTGCCAAGGCAGCAGCGTGCAGGAGCACGACTGCCACCCCAGCAGCGTGCAGTAGCACCACTACCACACCCAGTGGCGCCGGCGGAAACCTATGTCGACCGACCACGCACCTCAGGCTGCCGGCCACGCTGGCCGCAACCGGACCAGCCCACGCACCCCAGGCGCTGCCACGCGTAGCTGCTGCCCAGCAGCAAGCAACGCACGCACACGCACAACGTCGCCCAAACAGCCCTGCCGCCAGCCCACCTTCGGCCGTCGTCGGTCCGGCGTCTTTCCGCCTGACCACGGCGGTCGGAATTTTGCTTCCCTCCCACTCAATTAGTCACAACAATTGTGCACAATTTGAGTGAAATTAACAACAATTGATTTAGGGAAAAAAAAATTAGGGTTCATATTAATTTAACAAATATGAATTCTTGAATCTAATACACAAAATCTGACATTTTGTGATTTTAGGTTTTGACATAAAATCTATTATGCATCAAACACCTCAAATAATTAAATTCAAGAACTAGGCATATATATATAATTCAATTTAAATAAGAAAAACAACAAAATTATTTTTCCTACAAAATTCGAATCATATATAAAAGAAAATCAGAATTTTCCGGTCACTTGGTCGAATTTTGAGTATAATATATACATAAAAATCCAATTTTTATGTTTCCAATCAATTAATATCATAATATTAATTATGCAAATAAAATCATATATAAATCCCTCCTGTAATCGAATTAAAATAATAATAAAACACATCAAACAAATGATCATATTAATCTATGCAATAGGCTAACTGATACCACTGTAGGAGTTTAGATGCTTAGAGCGGAATTTCAAGAATCATATTCTTTACATCTAACCCAAGAACAAATTGCATAAACTAACATGAATCAAATAATATATAATAATATATACCTTTGATGCGTGAATCCACAGAAGTACTAGCTTCCAAGTGAGATCTTGTAAGAACGTCAAGCGTCGTTCCTCTAGTGTTGGTCCACGAACAACAGTTAGATCACCACGTATGCTAGTACGGAAAGAAGGAACTTTTCACTCCTTACTTTGTATGGTGTTTGGCCAAAAGATGATGTATTGTGTACTCTCTTTTGCAACCTCTACATCAATATATAGAGTGGTTACATTGGTGGTTTCATGAGGCTTAATTGACCACATAATGTCATACATTATGAGGCTTAATTAGGCACATAAAGCCACTCTTTATGAGTCATTCAATCACAAGAGTTACAACTCTTTTCCTACCATCCATATGACCATCCAAAATGAATTTGGATGAATATCTAACCTTTGTTACAATATGTGACCTCATAGGACCCAATCAATATTAGTAGTTAGCCTAATCTCAATAGTCCAACAAACCGTAATTTAGCTTCTAGCAAAATGTTACGGTCTCCTAATATTATTGAATATATTATCTCTATAAACTTGTCCAAGTATACTTAGATTATTACACTTGATCGAAGGACAAAATCCTTCAAAATAATCATAGCCTACACACTTTTGTTAGTCATTGTGTTTCTTAAAAAATGATGACAAACACGTAAAAGGAAAAAAAAAATCACACAAACACAACTTTAATGAAAAGAAAAAAATTGCAAAACTATATGATTCCAAGAAAAAAAAACAAAATATCTCTACTATCAAAGCTACTTTAATTAACTCATAATTAGAGAAAAGAAAAAAAATTACATGTTGAGTATTTATGGTACATCACGAAAGAACGTTGAAGGAGCTGATTGACTGCAATATTTGTTAGTCTTTCTTGTTAATTGATACCTAGGGGGTTGAAATGAGTCATACCCACCTCCCCCCAAGGGTTTCTAAACCTCATACGTCATAGGTTTGAGGTATGGGTTTTAAAATCATAATATCTCCAACCAAACACATGATATGGATATAGTTCATTCCAAATCCATACCTAATACCTGAATTATGTGAACCAAACGCCCCCTAAACACCTTAAAGAATTACCCACCAGGCCACCGCCATAAACTACCCAACAAATTACACGAGAGAAAAGCTGAATTGTTAACAGGTATGTGCTCTGCGAATAATAAACTACATTATCTGTTACAAGTATTTTTTGTCATTGGAATTTGAAAGTTTGGAATGAGACATGTTAAATAGGCTGTGTCGTATTAATGTGTTCGGGTAAAAAATAAAAGTGTTGAAAATTTTTGACACTAATCCGGCTCATTTAACTAGTTATGTCAAAGACCCTTTACACTAACTTGATCGGTTTAATTAAGAGGTTTGTCGTCACTAACCTCGCCTGTTTAATTGAAAGGTTTTGCCGTGTCAACCTATTTAACACTTTGAAGCTATACGATTTAGAAAATTATGATGATAAATCAATTTTCCGTGCCAGGTTTTGTTCTTTTACTTTATGAAATTATGTTTGTCTAACCAATACCTTTCTCCGTATTAA
The DNA here is from genome assembly GCA_947645195.1 of Patellifolia procumbens. Classification (NCBI taxonomy): domain Eukaryota; kingdom Viridiplantae; phylum Streptophyta; class Magnoliopsida; order Caryophyllales; family Amaranthaceae; genus Patellifolia; species Patellifolia procumbens. The sequence continues at coordinate 569,998 of CANSGD010001485.1, forward strand.
AATTTAAAGAATGAAGTAAAAAATTTCTATTTGTTACTTTCATATTATACTATAATTTTATAAATATCTATGTTTATAAATTAAACAGGTAAAACTATGTCGATTTCGTTTGAAAATCTTAATATTTACCCAACCTATTTATTAAACGGTTAAACTCGTGTTGATCCATTTAAATAAACATGTCAAAAATACTCAACATTTATTTCATACTTGGTTGAGTCACTACTCACTAACATCGTAATAGGTTTGGATCAACAATAGTCAATAGACATAGGTCAAACTTTGTTGGCGGAAGAAAACAGGGTTTTGATTTAGTTGCATCAATAAAATTGGGTCAGAAGAATAGTAAAATCTGAATCAAGTTGGTGCGCTATGAGCTTTGGGGGGGGCGGGCTGTGGCTGTGGCTGTGGCTGTGTTGGTATGGTACTTGGTTGTAAGGCCTTATTCCTTAATACAAGATTAATATTTTCGATTTTTCTAATATTATCATTTATTATACTCACTTTTAATAAATCTATTACTATATCAAATTTTTCAAAAATATTATTATCGATATTTTTATTACTATTGTTTTACCTATTAGACCAATATCATATTTAATATTATTACTAATAGTCCTATTATAATTATTTATTATTTATTGTATATCAAACAAACTTATCTGTTGTTGTTGTTGTTGTTGTTTAAATTTGTTTGCGATTTGGCTTGAAACAATACAATATTAGTATTAGTATTGATTCAACTACGTTACATTTTTCAACCAACAAATCATCTTCTACTTGTAGTATTCTAATTATCCTCTTCCATATGATCTCCCGCCTCTTTACTGTCTTCTACCTAATCATCATTAACATCTTTACGGCTAGCTTAATATGCATCATCTTATTTCACATTTTTCCAAATTATCTTAGCTAATATTTTTCTTCTTTCAAATATTCTTTCGATTATCATCACACATGTCAATATCAACACTTCCTTTAATAATTGCTTCATTCATTTTGCACAAATGGTATCTAATGCTTGTGCATTTTTATGAATTATGAAGTGTGCAAGTTAGAACAATATAATTGATATTTTTTGGTTATTTGCAGCATATTATAACACGCCCTCCCCCTTTCTTCAACTAACCAATGAGCCTTCATGGACAATGTTGATGGTTAAAATGTTCTACCAATTCTTTGAAAGCTATCAAATGTCTAAAAGCCTTCAATTAATGAAGAAATACAATTTATTTAGTATGAATATTATCTAGTAATATTAAATTTATTACTATCTTTTAAATTGTAGGTAGTAATATAATAATAATTATTATTATCGTCATTCAAATAATAATATAACAATAATTATTAATATTATTTATGTTACTATTATAAGTTTTTTTTTTATTCGACTTATTATTATTAAGATCACTTAATTCGTAAAATATAAGCTTTATTCAATTTAGTTCAGCTCCATTAATTTAAGTTTATTTAAGTTAAGTTCAGTTAAGTTCAGTTCATCTCCATTTAATTCAAAAGACCAGGGCTTAAGTCTGGGATTATAGACAACTTATTAAAGTTTTCTCACATATCATTACTCGTTTATAAATTTAAAAAAAATCTAACTAAAATATACTTTAAGGTATGAGTTCGGTATAGGTTTAGAGTCGGCCAAACCCATATATAACACTTGTTTGGTTCGATAATATTATTCATGTACGCTGACCTTATAACCACTCGAGTATCGGGTTCTTGAACTAGGGGTGGGGGGAATTGGGTTTGGAGGAAACCCCTACTCTTGGCCGAATTAAAAAAAAAATAGAAATAAATCTAAATCTAAATTTTACGGTCATCACCATGTCTGAGTAAATTTTATTGTCATCACCATGTCAATTAAATTTAGTTACCTTAATGAAATATGCTCATACGAGACAAAGAGGTCAAAAAGTCCATGAAGAGCCTAGGTCATAATTAATCCAAGTTCATACTATAAATACTTAGGCCCATGCATGAGTAAGATGCGTTCATTCATAAACAAGAAATTGTACATACTAATTAGCACTCAAATCACAAAAGAGACTTAACACTTGTGATCCCGGAACTTACTATTCTAAGCATCAAAAAGACATTAATTGGACGAAATCAAGATTATAGTGTCTGTTTTTAGGTTATAACCGCGAAGGAATCTTGAACGCCATTTTTCTACCAGCAATCTACCACCACTAGTGAAAAAAAACTTGTTGCTGCGGGCCTTAAAGGGGCTTGTAACTGCGTACAAGGGTCGTAGCTATTGAAGGCACAAAACAACCACCCATACTATTTCATATACAGAATATTAATCTTCTCTATAAGCACAGTGGACACCATACATAGGTGTTGATTTTTCCAAGTGAAAATTTTGATACTTGATTTATGTTTATTATATGGAAACATATTTTTTTTTAATGTGGAAACATCAGCTCCTACCATACATACGTCTACAAAATACAAGTAATTCACTTTGTTCAATAATTGCACGTGCCATATTTGAGCACTCCTGCATGTAGGTGGAGCCAAGCAATCATATGATTTGCTAATTTCATCGAAGTGATCGTACCCAATTCAATGAACATATCGAAGGTGGACAGTGGACCCGCCATATTTCAAGCGTGATCTTTCTCTATCCATTTTCCTTTAATATTTTAAGTCCATGGCATACGAACATACCAAGACTCATCTAGAAGAATCCACGCAATCCACTCATTGTTAGGTTGACTTCATATGGATGGAGGTTGGAAATCACTTAAAAAGATGTGGCGGTAGAAACACCATTTTTGGTATCAATTGAAGTACTCTAGAAAAATGATTTAGTCTTTTATCCAACTCTCAATTATCTCCTATTATTACTATTATATTTATGAAGGTATTAAGGGAGCGATAATTTAGTGGATTAGGGTTTTAAAAAAATTCTAATTCTCTTTCTTTTTTAGTATAAAAAGCAAACAACTATCATCTACTCATATACCCTACTATATTAATATATATATTAAATAACAAATACGTCAATACTATCAATAAATAGTCAGATATCAACTATTATAATAAGCTAATACTATATCCGTCGAATAGCTAATTTCTATCCGCTAAAGTCTAAAAATAGCGTTGTGGCGAAAAGGGAAAAGAGAGACAGTGAGGCGCTCAATGAGATCCCACTTATAGTTAACTTGATAGTGTCATAGCTCCTTATAATTTTATTCTCTTAATCTCTACTTTACGCATGCAAAGCTCTTTTTGGAGATATCACCTTTAGATGCATGATTGCATCAGCTTTCAAGTTTAATTTAATTACTATAATCCATCAAACCCAATTCTGTAATTTTAAAAACTATGTAATCGACTATGCATATAGTTATATTCAGTTTGTAATAGACCAAGTTTTAACTCCAACCTTTTTTATTTATTCATAAGCATACTCGAAAATATGATTAAAGATCACGCCTCTAAACGTCCTTTAAAAAATCCTCCCTAGATCATAGTATAAACGTGTAGCTTTTTGTACACAATATAATGGGCTTTGTTCTATGAGAAGGCTCAAACTTGATAACATAGATTTAGATAGAGATGGATGATGACCCATCAACATCCAATTTCAAAGAAAAATGAATGATTCGCGATCTTTAACGTACCACATTCTATGCGTTTGTACCATAATTTTTATAAGATAATACCATTAGTTTCTTACTTATTAGAAATTGTTTTTTATTCTGAAAAGCTAGCTTCTCATCTATTTTTTGTCTAGTCCGGAACAAATAAAAACTAGTTTCTATTTTTTTCGGTTTGTGAATTATATCTACTATTATTTACTATAACTCCAATAACCAAGTGGCATAGGAAAAAGAGAATATCATTTGTTTTCTTGGCTATTTTGAGAAGTAATAAAAGTTAAATATTGGAGGATAAAAGTGAAAAAATGTTTGCCAAACAAGGAAAGAAATTGATCTAAATTGAAAGTAGGTAAAATTAGAAAAACAAAAAGAGTAAAAAAGTTCGACCAATTATAGATGTAAACATATTCCATACTAATAGAAGGAATATCTCATTTTCTATTACTGGTGAAATAATTCTATAAAGAAACAAGAAACAAATAAATATTTGACAAACAAAATTTTCTTTTAAAACCCTACGTGTAAGGGAGAAAACCACCAACAAACGATAGCCGACTGCCCAATTAACTGCAATGAAAAATGTATAAAACAAATAATCCTCTAACCAAGCTTCTCGACAAAGAGCGAGGCTAAAAATATCAACCAATCTACAATAATTCACCAATGACATTAATATTTATTTCTAATATTTCGTCCACTTTTGTATATGCACCACTTGTCCTTTCATGGTTTTCAAGACGCGTCTTTATACCAATACATCTCTAATTATGTATTATTAAAAATCATATATAAAAAAATATTATAAAAATTTATATTGAGACGAATCGACGAATCTAAAACGATTTTACATGGATATTTTTCTTTGTATTGTATATTAGGTTGCATACTTGCATGTATAGAGAAACAAAGGGGGTAATCCCAAAATCCAAAATAATTGATTATCCAAAATTTTAAATTTGATTTTTTCTTTTGTAAGGGAATTTAGAATTGCGGGGGTATGTTGCTTTTAAGGGAAACTAAAAGAGGGAAGATATGATGGGACCAATTTAAGTCATATTTCCACTAAAACTAACAATGAAAATGACAAGCGAGATAACTTTGTACCTATTTTAGAAAGTGAAATTGACCAATCAAGCACCTGAAATTAACTCAAGAACCCTCAAAAAGTAAATTAAAAAGGAAAAAAAGAAAGAAAGAAAGAAAAGGCTCCCTTAAATTTCCATCACTGTAAAGTGATGCTGATAGCATCACAAAATGATTGGAAGGTGTGGATTTGGATTTTCAAACACCTCAACTTTTGCTTTTCATTGCTCTCGTGTAAGCATGTCATTCTCGTCGCGACTGCTAAATGTTAATAATGCGCCTATCTATATCTCATCTTCTTTTTATAGAAAGAGCTGCCGACTCTTTATGACCAAAGAATGTGGATGACTAGAAAAAATTTAGTTCAATTCAGTAAATATATGTTCGTTTTAGTATAATAATAAGTTTAGTTTATTAAAAAGTAATAATAATAAAAAATAATAAAGAATTAATAAAAATAAGTTTTATTAAGTAAAAATAAATTTAATTTAATACAAATAAGTGTATCAGTTCAATAAAGATAAGATTATGTGAATATAGCCTAATAGTACAATTCTTTAGCAAGCGTGACTTCCATGAAGGAAATGAGTACTTTTGGAACAATAGAGGAACTTTTTTTTTGAGGGAGGAACAGTAGAGGAATTTAAAGAACAAGGAAGGATAAATAGATGTATTGTTTTGACAATTTGGGAGCAACTTTAATATGAAAAATAGGTAACTTAATTTGCTACCAAAAGTAAAAACTTCATAGTTGGTGCAAACTAATATTAGTCGAATCTGATACATGTAGAGGTATAAACGAACTGAGTGGAGTTGAAACTATCCTGTTCATGTTCAAACTCAATTAATTTATTAGACCAAACTCAAGAACAAGCTACTTGTCGAGCTTAATAAAATTTTAAAATCTTTGCTCCTTTAGCAAATATCAAGTTCGAGTTCGGCTTTTTCCATCGTTTATTAGTCGAGTCAAGCTTAACCAGCTTTTGCTATCATAGGTGCTATCAAAACGAGAACAAGCTTGACCATGAACATATATAATAAGAGTTTTAATGATAATATATGAGATATCATAAATAGACAAGCATTTATGTGTTTCATTCAAACTTGTTCATAAATCAAGCTCCACGATATGTTTGAACTCAATTTATCTATTCAATGAATGAAACATTATATATTATAACCAAGTTTGAAGTCGAGCTATTAGTCTAGAATACCGACTTATTTATACTCTAGATACACAAAACACCAACATTATGCTAATATCGACTCATTTACATCCTTGATACACGGAACATCTTATGCTTTATGAGTTATGATTAGGGCCAACGACTTGGATGAACAAAGTGCACATTTAATTTGCATACGGCCCCCATTTTTTCTAAATAACAGCCCTAACTGAAAAAATAAAGGCCGAAGAAACCCATATTAATGCAGACTGCTACGTGGCATGCAACACGCACTAGATTAAGAAAAAGTGGTCGTTTGGTATACATGGGAAGTTAAAATTCCCATGAAATTGCAATTCATAGGAAATAAATACCTACATCAAATTCATGGGAATTTGATTGAATTGTTTGGTTGACAATGGGGGAATTAAATTCCCATGGGAATTTCTACTTACCTAGGGGGACCTAGGTAAGTAATTTCCTCCATTTTGTGGGAACTCAAAATTCCTAGGAATTTCTAATTCCTCCATTTTGCTATTTTGTTGTCAACCAAACAACTCACCATATTTCCAATTCCTAGGAATTTTCATTTCCCATGATTTCTCATGTCAAATAAAGCTTTAACCTTTCATCTTACTTTCAATTTACAGTTTTTCTCAAAATGTGCCCTAAGAGTAAAGTATGAGCAATAATATCAATTTCTCATATATCTCCTTTCAAATTGAATATTAGAAAACATAATTTCTCATATATCTCCTTCTAAAGTCATCCTTTTATTCCACTTTATTTTATTTAGTTTCCATAATTCTACTCTAAATTAAAGAAAAAACATTAAACGGTTAAAAACTCATAATTTTCTGAATCTTGATGTAAATATACTTGTTTACAAGATGATATATCAAGTTTTTGTTTATAAATAAGGGCCTAATTTAAATATTAGCACAAAGCCTCCCAAATGGTTATGACGCCTAATTAGACGAGTCCATATAATCTGTCCCACATGGTGTCCCATAGGCTATATATTATTATGTCCCGTAACATTTTTTGTGATTCTACGCGCTCTCTATTAGTAAATCCTCCTAAAAATAAAATAATAAAGAGCATTAACTTCACTTAATAAAATAAATGAAGAAAGCGGTTTATTTCTGTTTCACTCTTTATTTACTAAGTGAAGTTTATTTTCTTATTTTTTGTTTTTGAGGAGGATTCACTATCAGAGTTCACATAAAAGTATCAGTAAAAGTTATTTCATTTAAGTTGTGAGACAAAATAATACGAGTAACAAATAGAACACTAAATAAGTTATGTGAGACGGAGGATGCGGATTCTAATTTGAGGCAAAATCCAATCCAAACTCAAGTGTGAAAATGAATGAAGGGTATCCTACTTGGAAAGTGTTTGCACGTCGGAGATCTGGAGATACTCTAGTTTAATTAGTATCCTATCCTGCTTTATCTAGTATCAGATCTTCCACACGAGTTGTTAATAATCTATTTAATTCCTCCAAGAGTGACGTTCTATAATAATGCATTTATGCATAGGTTAGCTAGTGTGTTTTATTATATTTGCTTTATGGAAAGTTCGTACGTCATATACAAGCTGTTAAAAGATCGAATATGTCGTCGGTATGTGCGAGCTAGGTGGATGATCACACAGCTGATAGGTACAAATTTATCCTATACTTAGCATAGGATGAGGATCATATACATGTACCTTAATACTATTCTTTTCACTAATTGTTTATTTGAAAACTTATATAAGCAAAAACGCATAATATAGGAGAATGCCAAATGAGTAAAAATCTATATGTGGAGTTGTAGACGTAGGATGAGCAATAGAATCCTACACTTAGATGTAGGTTGAATGAACCCGGTGACAGGATCTTAGATAATACCGACGTGAATGATAACACAAGCTTGGATCCATCTTTTTCAATCTATATGACTCCAATTGAATTTGTTCAATTCGGTCCATATACTCCCTCCATCCCATAATTTATGTCTCGTACTCCTTTTTTGGGTGTCCCAATTTGTTAATCCCGTTTATACAATTTTCTTCTATAAAATGTTGTTTTTATCCCCAAAGTACCCTCATGTAATGGCAATTTTTTTTCCCAGTTTTCCCCTTGATTTATGTTACAAATATGGACCACACTGGATGATGAAAATACAACATTTAAATTTGGACCTTATGCCCTTTTTTAGATAAACTTTGTTATGAATGTTTTTTATACCTTTTTTTTTACCACAATTAATATATTCTCTAAACCTTAACTTAGTGTAAAAAGAAAAATTAGACATATATTATGGACAGAGGGAGTATCTTTTTTGAAGTTAGATTCAGATTTGGACCAATTTTTTTCTTAACCATCAATCTTTATTATTTTTTGGAATAAAGGTATTAGTTTGGTCCGCATTTTTTTAAATGCTGGGATTCTGTCCAATTTGGTCCAGACCCGAAAGTTTCGCGATCCATACTTGGCTCCCAATCAATCATTTTCTAGTTTTGGTCTATGGTCCAGTCCGGTCCTTGACTGATGAACTCGCCTAGATCCACTTACAACTTACAAGTGGGGTACAAATGTACGATAGTGGAAAGTGAACAAATATTAGCAATCGGTAATAAACCTACCATAGCTTGAGCTTATGATCTATGGAATTTTTAAAAATATTTTTCACTTACATTTTCGATTTGACAGTAAGAACTAAGGGCTACTTTGTTTCCGATTATGATGGAAAAAAATTGGAATGAGTTAAGAATAGTGAGATGATAACAAAATGTAATACTTTTAAAAATTATTTGGTTCAACTCATGAATAGAATAAAAACGTCAAGAAAGTTAAAATGTCTATCTATCTTTTAATACTTAGAAGCCATCTTTTACCATCCTTTTCTCCTTCCTTGTTGTCATCTCTCTCTTTATTAAATCCACTAACTTTCATCATACATCATCGCCACTAGTCTGTTACCACCATCACTTGCAACATCTCTAACTCACAATTTCACCCATTGATTGGGATTTTTATGATAGTACAAATGGTGTTGATTGTTTTTAAAAGTCATTCTTGTAGATCTCGATTATTTTCTAAAAAAAAAAAAACTAATTTTCCGTTAATAAAAAACCCTCAACGCTCGGAGGCGAGGTTGTACCATATTTTGGGTGGCTTGGATGTCCGGGGTGGAGGGCGTGGTTGCGTATAGTTAGCACCTATCAATCGGTTCAACCCTACTTCCCTACTCACAGATCTGTATAAATGAACGGATGAATATTCTAGTCGGTGGGGGTCAATTGAACCCACTTAGATTTATAACTTTATAAATGTTCTTATAGGCCTGTTCTGTTCAGCTTATTTTCAGTTCAGTTCAGTTCAGTTCAGCTTTAATAAGTTCAGTTCAGTTCAGTTCAGCTCTAATAAGTTCAGTTCAGTTCAATTCAGTTCAGCTCCAATAAGTTCAGTTCAGTTCAGCTCTAATAAGTTCAGTTCAGTTCAGCTCTAATAAGTTCAGTTCAGTTCAACTCCAATAAATTCAGTTCAGTTCAGCTCCATGTATTATTTAACCATTTTGTTTAATAATATTATTGTTGGTCTAATTTTTTTTACTTATTATTATTGTTATTATATAATAATAATTATTATTATTTATATATATTATTTTTTATTATATCTTTACTCATTATTATTACCATTGTTATTATTATGGCTGAGCAAAGTTTGGGTTGGTGCACGGTTTAACCAAATTTCATGTCAATACGAGTATTCTAATTTGCAATTGTTGCTTTATTAGACTGAATAAAATTCACTATTACATAATACAAATAAGCTACAAAAAGCTAGAAGATATGAAAAAATTACAAAGTTGCTAATAATACTGCAGTACTATTTAAAATACAACATTGTCGTCACGTTGTATATTAAATATACTTTGGCGGTTTGGTGTATTTCTATCATAGACCAACCCACCACAAATCGTGGTTTGGTTAGAAGCACACATCAACCCATGTTTTAAGCTAATTATTATTATAATGGTAATACTATTAATTTACTTATTAGACATTATATTATATCATCATCATCAAGTATTAATATATTAATACTAATAATAATTATTATCCATTATTAATTGTTGTTATTATCAGTAATTATTATTTTCAAAATTAATTTATTATTATTATTTATTTATTTATAACTATCATATTAACATCAATATAATATTATCATTATTCATTTGATATTATTCTAAAATATTAATTTAATTCTTATTACCTAGAATTCTTATTACTTATTATTTAATATTCATAATTATTATTATTTACTTATTATTCATATACTTATTATAATTTAATTTAATTCAATTCAGTTCAGTTCAGCTCCAATAAGTTCAGTTCAGTTCAGTTCAGCTAGAATTAGCCGAAGAGAACAGGCCCATAATATAAATTTGATCATTTGAACCCAGTATAATAGAATTAATTTTACTTATATTTTTTCTCTTTACTTTATTACTCCCCTAAGAATTTGTATCAATAGCTAATTGAGAAACAATTTTGCGAAGGAGGGAATATAAAACACCGACTCGTGATTTGTTAAGGAAGAATCTGATTAGTGTCATAAAATTATTATTATTTGCTTCTCATGATTGTTTACGCACAAATTTTAGTCCAATATATATTTATATGCACATTTATTCTCTTTTGGTTCAATACATGCATAAATTGCTATGTGTATGACCAATTAGCACTTGTATAACATGCAAGAGTTCACTTTATGGTGTTGAGGTCACAAGTTCGATTTCTACTAACCGCGGTTCTTAGAATGAAAGATTTCTCTTTCTCATTTGATTTACAGCCGAAGACCGGCCTTGCATGTAAAAGTGGATTTAAATTACCTATAAGGTCCATGGAATATTCATTTCATCCTCAATTTCATTAGAAATGTGGCCTCAAGTGGACTTGAAGTGTCCATCACTCACAAATCAAGGGCTACCAATATGGTGGTTGACTGTTTGGCAAAGCAGGGACTTCGACGTTTAGACGATTTTGTAGCTTGGTTATAATTAGTTAATTGCATTGTTGTAATGGACTAGCAACTTGTACTTTTGACTCTGGCTCCTTTGCCTTTTTTATGCTACAACCTTACTATAAAAAAAAAAGTAGTTCCGATCTAATAAATTAGAGTATAAACAATATCACGTTCAATTTATAGGCTTTAGAGTTACATTGTACTTCGTCACTTAAATTAATAAAACAATCACACTTTAGAAGTATAACCATTAATAATTGATTTTTCCTTAGAATATAATTCAAATCAGGAAGAGTCTAGGGAAAGCCAGCAACATTATTTAGAGATATAGCAATCTACTTATTGTTTAAGGCATATACTATACGTCTACGACTTGATGTTCTTCTTGTTATTACTTTAGTGGGCTAATGCATATAGAAGTAATATAATTTTGCTATCAGATAAAGCAAATTATTATATACACCTTATTATCTTAAGGCTCAAGAAAAACCTTTCGCACTCCTTTGTTAATTGCACCTAACTCAATTACGTTCTTGTTCTTTCAAACTTATTTTCAATTCTTATTATAAAAAATAAGTTTGGATAAGTTTAAATTAGTTAAGATAAGTTTAGATCAGGTTTCATAACGGCAAATAAGGTATCATAAAGTCTAATAAGGTGAAATAAAGTACTAACTACGTTCTCTTTTAGTTGCAACCCTTTTGCAAATAACGGAAACCAATGCAAATTAATGTGGTATTAGATAAATGTATGGGTGTAATTAAGGGGAGCCGGGACCATTGAGAGAAAGTGTGAGGGATCACAACAAAAAGCATTTTAATTATGTTAAGTATGAGAGAGAGTGTGGGGACCAGAACTATATAAGGAATAAAAAAAGGGTTGCAACCTTTGGGCAAAATCCGTTTTAGGAAATGGTTGCAATTAAAAGAGAACAGATGTAGTATATTAAGGTGAAATAAAGTCTAGAATAAGGTTTCATCTAATAAGGTCGAACATCCCAACTGGTCCGGAATTATGTGCTAATTGTGGCTCTATTCTTTTCAGCTTATTTTTCTTATTTGAACTTATTCAGCATTATCCGACTTTATTCGACTTTATTAGATGAACCGTCTAAGACCTTATTCACCTTTATTGGATCTTATCTGAACTTATCTGAACTTATAAAGATTGAGTATCCGTTCTTCTCAACTTATTTTTAGTCATTTTAAGTTCAGATAAGGTCTAATAAGGTATAAGGTTGAATAAAGTCGAGTAAGTCAAATAAGGTTAGATAAGATTTTATCTAGTGTATTATAAGTTCAGACTGGTTAAGATAGATTCAAATAAACAAAAATAAGCGAAATGAAAAAAAAAAGTCTAAAAATAAATTGAAAAGATAAGACCCTATCTACACTTACATCATCTTATTCATTCAATTATGAACATGGTTACTTTGATGAAGTTTTTTTCCCTCGAATTTTTCTTGGGGTTGAGCTTGACGGCTGGTGTGAGTGGTTTGTGAGTGAAGCAAATGATTGGTCATTGTCAGCCGTCACATAGGTGGCCCAAAACTTTTCCGACTCTCGTGGTTTTCTTCATCAATTTGAGTCATTTTCAGATTTCACTTCCGTAATTCTATTCCAAGATACCCATCAATTTATATCATTAACTTCCAAAGTTCCAATGATGCAAATGATTATATTGAATTGACTAGGGAATTTGATAGAGCAACGGTTTCACAACCTCTTCTGCATTTTCTCTATTTCTTTACCCATCTATATAATTATTTTCATCATGGTACGCGGATTACTTTCACCATCTCAATTTATTTGCTATAAGACCATATTTAGCAGCATCCAAAAGTTTGGCTTTAGGAGAGAGAAAGTAATAAACTAATGAAAAGTAATATGAGAGATGATAGAGAAAACAAGAGAGAGAGGGAAGCCACCGAATAAAATTACTTCTTGAAGTCATTTGCAAAAAATAAGAGGGAGCAAGGCATGAGGACATGTGTCCCATTGGATGTGAGGAAGATGTTGCCACTTGTCATAGTTTTATATTCAATGGCTCAGATTAATGCATCACAATCACTATCAATTATAATTTTTTTTTTGAAGGTAAAATTAATTTATTAATAAAAGAGCCATACGGCATCTACAATAGAAATTGGAACTAACAAATACAAAACAATTTGAATCAAATAAAATTCTAATTTGACAAAACCACGATCGTTGTAGATGAGATTAGACACTGATGAATACCCTCTTTTACATCGCTGTTTCATACAGCCTTCTACGAGGGGATCTTCCGATTCGTTGTAGTCTTGAAATTGTACTGAATCTGATAAAATTGTTTGTAGATGTAGAACTGACCTTCGTTGCGACTCCGCATAAATCTTCATCAACAAATCAATGTCTGCAAAACTAAAGAACGTCACCAAAACTCTCACAAGGAGAGAGACAAAATCCAATATATGGGTAGATAAAACCCAATAATTGGGTAGAAGAACTCTCAAATTGAGAGAGAATGGATGTTTATTCACCATGAAATTTAAAATCTAGTCGTAAGAAATAAAAATAGGGGCTTACCATCAACCAAAAGGTCGAAGGTAGCCCCTAGATCAACCAAAGTTTTTTAGGGTTTTGGAGGAAGAAGAGAGAGATGAGAGAAAAGAGGCAGATATGTGCATAAATTAGTTACTATCAATTATAATTTTGCTACAGCTTTATAATTAAAATTACATTGTATAAAAAAAAATTATTAACACCAACGACTTTATTATTTTTTTCTCTATAAAATGACACCCATATTGATGTATTTTGGAGTATAAAAAATCTCTTATTTTTCTCTCTCTTTTTCTCCATTCTATACACTCCAAAAAAATAAAAGTTTATTCTGTAATAATTAGATTATTTGTTCATGAAAAAAATGTAAAATAAGAATAAAATGAGATATAAAGATGAAGGGATATGAATAAAAGAAGGAGAGAGAGTATTGTAGTTTTGTAAGGTAGTATTGGTGTTGTTTGGTGTTAGCTTGGGTGTTGAAGCGAGAGAAAAGGAGATATATAATTTTATATTATGTTGAAGACCAAATTTAGGTCTCTGCTAACTATGCTCTAAGTTTTTTTTTCATTGTATTCGATATACAATTTCATTATCCCTAATCAGGCGTCGGAAAGATTACTAAAAATATATAGTTGGAAAGTATACATTGTGATGAATCCAACAAAATCTTATCATCTTATTATTTGTTACAATTGCTTTTCCAAAGTATCTGAGATACTATATCAAAAACTATCTTAAATTAGGTATAGTAAATAATTACAAACTTTTACATATAAAAAGTACATAAAGCAAACAAAATCCCATATGCTTATGTTTTTGGTTATTTATAAAGTCAAAGACATTCAAAGTTGCAATGTGAATAGTGCTCAAAGTATAACAAATAAAATGAGATGGGTGGAGTATAAACGCATCAGACCTATTAGTTTTGGGTATTAGTTGATTCAGGCTAAGGTACTAATAAATCGAGATTGTAAAATACAGTATACAATATTTGTAAGATAATGGAAATGTTGACTTAAGATTAATCAGTTTGTTAATTTTTTTTATTATTTTGATATAATATATTATTTGTTGTTTTAGGAAAGATTTAGGCCATTGGAATTAAAATAAAACGAACACATCTGTGACTCAGCAGGAGCTGAACGGACATAATTTATATTAGTTTAGTTCAAAAGAATATAGGGCCCAGTAGGACTAAGTTTTATAAATCCATTTCTTTGGGTCAAATTGTGGTCTGGTTTATTAGTACTTTCATACAATACGTTTTAAACAATTTATTTTGATTATGATATACAATTTGGATCAAGATTCCATATATAATTTGCGTTTATGGCATGTTAGATGTTCTTAAGCAGTTGTGTAGCTATTATTCAAGTGGTTGTGGTTGCTACTAACCGTTCTACTAGCTATTAGAGGTAAACATTAACTTTTTAGATATTGGTTGTTATTCTTTTTCAAAATAATTATTGTAAAATTAGTCGTAAGATTAATAACTGATAATGGATAAGCTATATTCTTTAATCATAACATCTCTAACTCCAAACAAATTAGTTTTTGCAGCTTTTCTGAAAACACTATTTAACCACTTCATCATCAGAGTTTAAATCTAGTCAAAACTTTAAACATTACCTAAATATCTATGGTTAAACACGTACGCAGTTGTTTTGAACCCGCGGCCCGTACTCCCTTAGGAAACCTATGTGTGCAAGGTTAATCTTTTTTAAAAAGGAAAAATAAAAATAAAAAAGAAAACGTGCGCCGCAATTGTGATTACTCCTATAAAAGAAGCAAACGGAGTCAAAGGAGAGTCCTATCACAATTTGTGATTCACAACATTAAATACAACTATCATTGGCTCATCAAAACCTTCATATCTCTCTACAAAGAAGGTAAAGAATAAAGGTAGACACATGCGATATTTTCAGAGTCAACCTCTCTAACTCTATACTTCGCCTCCAGTGGTTGTAACTTGTAAGCCTGTATCCTCTTTCTCCATCTCTGTATGTTTAATTTTTAATGCAGAAAAGCATAATTCTCCTCAAATATTTTTTTTTTCCTTTTCTTGCGTGAAATCATTCGTTATTTAGTATTTTATCTTCATCGCTGCACATTGCGGACTTTTATTGATCAATTTAAAATAACTCTCTCTCCTATATTTCAGGGAATCCCACTCCAAAATCGACCCAGATTCTAAAATTTTACCAGATTCATTACTTATACTTTAACTATATATCAACCCTGTAAATTCTGAGATTACTGATACAACAAACAACATGAACTACGGTAACAGTGATTATGATGTGTATCAAAGTTTATACGATGGCGACAATAACAATTACCATGGACATGTATCATCTAGCCAGGTATTACCTTCTTATTATGCGCATCTCAAGGTACTCTTTTCTTATTGTACGTTACTATGAATTACTATTTCATTGATAATTTTCTACTATAATTTTTTTTTGTTTCTAAAAAATATAAAGGTCCAAGCTTTCGGAAGAAGAAAATATGAATGAATGAAGTATTATATTTTGCAGAAATTTTTTATCTGTTGTTCATCTTCTTTGCATATTTTAACCTGTTTTTGTTGAAGTTTGTTTTTTATTTTTATTTTTATGGTTTATTTGGTGGTATGGGATTGAAATTAAAAGAACAAAAACTAGTTTGTTTGATTTACAGCATTCTGAGAGCAGTAGCCGAGAGGGTTTATATTTATGTATTACAAAATATAATACTGTTTTTTGTACGTAGTCTCTTCTCATCGTCTAACCTAAACTGATTGTAGCTGAACAGAACAATAATATGTGAACTGAAAATAAGTTGAAGAGAACAAGTCCTTACTACTCCGATCCCTCCGTCCCACAAAGTTCTTCCCACTTTATTATTTTATTTTATACCTCACATATATTCAAGAAGTGGGAAAAAATTTGTGGAACGGAGGGAGTATATCTCTCTCCCAACGTGTTTGTTTCAAAAGACCAAAGTAGCTATTTTATCTAACCAACATTGCATGGGAACTGTGTGGGGGTATGCTCACAATACAACGAAAAGAAAGAAGGCTAAGGACCAATTTTTATTGAAAATAGGTGACTCTAATAATCTTACATTTAAAAGAAATAACACTAAGATTTAACGTGGTTCACAAACCATTGGTCCTTTTCGTAATCTTTTTCCTTTTCGCTACACCTTCATTTATGGTTTAGATATATATGTGCTTTAAAACATAGAGTAATTCCCATAGATGATTCCGACAATATTTCTATTCGGTGATCAAGACTCTGACAATATTTCTATTGGGTGTTTGGTAGCCACTTGGTTTGAAGCTGAGCAAGACACCATCAATCATGAATGTGTTCGATAAATTTAAGTCTCAAACAAATGAAAGCTCATCGGAAAAGCTCAATTCTACCGAATCGCACACGGATTATAGCTCGCCGGAAAAACTAAATTCTATCGAACATCATACAAATGGTAGTTCAACGGAAAAGCTCAAGGCTGCTAACTTCCCTGCTTTGTCTCTCCAAATTGGCTCTTGGACGGTAACAATTCTGGCTTTTTTGCATGTTGGTACATGTTTTGTTACTTTGATTAGTATCACTCTAATTGATATAGTGAATTAGTGATACACTTTATTTTGCTCTATAATATGATTTGAACTAGTTAAAAAAATAGTGTAAAGCGTGATGATAACCTTATATAGATATAATAAGGAGTGACACGCAAATGGTACACAAATTTCATAAATTTTGGACTCATATTAGTGTTAGTTCAACTTCAATCAGAAGTTAATATATAGTTTTATTGAATTGTTTATTTAGGGTTCGGATTTCATTAATATATGAGGTAATTGGAATAATATAGGCAGATAGAAAAAGTGATCGGATTAAGCCAAGACCCAAATAACATAAATATGAAAAATCGAACAATATTATAGTTTGTAATATCTTTTTGCTTTTTTTTTACCTTTTGTTATTATTAGATCATAATTTCACAAAATACATAATATTGAAGTAATGTGATCTATATTAATATTTTTTTTGACAGAGAGAAGCTAAGCATGAAGGAGACTTGATAGCCAAGTGTTACTTCAAAAAAAAGCAATTAATTTGGGAAACTCTAAATGGGTTCCTCAAGAACAAGATTGAGTTCCCATGGTCTTACATCTCTGCCATTAAAGCTACTTATGAAGTCGAGTTCGAAGTTCTTGACATTATGGTTAGTTTCATTCACTCTCAATTTTTAAGATTAATTTTTGACCCTGCTTTCATTACTAACCTTTATTCCCTTCTTATTCATGTAGTTGGAAAAGCCTCCCTTGTTCTTCCATGAAGTTAATCCTCAGCCTAAAAAGCATACTAATTGGGAACAATGTGGAGATTTTACAAACCAGCACCAAGCTTCCTCGATAAGGTATCAATTATTTTCCCTTTCTTGATGATTTACATTTTACGAATAGAGTGTTAATCGTACGCTCATGGTACACCTCATTTATTTTTACGGCCCTCACCTCTTTCTTTTTTTTTATCGAGCCCCTTTCTTGATGATTTACATTATAAAAATAAGTATTGCTTTAGATGACTTCTATCGAGCAGTCGAGCCCCTTTAATATTCCTTACGTATTATATGTTCTCTTATCTTATGGCAGGACACATAGGCTTATATTTGAGCCAGGAAAGTTGGAGAAGCATTACAACAAAATAATACAAGCTGATTCCAAATTGTATCATATAAGCCAACAACCTTTCCCATATGAAGCAAATTTGTTCTTCAGTGAAATTCATTTCTCAAATCAGCCAAATTATTGTTACGATTGCCTTCCTGTTGCGTTTCCTCCACAAATTCCTTCCAGTCATAATACAGGTACTTCACATTTATTCAGTCTGGTGTTTGTGTTAGATAAAATAGAGTTACAATGACTTATTGTAAGACGATACAAGTTATTACTACTGATATATAGTAAAGAGCTAACTCGGTCTTGCAATGAGTTATTGTCCATCCCCAGTGGCGGATCTATGTAGGGTCACTTTTTTTTTTGAGGGATAAGTGGGGTCACTTGACCCCACTTGGCTTGGTAAAATTGTAAAACTTGCCTTAAAAAATTATTATTTTTGAAAATTATATTGTAATTCAATAATTTTTTTGGATTTGCCACTGTCCATCCGCTTATACAGTACATGATTTTGTGTAAATCTATTACTCACTACTGCTTCTTGGTTTATATTATTTGATGCTTTTAGTTATGGAATTATCAAGCCTTACTATAAGCAACTCTCCAAACAACATTACTACTACAAATACAACAGGATATTATCCAGATAATAATGGTGATTCATCCACTCAAAATGATCGTCCCTACTACCTCAATGACGAATTGCAACTCGTCGCGTCGTCATCATCTGTCTACCAGGAGACTCCATGTCAGCAAATTGATTATGTATATTCCAATGTAAATACGACCATGGAAGATAATGTAGCACTACAGCCATTGAGCTACGATGCACAACTTGATTATTACTTGCAGCAGATGGAGAATGATCTTGCCTACATAGAACAGTCTCATCAATCTAGTTATGATTATCATAGTAGTCAGTATTATAATGGAGGAGGAAATCAATGGATGTAACGTTTGTAAGAAAAATTCGTTAATAGCACTTGATTTTTGCGACCAGGGTTTTAACTGAAAGGTTTTGATATAAGTGTGTATATGAGCTTATGTCAAATCAATATATCTATACTAGATAATAAAGTCATTATAAATTAATAATTAATTAATTTAATTTTCAATAGACAATAATTAAAGAAAATGATTATATCTTAAATAAAAATTACACTCTTTATCTAAAACTACAACTAATCCTTATCTAAAACTACAACTGATATAAAATTATAAAATAAGCCATAACTTTCATTTTAAATCTCAAAAAATTTTAATTTTTGCACCGTTAGATTTGTCTCGAAAAATACTTTGAATCAAGATCCACTTATGATATGTTTTATTATACATAATTAAATAATTTAATTTTCAATAGACAATAATTAAAAAATGATTATATTATAAATAAAAATCACATTCCTTATCTAAAGCTACAACTAATCCTTATCTAAAACTGCAACTGATATAAAATTATAAAATAAACCATAACTTTTATTATATAAAGCAAATTATTATATACACCTTATTATCTTAAGGCTCAAGAAAAACCTTTCGCACTCCTTTGTTAATTGCACCTAACTCAATTACGTTCTTGTTCTTTCAAACTTATTTTCAATTCTTATTATAAAAAATAAGTTTGGATAAGTTTAAATTAGTTAAGATAAGTTTAGATCAGGTTTCATAACGGCAAATAAGGTATCATAAAGTCTAATAAGGTGAAATAAAGTACTAACTACGTTCTCTTTTAGTTGCAACCCTTTTGCAAATAACGGAAACCAATGCAAATTAATGTGGTATTAGATAAATGTATGGGTGTAATTAAGGGGAGCCGGGACCATTGAGAGAAAGTGTGAGGGAGCACAACAAAAATCATTTTAATTATGTTAAGTATGAGAGAGAGTGTGGGGACCAGAACTATATAAGGAATAAAAAAAGGGTTGCAACCTTTGGGCAAAATCCGTTTTAGGAAATGGTTGCAATTAAAAGAGAACAGATGTAGTATATTAAGGTGAAATAAAGTCTAGAATAAGGTTTCATCTAATAAGGTCGAACATCCCAACTGGTCCGGAATTATGTGCTAATTGTGGCTCTATTCTTTTCAGCTTATTTTTCTTATTTGAACTTATTCAGCATTATCCGACTTTATTCGACTTTATTAGATGAACCGTCTAAGACCTTATTCACCTTTATTGGATCTTATCTGAACTTATCTGAACTTATAAAGATTGAGTATCCGTTCTTCTCAACTTATTTTTAGTCATTTTAAGTTCAGATAAGGTCTAATAAGGTATAAGGTTGAATAAAGTCGAGTAAGTCAAATAAGGTTAGATAAGATTTTATCTAGTGTATTATAAGTTCAGACTGGTTAAGATAGATTCAAATAAACAAAAATAAGCGAAATGAAAAAAAAAAGTCTAAAAATAAATTGAAAAGATAAGACCCTATCTACACTTACATCATCTTATTCATTCAATTATGAACATGGTTACTTTGATGAAGTTTTTTCCCTCGAATTTTTCTTGGGGTTGAGCTTGACGGCTGGTGTGAGTGGTTTGTGAGTGAAGCAAATGATTGGTCATTGTCAGCCGTCACATAGGTGGCCCAAAACTTTTCCGACTCTCGTGGTTTTCTTCATCAATTTGAGTCATTTTCAGATTTCACTTCCGTAATTCTATTCCAAGATACCCATCAATTTATATCATTAACTTCCAAAGTTCCAATGATGCAAATGATTATATTGAATTGACTAGGGAATTTGATAGAGCAACGGTTTCACAACCTCTTCTGCATTTTCTCTATTTCTTTACCCATCTATATAATTATTTTCATCATGGTACGCGGATTACTTTCACCATCTCAATTTATTTGCTATAAGACCATATTTAGCAGCATCCAAAAGTTTGGCTTTAGGAGAGAGAAAGTAATAAACTAATGAAAAGTAATATGAGAGATGATAGAGAAAACAAGAGAGAGAGGGAAGCCACCGAATAAAATTACTTCTTGAAGTCATTTGCAAAAAATAAGAGGGAGCAAGGCATGAGGACATGTGTCCCATTGGATGTGAGGAAGATGTTGCCACTTGTCATAGTTTTATATTCAATGGCTCAGATTAATGCATCACAATCACTATCAATTATAATTTTTTTTTTGAAGGTAAAATTAATTTATTAATAAAAGAGCCATACGGCATCTACAATAGAAATTGGAACTAACAAATACAAAACAATTTGAATCAAATAAAATTCTAATTTGACAAAACCACGATCGTTGTAGATGAGATTAGACACTGATGAATACCCTCTTTTACATCGCTGTTTCATACAGCCTTCTACGAGGGGATCTTCCGATTCGTTGTAGTCTTGAAATTGTACTGAATCTGATAAAATTGTTTGTAGATGTAGAACTGACCTTCGTTGCGACTCCGCATAAATCTTCATCAACAAATCAATGTCTGCAAAACTAAAGAACGTCACCAAAACTCTCACAAGGAGAGAGACAAAATCCAATATATGGGTAGATAAAACCCAATAATTGGGTAGAAGAACTCTCAAATTGAGAGAGAATGGATGTTTATTCACCATGAAATTTAAAATCTAGTCGTAAGAAATAAAAATAGGGGCTTACCATCAACCAAAAGGTCGAAGGTAGCCCCTAGATCAACCAAAGTTTTTTAGGGTTTTGGAGGAAGAAGAGAGAGATGAGAGAAAAGAGGCAGATATGTGCATAAATTAGTTACTATCAATTATAATTTTGCTACAGCTTTATAATTAAAATTACATTGTATAAAAAAAAATTATTAACACCAACGACTTTATTATTTTTTTCTCTATAAAATGACACCCATATTGATGTATTTTGGAGTATAAAAAATCTCTTATTTTTCTCTCTCTTTTTTCTCCATTCTATACACTCCAAAAAAATAAAAGTTTATTCTGTAATAATTAGATTATTTGTTCATGAAAAAAATGTAAAATAAGAATAAAATGAGATATAAAGATGAAGGGATATGAATAAAAGAAGGAGAGAGAGTATTGTAGTTTTGTAAGGTAGTATTGGTGTTGTTTGGTGTTAGCTTGGGTGTTGAAGCGAGAGAAAAGGAGATATATAATTTTATATTATGTTGAAGACCAAATTTAGGTCTCTGCTAACTATGCTCTAAGTTTTTTTTTCATTGTATTCGATATACAATTTCATTATCCCTAATCAGGCGTCGGAAAGATTACTAAAAATATATAGTTGGAAAGTATACATTGTGATGAATCCAACAAAATCTTATCATCTTATTATTTGTTACAATTGCTTTTCCAAAGTATCTGAGATACTATATCAAAAACTATCTTAAATTAGGTATAGTAAATAATTACAAACTTTTACATATAAAAAGTACATAAAGCAAACAAAATCCCATATGCTTATGTTTTTGGTTATTTATAAAGTCAAAGACATTCAAAGTTGCAATGTGAATAGTGCTCAAAGTATAACAAATAAAATGAGATGGGTGGAGTATAAACGCATCAGACCTATTAGTTTTGGGTATTAGTTGATTCAGGCTAAGGTACTAATAAATCGAGATTGTAAAATACAGTATACAATATTTGTAAGATAATGGAAATGTTGACTTAAGATTAATCAGTTTGTTAATTTTTTTTATTATTTTGATATAATATATTATTTGTTGTTTTAGGAAAGATTTAGGCCATTGGAATTAAAATAAAACGAACACATCTGTGACTCAGCAGGAGCTGAACGGACATAATTTATATTAGTTTAGTTCAAAAGAATATAGGGCCCAGTAGGACTAAGTTTTATAAATCCATTTCTTTGGGTCAAATTGTGGTCTGGTTTATTAGTACTTTCATACAATACGTTTTAAACAATTTATTTTGATTATGATATACAATTTGGATCAAGATTCCATATATAATTTGCGTTTATGGCATGTTAGATGTTCTTAAGCAGTTGTGTAGCTATTATTCAAGTGGTTGTGGTTGCTACTAACCGTTCTACTAGCTATTAGAGGTAAACATTAACTTTTTAGATATTGGTTGTTATTCTTTTTCAAAATAATTATTGTAAAATTAGTCGTAAGATTAATAACTGATAATGGATAAGCTATATTCTTTAATCATAACATCTCTAACTCCAAACAAATTAGTTTTTGCAGCTTTTCTGAAAACACTATTTAACCACTTCATCATCAGAGTTTAAATCTAGTCAAAACTTTAAACATTACCTAAATATCTATGGTTAAACACGTACGCAGTTGTTTTGAACCCGCGGCCCGTACTCCCTTAGGAAACCTATGTGTGCAAGGTTAATCTTTTTTAAAAAGGAAAAATAAAAATAAAAAAGAAAACGTGCGCCGCAATTGTGATTACTCCTATAAAAGAAGCAAACGGAGTCAAAGGAGAGTCCTATCACAATTTGTGATTCACAACATTAAATACAACTATCATTGGCTCATCAAAACCTTCATATCTCTCTACAAAGAAGGTAAAGAATAAAGGTAGACACATGCGATATTTTCAGAGTCAACCTCTCTAACTCTATACTTCGCCTCCAGTGGTTGTAACTTGTAAGCCTGTATCCTCTTTCTCCATCTCTGTATGTTTAATTTTTAATGCAGAAAAGCATAATTCTCCTCAAATATTTTTTTTTTCCTTTTCTTGCGTGAAATCATTCGTTATTTAGTATTTTATCTTCATCGCTGCACATTGCGGACTTTTATTGATCAATTTAAAATAACTCTCTCTCCTATATTTCAGGGAATCCCACTCCAAAATCGACCCAGATTCTAAAATTTTACCAGATTCATTACTTATACTTTAACTATATATCAACCCTGTAAATTCTGAGATTACTGATACAACAAACAACATGAACTACGGTAACAGTGATTATGATGTGTATCAAAGTTTATACGATGGCGACAATAACAATTACCATGGACATGTATCATCTAGCCAGGTATTACCTTCTTATTATGCGCATCTCAAGGTACTCTTTTCTTATTGTACGTTACTATGAATTACTATTTCATTGATAATTTTCTACTATAATTTTTTTTTGTTTCTAAAAAATATAAAGGTCCAAGCTTTCGGAAGAAGAAAATATGAATGAATGAAGTATTATATTTTGCAGAAATTTTTTATCTGTTGTTCATCTTCTTTGCATATTTTAACCTGTTTTTGTTGAAGTTTGTTTTTTATTTTTATTTTTATGGTTTATTTGGTGGTATGGGATTGAAATTAAAAGAACAAAAACTAGTTTGTTTGATTTACAGCATTCTGAGAGCAGTAGCCGAGAGGGTTTATATTTATGTATTACAAAATATAATACTGTTTTTTGTACGTAGTCTCTTCTCATCGTCTAACCTAAACTGATTGTAGCTGAACAGAACAATAATATGTGAACTGAAAATAAGTTGAAGAGAACAAGTCCTTACTACTCCGATCCCTCCGTCCCACAAAGTTCTTCCCACTTTATTATTTTATTTTATACCTCACATATATTCAAGAAGTGGGAAAAAATTTGTGGAACGGAGGGAGTATATCTCTCTCCCAACGTGTTTGTTTCAAAAGACCAAAGTAGCTATTTTATCTAACCAACATTGCATGGGAACTGTGTGGGGGTATGCTCACAATACAACGAAAAGAAAGAAGGCTAAGGACCAATTTTTATTGAAAATAGGTGACTCTAATAATCTTACATTTAAAAGAAATAACACTAAGATTTAACGTGGTTCACAAACCATTGGTCCTTTTCGTAATCTTTTTCCTTTTCGCTACACCTTCATTTATGGTTTAGATATATATGTGCTTTAAAACATAGAGTAATTCCCATAGATGATTCCGACAATATTTCTATTCGGTGATCAAGACTCTGACAATATTTCTATTGGGTGTTTGGTAGCCACTTGGTTTGAAGCTGAGCAAGACACCATCAATCATGAATGTGTTCGATAAATTTAAGTCTCAAACAAATGAAAGCTCATCGGAAAAGCTCAATTCTACCGAATCGCACACGGATTATAGCTCGCCGGAAAAACTAAATTCTATCGAACATCATACAAATGGTAGTTCAACGGAAAAGCTCAAGGCTGCTAACTTCCCTGCTTTGTCTCTCCAAATTGGCTCTTGGACGGTAACAATTCTGGCTTTTTTGCATGTTGGTACATGTTTTGTTACTTTGATTAGTATCACTCTAATTGATATAGTGAATTAGTGATACACTTTATTTTGCTCTATAATATGATTTGAACTAGTTAAAAAAATAGTGTAAAGCGTGATGATAACCTTATATAGATATAATAAGGAGTGACACGCAAATGGTACACAAATTTCATAAATTTTGGACTCATATTAGTGTTAGTTCAACTTCAATCAGAAGTTAATATATAGTTTTATTGAATTGTTTATTTAGGGTTCGGATTTCATTAATATATGAGATAATTGGAATAATATAGGCAGATAGAAAAAGTGATCGGATTAAGCCAAGACCCAAATAACATAAATATGAAAAATCGAACAATATTATAGTTTGTAATATCTTTTTGCTTTTTTTTTACCTTTTGTTATTATTAGATCATAATTTCACAAAATACATAATATTGAAGTAATGTGATCTATATTAATATTTTTTTTGACAGAGAGAAGCTAAGCATGAAGGAGACTTGATAGCCAAGTGTTACTTCAAAAAAAAGCAATTAATTTGGGAAACTCTAAATGGGTTCCTCAAGAACAAGATTGAGTTCCCATGGTCTTACATCTCTGCCATTAAAGCTACTTATGAAGTCGAGTTCGAAGTTCTTGACATTATGGTTAGTTTCATTCACTCTCAATTTTTAAGATTAATTTTTGACCCTGCTTTCATTACTAACCTTTATTCCCTTCTTATTCATGTAGTTGGAAAAGCCTCCCTTGTTCTTCCATGAAGTTAATCCTCAGCCTAAAAAGCATACTAATTGGGAACAATGTGGAGATTTTACAAACCAGCACCAAGCTTCCTCGATAAGGTATCAATTATTTTCCCTTTCTTGATGATTTACATTTTACGAATAGAGTGTTAATCGTACGCTCATGGTACACCTCATTTATTTTTACGGCCCTCACCTCTTTCTTTTTTTTATCGAGCCCCTTTCTTGATGATTTACATTATAAAAATAAGTATTGCTTTAGATGACTTCTATCGAGCAGTCGAGCCCCTTTAATATTCCTTACGTATTATATGTTCTCTTATCTTATGGCAGGACACATAGGCTTATATTTGAGCCAGGAAAGTTGGAGAAGCATTACAACAAAATAATACAAGCTGATTCCAAATTGTATCATATAAGCCAACAACCTTTCCCATATGAAGCAAATTTGTTCTTCAGTGAAATTCATTTCTCAAATCAGCCAAATTATTGTTACGATTGCCTTCCTGTTGCGTTTCCTCCACAAATTCCTTCCAGTCATAATACAGGTACTTCACATTTATTCAGTCTGGTGTTTGTGTTAGATAAAATAGAGTTACAATGACTTATTGTAAGACGATACAAGTTATTACTACTGATATATAGTAAAGAGCTAACTCGGTCTTGCAATGAGTTATTGTCCATCCCCAGTGGCGGATCTATGTAGGGTCACTTTTTTTTTTGAGGGATAAGTGGGGTCACTTGACCCCACTTGGCTTGGTAAAATTGTAAAACTTGCCTTAAAAAATTATTATTTTTGAAAATTATATTGTAATTCAATAATTTTTTTGGATTTGCCACTGTCCATCCGCTTATACAGTACATGATTTTGTGTAAATCTATTACTCACTACTGCTTCTTGGTTTATATTATTTGATGCTTTTAGTTATGGAATTATCAAGCCTTACTATAAGCAACTCTCCAAACAACATTACTACTACAAATACAACAGGATATTATCCAGATAATAATGGTGATTCATCCACTCAAAATGATCGTCCCTACTACCTCAATGACGAATTGCAACTCGTCGCGTCGTCATCATCTGTCTACCAGGAGACTCCATGTCAGCAAATTGATTATGTATATTCCAATGTAAATACGACCATGGAAGATAATGTAGCACTACAGCCATTGAGCTACGATGCACAACTTGATTATTACTTGCAGCAGATGGAGAATGATCTTGCCTACATAGAACAGTCTCATCAATCTAGTTATGATTATCATAGTAGTCAGTATTATAATGGAGGAGGAAATCAATGGATGTAACGTTTGTAAGAAAAATTCGTTAATAGCACTTGATTTTTGCGACCAGGGTTTTAACTGAAAGGTTTTGATATAAGTGTGTATATGAGCTTATGTCAAATCAATATATCTATACTAGATAATAAAGTCATTATAAATTAATAATTAATTAATTTAATTTTCAATAGACAATAATTAAAGAAAATGATTATATCTTAAATAAAAATTACACTCTTTATCTAAAACTACAACTAATCCTTATCTAAAACTACAACTGATATAAAATTATAAAATAAGCCATAACTTTCATTTTAAATCTCAAAAAATTTTAATTTTTGCACCGTTAGATTTGTCTCGAAAAATACTTTGAATCAAGATCCACTTATGATATGTTTTATTATACATAATTAAATAATTTAATTTTCAATAGACAATAATTAAAAAATGATTATATTATAAATAAAAATCACATTCCTTATCTAAAGCTACAACTAATCCTTATCTAAAACTGCAACTGATATAAAATTATAAAATAAGTCATAACTTTTATTTCAAATCTCAGAAAATTTTATTTTTTGCACTGTTAGATTCGTCTCAAAAAAAAACTGTGAATCAAGATACACTTATGATATGTTTTCTGGAATTGCAAAAAAATAACTTATATTTACTAAAGGTATCAACTAGACCACTCATTAATTAATAAAATAAGTTTTAAAAAAATTAAACACATAGTCATAAAAGAATCCAAATTGCACAGTGATGGATAATATCATTCATATTAATTGTTATGATAGTAATCATGCACAGAGGTGCCATTAAGGGCATTTTCTGTTTGGAAGGAAATGCCAAATGATGTTTTAAAATTGAAGAACCTGCATATCCTACGAAATACATGGGGTAAAAGGTGATTTTTATTTGGGTACATCAATTAGGGTTAGGTCAGTTAAACTATTATTTGATTTGTTAAATTATAGTTGTTGCACCCTAACACAAAATATACAAAATCATAAGGTCATTTTAGAAAATCTAGATATTTTGTTTTTATCATATGGAAAAAAACAATTCCATAGGATCACTATAGTTACATATACAAAATCATAGGGACATTTTAGAAAGTCAAAATATTTTGTTTCCACCATGTAGAAAACACAATACTACAGGTTCACCATATCGAATTTCCCAAAAAAAAATTTGGTCACTCATTAATTAATAAAATAAGTTTTAAAAAATTTAAGTTGATTTCTCAAAAATATATTTCGATATACACCTTACATCTTTTTTCAAAAAAGATATTCCTATTTGGTCAACTATCAACTAGGCGACACAAGTACGTACTACTCAAAAATAGTCCCAAGTAAGAGAATTTCAAGTAAACGTGTGCAACGTAATGAATCTCGATGATACATGTAATATCAAACCAATGCAGATTATTGTCAAACACGAACCCACAAAAAATAATGTAAATATATTTATACATGCAATTTAAGTTGGGAATATAGATTTATACATCTCGAAATTGGTATGCAAATCAAACCCAAAAGGAAACCATGCATTATAATCTCAAACTAAATAATCTCCATGGATGAGAAGCAATTATTTTTTACCTAAATGAATCATGATTTTTCTTCATAAATTTGTTCGAAATCATTCAGATACACCTCATTTCAAACAACTTTTATTATACGTCTGTGTGTATTATGAGCATGGTACACCCAAGGCTATATTTTTGCTCATTGCTCATTTGGACGTCTCAACCCATGTTGATCTGATGAGAATAAGCAATCATAGTATAATTATTGTAGCACAAGTTCTTCAACTGAATTGATGAATTTATAGATGAAATGAAAGTGATAAAGAGTAATTATGTGACTCTATAATATCGACAATATCAATAATAGTCTAAAGGAAACATGTTTGTTGTGTTTTTTATTTTATTTTGAGAGTTAACTTTACCAAAGTAATATTTGTGTATTATGATAACTTTAACTTCAATTTATTTTATTTTTCAAACCACTAAAGCATATAATGACTATTTTTAGAAGGACACTACTATATCTATAAAAGAAAGTAATTCTAAGTTCGAGATAAAGAAAATTATGAGCTCTTAATATAAGAATCCTTTAAACATTAAACAATTTTTACTGTACTCGGATGAGAATTATATGTAAATAACAACCGAAATATGATATCTATCATTTTACTAATTAGTTTATAATATTTTGTTAATCTTAAAGTGTTTAACACTGAAATTTAGATATAATGAAAATTATAACTAAATAAAACCCAACCCGCGCATTGCCCGGGTCATAAACTAGTATATATATATATATAAGAAGCTTTTTTTCGGGAGCAATCGGTGAGCCACATAAGATTGTCATGTCATAAAATATATTTAATATTATAATTTAAAAAGATAATTAGACTTTTGGATAAATAAAGATAAAGTTTGAGTTTTAAAAAGATAATTAGACTTTTGGATAATAGTAAAAGATAAAGTTTGAGTTTTGAAAAGCTAATTAGACTTTTGCATAAATGAAAGATAAAATTTGGGTCTCAACAAACCACAAGAATCATTATAATTCATAAATAATCACAACTTTAGTTATACAACTCAAAAATTAAAATTTTTAAAGCTTTGAACTCAGATCAAAATATACTATAAAATAAGATCCATTTCAACATACTTATCTTATTGTTATGTAGAGGCTACTCATTACTGGATAACCTATTTGATGGATAATAAGTATTTAAAAAGATCAAGTTTTGAAAAAGATAAAGATTAATAAATGTCATGTGATTATGTGAATTCGAAAATAAGATATATCACAATATTTTTCATTAATTTTTATGTCAAAGAATTGGAGAAGTAAAACACAAAGATTTAACGTAGTTCAGTAACAATGTGTGAGTTATGTACACAAGGAAAAGGAAAACAATTTATAATATTTTTGAGTAGAGAGAGTACAATATTACAAATTATGGGGGCAAAGGTTAATATAAGGTTTATATATTAACCTTCTGATTAACCTAGACCGAACGGACCCAGAACATAATTGGTTTACTAAACCGCATACACCGAAAACTTCAGAATAGCCTGTGGTTGGTTAATCTTAGCGCCAGATAATTCAAGACATATCTCAATGTTAATATTATATTTTTATATTTTTTTTAAAATAATATACATATATTTCCTTTATTATATAAGAGTTTGCAGAATTTTATTACATATATTCACAAGTCAAGTAATATACTTAATTTTGATTGGCAATGGCATACTATTTATCCCTTCTCATTCTAACAATTAGGGTTTCGTTCTTTCTTCCTCGATTATTATATCATATTATATCACGTCATATTTACCTCTTTATATAAATAACATTTGATAATTAAAATAAACTTATGCCTAAACTTTAACATACTCAATGCCAATGGGTAAATTATTATTGAACAAATGATATTTTTTAAATATTAATATGTGCATTGGGCATGCCAGGCAGGATTTCCATGTCACATAATATATTAATAAATTTTATAAATTTTATTTTTATATTCTTATAAATTGATAATTAGAGTTCAGGATGAATAAAAAGGTAACTTTTTTAGATGATAATAAAAATTTTGCATAAATAAAAGAAAGAATTTAAGTGTGAATAAATGACAAGGATTATTATAATGTATAAACTGACTGTAACTTTAGTTATAAAACTCAAAAAATTAAAATTTCTATACCTTTGGACTCAAATCAAAATATACTTTAAAAGGACTCATTATAATATACTTATCTTATTATTTCGTACTGATACTCATTGTCGGATTAACTATTTGGCGGGTAGTTGAAGATAGGTACATGAATGAAGTTTATATATATGAACGAGACTTTTCTCGAGAGCTTTGGGTGCCATAAGAAAAAACAAACATTTTGACCAATAAGATCAATGATAATGAATATTTTTTCTTTTTTCTTATGATTCATTAAAAAGGCAACCAAATCAAAGACAATTCACCTTTCGTTTCATTTGATATAAATAGAGATAGATTTACTATAAAAATAAAAAAATAGGAAGAAAAAAATATATTTGTAGAAATAAGGAAAGAAAACCTGAGATAAGGATAAAGAAGAAAATATGAAAATAATTAAGAAGGATACCAAAGAAGATATCTAAAATATTAATTTAGATAACACAAGGAGAATTTTTTTAAGGGAATTTTGTTTTACGTAGAAATTTGAAAAAAGTTATCTAAAATATTATCAGATAAGGAAATGGAAAGAAGAGACGACTTTATCTCTCCAAAAGAAACTTAAAACAATAATAAAAATATACAATGTGGTACTTCAAGGAGTACTATCTAAACCTTATACCATCAGATGTATTTGTCCTATAAATGCTTGCAGAATTTTCCTTATTTTTTTGTTTCTCAAAAGTACTACTTATTAATTTATTGAGTTTTCCGCTAATATGTATTGATTTCTAAATACGTTATACTTTTGGTTTGCTACGTCAATTACATCTAGATAATAAAGAAACTAATATCTATTGTGGTATAGTCGAATTCGGGGTTGCTTGGTTTACTTGATTATTTGAGGCAAGAGACTCATTATAATTAATAGTAACAAATCAGTCGTGAAACTAATCAGTTTTGATTTTGAAAAGACAAGTAGGGGCATACCAGCATTAAGGTGTGGATATCTTTTGATAATTAATAACTACAATATATTTGCTATGTTTTTGTGGTTAAACTTGACCACATGATATGAGAGTTCTATTGGTCAAAAGCAGAAATTAAAAATTAAACGGATAATTGGTAGCGGAACATTTACCAAGCTGATTAAGCCCATGATCACAGTAGCCACAAAATTTATTAATTCTTGCACGAGCAATTAAATAAGAGTGTATTTGAGTGATACTTAGCTCTTAACGTTACCGTTATTTAAACAAATTCGTGCACCGCACGGGCTTAAAATCTAGTTAGTATTGAAAGTAAATGATTATCCCACAATGCTCAAGAGTTAGCTACAATGGGTTGTTAGCAAAAGATAAAGTATATCCTATCAATCATAATTAAGGCCTCGTTTGGTTCACATGGGTATTTCCCATGGGAATTTTACTTTTCATGGGAATTTTCCCCAATGTTCCCAGGAATTAGGCAAAATGGTTTGGTCGACACCGTAGGAAATTGCATCTTCTAGTAGGTTACTCACCAAGGGGGGCTTGGTGAATGGTTTATCATGTTCCGTAGAAATTATATTTCCTTTAGAATTTGTATTTCTTATGCTTCTCTCATTTCCAACCAAACACAACATCTATATTGTATTTCCCATATAAATTTCTATTTCCAAGGTAAAAACAGTTGAGTGATGGGAGTTTTTAAGAAAACTGGAAAGTTAGGTGGTGATTGATAATAAATAAAATGAGTTTAAGAAAAACTTATAAACTTGAGGTGGTATTCCACAAAAAATCATTTATACTATAAGCTTTTAATACCATATTATAGTTCGGTCTATGTATTTTTAAAATCATTTATGTTTCAGCTAGTCTTGTAAGAGACCACCTACTTTTAAAATAAAATTAGGCAATGACTCGATAGGCCCTATAGTAAGAAGAGAAAATCAATAAATCGTCCTCTTAAAATAGGGACCAGTTTAATCTATTTTGTGACCCATTTAATTCATTTCGCGACCTATTGAGTTCATTCAATACTCAGTGTTAAATTTATTTAATGACTACTTTAATCCATTTAGTGACTAGTTTAATTCATTCGGTAAGTCATATGTTTTAAATCACTTGTTATATTTTGAGACTAAAATTGAAATAGGGAAAGGAGAAGAATATGAACAAGTAAAGTGTGCTAAATGTCTAGGAATAGTATTGGGCTAGAGTTAGATAAAATGAACTTGTTAATCGAATGTGGGCTTTGATTGGTCTAATTTTAACATTAGACAGTCTCTTTTAATAATTTGGGTTTATATTTTTGTAATATGATGAAGTGTTATAATCTAAAAAGAAAATTGTACTAGAAAAACCAGGGTAGGATCGCGGATAGGGGCATGGCCCCTAGTACAAGTCTGAATTTTTGTTTGGTTTGGAAAGCCTAATTGTTTGACTTTACGCACGGAACTTGAAGGATTATAATTTATAACCATACTACCCCATGTACCATCAATAATTGTTTGATCTATTTGATTTTTCATGGTATTCAAGAAATATAACTTATACATAATAATATGTTTTACGTAGTAGGGGAAAAAAGTTGATGCATAGATTATGACCAAGCTAATACTATCTCACATGATATTTTTGTATTACCAACTAATGAGAGTTTATAGCAAAAATCGGCAAAATTTTAAAAGTAGTGTAAAACAAACGCTTAGGAATAGAAGACCTATGATTTTTATTTTAATTCGATGAGTCAGTTACTTAAAGTTTATAATTAGTTATCTTTTTTTCTAAAACCACCTAGATTTTGAATATATAAGCAATATGATAAGAAAACTAGAATATAAAATCAATTTTTTTTGGTAAGGATGAAAACACTTGTTCTTTTTTGCTTGATTTTTGTATATATAATAACTCTATTATGTTTAGCATTGATTTAACAAAAATAATATCATTTTTTCCTATTTAATCTCTTCACTGAGTTGTATATTAATATTAAGATAACATATTAAGAAAACTTCGCCCTAAAAAAAATGTGTGCTCGTTTGTTTGTTTCATACCGTCTCGATGTACTTTATGCGTTTTCCTTTCTAAGTTTGTTGAGGGAATTGTTTCAAATTTTGAAACCCTTTTAGGCAAAATAGTTCAAAATATTTCGACTACAAAATCGATATACTACTATAAAATTTTTGGTACAAAATTTCAGAAATAGGCTTTAATATGTTTATACACAACTCTACGTAACTAGCTCACATAATCTAAAAAATTTGGCCCCCGAAATAAAAAGTTTCAAGATCCGTCATTGAGAAAAACTTGATAGAATCCTAATCATATTCTAATTACCTAACCGTATTGGTTTAGGAATACCGTTACGGCTGAACCTAATTTCCCCACCTTCTCTTATATATCTCAATCTTCCCATTCTTCTTCACTCGTTCTTTTTTTCTCTAGGAGAAAGAAAAGTGTTGGATTTAGGTTTCATTATTATATAACTAGATTTATAAATTATCTTTTGAGAATCAAACTTCAGTTATTCAGAAAAGTGATGGATCGTCGTTCTTTTTTCTCATTCTTTAGTGTTGACGATGAACTTTCATGTGTGATTTCGAAATATTTCCAGAATAATTGTCCTGCTATCAATATTTCTTCAGTAGATAGCTCTCCAGAATCTCGTCTCGAGGTTCTTCAGGTATCATCAATGGCCATTTCTTTCTTGTAATCTTCATTTATTTTTTTAATGTCTATGTCAAAAAAATTGAATTTACCCACTTCTTTATAAAGAAAATGTTATGAGTTCGTTTTCTTTTTGGGAATTTGAAGACGAAACTCAATCACTGATATAAAAAACATAAGGGCGTGACATCATAATATTAGAGTTTTGCCGTTGATAATACTTATAACTTTGTTCTTCAATTTTTCTATGGGAATTTGAGGACGTTTTCTTTTCAAGAAATCAAGTTTTCGAAACCAAAATTTAAAGTTACTTTAATCGTTTAATTAGTTTGATAAACATCCATGATGCGACCTTATGTTATCAGTCATCAAGCTCGTGTAATACACCTTGTTGAACAAAATAGTTAAAATATAATTAAGAAAGCACTAGATTGTATTCGTGCTAATGCACGTGATATTGTTATCCAAAATTTATATATATATTATGGATGTGTATTATGCAATAGCATTAATAACTACTATTTTCCATATCTTTTTGCAACCATTAATAATTTAACTATTTTTCAAAAATATAAAATATGTAGAAAGGTAAGCAATTATAATACAGGATTACATTAGATATATAAAATTAGAAGTTGATATTTTTGTTGATTAAGTTTAGTAAAAATATTTGGTAACTAAAAATATAATAAAATATTATGTATTTTCAAGATTTATTAATTTTTCGAGAAAATTTTCATATATTAGAATATATAAAAAAATAAGACATAATAATAATTGACATAGTATATATTACTATATTACGGCTAGAATGTATATTAGATAAGTATAAGAAGAAAAAGAAAAGGAACAATTTAATTGAAAAGAAGGTTAATCGATATATTATTGACCAAGAGAGGACATGCGGAAGTTATGAGGAATATGAGAAGTTATTAGGAAGTTATGGGTAGGATTTAATAAGAGGTGAGCAAAATGTAAGTGGAGCGATTCAAGGTCCCCTAACTACTTTGCTTTAATGAGGAGTAAGATTTAATAAGAAGTGAACAAAAGGTAAATGGAGCGATTCTATCATTTTCATAAAATATAAAACTATAGTTTAATTGCATATTAGTACAAAATTCTAGGTGAATACAACATTTTTACAATGTGAAAGATATACATTGCCTTTTTCTTGTTAGGGTATGTACAAATTTTGCTAATAATGTTTAAAGCTTAAATAAAATTATATGTAGTAAGAAATCATGCTATTATTACAGTCTTTATATGTGTAAATAAGTGTGTAGACTTTGTGTTCGACTTATGTCAATAAATCTACTCTAAAATCTTTTTTTTTTGAGCAAAAGTAGCCATTCACCTTAACATTTCACAATTAACGTCCATACAAATAAAAGAAGGGGACTCATCCAACCACTCCGCAAAAGCTCCATAACCTTGCGCATTTCGGGCTAATAAATGCGCTACTACATAACTGGAACGTCTAACAAGAGAAAAGGAACAAAACTCTAAAATCTTTTGTATTCAACATAGTTCCACGAATGTTATTTTACATAGTATATTCTCTCAGTTTCGCATGGTATCACAAACTTTCTACAAATAGATGGGTAGTTTTGCTCTCAATTGATCATCTTATAATTCACCCGCTACTATTTTTTCAACAGAATTCTTGCAACTAACCTTTTTTCAACAGCAAATAACTCACGAGAACGTCTTGAAGAGTCTTTTCAGGTACATTTGTTTATTTTACTATTTAACTACCTCATATTTTTTGCTCTCAATTGATCATCTTATAATTCACCCTACTATTTTTTTTACAGAATTCTAGTGTTACATATACACTTGCTGCTAACAATTTTTCTATAGCAAATAACTCACGAGAACGTCTTGAAAAGTCTTTTCAGGTACATGTATTTATTTTACTGTTTAATGACCTCATATTTTTGCTCTCAATTGATCATTTTATAATTCACCCTACTATTTTTTTTTTACAGAATTCTAGTGTTACATATACACTTCATGCTAACAATTTTTCTATAGCAAATAACTCACGAGAACGTCTTGAAGAATCTTTTCAGGTACATGTATTATTTTACTGTTTAATGACCTCATATTTTTGCTCTCAATTGATCATCTTATAATTCACCCTACTTTTTTTTTTACAGAATTCTTGCATTACACATCCTGCTAACAATTTTTCTATAGCAAATAACTCACTAGAATGTCTTGAAGAGTCTTTTCAGGTAAATGTGTCAATTTTTTGTTTAAATATGGAGGAACATGACTTAGGCGAATCCAAACAAAAGAAAAATTAACAAGTTCTAATAATGTTAGATAATTTTCAACTTATAATCTCAATTTCTTAGGAAACGTGTCTACAATATAAAATACAAATATTAAGTAAAATTGTCTTATCTTTAGCTAACGTATATAGGGATAACTCATTGTACTAAAGGGGTCGTCAATTATACTATTATATAGTTACATATACTAAGGTGACTATTTCTTGTTTAAAAGTGATTAAAAATAGAATGGATTTACAATTATTTTTATTATAAATGGTCTTATACAAAGTTCACTTAATATAAAAATAAAGTAAAATATTTATTTATTGCATGTTCTTAGTATATCTAGGTGCATGTAACATTTTTAAAACGTGAAAGATGATTCCTTTTTCATTTTGATTCTTATATATTTTGCTAAAAATGTTCGAAGCTTGAATGAAACTATGTCTTAGAATTGTTTGGTAATAAGAGTCCTAGTAATCGGACTGACTTTGACCAGGGAACCAGAACCAGTACCAGTGGTAAATCTTTGCACAATGAATGGGAATAATTCTGGGAATAAGCAACCTGCAATTAACTTCTATGCATTGTCTCTTGAAATTGGTTCGTGGAAGGTATTGTCTAGCTTGCCTTTTTCTTTAATTTTGGTGAATTTCAGGTGCATCCTTAATTTTTGGAGCTGTTTTTTTTGGCAAACTAGCTAGTAATTAGATTTAGATACAATCTTTTTTCTCATTATATTATAAAATAAAATATTCAAATATTGTAACTTAATTATTATTTTTCATTGGAAACGCATAATATTGTTTTTTATAGCTGCAACAATTGGGAATTTTTGTGAGAAGTAAAAAATTCAGTTTTTGCAACTAAAAAAAGGAGGAAGTATTAATATTGATAAAAAAAATAACAATAGAGTAGTGGAGCAATGTTAGAGTACTTAGCTTTCATACATGAGGTCGCGGTTTAAAACTTCAAAGGAGCAACAATGATGTAGTACAACAATGGTTAGAGCATTTAGTTTCCACACATGAGGTCGCGAGTTCAAAATGTCTCATAGACCATTTTCACTTTTTATGAAAATATGCTTACATTTATATATATATATATATAGATATAGATAGATAGATTTGCATTGTCGTAAAATCCTAACAATGAGTCGTAGTAGTTGTCGTCTTGTCGAATATAAAAATATAGATTGAAAATTAAATATTTTGAATACTTGTTGGAGATGCATCGGATGGTTTACTCTTGCCTTTTATGTCATCTCATGATGATAATATTCTTATGACACAGAAAGTAACACGACGTGAGGGAGATTTGGTGGTCAGGTGTTACTTCAGGAAGCAAAAGTTGGCTTGGGAAGTTTTAGATGGTGACCTCCTAATCAAGATTGAGTTTACTTGGCCTGATATTGCTGCTATGACACCTACTTTCGGAATCGACGAAGGATGTTTTGACTATCTTGAGATCAAGGTAATATAGGTCCATCGTAATTTGGTCAACAATCTCTTTCTTATGGAATTTTGAAAACAACTATTTGATCAATTTAGATTTAGTAAAATGACAAATGTATATCGAACTTTAATAATGCTGAAAGATAAATTAAAAGGTCTTACTTCACAATTGAACAAACATACACAATTGAAAATCGTAATTTAAAGAAATTGAACAGGAGTAGTTTGAGAAGATTATATTCTGAATTCATAGTTAGGTAACGTACAAAGGTAACAATATATACAAGCAAGGGAGATTTGATCTCCTATCAAATAGGAAACTAAAAACTAAAGATCCTAACAATAAGATACACTATATCTCCTAATAATAAGCAACAGAATATTTACATCTTAACAGAATATTTACATCTTAACATTTCCCCTCAAGTTGGACAACGAGGTAAACCGAGTCCCAACTTGAACTGCAAGTGATCAAACGCTTCTCCTCCTAGCGCCTTTGTAAATAGGTCTGCAATTTGTTCCTTGCTGCGTACATGAGAAGTGCTAATTGTTTTGGCTACGAGATGTTGACGAATGAAATGGCAATCAATCTCTATATGTTTGGTCCGATCATGAAATACCGGATTTTTAGCAATGTGAAGTGCCACTTGATTATCACAATACAAGGACATAGGTCTAGTGTGAAAAATGCCAAAAGATTCGAGAAAGGACTTGAGCCAAATTAACTCACTAGTAGCTGCTCCCATCGCTCTATACTCGGCCTCCGCGGTTGATTTTGCTACCGTCACCTGTTTTTTCGCCCGCCATGATATGGGGGACGGTCCCATGGACACAAAATATCCACTTAATGAACGTCTCGTAATCGGACAACTTGCATAATCTGAGTCACAATATCCCCGTAACTGAAAGTCTCCCTCTTTCTTGATCATAATGCCTTTGCTCAGATTCCTTTTGATGTAACGAACCACTCGAAGTGCTGCGTTCCAATGCTCCACCATTGGTTCATTAACAAACTGAGATAAAATGTGCACTGCATAAACAAGATCGGGTCGCGTAATTGTAAGATATACCAATCTCCCAACAAGCCTCCTGTACTTCATAACATCCTTTAAAATACTTCCCTTGGCCAAAGCTAAATTATGTCGCGGCTGAATAGGCGTGTAAACTGGTCTTGCGCCTGCCATTCCACTCTCTTCTATGATATTCATTGCATATTTTGGCTGATTAAGGAATAATCCACGGGGTCCATGAGCTACCTCAATGCCCAAGAAAAATTTCAATCGTCCCAAGTCTTTGATGCCAAACTTTGTATCAAGAAATTGCTTGAAACGCAGACTAGCAGCATCACTATTACTAACGACAATCATATCGTTCACATACACTAGAACTCCAATAAAAATTCCGTCATGATGAAATGTAAACAATGAATAATCAGCTAAAGATTGAACAAATCCATACCTCCGCATCAAATCAGTTAGTTTTGCAAACCAGTTTCGAGAAGCCTGTTTTAAACCGTAGATTGACTTCATTAATTTGCAAACTTTATTTTCTTTGTCTCGTTCAAATCCTTGCGGTATCCTCATGTAAACATCTTCATCTAAATCGCCATGTAGAAAGGCATTATTAACATCGAGTTGCTCTATTTTCCATCCCTTCATCACCGCAATAGCGAGCATACACCGAACACTCGTCATTTTTGCTACTGGTGCATACGTTTCATGAAAATCAATACCTTCCACTTGAGTGAAGCCTTGGGCTACAAGCCTTGCTTTATACCGCTCAACTTCTCCATTAGCTAAATATTTGATCTTGTATACCCATCGACACCCAATGGCTTTCTTTCCCTTCAGAAGCTCGACAATGTTCCAAGTCTTGTTTTTCTCCAATGCTTCGATTTCTTTTCGCATGGCGTCTCGCCACTGTTTACTTTGTGTTGCCTCTCGGTAATTCATGGGCTCCTTCTCTGCATCAATCTTTGCTAGAAAGGCTTTGTGTGATGATGAAGAAAAATTAGTAACAACATATTTAGATAAAGGATAGCGAGTACCTGACGACGAAGACGTTGATTTTTCTGGTTGAGTAGTCGACACTGGAGCAATTACTTTCACTGACTTACAGTAGTAATCCTTTTTCCACACTGGTTCAAACTTCTCTCTTGCCCCTCTGCCCATCCTTTCTTCGTCTCTTCCTTCTGTTGGACTCCTTGTCTCACCGCCGGACTCCCTTTCCTCCTCGGCACCGTCACCTGTACCACCATCTACCACCATTGGTTCGCCATTGTCACCTCCTGTTTCTGCTCGTGTTTCGCCATTGTCACCTCCTGTTTCTGCTCGTGTTTCGCCACTGTCACCTCCTGTTTCTGCTTCTCTTTCATGATCCCCCCTTTTCTCATGTGAGGAATCATCAATGTGTTCATAATCTATAAAAAATTTGTCAAGCAGTGGTGTATTATCTGCCTGATTCAGTGTAGCCGAGTCCTTTGCAAGAAGTAAATATGGACTCACATTCTCATAAAAAACTACATCACGAGATACGAAAACCCGTTTTCCCGACAAATCATACACTTTCCACCCCTTTTTACTATGTGGATAGCCTATGAAAATGCATCGTTTCCCCCTTTCGCCAAACTTATCTTTCGGTCTCTCCTTATTGTGTGCATAACACAAACATCCCAGAACCTTAATATTATCAAAACAAGGCCTTTTACGATACAAAATTTCATATGGCGTCTTTCCTCCTAACAATGGTGTGGGTGTTCTATTTATTAGATAGGCCGCGACTAATGCACATTCTCCCCAAAAGGACAAAGGTAATCCACTTTTAAACCGTAAAG
Source organism: Patellifolia procumbens (assembly GCA_947645195.1). Lineage (NCBI taxonomy): Eukaryota > Viridiplantae > Streptophyta > Magnoliopsida > Caryophyllales > Amaranthaceae > Patellifolia > Patellifolia procumbens. The sequence continues at coordinate 611,183 of CANSGD010001485.1, forward strand.
CTCTAGCCTTTTCTAAAATATGACGGTGTTTTCTCTCTACTCTTCCGTTTTGTTGTGGTGTATCTACATTACTGGTCTGGAATTCAATCCCATTCTCCTCATAATAACGCTGCATTGGAATGGATAACAATTCCGTTCCATTGTCGCTCTGAATTTTCCTAACACATGTTTCGAATTGAGTTTTTACCATTTGACAGAAAATTTTCAGAAAATCACATGCTTCACTTTTGTCTTTCATCAAATATACCCAAACACCCCGACTATGATCATCAACAATTGTCAAAAAATAATGTGCTTGCGTCAAACTTGCTACCCGATATTTCCCCCATATATCACAATGAATTAATCCAAATAAAACCTCGCATCTCTTATTATTAATTTTGAAAGGGGATCGAGTAAGTTTTGCTCGACAACAAGAATCACACAAAATATCCGAATTCCAATGCAAACTACACCCAATTAAACTAGAAAAATGGGAAAAAATACTCTTCGACGGATGTCCCAATCTCCTATGCCACAACCTTGCATCTTTGGTCACCGTCACTCTGCGCACCACTTCCTCCTTCTTCAACTGATAGTAATATACTCCGTGTCTATGCTCACCCCGTCCAATCATCGTCCTCGTAGTCGGGTCCTGCATTTCACAATAATCCGAATAGAACGTTATTACACAATTATTTTCATGTATGAGTTGTTGAACGGAAATGAGATGACATGTAAGATTTGGAACAAACAACACATCTTTCAAAATAAAATGCTCATTTAGTTGAACTTGGCCATGCACACTAGCTTCAACTATTCTCCCATCAGGTAAACTGATTTTTTATACTTCTTCCTGCCATTGGTTCATCATCAAATCTCGTCTCCCCGTCATATGATGGGAAGCTCCGCTATCAATCATCCATTCAACATTAATCATTAAACTCATACCTTTGAGTGGTGCATTACCATCCGAACTTGCGCCTAACAAGGTCTTTAGCTTTTCAATTTCTTCGCTCGTGAATGCCAGGTTTGATGCTGCACTTTCATTCCCCTTGGATGCGACAGTGGGACCCACGACATTGGCTTGATAATTCCCTCTTCCTCTTCCGCGTCCACGGCCACCCGTTCCACGACCACCATTACCGCCGCGTCTACCACGACCCCTCTCTCTTGCTCGAACTTCTTCATACCCATGCTTCTCATAGCAATTTGCCTCGGTGTGGTAGTACTTTCCGCAGTGAGTGCACTGTGGTGGAGCGTACATGGCATCTGCATCGTGCTTACTCTTCCCTGCATGAACTCGTGTTGCCATAGCTGCTTCGACACGGTCATCCTTGACTTTGGTCATCGATGCGTGCCGTTCTTCTCTTAGAATTAATCCATATGCACGGGTAAGGGTGGCTATTGGATCTTCCATTAACAAGTTACTCCGAATATTGCCGTATAATTTAGAATCTAACCCCATTAAAAACTGATGAACCTTCTCTTCTTCTTTCTCCTTGGCTTTGGAAGTGGCTGCTCCACAGGTACACTCCTTGATCTTACTGTAATTCCCGAGTTCATCCCAAATTGTCTTCAGACGAGTATAATACTCAACTACTGAATCAGATTCTTGCTTACATTCAGTGACTTCAAGCTTCAATTGATGAACCCTTGGTGCGTTTCCCGCCGAATATCGATCACGAAGTTCTTCCCAAATCTCTTGAACCGAGACTGAAAAGGTTATACTTGGATGTAATTTAGAATCGATCACATTACGGAGCCAAGCCCTAATCATCGCATTACACTGCCTCCATGCCACAGTTTCAACGGTTTCTTCTCCGTCGATACAAATGGGTTTCTTAACTTTCCCTTCAATGAAATCCACTTTATTTTTCGCATCCAAACCATTCTTGACAGCTTCTGCCCATAAATCATAATTATTGCCATTGAAAATAATTTGTGTGAGCATCAAGTTCGGGTTATCCGAAGGATGCAAAAACAATGGTGAAGTTGTGGGAATAGTCTTTGGACCTCCCCCAATTCCTTTTTGTTTGTCATCTCCAGTCATACTTTTGTTGGCAGAGGCAAATTATAATCAGGATCGAAAGAAAAAAAAAATTTGCTCTGGTACCATAAAGAAATTGAAACAGGAGTAGTTTGAGAAGATTATATTCTGAATTCATAGTTAGGTAACGTACAAAGGTAACAATATATACAAGCAATGGAGATTTGATCTCCTATCAAATAGGAAACTAAAAACTAAAGATCCTAACAATAAGATACACTATATCTCCTAATAATAAGCAACATAATATTTACATCTTAACAGAATATTTACATCTTAACATAATTTGGGATCTGAAAGCCCTAACATCTTAAATTTGTAATTTAGATGTTTAGAGGGGGTAAATGCTGGTATGATAGATCTATAATAACGAGTTCAAATGTTTAATAGAGGTGGCGGATCCAATGTATAAGAATTGGGATCGTTTGACTCAACTTTTAATTGGTAAAATTGTGAAATTCTTCTTTAAAAGTTTATTTTTTTGAAAATTATCTTACAAAAGTAACCATTTAGCCCTTTGTCCCTCTTAAATAATTTAGTTCAAGAGAGTTTTTTTGGAAAGTTATTCTGAGGAGAAAACTTAGTTGAGCCGGTGGGTAGACAACCCATTACTAAAGAGAAGAAGGGTAGTAGATTTCACCTCATATACACGAATATTTTGGAGGAAGTTAAAATTGGAGGTATGCATGGATTGGGGATTTGGGGGTGCCCCTTTGTTTGAATATACTAACGTCAAATATAAATTGATAGTTCTAGTCCAACAATAACTCGTTACTAAGCAGATCTATCACGTCAACAATGTTTTTACTAAGATTCTGTATTTTTTGTGTGTTGTTCCCCATTTCACATTTTTAGCTCAAGAATAGTCCCTTATTCTTCCGTAAAGACAATCCACAGTGTCACGGTCCGAAAGTTCTGACCTCGGAACGTGCGGCACGCCTTTGCCTTCTGTGGGCAAGCGCGCTAGCCTTAATGCGGAAAAGGGTCTTTTGAGGCTCGTGAGGCACGAGCACTCGGTATCTGAAAGGGTACTCTTGCCTATTGGCTACAAGAGCACGAGAAGAGGGTCGATCGGGGCGCTCGTGTGCGCAAGGCAGGCACGAGCGGGGCCGACGACGAGATGTACCTGTTTTGAGTTTGGGTGGGCGCTTTATAATAAGTGGCGGCACAAGCTCTAAGTTGGCCAACAACAACAACACAATATTATAAAGCAAGCATACAACTGATAGGAGGCCTTAGTGGTGAACAAGCATTTCATTCATCATCTCCCCCTAAAGAGGCTTAAGTTTGAGATAATACATATTTCCAGTGAACACTGGATTTAAAGTAACTCAATAATGGAACCTTAAGCCTATACAAGAGTGCTAAAACATAAACTAAAGCATAAGAAAGCATAAACTAAGGAAAATACAACTAAAGGCAGGTTGGATTGTAACATCCTCCCCCACTTAAGCTGTCGACGACCTCGTCGACTTACAAGAATTACAATATAAAAATGAAAACTCTCCTATGTTGAACCTGATTGTCTCTGGCGCGCCGTTGATTGCAGGCGGATATTGGAGTCTTCTTGTTTCTGTTGGAGTCTTTGTCGACGCTGGGCGAGCTTTATCGGAAGGCTTGTTGAAATTGCTTCCTTGAGGTTGATGTGTGGAGCACTCGGCTTGGGTTGATGCTTCTTTGGAGTCCAACTCTGCGGAGCTCGCGTGGGCATCTGCTTTGGCTGAGGCTTCACCCTGATTCTGTCTCGATCCTGGCTCGCTCCATACAGGAGGTGTCTCTTTGGAGTAGGTCCTGGCTTCTTACCAAGCAAAATCTAACTTGAGCAAGATCCTTGTTTCTGGTTTCTGCTGCAAGAGGGTGTCTTTGGTGATGCCTTTCTGTGTGGTTTCATCTCTCGCAGAGTGTTGTCTCGGATGCAAGCTTGTCTCTTTGATGTTGCCTTTACTTGAGGTTTCATCACTCGCATTGCCGAGCACTGTTGAGCTTCTTCTTGGGGTACATATCTCATTGAACCCATTCTGTAGATGGCCCCCATTTGTCTCGGTGGCTCATCCTCATTGTCGGATTCAGTCGTCTCATCTGGTGCTTCCTTGGCACACATAGCGGCTACTCTGCGCTGAATCTTGTCGAGCTCTCCTTTGTGCTCACACTCCCACCACCTATGTGGGCCTCGACATAATATGCAGTTCAATGTCATAGTATTTACCGAGGGTGTGCTGGATCTGGATTCTCTTGTGCTTTGGGGAAAGGGTGATCCGTGCTTTTGGGAGCCGTCTCCCCCACTTGTTCTCTTGAATCCCCCGATAGAGTTGGACGTCCCGCACGAGCCATCTCTTGGGCTCTTTGGGGAGCTCGGAGTCGGGACCTCCGACCGAGTAGCTGGGCTTTTACAATCTTCGTCTTTACGGGTGTCCATCCCGAAAGAGTAATCTACTAGTCGTTCTGCAGCAGTTATGGCGGCCGACAATGTATCAACCTTCTGCCTCATAATCTCACGCTGCGCCCATTCCTTCAACCCATTAACTAAGTTAAACAACCGATCTTTTTCATGCATCGATTGGATGTCCAACATGCATGTTGAGTATTCCTTCACATAATTGTGGATGGTGTCCGTGTGACGGATCTCCTTCAATCTCTGGCGAGCAGTAAACTCGGTGTTCTCAGGGTAGAACTGTTCCTTGAGTTCCTTCTTGAACTCGGCCCATGTGTCTATCTTGATACTTCCAGCTTCGATCTCGACGTGCTTGGTGCGCCACCAAAGCTTGGCATCATCCGTCAAGTGCATGACCACAGTATCTACTTTTTGAACGTCCTTCAGCTGGACGATTTTGAAGTACTGCTCCATGTCGAAGAGGAAGTTCTCCACCTCTTTTGCATCTCTTCTGCCGCTGTAGTCCCGAGGTTTGGGAGGCTTGATCCTTGAAGCTCCCATACTCAAATCACTTCTACCTACAGCGCGAAATAGGGTCTCGCACTTCTCTAGTGCTTCTTCCGCTTACGCTTGTGTGCAATTCAATTGCTCGCGGAGCTCATCTTTTTCCCTCGACAAAGCATCGACGGTTGTCTCTAGCCAATCGATTTGCTTTGCTTGCCCGATCACAATTTCTTCGAGCTGACTCCATTGTGCGGCAGTCCCCTCTAGTACTGCCAACCTTTCCATTACGGACTCCATCTTGGGTCACTCGATGCCTTCGGTAACCTGGCTCTGATACCAACCGTCACGGTCCGAAAGTTCTGACCTCGGAACGTGCGGCAAGCCCTTGCCTTCTGTGGGCAAGCGTGCTAGCCTTAATGCGAAAAAGGGTCTTTTGAGGCTCGTGAGGCACGAGCACTCGGTATCTGAAAGGGTACTCTTGCCTATTGGCGACAAGAGCACGAGAAGAGGGTCGATCGGGGCGCTCGTGTGCGCAAGGCAGGCACGAGCGGGGCCGACGACGAGATGTACCTGTTTTGAGTTTGGGTGGGCGCTTTATAATAAGTGGCGGCACAAGCTCTAAGTTGGCCAACAATAACAAAACAATATTATAAAGCAAGCATACAACTGATAGGAGGCCTTAGTGGTGAACAAGCATTTCATTCATCATCTCCCCCTAAAGAGGCTTAAGTTTGAGATAGTACATATTTCCAGTGAACACTGGATTTACAGTAACTCAATAATGGAACCTTAAGCCTATACAAGAGTGCTAAAACATAAACTAAAGCATAAGAAAGCATAAACTAAGAAAAATACAACTAAAGGCAGGTTGGATTGTAACACACAGCCTAGGAAGCAAACAGTTTGGAAACCAGCTGAAGATTTTACGCAAGGCCAAGCTTCCTCATTATGGTACAAAAGTTATTTACATTTTCTTTCTATCTATCGTATAATCGATAATACTTCCTCCATATCTTTTTCAGTTGTTACACTAATTCACTAATTAATATCATAAAGATTGTTCTTCCTTATATATAAGAAAAATATGGTTAAATGAAAGTTTGTTATTTTGTCTTAGTGCGTATTTTCATAATACCAACCTTTTATAATTTTTATTATACTTAACTTGAAATATTGAGGCTCAAAGGAGTGAATTGAATAACTTGCAAATAAAAAATGTAGTTACTAATAAAATACGGGAAGTTTTTAATTAACATGCCTAATCTTCATTTCCTCTTTTCTTCCTTTTTTGTAGTGCACATGTGCTTAAATTTGAACAAGGTGTGTTGGAGAAGTATTATGCCGTTATCGGTCGCTTGTCCAACGCAGTATGTGGAGAAACAACCAGTAGAAGTTCCACTTTATCAAGACGTCCAAAATCTTCCTTCCATGGACGATTTTAATATCGATGATTACATATCATTTGAAGGTGAAATCTCTTAGCTTATATTCTTTTATTCATGCTCCCGCAAAATGCTTATAATTGTGTTGTATAGTCCAATATGTTGATGAAAGGAGCAAGTATCGACTTATCGTGCACGGTGCACCTCTAACGTATGCACCACATATGCCTTGTGGTGCACCTTTGTTTTTTTTTGTAGCATATGCTAATACATTTAATTTGCATGATGCATACATCATACTTCATATAGAATATGTTCATTTACGTTTTACTCATATAGCATAATCTCGTGTTTTAGGGCCTTTTTCAAGTATAGGATTTGTCATACTTGCTTGTGATTTCTTTTTCTGAATTTGATGCAGTGGATCCTCCAAGCTATGACAACTTCAGCAACTATCCAAATAGCTTTGTTGGAACAGGAAACTCTTCGGTACATGATCCTCCAACCTTTCATACTGGTACAAGTCATCAGTGGGAACCAATGCCGAACTATGAATATGATCAACCTCATTGTCCTAATGGATTTATGGACCAACCATATCTCGCCACTACGCCACATCATTACATGGTGGCTTCGATAACACAAATCACATGAGCAATCTGAGCAGTTATGGGCAATATAATCAACCTCTTTTTCCTCCTCCAATGGCAAGCTCTGTTCATGTACCTCCTCCAATGGCAAATGTCCATCAGGTAGTGCCGCCGTTATGCTCCGTTAACGCGGCTCCTTCCTGTGCCATTTGGTAACAACGAACAGACGGTTACTAGATTCCAGGTCCTAAGTATCATCAACCAAACAACTGTTCAAGTTTGGCTTATCATGTAGGCTCACATAGGGAATATGACATGACAGCATAACAAGCGTATGTACAGGAGATTATACCGCTATAACATACATAAAACCATAAACCATAGTGAAGTTAGGAGCTGGGAAATAACTCTCTAAGCAAAATTCTTGGCATACATGGATAGGACGTGTTAGAAACTTGTTAAAAGTCTTCCAGATGGAGTTGCAAATAGATTGTTTAAGTCAGTTCGGCAGATTGTTTAAATCAATTCGGTAGATTGTTTACTTATATTATCAATCGATTGGCCTAATTTTATCATATTATATTTTTGGATTATGTTAATTTTTGTTCTGTATCACCCTCAATTTATTTTGTTGTGGCCTGTGGGTAAAGTTCGGCTCTGAGCAAGGCCACTCAGGTTGAGCCAGTTTTTCGGAGCACAGAGCAATAAATTTTAACACAAAGCACTCTTGGTTTAAGTAAACCAAGATAGAAAAACAAGATTTCATAAGCGTAGCGAAGTAAGTACAATTTGTAAATTATCTTTCCGGAAGTAACAATAATTTATATTGACCTTTTCAGAGTTAGGATTGTTCCAAGATTTCATTGGGAATCTCTCACCTAAAGAACAGGCTAAAGAACCAAGTTCTACAGAGTCAAAAATCAATATTGTTCATACATTTGTTAGAATCAGTTGGTGATATGGGTGAGTTGTAAGCACATCTAATGATAGCATTATTGCATTTCTATTATAAAATGGTGCTCCCATTGGAAATGGAGAAGGTTGAATTTGCCGTATCCACATATGAACCGTATGTTGGGCGTTGCAAAAGAGCCTCGGGACATTGGAAATAGCAGTGGAAGTCTATAACAATGTCACAGATTATCATCATGTTTATCTAATGAAGCAGACAAAAAGCTGAAAATGAATCCATCAAGGTCACCATCCAAGACAGAATCAGGATCTGAAACCTCAAAATTTGTACGAAGATCCTTCACCATTCGGTAGGGCTGCAATAGATCATGGTAAAAAGGCCGTTAATCTTTGCTCAATGCCTACAATTACTTCCTTTACGTGTTTCAGCTTTTGTCCGTTTTGTGTCGGAAGGGAGAGGAGGCTGAAATCTACATATTCTTACCTGAAGAACATAAGTTCGTATTTGGTTGCCCCAACTGATCTCTGTGAGTGATTCTGTATGCTGAGAATTCATTTGAGCCTGGCGAGCTATTTCAAGCTGGTCTAACCGAGATTGGAGAACTGCCATTGCTGAAGCTTTGTTTTGGTGCTGTGACCTGTAAATATACAAATTCTAAAACTTCCTTGTGTATACCGAGTAAAGAAACTTAAAGCAAATTCATGAAGAAAAAGTGTAAAAGATTTGATCTTAAATGGGTCTGTACAGACCTTCATCTGATCACATATAAACCCAATGGGTTCTCTCTTAATTTATTGGTACTAGGTGGAGTAAACTCCTGGCCTTATATATTGGCCATCGTCTTTCTTCTGTAGGACAGATGAACAACTAGTCCTAATTTACATGTAAGGCTTTCTCTAAACTATGAGGAGCTGGTGTGAGAGATAAAATAACATAACCTTAGCCAGGTTATTGCAAAGGTTAGAAACTTAGAATAGAAACTGGTCTGAATTCCTGTCTTTGATTTTGTTCACGAGATCAGTCTGTCTCAACCTAAACTACCAACAAATCTTAGCTTGAGGAACATTCAGATCAACCTTCCCAAGCCACCCCAGCAAATTTCAACTCAAAGCTATGAACTTCAGCGAAAAACTATACGCAACAAACTAATATAAGCCATAGAAGATTTCCTTCAGAGTGATCTAGTGTGTATATTCACAAGGGCATAAATTTAACAAGTAATCAGAAAGAAAAGGTAATTCCCCAACATTTATCTGTGAATATGAGACTACAATCAAAGACAATCATCCACACCTTTCATTTTGACAAGTAGCAACAATCCCAGTAGGGATATGAGTTATCCGCACGGCACTGTCTGTGGTGTTAACAGACTGGCCACCAGCACCCCCAGAACGATAACGATCAATGCGGAGATCCGATTCTTTAATTTGCACACGTGTAGATACATCTTTGAGGATTGGGATAACTGCTACAGCAGCAAATGATGTATGTCTGCGCTTTGCACTATCAAATGGTGAAATACGAACCAATCTGTGTACCCCTATTTCTGCTTTTGCATATCCATATGCATATTCACCATCTACTTTGATTGTTGCCCTCTGGAGCACAAGCAAGTCAATATGAGAATCAGATCATAATGATATTATGCTAAATGCAACGGAAACAAACTATACCTGGATTGGACAAACAATCAAACATCAAATATGCAACCCTCACACATGGATAGGTGGATAAGTTTAGTTCTAAATAATAAATATGTTTATTTCTCACTTTTGTAATCAACTGACTTTTTGAGGAAGATGCTGAAGAAATGAAAAGGGTGATTTGATTGGATTAGCTGCAGATAGCCAGATACAGAAATTTACTAGATAACCACAATCATTCGAAAGGCTTGCGCTGGGAATCAAGTAATTAACAAGCAATTATAGCAGAATTCTGATAGAAAATAGAGAAACAGATGGAATTATGGTAAGTAGTGTAAGGAATAATGATAGAAGTTTCACCGAATATTTTCAGGGTAAAATTAACTTAATACAACTCACATACTACCGAGAGGATGAAAACTGGGAGTCTCTCTCACACAAAATATCCGGATGATCTTCTCTTTCTTTTCTCCCACTAATTATATTCCCTTTACCTTTTTCTACTCAGGAAACTTTTATTAACTGACTGTCAGAAACATTCTTTTTGCCTCAACAATATTCCCACTGCCGATAACTAACTGTGACGTGTATTCCCCTTCTTACCCCTCCTCGCAGAAGTGACGACTGACAAGAGGCTTAGTTGTAGCTGCATTCTGATTTGCTGCAGCTTGTTCCCTCCCAAAACACTAAATGAAACTAAAGAGAATCCTCTCCCTCTTTAATTTCTGTTCATAGCACCTTCTAACTCTGCCTTCTTGCACAAGCTAACCTCAAATAGGATTACAATTTAGTTCCTAGAGTACCCCTCCCCTCATTGGTGAGTTCAGTTAACCTTTTCCTTCATCTAATTGGTTCCATTTCAATAAAAGGTGAAGCTAATCTTTGGCGAAACTTGACCGTGATTTATGTCTGATTGTTAGTGAAAACTCAAGGTAGAAAAATAAGAAGAAGAACCTTGATCCCTGCAATTTCACCAGGCATTTCATCCACAATACTAACTCGATAACCACGTCGTTGTGCCCACGATTTATACATTTCCATGACCATGGAAGCCCAGTCCATGCTCTCTGTGCCACCAGCTCCAGCTTGAACCTGCAACATTTTTTTAATGTAATATTGTTATTCTCTTTTTTGGTGATGTAGCACATATCATGCACTTAAATTTCAGCAATAGCAGATTAAATTGAGGAAAGAATGATACAACGTCGAAGCAAACAGACGGTATGATTCAGTCAATGCATTTATGCAGTATCACTTCTGTTAGAACCATAGAATATATACCCAAAATATTTAGGGTTGGCAAGAAATTAAACCATGATACCAACTCTTCATATCACAATAGTACAGATCACGCTAATAGCAACAGACCATGCAACCGGACACAAATCTGGGCCTCTTTATAGGAATTAGTATTGCTTTAGGATTTAGTCTAGAATATGCATTCGATCTGATAATTTCACTTGAAGTACACATCACAATAAAAACTTACGTTCAACTTACTGAAAACATGAAAAACTTGGTTGTTTGTTACCTGCAAGGCTGCAACACTTTTATACAATACGAACCTTTGTCTAGAGAAGAGCAATTACTAGAACAGGAATCAACCATGAAAGCGATACGTCCTCTTCTCCTAGTGAAATAGAGTTCCATTCAACTAATTTTGACTTTTAAGGGGGGATAAAAGTTCAGATAAGTTCTGACAAGTTTCAATAAAGTACTAAAATTAAGTTTCAGTAAGTTAAGAGAAGTTCCAGTAATTTCAGAGAAGTTTTTATAAGTCAAAATACTTGTTCTTATTGTAATTTTTGGGACTTCAAATTGATGTCCCCTTATGGCTCAGTGTCGTAGTCCCATAATACTTATACTTGTTGGTTCTTTAGAACTCTCCTTAATCTGTGTGAAAACAAAACTTAAGACAAGTACACTAAAAAATGATGGGGTATTCGATAGTTTGGGGCGTGCTTTAGTTCCTGGCAGTGATTACCAATTAACTTCAACTGCTATTTTATGTAACAAAAATTAAGGAAGTTGCTTCAATTTGCCAGGCACCAAAGTCCAAAATCCACTGACCAGGTCAGAAAACCAGCAAGAAATTGCAGCTACAAACATAAAACGGGGGAAAGTGCACAGATGTGGTAAGATTTCTGAATATTCATACTTGCCATCACTCCAGGGACGAAAAATCCTGAACAATCAGATCTAAAACCCCTACTTTTCCTCAAACAAGTACCTTGTCCTTGAGAAAAAATCTATAGGCATTTGATTGATGCATTCCTGACCTCAATGAAACGATTCACAAATATACAAGCAAAGATGAGGTTACAGATGAAATAAAGATTTAAACACCAATACATTTTACCCTCTTAAGACACAGTAAGTAGAAATAAAAAGGCGAAATCAAGTTAATCTGTTTTGGACCATCCCATGCACTTGGAGGCCATCAAGTGGAAACTGACCTCAATGAAACAAGAAGAAGCATCATGTTCTCCAGCCAACATAGCTTCAAGTTCTTTCTCTTTTGCATCTCTTCTCATTGTAAGTAAGGCTTTCAACGTTTCCTACAGACAAATATCAAGTAGGTTAATGAGACTGAATAAAGTTCAAGCAACCAACTAGATGTCAATATGGAAGGTCAACAAGAACCAACAAGAAAATTACTTCATTGAAACAACAAAAAGCATTGCACGACATATTAGTGAGAAAGGAAAGACAAAAGTCCTCGGAAATTTCAGTGAGCAGCAGAACACTTGGGTAAACTGGGACAGCTTGTTTGGATATATATTTCGGAAACAAAGGAAGGGCAGGGAAGACAAACTATATTCCCCGGCTTTGAAAGCAGGGAAGATGAGGGAAAGGAGAGGGAAGAATAGTAAACACATATGATATATTTTTTTCGTAAGGAGATTATCTCTCACTTTTTCAAAATTTCTAACGGCAAAAAAACTGTGTGCAATTAATAATAGCAGCCTGGTGCAAATAAGATATGTAAGCATGTGCTCTTGGATTGAGATGATTTCATATTGAATAATGAAAAATAATTTGACATTATTTCTTAGAAAAAAGGACAAGAAAACAGAAGAGGAGAGAGAGTGAGAGCAGGAAGAGAAAGATAAATCTGCTAACAAAATTATCATTCAGACGATCAATAGATTGGCAACAGTTATTTACAAAACAAAGAGGAGAGAGAGAAGAGAAAATCATGTACAAAAACAGAGAGCAGGAAAGAGGTAAGGGGAGAGATAAGCTAGTGAGGAAGAAAAAACAAGCCCTAGAAGGGGGAGGGAGGAGATAATAAAAATCCCTCCCCCCCATATTTTGCTATCAAACAAGGTAATATATATCTCTCCGTTCCCCTTCTCTTCCTTTCTCTCCAAATCCCCTCTGTACAAGCTGTAAATGAAAATTAGGCTACTTAATTTCTACGCACAAGAGTAGTTAACTGCTTAAGTCTCAGATAACACCTAATGTAAAAACAGGTCTCAGATTGTAAATGGATACCTAAATGAAGACGTCCACACAATTAATCACATATGAACGTCAATCTAACACTCTGCTTTGGTCATTCACACACTGCTTGGTACTACAATATCTCACTACTCAATGGAAACGGTTGTCTTAGCAGATGCTAAGGGATACATATATTAGACAGTTTATGATGGAGAATAACAAACACAAATTTAACCAAGCCTAAAAGAGCCATACATGTGCCACCATTTTATTACAAATCTCTTGACAAACGTAAAACTCCTATTCAAGCGGCAATATCATAAGGAAACGAAAAAGAAAGGTTTTCCCAAATGCCAACTCAAGTCTCAAAGAGGGAATTTTTGGGGATTGACCGACAGACTGAGAACAACCAGAATGATAATGATTTTAAGTTCTCCATTCCCTTTTTACAGACTTTTTTCCACAATCTATGTGCTAGATATAGAAAACAGAGTGTATTGGTATCTGGAAGAAGCTTACCAGAAGCGAACTGCTGCTTAACTACTCCATGAAAAAAGTTAAGAAAACTGGCTGTCATCTTCAGTAACCAAAAAATAACCTTGCCTAAACATTCAGGTACCTTGTTGCTTTTTGCAGGATCGAGGAAGCTAGCTTCTCCTAGTAGATCCCAAATATGTTCCATGCCACCACAAACCAACTGCCCCACCCCCAAAACGTCCCGAAGAAAAAAGCTATAGACAAGCTTCATTTACCCTAACCCAACATTTATCCAAGCGTATGACAAACTCCATTTAGAGTATTCTTACTTGAGTACTTAACTTATAGGGTCACATAAATTACTCAAGTAAAACAAGGCTTTGGTATCTAATGGTACTGCAAATTTCCCAATTGACCCAATGCAGTCCTATGCAGGAACATCTTCCATCATGTCAACTTCAAATTTCTTACCAAATTCAACTAAAATAAATTTCAACAGAAATGCCAAGGAAAAAATAAAGCAAATTGGTGAATACAGCTAGCTAAAATGAGGTTTTACAGTGGCAATGACAGCTGTTTAGACAAATTGCAAACATCACAAATTCACAAGAAAAAACTTAGTAACCATCAGTAATCTGTTTATCTTCCAAAATCATAGAACCAGCACCTTCAATAAGAGATATTCCATTTCTTCTCTACTTTGCAAATAGGAATCTCCACCTTCTATCTTAGGCCTCTTAGCACTGACATGACCCATCCATATTCTTCCTATCAGTTCTGGTAATAATGGATCCACAAGCACCTTACCTAGCTAGTACTATACTTGTATTGTTTAATCAAACATTAGTGTTTCAAATGATTTGGGTCCTTAAAGCCAACTAAACTTCCGGTTAATTCCTAAGCGAGCAAAATAACGCAGAAGCCGACAAAATATCATGGGACTATGGGAGAAATGCCCAGTCCGATTCTCACGCAGCTTCTCCAACGCACAGCTAACCATCACCGTAAACCTTGCCGGTTCCAAAGTGAAATTGGAAAATATCCAAAAGATACTGGATACTAAGTGTTATGTGGAGACAGAGTAAGAGATAAGAAGAGACGAAGAAGATGAGTGGTGTGGCAGCTTACTCCATTCCACACCCTGGTCTGTAGGGCAGTTTTGCCACAAGTAGGTTGCGGTCCACTCGTGTCACACCCAAGTTGCGGCTCACTGGCTTTTTTGCCACAGCCTAGTAGCAGACAAGGCTACAATCTTCTTATTCCTTTTCTGATTAGGTCATCTTATTCTATTTGTTTTAGGCTTTCTTCTCCCCTATAAATATATGTTTAGCCGTTTATTTTACTATGCATTAGAGAAGTGAGTTACTCTAATCTAGAGAGGTCTAAACTCTTAGAGAGAGTTTTGAGAACCTATAGAGATTGAGAAATCCTTACGTAAAAGTCATATCATACTGTTGTAAAATCCTGGTGCAAAAGCGTATTGTTTTCTTGCATTTTCTTGTGTGTTCATTATTGCTTATTCTTATTATTTCTTGTTATCTCTAACCGCAAATTATACTCTCAATTGTACAATTTGTGAGCGCCTAAACTGAGTTTTATATCCTTACACTACATATTGGGATGACCAATGATACAAGGAACGGGATACGATTCGAAACGGGGAACGAAAATCGAGACGCGGAACGCTACCCTTAGTGAATCGGGAACGATGGGTTAATTAATTAAATATTATTATTAAAAATAACTCCTAAGTAGATGTAAATTTCATGCCAACAAAATTACTATTTTCCAAGGCACTTACTTTATATATTTCTTAATTAAGGTGAAGTAATAACAAAATCCTTTATTTTTATAAATTTTACAAAATTTTTAAGGTAAAGTAGGAGTAAAATCCTTGACTTTTTAAAAAAGGAAAACTAACTTTTAAATAATATCAGAAGGGGGCACGTGAAGCAGTCATGGGAGAAACCACAAGAGAAATCGAGAGAGAGAAAAGCGGCGGCCACCTTGTGACTCCTCTCCGGCGGCGACCACCTTGTGACTCCTCTCCAGCGGCGACCACCGGCGACCACCGGCTAATCGGCCGTTTCTGTCTTAGATAGCAAGGCGGCGACCACCAACATCAATCAGATCTAACTTCATGAAATTAGGGTTTTCCCCAAATTGGGGATTTTGATTAGCGGTTGTTTTCATGCAATTAAGTTAGGGATTTTGCTCGAAATATGTCGATTAAATCTCAGGTAACCTTCAATTTGGAAATTTTGCAGTCGTCTTCTCTAAATCTAAGTCGAAACTGGAACGCGAGCATTAGCGATCTGGTTCGCGAACGTTCCGCGATTGGGGACGAACGAACCAGATCGCAATTCGGCCCTACGTCCCACGTTCCTTGTATCATTGGGGATGACTGATGAGTTTTCGCATTGAAGAAATGCACCATTTCCATCTAGAACACTCTAGCCTTTTTATTTTGACGGAAGAGCACTCTGGCCTTAGTAAAATCATGACGAGCTTGCTTTCAGTTTCTCCTTTATTCACAATTATACATAATTAGATGCCATATTCATGCATCAGACATTCATGTCATGAGTTAATATCTGTAAAGGTCCAAACACAAACTCCGTGGCAATTCAAAATGACATGCCAGCAACAGAGCATGATATCAGCTAAACCTATGCAGTGTCCAGGGAAGAAAAAAGCGGCCGTTAGGTAACGTAACGGGCGCTTTGTAACGGATCTGAGAGTGGCCGAAACGTTAAATACCGTTTTGTAACCTTTTGATGAAAATCACACCCAACTCGCCGTTATTTCCGTTACGTAATAGGTAACGGCCTTTTTTCTCCGTTACGTAACGGGTAACAAATGATATTTCCAGTCAAAGGATTGTCATATCTTGGGGAGATGATAGGGCTAGAACAAACATATAGTGTAATTATCTTAATCACCAAATCTATAAATAAATAGTGTAATTATAATAGGTTTTGCTATATTATGTTATAAATATTCTTGCCAAACCTTGAAAGTGCAAAAAAAGCTTATGTGATTTTTGCCAAAAAGCTCACACCGCGAAGGCCGCGATGCGTTACATTACAACCATTATAACCCGTTCCCGCGTTAATGTGACGGTTACCGCAAACGCGACCTTTTCCGCGATTTTCTTCCCTGGCAGTGTCCCTCTCTCAACAGTCAAAGTACTCTGCGTTGAATTACTGAGCAACAGCACAGTTGAAGCATATTCTACACATTCTCAACACAATAGTAAAGTAAATAGAAGTGACGAACAAGACATCTACTGCACAAGGTTAGGTCATTATTTGTTTACATGGGGCCGTCAAATGACTCAAATAACAGCTTCCAGAAGATCATGGTACTATATCAACCCTCCTCTAAGATCACTCAGGAAAAAATGTACCGGTAATAACCATATTATTGCTCTACAATCTCGACTGATCATTAAACATTAGGCTAAAAGGAACTTGATATATCTGCAAAAAAATTAAAGATATGAGAACATGCCTAGAAGAAGTGAAGCGCACCGATTCCAACTCTGAATCATTCTCTTCTCGAGCAAGCTTCAGCATATCAATATGTTCAAGCAGCTCCTGCTCAAATTCCATTACCTCCTTCACTTTGCCCATCAGTGAACCATGCTCACGACTTATCTTTCCGGCATGAACAGGATCATCCCACAGATTTGGTTTATTCAGCTCAGCTGATAAAAGGTCCAAGCGCACCAGCAATTTTTTCCACTACCATCAACAGCATAAATGACATATAATAAAGCTCAAATAGATCAGAACTCCTCCACCAAAAAGACTCTACATAAGAAATTGCAATTCTTTATAGTATTGACCAAATAATCAAGAAGAACCCCACCCACAGTTGCAAGTCACAACTTCATACAAAATCTCAAATTTATAGATACTAAGGGTGTGTTCTGTTCACAATAAGTTTCAGGTCCGATAAATTCAGTCAAGGTTGTTCAGGTGTAAAAACTAGGGAAAATCACGAGTGATAGAGGTTCAATCATGTCCATAGTTGTTAGAATCGTGATCCTACAATACAATCGTATGATTCTACAATTCATATATGGTCATACGATTCTACTTACGATTTTATACGATCCTATAACTTTCTTTCAACGGGAAAAGCCAAAGACCTATCTGATAGATGTGAATAGTAACATCTATCAGATAGGTCTGTACTACATTTTTTAAAAAATATACTACAATTTTTTCTTGTACTACAATTTTCAGAAACTATACTACTCCAAACTATATATAAATATACTACATTACGTGAAAAATATACTACATAAATATATAAGTGTACTACTTTTTTTAAAAAAACAGTTTGATATGTACCTAGCTCCCACCTATCTGATATGTACTAGGCAGCCCTCTTCTTTCAACTACCGAAAACTTTACAAATTTTTGAGATTTAGTTATACTAGCAGAGCTAATAATAATATAATTTATCAATTATCAACTTTTAATGTTCAAACAACTATATTTTTTTATTTCAGGCCTTTTAAACTTATAATATGAGTAATGTAATATCTTGATTATCTCTACGACTCGATTCTAAGAGGTCCCTCCGTTCTAAAGTAGAATCTCGATTCTAACAACCTCGATCTGGACTAATAAGTTCAGTTCATATTTAAGGCGAAGATAACACACCCTAATGTCCCTTACTCACATAAACACACATATGACTACAGAATTTGCAAGAAGAGAATATAGACCTGCAAACGCTTTTTAATAAGGTGGATAGACAGAGCAACAGCAGAAGCATGACTCTTCCAATCATTTTCACTCTCATCAAGTATTGACCACTGATTATAAACAATTCCTTCCACAGTTAAGCCATCAGACGTTGAAGGTTCTGCAGCTTGAGAACAAAACAACCTAATCCCATTTGCAAATACCATACTTTGATTATACCCACATGACCATTTCGCATTTTCACGCAAATTTATTAGATACCCAGAAAAATTTAGAGGAAATTTTGCATTCCCAATACCAAAGATCGAATCTTGGAAGGTGAAATTACATGTTTCGTTATGGTTTGGCTGGAAATTGGAAGAGTTTTGGGGTTTAGAATTGGAAGAGAAGAGAAAAGTGCTGAGATTAACGTTTTGAGGGAGGATTAGAGAGCGTAAACTTGATCTTCGTGCAAGGAAATGTACCATTTTCTCTCTTCAAATGGAGAGAACGAGAATTGCAACAGAAACTAGAAAATGTTTCACCAAAAGAGAAATCACTGTAACAGCTGATGAGGTTTATGGGAAAAGTTCTCACGGGGTTTTCTGGATTGTGTTTTATTCGGTATCTCATTTACCACTCCATCCGTCTCAAAAAATACTGCTACATTTTGACCACAATGTAAAGTATTTTTTGGCCAAAATATAGTAATTTTTTTGGGACGCAGGAAATATTATTTTTGTCACATAATTTTAATAAAATATATTATATATTTTATTAAATAAAGTTTATTTTATTATTTTTTGACATTGGGAAGGGTTTACCGATAGGCACACTTAGAAAACAAGTAAATATAATATTGTATTTACATTATGGGCACAATAATAACAAATGGGACACGAAATGAGATATATTTTGGGACGCAAGATTCGGACTCTTCCCAAACCCTATAGAACTTTTCCCATGAATGTCTTCAGCTTATTTCAGGTCGAGTCAGCAAGTCGGGTCAACTATTGTCGGTCGTACATTTGAGTGTTGACCTTGATTCACTAATTGAGACTATTTTGACTCTGAGTTGCTCTTTAAATGTTTTCAGCAGTCTCACATCAAGAAAGTTGAGATTTTTTTTAACCTATCACCCCTTACTAATTTAGTGTTGTTTTAAAAATAACATATTTGGAGGAATTGTTCTTGTCTTAGAGATCTCGGTGAATAGTAGTATAATAGACCTTAAAGCTCGACATAAGCCTGATCAACATAGTTCAACGCGAGTTTGGCCCAATGATGGATTGTGGGTTGTTCATGAACATCATTTCAAATTTCAGCCCGAGCTTGATACAAACACGTCGGGACGAGCCACCTCTATTCTTAGCCCGCTCATATTTAACCAAAAAAAGTCAAAATATAGAATTTTAAAGAACCGTATATTAACCCGAAATGACCCGAGCCATCATGACACGTGAGATAGGTCGTGTACACTATAGGCTAGGAGCCATCGATTAGCTCGGCTTGTCCTATGTTTTAGATGGCTCGTGAGATAGGTCGTGTACTAATGTTCGGGCCACTTTTTCGAAAAATTGGCACGAGCAAGACACGACCGGATTCCCTTGGTCCGTTGCAGGCACGAACCGCACGACGCAATATGAAACGAGGCTTGCTGACCCAGCACGTTGCCAAGCTCTAGTATCTCACAATCAATCGCAGATTCGTAACACCCAAAAATATACATGTTCACAATCGCTCGTTGCATCACTCACCCCCTCAAAGTATCACTACTCAAACTCTCAACTTTCTCCCTTCTTTCACAATCAAACCCACAATTTCCAATGTCATCAGAAACCTTAAAACAATCAGAATCAAGTTCAATGGAGGAAACCCATTTGAGTAATGACCCAAAAACATCATCTTTCTCTCAATACCCAACTCCATTATCCCCACAATTACCTCTTATTTCTAAGGAAATTGAGCTTAATAGAGCAATGGCCGCCTCTTCAAGGTCCAGTCTTTTCTCTCTTTCCAGGGATGATGTTATCTTCGAGGATCAATGGTTGTTGGTTGTGAATAAACCCTCTGGAATTTACTGTGAAAATGTTTTGTCTTCTGCTCCTGGCTTTCTCAAACATTCCTCTGGTTGGTTGGTTGATTGATTGATTGTTCTTTTTATAATACTTTCGTTTTATAAAGATTGTTGTAGATATATAAATCGCAAATGACAAATCGCAAATGACAGTAAAAGCGAACTTTGTAAATAGTGTTTACTATGCAAATGTAACTATATTTGTGAAACGGGGGAGTACTTCATTAACTAATTATTTAGCATTTTATGGGTTTGTATGTGTGTGTGTAAGTGGGTGGGTGGGTGGGTGTGTTTTTGATGAGTTTGTTATTGAATTTTAGGCATAACCCAGATGCTAAAAAATGCTGGGATTTGTTCAGGGAATGTTTGATTATAGTCCTAACATATGATTTGTAAATCTTTTATTATTGTTGTATCCCTGTTTGTTTGGCAATGGAATGAATCAATGAATGGGAGGAAATGGTCATGTATAATTATACTCAAACTCTAGGGGTTTATGTGTTTTCAAGTTGACATAGGTAGCATATAACAAAGGAATGAATCATAGACATACTATTGTAAGTGTGGGGGGGGGGGGGAGGGGAATGTCATGGATGTAGAAGGTAATTGAAGTTAGGAAAGAGGAATAACATGCTTGGTAACAGGGATGCATTACCTTGGATGATTGAAGCGATCTTTAGATGACACCGTAACATTATACAAATTTCATTATTCCAATGAATTTACTGTCTGATAGACGATGATCTGTGTATTCTCTTTGAGGAGGAAGGTGCAATCCGCTCTAAGGCTCCGTTTGTTTTAGTGGAAAACAATTTTCATGGAAAATCATTTTTCAAGGAAAACAATATTCAATGGAAAATATGATTTTAGAAAAAGTTTTCCTTTGTTTGTTTGAGTAGAGGAAAACTTAGGGAGAAAAGGTAAATGAAGCAAAAGAGAAGGAAAGATGGCAATGAGAGAATGAAGAGGAGTAAGGAGTGGAGAGGAAAATGTGGCATACCTATTTGCAAAATGAAATTGGTTTTCCTCTTCTAAGAGTACTTTCCAACTTTAGGAAAATTGTTTTCCACCCCTTAGCAAAACAAACAAGGGAAAATGAAAGATGGAGGAAAAATCATTTTCCAAGAAAATGGTTTTCCACCAAAACAAACGGAACCTAAGTTATAGTCTCCCCCCCCCCCAAAAAAAAAAAAGGGGAGGGGGTGCAAGATAGAATTTAGGTGATCATGTATTCTCATGTTTTCATAGGGTATAACTAGATGCATGAAATGCACTTCTATTTCAACAATAAGTTGTAGGTAACATTCTACTGTAAAATGAAAAAAAAGTAATATTGCTGTGAAGAATTTGAAATAGTTGGTACTTATCAGAATGTGGAAATGGGTAAGGATCCTAGGGCTGCATTTGGCATAGGTTCTTTTTTCTGAAAAGGGCGTCCTTTGAGACGCGGGTCCTTCAAAAGTCTCTTTGTGGCATAGGTGAATTATGATTTTTTTTTAGTGTCTAAATATTGTAGAGGTCTTTATATGTAAAGGATTATATACATGAGAAGAAAGTTGGTTAGTTCTTACATGTTATATCTAGACTTGATGACAATGTAACAGGTATGCTGGATGTTAAAAAAGGCGCTGCTATATATTAGCTGCTAACTCTCTATACCAACTAGATTCTTGAATCCTGTGACTTGTAAACCAGCATTTAACAATCAACACGATTAACAGGTCAAATGGTTGTTTTTTACTGCCTCATTATTTAGAGGTCTTGATATTTAGTTGCTTTGTTCTTACATCTGATCTAGTAACATTGCTAGATTATCTTGGATGTTGAGAGCGGTTCTTTTAGCTGATAATGTTTGACCTTAACGTTTCTGTACTGTATGTATTAGTTGCTAACTATATATCAACAAGATTTCTAATGTGGTGACTACCATCTAACTGCCAATAGAAGTAACTGGTTTAATGATAGAGAAGTTAACCTAGAATTTATTAATGAGTATCAATCAGATCGGTTCAGTTTTTGTGAGATTAAGAATCATTGTGCTATTTTTTTCTTAAACTTTATACTCAATGCCTTACGATTACCTACGGGCTACGGATGCATAATGAAAATAGTTTAGGTGCTTTCCATGGCTGTAAATCTGTAAACAATCATGCATGAGCAGCTGGGCTCACATAATGGCACATAGATGCAACTATATATGGTACAACAGGAAAACCATTATGTGCTAGAGTAGGAGCTTTGAATCTTGGGGATATTAAACTAAATAATATCAACTTATGTGCTTCTGTACTGCCCTGTTTCAGATTCAGTTGGGGCTTCAGAGTTCCATCTTGCTAACAGGCTGGATCGTGATACAAGTGGCGTAATGGTTATAACCAAATCACACAAAGTAGCAAGCAAGCTTGTCAAGGCATTTACTGACCACAAGGTCCAGAAAACTTACATTGCTCTTTGTATAGGATCTGCACCAAAATGGGAGAGGATCAGGTTGATATCTGGCCATGGTAGGTCTAAATATGGTGCCTGGCGTGTATATGCTGCATCAGATGTTGGACGAACATTACCTGGTGGGTCTGTGGTGAGGAACATGGAGACTCTATTTGAGTTAAGTAGGGTGATCCATTTTGAAGAGTCACCTGAATCTGCAAAAGATCAAGAAAAAACTATTGTTGTTAAGGAAAAATCATTGATAGATGCTAACCAAGGAAGGGATGAGATTTTGGTCAGAGCTTTTCCGAAGAGTGGAAGGACACATCAAATCCGGTTGCACTGTCAGTACCTTGGTATGCCTATAAGAGGAGATGTTAAATATGAAGGTGTCTGTGAGTGGAAAGGGGAGACTTGTGATGGCCATACTCTTCATGCAGAGAGTTTATCATTGGAACACCCTGTTACTGGCATTCCAGTACTATTTCAGGCACCATTGCCTGCGTGGGCAACCCAAGCTATGCGATCGTGATGCTTTCATATAGGGTTGGACCAAGTCACTTGCTGATTCGATAGTTTGGCATGGTTGATAGTTGTTAAAGACAGTCTGATGGCAACACGGGAGGTTTGGACTGTGCATATAAGAACTGAAAAATTGATGGCTATAATAGATTTTCTATTTATGATGAACTGACAAGGCCTTGGTTTAATACTTAGCTGCCGTGTTTATCTTGACTTGGTCTGCTAATCTTCTTTCTGAGTTCCAGTTGACTTTGGGGGCATTGGAACTGACTCCGAGATTGAACTCTTTCTGGACCTCATAGTATACCTTTCCTTGCGGAAGCACAGAGTACTGAACCCGAAATCTCTGTCTAAGAAGTAGTGCCGGAAGCAAAACTGGTATTTGCTGCTCAAATTTACAAGATGAGTCAAACATGGGATTTAGAAGTGCTGCCCTTTTCTTTCAGCATTTTTATTGTGGTAATTAACACATCAAACACTGGCCAAATTCCCTGAGCCGTTTGCATGGAGTGGTCTTTGGCTCTTTGCTGGTAAAAGCTTTTCCATTGAACTTTGAAGACTTCCCTTTGCAAAGTTCCAACTTCAGGACCTCCGCTTCTTCTGCTTTCGGAGACGACAGACGAGTGAAAGAGGATGTAGAAAATCAGGATGGCTTGAAGCCTAGAACTGGAAGGGTATGTTCGTGTTTTTCAATTTGTATTACAACTCTCTGATTATTGTAATGATCATAGCTAAGTATTTTGATGCTAACATTCTGTAAGATAATTTATCGATTATGATTTTTTAATAAAATTGATATTGTATCCTGAATAGGCAATTTCAACATAACGTTCTTATGAGGTTGTTTGGTAACAAGTTACATATGGTTTCAAATTATAGAAATATGCTTTGTACCTCTTGAATTTACTCCTACATCTAGCGAATCATATGGCACAGAGTGTTACCTGCTTTCAGCAGTTGAATCAACATCTCCCAGTTTGAGCTTCAGTTTCTCGAAATTCGTTTCACAAGCATAAGCTACGGTAACTGTAAATTTGGTTATTTTACCAACTGTTTAGCTTCCCAATGTTTCAATCGTACTTGGTGTTACGATAAGGCCATAAGTTTGCTTTCCCTGTTTCTATATGTTAATGGTTGTGTCAAAAAACATTAGATAAGCCAAGCAGGAGAGCTACCTTCATAGATTATGTATTGCTGAATTGCAGAAAAATGGTAATGTTATCAGAAAGGTGAAGGATTACTAAAAAAAGTAAACCTTTGGGGCACAAGTAGTAATGGGGAAACCTGATGACACTGCAACAAAACTAGACTTAAATTATATGGGTAAAGCAAAGCCCGGGTTTCCACCTATCAACCGAAAACAACAATTCAGGAGGAAATAAATCACCAGTTACACAAATAAGCTTATGAAAGAATAAAAGCATATACGCACCTCATTCAGCAATATCATTTTGAAAAAGTCTTTATTTTTGAACTGACATGGCTTTTCCTAAATAGTTGTTGATTAACATGAATTTCCTCTCTACGGGCCATCATTTGCATCACAAGTCATGACCTCCTCCTTGTTAAAATTTGTCTCTCTTGTTTCCCTATTACCTTCTTGTCTATCATACTGGTTCCTGTTGTCTTACCCCGGAGTCATTCTCATGTTCATATATGTGCAATCGTTTGCTTGTGTCTTGTCAATAACAAGTTTCTCTTTGTCTTTCTTGTTTCTCTCTTACCTTCTTGTCTGTTTAACTGTTTCCTGTTGTCTTACAACAGAGTCATGTCTCATCTGCATATGTGCAATTGTTTGCTTGTGTCTTGTCAATAACAAGTTTCTCCCCTTAGACTTTCAAAATTTGCCGAAATCCAAGTACTGAGTTCTTTTGAAGGGGACTTGGAATGGAGTTTGATCTGGGAGAAGTGTCACACAATTACTTGTTCCATTGGCTGCCATTAATAATGTTGGTACTGCTTTAGTGGCTGTTTCAAAAACGAATTTCTGTCACCTGTGCTGAAGATAATGTTTATGATGCTTGTTTGCTTGAGACAGATGAATAGAATATCAACAATCATGAGGTGGTTCTCAAGTGTGCTGCTATTTCTTTTTGTGAGCTCTGGTCTATAGTCATATTTGTTTGCTCTATTCTCCGGTATATATATACGTATAAGTTCTTTTTTTACATGCAATCAAACTTCTTGGCAAGCACTTTTGGAAGAGTGGTAGACTAGGTAAAGGAACGATTTTTTAATACAATTCACACTATAAAGAGGAGTGAGTGTGTTATCACGCGTTGTATTTTTGTAATAAATTTTGTGTTTACTTAGTTCATCACACTATTAAAAGTGCGTCATTTTAAGTTTTACCTTACGAGTAATAGTTGTGGTTCTGTTATCATCCTTCACTATCTTATTATAAGTTTTTGGCTCTTCCATTCTTTCCGTCTTCCTCCTGTGTGATAGTATACCAATGGCTTCTCTGATTCTCTTAAATGATGTTCTACTTATACTTTGTTTAATGATTTGATTTACATCGTTTGTCATCAAATCTTTATAACTAATATTTTTGAGACACTTCTGCATACTATCTCTGGCGTATGCTTTTCTTTTCCAATTCATTCCACTGTTGGTGACCATTTTGGTTGTACAAGGGAGAAATCTTTAGCTTCAGATATCTGGTACCGACTTTTAAATCTTCAGCTGAACTATAGGCCATAACCCGCTGATAGACTTTATCACATCATGTGAACAATGCTTGTCTTTAAGTTTTGAAATCCAGTAGTGAACATACATCTTAATTATGAATGCCTTCCTTCACCTTCCTTTTTCCTCGGTTCTTCAAAGTTGGCCGTGCACATACAGTGAGGGCCATTTGTGCAAGTCATCCCTTTCTAATGCTCTCTTCAGTATTGTTGCTTTCTTTCTTGAGACCCTCACTTTCATCCTCTCAGGCTTCTTAGGAATGAAGATTGCGAAGTAGCCGATGCTATAACCACGTTGGAGGCAAGAAAAGTGTAGGAAGGCATTCATAATTACCTCCGCTCTGGTACTGTCATGGAATCTTCTCGCTGCTAACAGGTTTTAGTTCTGTATCTCATAGTCAGTCTGTTGGTAACCATTGAAGGGACTTTATGAATCTATTACTGGTTCCTGTCTCAGGCTGTTCTTCCATTGGCTTTATTTGGAAGTGTTTTGGGTGGGAGTACAATAAAGCTGCTGATGTTGGTGTTGACCTTGTTGGAAAGGTTGAAAGCAATATTCCCGAGGTTGACCCCGAAAAATTCAGCATCAAGCTGTAATATTACAATATCCAAAGTTGAGATAGGTTCTTCTTCTGCATGGGGTTTCCGTGATCCTATACATTTTTATTAATGATAGCTAATCTGAAAATAACTCTCAGCCGATTGCAGACAATTTAGGAGATTTTGCTGCGTTCGGCTCTAACCTGTTTGGATCCTATACTATATCTTCCTGTGCATCACATTTTCTTTTGCATCAATATCCTCTTTTTGGTACAAGCCACAAGTGCACAGCTATTCCTATACTCCTATCCGCTGATAATCAGCTCCGTGGGAATTTTGGTTTGCTACGACCACCTTTTTTGAAACTGACATGTTCGAAATCAAGAATGTTAAGGACATTGAGCCCACCTTGACCCGGCGTCTGCTCATCCCAACTCCTCTCATGACAGTTGACATTGCATTGGCCACCTTCTTCACTTTGCTCTCTGATTTCTTCCTCTTCAATTTTGGGGACACTAAGGCTATGTTTGATAGTTTTAGCTGTACAGAAGCTCAAATTGATAAGTTGGCTAAAATTAAAAGGTGACATCTCAAACTGATAAGCTGATGAAATTGATGGGTTAGTCACTTGGTTGATTGCATGAGCTCTTTGGTAGAATTTTGAAGTAACTTTATTGGACAGAAAAGAAAAGGTAAAAGTTGGGGAAAAAGCAAAATTACAGCTGCTTACTATGAGAAGCTACTCAAAGTAGCATCTCAATTCAAGCTCTTAAAATTCTTAAATTTTATTTTAGCTACATCTCTAACAACTCTAATTATATTAGCAACTTTAATATTTCAGCTCCGTATCCTTTAAGGTAGCTGAAATGGGTTATCAAACATACCAAAGATTGTGAAGAAACGGCACCTCTTCCTTTGTGTGGTATTTGGCTTGTGGACTGGGGCTCGCCATTGGGTCTATGATGTTCTACACGAAATGCTCAGTGAGTCAGCTGTTTAATTGATTTGAGGTTCTTCTGAATTCATTTATATTATTCCTGCATGCTTAGCTAACCAAATAACTTGCTAAAGATAGTGGTGTATCACCTGTTGAGGTCTTTGCCTCATGGTTAGAGCTGAGGTTCATGGTACATGAAATCCCACGTTCAAACACCCCGTTCTAATTTTCATGCATATGGCTATATGGGCTCTGCCTCATGTAAACCCGCCACACATCCACTTGCACACAATTACACAAGAGAGCAGTGGTTCTGGTAAATTAAAGTTTGCATGCTACTCGCAGCCCAGTGCAGGATGTGGCTGACGCACGTGGAACAGGAGCAGCAACATTTGTGATTTTGGTTTGGCTTTGGGTTATATTCAGTTACTGTAACCATTATTGTTATTGCAGTAGCTATTTATGTGAACTTCCTGGCTGCTGTGTATGGATAGTGATGGCTATGCTGGGATTGCCATCCAAGCCAGATAAATACGGTTTATATATCAGGGATATGCAATTTGGATCAAAAGCTCGGTATCTCTCGTGCTCTTTAGAGCATAAGCAGAATTAGTATTTAGAATGCAAACTTGCTTACTCTTAAAATCTTCATCAGACTCATTAATTTGGCCATGACAATGAAGAGTGTGGCTTTGCCCCACAACTCTAAACCACTAGTCACTAGAAGACTAAAATCTTGAAATTTAATACAATGCTAGGGATTTGATGAAGATTGTGATGGCCTCCTTGCAATTGCTTGCTAAGGCTAACCCTTCTAGAATCTAACCTTCAACCTGGTGGGAGCCCTCATGTTCCATAATAATTGCATCGTTTGGTTCCTAAATTTGGAATGCGGCCTTAGTAAGATAAATACTTTTAGTTTGATATGTGGACTGATATAATCCTTTCTCTCCAGGTTACCACCGGCTTTGAACGAGGAAGGCGCATCGGACAATACCAAGAAATGTATCTAGGTAAGACTAAATTTTCCTTTTCTTCCCACGTTTATTGTTACTACTGTATATTTGCTGATGATATCTTAAGAAAAGATGTTTGGTACATTGGTTCTTATACGGTAATTGGCTGCCTGCAGGCTGGTGCTGCAGACTTCAGACCATGCTTAATCGTTGGGAAACCCACAAGGTGGAGGCCGCGGTTTCATAATCATGTAACCGATGAACTAATCAAGTATGTCTATACAAGTTCTAAATGGAAACATTCTGCAACAACCTCCGTATTCAGCATGTATAGCAAGGAGTTGTTAAGCTGCAAATGTCATGGTGATTGTGATTTGTGATTCCTCATCTTTGAGGTGACATGAAAGTTGTCTAGCACAGTATATATATTAGGCTTTTGATCATCTTGTACAATGACATAAGCTAAGATTCCGTCATTAGAGAAGTCATACCTAAGTTTGTTATTTCTTATCTTAGTCTCATAAAGAAAACCAAAGTTTAGTACAAGACAGTCTTACCTTAACGTTTTGATAAGAACATTGGTGAAAAACGTTCATTTCAAGTTAAAAGGGTCTTCTAGTATAATAAATTTGAATAACTTCTTTTAGAAGTAGTCTTGTACTAATTTCTTATGACAAATAAAATAAAGAGAAGTATGAAATTATTACCAAGCAATAAAAAAGAAAAAAAAAACCATTTTTATGTACTTGTTGACACATGGCACAACTAAATTAGGTATTTGTGAACTTAGTTTTTTTTACGGCTCATAGAAGCACGGCTATTGTAAGTTGAGTGGAGATAAAAACCTCAACTCACAAGGAAATTCTAGCTCATACTTAGGCTTATTAAGACTATATTATAATATGATGTCAACGAATGTTTTCTACCTTATTAAGATGATAAGAAATTCAAAAATATAAGATATTATGCTATTAGGATAAAAGTAATATGATAGCAAACAAGTTGGGAGTAGGTAACATGTAACACAAAGCACATAACAACAGAAGTGTTAGATCATTCACATCCTCAATTGATTTTATAAAGATCCCATGTGATTTCTTACATTATGTGAAGGAGAAATTGGTTAACTACTTCATGTTTTTACTTTTTATTTTCTTATGTAAGAGTTAGGTACAACCTAAGGGCATGCAAGTCTTTATACTTCAATGAAGTTTTTAATGGGTTATGTCAACTTGTCAAGGAGTCTTTAAGTAGAAGTCTTGTGGACTAAAGTACTACATAAATATAAGATAGAGCAATACACAATAATTACTCTTAGTTGTGAATGGCAATATCATGTTGCTTTTTTATGTGAAATTTTCCCTTTTCTGGCTTCAAACCTAAGCATCCAAAGATGTACATATACATATACGTAAGGATGTGGTATGTTTGCACTGCACTCATGGCTCATTCACACTAGTTACCATGTAATCACTTACTACCTCCGTTTTACAATACATGCAACATATCTCTTTTCGATATTTTGCAATATATGCAACAATATTTCCTTTAATAGTTAGTCATTTTAACTAAAAAGACATATGTGCCCCCACTTTTCCACTCACATATACACTACTTTTATTCTTTATTACATGCGCAATAAAGGCAACTTACACACTATTTCTTCTCTTCCTTGGTCCAGGTGCCATAGTCCAAAGTTGCATGTATTGTAAAACGCAGGTAGTATTATATTATGCAAATGGCCTATCTTTTCGTTTAGGATATTTTGTTGAAAAGACATCATCTGTTAAAAATTTTGTGATTTAAACAGCTTATCATTTATTTAATATGAATACAACTTATTACGTATATGCTACTTTTTATAAAAATACACACTTGTTCTCAAATTTTAAACCAAAGAGTCAATCACCATAACACACCAACAACAAATAACATATATACCTTTTTGTAATTTTTAATCATTTAAACATTAAGAGTTTTTTTTACACTGTATGCAATACTTTAACCTGTAAAAAATACTAATATATTCAAGTTTTAGCCTTGTGTTGTTAAGAGAAAAAAATGCACACGTGAGGTGGAGCTGGTTGTCTCACATTAAAGAAAAATATTAAGGGTAAATTTGTTTTATGGTGGAAACTTTCTAGCTAGATTCGCATATGTTCTGACTCTTCTCGTTTAATAAAGACCAGTGCGTGAGTAAAATTTGAGCTTGGACAAAGAATTAATACTTGAGGAAATTACTAAATGTAGCTAAAGTTTATAGTAAAGATATCAACCATTTATTTAGAGATGGAAAGAAATTGATAGCTCTCTCAAATTCTGAAATATAATGCATACTTTAACCCTAATCTTTTAGTATTGATTAGGTGATAAATTATTGATCAATATGTATTATACACTTGGGTTCCTTCTTTAACCCCAAATTATTAGAAAATAACCTTGTGTATATAATGAGCATTATGCAGATGGCCTAAAAATATGGACCCTTAAATTCTAACTAGTTGAGCAAAGCATTATATTACTCTCACCTCTAGTGATATATGCTTAAACTTTATATGAAACTTTTTCCTCGAGAAAATTGACGTGGATTATATACGAAAATTAACATACAACTGGTGTATAGTGTACTCGTACAACATAATAAAATCTTTTCAATTTGAAGTTATGATTTGTTCATTTTTAAACATCTCAATTTATATTTGGGACTTTCAAAGATTTACAGATTTGTCTTAGTTGGGTTGTTTATTTTTTAACTCAAATACTTTATTTCTGAGAGTTCATATTTCACCTTTAAACTTAACAGCTCAATTTTAAGAAGAGTAGTTGGTGTATCAGGACACCCTTTGTACCCCACCCTGTTTAGGACTATATCATTGTATGTTATATTTAAAATTTGTGTCATTTCATAATTTACACGTCTAATTATCAACTTCATCACAAAGGTCACCAATTAACTCTGACTTGATTACTTTGTGTGTACTTTCTTTGTTCTGTAAAAATCACTAATTTTTTCATTTTACAGTATTTACACATTATCCTTTGACCAATTATCATAATGTATGTGTAACGATAACAAATTCACGTAAGATCTTGTTAGATTTCTCAAAGTATATACTTAAAGTAGTATCAGTTTTCTATAATTTTTACTTGAATACAATTAGAGATATTAAAGTTCCAAGTTGTGCAGTGAGAGACGTGTTTACTCCCTCCTGACCCCAAAAGATTTTTCATTTTTTTCCATTTTTGTTTGTCGCAAATACTTTTCCCATTTTCTTTTTTTATAATATGGTTCACCAATTATATATTATTTTCCTTATAAAACTGACTTGACCCACACTCTCTCTCCTTAATAAACAATTCTAAAAAATACTTACTATCTTACTTTTCATTTATAAAATGAAATTTTAGTCCCACACCAACCTTCCTCCTTAAACTTAATGCCCAAAAGAAATGAGAAATCATTTGGGTGCCGAGGGAATATAAAATAATGGAGGAAGTATTAGGTAGTACACTTTTTAATATACCCCATTTGTCCCATAATAAACTTTCCATTTCGCCTATATATTTGCTTAAAATAAACCTCTCATTTCTCCAAGTGGTAAGGGTACCCCTAATGAAATTACATACTTCACATATGTGCCCACACTTTATGTCCTAGAAACAAAAACAATACTCTTAAAACTCAAAAACAACAATAATTTATCATTAAAAAATCACAAAGTACTCAATCCAACTAGGGGTATTCACCAGTCTAGATGGATCGAACCAAACTGGAACCCAGAAATTTCCAATGTGAAATCCGGAGACCGAATCGGTTATAGTTTGGACCGAAACCGGACCGGCAAAACCAGTCCAAACCCCGGACCGACTGATTGGACTGATAAAACAAAAATATAAATGGTTATGATTTATGGGGTTTAAATAAGGGATATTTAAGGGAAAAATTATTTTTTATCCAACAAACATTGATTATTGATCATTTTGTCTAATTATTAGTACGTATCTTAACATATTAGGAAAGAAAATAATTGTTTTGTGGCATAAGATATATAATATGCAAGTAAAGGCAAAACAAGTTCGGTCGGGCCGAAACCCGACAAATGAACCAGTCCAGACCGAAAACCGAAAAATAGAAATTCGAGAACCAGAAACTGAACCGGTTAGCTCAGTTTCGATTTCGTCTGATATCAATTCGATCTATTTTTGAGGCTCATACCGATTTTTGAACAGCGCTAGCTACCCCATTATTTTCTTAAATTATGTGTGTCAAAAAAATGAGAAGTTTATCATGCAACGGGAAGTAAAATTTTGGATCAGCCTTAGCATAAGAGGGTTTTTCTATCTTTTTTGAAATGAAAACGGGGAATTAGACTATAAGAGGCTTTTTCTATGTCCTCCATAAATATACAATCTTTTATGATCTTATTCATTACATACATCCGCATCTCACGTGACTATCCTTACTAAACCCACAAATCACAACACAATGGCAAGTCCACTAAATAGTAAATACCATAAAAACCCAAGGGCAAATTCACAAAAAACATTACAAAACTAAAATCACCTCCAGTTCGTATAAATTCCCAATAAAAACCCGCCACGTCAACCCCAATGACACTCACATCCTACTTGTCAACCCTCCATAGGACCACGTCATTACACAATTTCCTATTAGGACTATCCACGTGTAAAATCATAACTTTCAGTAGAACAAGTCTATACTCTCCCCCCTATTATATTTAGCCTCGAATTACTGCTCACTTGTTCATTTCTCACCTTCCTCATTTCCCTCTCTCCTCCATCACTCTCCTCAGAGTTAACAATGGCGAATCGAGGACGAAACCCTAGCTCACTCTCTCTCCTCCTTCTTCTCTCTCTCTTCGCCATCGCATCTGCTAAAGTCTTCTTCGAAGAACGCTTCGAAGGTAGTTTTCAGTTATTAACTCTCTCGCATTCTTTGATTTGTTGTTTTTTGACTCTGGATTTGTGTTGTTTGATTGTGTTTTTGTTGTTGATTGTAAAAATTTAGCTGGATTTTTGATCGGATTAGTTTGACACTGGATTTGAGTTATTTGTTGTTGATTTTGAGAGTTTAGATGTTTTTTTTGAATCGGATCATGCATTTAGCTTGATTTTGTATGAATCGTTTGTTTTTTTTTTCAATTGTGTTTTGAAAATTTTGATAATGTTTTTGGTTTTGCGGACGCTTGATTGTTTGATTTAGCTCGATGTTGTGTAAATCGGACGCATTTTCAATTGTGTTTTGAAGATTTGATGATGTTTATTTAATTTAGCTCGATGTTGTGTTAATCAGACGCATTTTCAATTTTGTTTCGGAGATGTGATGATGTTTTTGGTTTGCGGCTCTTGTAGTATGTCTCTTGATTTGATGTCCTTTGGAAGATTGTGTATGTGGATCTGCTTGTCTGTTTGAATTGATAGCGGATCTGTGTGCATAATGTGGTTTATTAGTGATTGATTTTCGCAATAATGTCTACTGATTCGGCAAATCTCAGATTTTCTCAGACAATGAATACGGATTTTGGAACTACTGAATCAGTCAACAATATTTGGAAGTGTTTTCGTAGTCGATTTTCAGTCCTTGCCTGTTCCATGTGAATTGTCCTCATTAACTAGGCATTCCGAAAATTTAGGATTTATGTGTTTCAGTTGTAATGACCGGTTGTATTTACTCCAGTGATGCTGATCCTTGGTAATAGTACTTACAATTTTAAAATAAATTATATTCGATGAGTTCTTCGGGGGATAGGTACTCAAATTGTAATTGCTACACTATCGAAAGGTTTGTTTGATTGTTAGTCTGTCGACATTGTACTTACACTAAACACTTGAGCTCATTTAGGTTTAGAAGACGGTATTGGAAGTATTTGTTCCCTTTTGTATCCTTTCGTCGTCAATTTTATTTTGTTTGTTTTAGATTGCTAGCCATGCCATGTGTGCATTATTTTTTGGCGAATTTCTAGTACTTTAATTGTCCAGTAGTCTGTTTGTAAGGACATGAAGTGCACTTGCAAGCATATATATTATACAGCAAAGGCTTAGAGTCATTGAGAAGTTTGTATCTTCATTCATTTTCTTTCCCTGCTTAACTCTTTTCTTTTCGTTGATCAAGATGGATGGGAAAACCGTTGGGTTAAATCTGACTGGAAGAAGGATGAAAGTATGGCTGGAGAGTGGAATTACACATCCGGAAAATGGAACGGAGATGCTAATGACAAAGGTAATCTTTGATGGTATAATGTTTCTAACTATAGGAAAGGAGTCCGGATCATCTATCCCACATAGTGTCCCATTTGGTGTCATACTATGTGGGATAGATGATCCGGACTCGAAAGGACTCGAAAGGGTCTTGCTTTTAGTTATATCTTTTAGACTTTGTTACCTTCTGAGCTATAACTTGATCTATACATGTATTGCAGGTATCCAGACTAGTGAGGACTACAGATTCTACGCTATCTCTGCTGAATTCCCAGAATTTAGCAACAAAGATAAGACCTTGGTATTCCAGTTTTCTGTCAAGCATGAACAAAAGCTTGACTGTGGAGGTGGTTACATGAAGCTTCTCAGTGGTGACGTCGATCAGAAGAAATTTGGTGGGGATACTCCATACAGGTTAATATTATTCTTCTATTGTTAAATGATTTCTGTCTGAAATCACTGTTGTTTTTGAAGTGTTTATTGTTACTGATTTAACAAAAATTAACTTGTTGGCATTGCAGCATTATGTTTGGCCCCGACATCTGTGGGTACAGCACAAAGAAAGTTCATGCCATTCTCACTTACAATGAAACAAATCACTTGATCAAAAAGGATGTTCCTTGTGAGACTGACCAGTTGACTCATGTTTACACATTCATCCTCCGCCCAGACGCTACCTACAGCATTCTTATCGACAACGAGGAGAAACAAACTGGTAGTCTTTACAGTGACTGGGACATACTTCCTCCTAATAAAATCAAGGATCCCGAGGCCAAAAAGGTATCTGCTTTCTTAAGCAAATCCTTAATCTAATTCCCCAATCTATTTTGGTGGGCTGCTGAATGTATGTGCTAAATTGCTAATTGCTCTGGATGGTTTTGTGCTTTTTAGCCCGAGGATTGGGATGACAAGGAATACATTCCTGATCCCGAAGACAAAAAGCCAGAGGTATTGAGTTTATTTTGCCTTTCCATTCTTTAACTTTCTTGGACAAATTAGGATGGTTGAATTTATTTGTGTTGGAACTTGGAACAATCAACTCACTACTGTTTTCATTTCTTAGGGTTATGATGACATCCCATCAGAGATCGCTG
Source organism: Patellifolia procumbens (assembly GCA_947645195.1). Classification (NCBI taxonomy): domain Eukaryota; kingdom Viridiplantae; phylum Streptophyta; class Magnoliopsida; order Caryophyllales; family Amaranthaceae; genus Patellifolia; species Patellifolia procumbens. The sequence goes on from CANSGD010001485.1 coordinate 646,698, forward strand.
ATCCTGATGCTAAGAAGGTAATGTATATTGGAATTGGTGTGAAGTGTTACATGTCAGATTCTGCAATTGGATTTAGCTGACATATCTAATGTTTTTCAGCCTGAGGACTGGGATGATGAGGAAGATGGTGAATGGACTGCCCCAACCATCCCAAACCCCGAGTACAAGGGCCCATGGAAAGCAAAGGTTGGTTACTTTTCCTTGCAGTCAAATCTATGGGCAGTTAGTTTTTACATTCAATCTTATACTATAAGTGCCACATCATATTGACAAGCTTTATACATTGATTGCAGAAAATCAAGAACCCCAACTACAAGGGCAAGTGGAAGGCACCCATGATTGACAACCCAGGTTTCTACTTTGTTCTCTCTTTTACATTCTGGTCCCTGCCCTTGTGCAAATCCTTGTCAAAAAACTTGTGAATTTAGATGTCTAAACAAACTGTTCTCTTATTTCAGACTTTAAGGATGACCCAGAACTCTATGTTTACCCCAACCTGAAATATGTCGGCGTTGAATTGTGGCAGGTAATTTTACTTCTCTTCTAGGATTGATTTTGCTTGATGCTATTTTGACAAGCATATTAATAAAGTGAGTAACGTTTACAGGTGAAGTCTGGCACACTCTTCGACAATGTCTTGGTCTGTGACGATCCTGAATATGCAAAGCAACTAGCTGAAGCAACCTGGGGAAAGCAGAAAGATGTAAGTTGGTTGCCTCCTTTGTTAAGATGCTGCTATTCCCAGTTTTACATTGTCTTGAGTATTTCGCTTGTTTGACATTACTTTGCATGTCTTTGGCAGGCTGAAAAGGCTGCTTTTGAGGAGGCCGAGAAGAAGAGAGAGGAAGAGGTATGAGCATCATTTATTTCCCCGACCCTTTATGAACACTTTTCCAAGTGACATTTCTTCTCGAGTCCCTTCTGCATGCTACTTGAAAATAGAATACTTCAATTAATTCAACAAGCTGATCCTTAAAATTGACACAGAATGGTCCTAATCTTCTACCATTGTATTTCCTTGTAACGTAATTGTGCTATCACACCTTTTCCAGAAGTCTAACTGTGAAGAGTTGTCTATTGGTTAAAGACACAGGCACAAAAATAAGGAAATTCTATTTCCAAGCACCTTGTACATATAATTGCTGAAAATGGTCCAATATCTGTAGACTGTACTGTACCACTTTCAATTATCAAATGGGTTTCTATAAAATTGTATTCTGACTCAATTTTAATACTTCAACAGGAAACCAAGGATAATCCCGTTGAATCCGATGTAAGTGTCAAATTATCACTCAAGATGTTACGAATCTTTGTACTTTATCATGCCATTGTGACATAAAATTCCTTTTCTCTCATGCTCCTTTTCAGGTCGAGGATGACGCTGACGCTGACGCTGACGACTCTGACAAGGATGATGCTGATAAATCAGATGACCAGGATGACGATAAACATGTAATGTCCCTTGACATTGATATCTTCCTGTGACTAATGTCTACGAAACAATCGTTTGCCGCGTTTTATTCTACTATTTCCTAACATTGGTCATTTTTGTGGTGTGTTTTACAGGATGAACTGTGAGGACCCGATCAATATCAGCTTAGAATTAAAATCAGCCTCATTGTTCACAAGCAATTTTCTCTTGTCAATTTTTAGCATAGGTTTTTGGTAGAAGACTTAAAAAGACACCAAGTCAAAAGCTTGTATGACAGATTGGTTTAATCTCATTCGCGGCTGTATTTGGTGGATTAATAGCTTAAGGCTAAGGAGATTTTCAGTTTTTTATTACAAAAATTAAAACATTAAATAGAGATTCTGGAATAGTAAATGAGCTGAGTTATTTCTATTTCGGATTTTGTAATTCAACTCATTTTGAGCCCATTACTTATTCTCCTTTTCATGTTCGGTCCAACCTAGCCATATTTACGTATTGAGAAAAGGCTCTGCTAACTCCTAATTTGCGAAAAGGAACATTTAATGTGAAAAGTGATTACAAGCCCGCAGAGGTGCTCAAAGGACCTTAGTTTTTTATGATAAATATTTCCTTGGTTTCATTTTATGGTTGTCACTTACAAATTTTAAACCATTAATAATGTAAACGTCATAGATAATACTAGTCAAAAGTTTTAGATCAAGTTCATATATGAATAATGTAAATGTCAAACTATCATAACCAATAAAAAGGAACTACTAATGTGACGTTGTATTTCACAAGAAACATGTATAACTAACTAGCTGATCTAATTACAACTAAATCCAGAAATGTTTTAACTTAGGGGGAGTCTCAAATAGGGCATAAACAAAAAAGAAAAACGAAGAATCATTTATAGACTCCTTACCAATAATAATAAGGGTGGTGTAGCATATGCAAATGTTCTTACACTGGTGATTCAGTTACTGCCATTTCAACATCTAATGGTTTTTCACAAACACTCCGGATCGTGACAATAGGAATGGAAGGTATTTTATAGGATATTCAACGGTAGTTAGGACGTTTAGCAAAGTATTTAGGATAGACCTGTCAAAACTGACCCGACCCAGAACCCAAAATTGATTCGAAATTGACAAGCTGAAATCAAATGGAGACCTAAAGTGACCCGACCCAGACCGAAACATACTGACCAGAAAGAGACTCAACCTGACCCGAGATTGATCCAGCCTGATACTGACCGGAATAATATTTATCCTAAATTTATATTTTAGTTTATAATTTTATAGTTATTAATTTTCAAAATTGTTATTTTTTAGGGAAATTGCCACTGGTATACCCATAATTTTCTTATAATCCCAATGGCATACCTATATTTTAAAAATTGTTAGCGGTATACCCGAACTTCTTCCATCTTCTCAGACATGACCTTTTTCACATTGTTAGTTGTTGTTACTCGTTACATGCAAATCAAGAATTTTCTTGAATTCAATTCGAGGCCCATAGTATAGTTTTTGCAAATTTCGACCCTTTAGGCTAAAATGACCCCAAAACCTTAACTGAACTATTTTTTTCTAAAAGCAAACTAATACACACAAATTGAGATGTTTTTAGGATGCAAATTGAGGTGAATCTGATCGTGTTTTTTTTTTTTTTGCAAACTTCAACCTCAAATTTCATCCTGAAGAACTTAAATGACCCCCCAAAACCTTGACCAAATTATTTTGTTGGGGCACGCAAATCAATGGACAAGAATCTTGATGTTTTTTGAATGTAGATCGAAGCGAATTTGTTAACAGAACAATTTGTTATTTAATAAATTATTCCCTAAAAAAGTCACAATGAGAATATAAAAGAACCTCGAGTATACCAATGAGAATTTTAAAAACTTAGGTATACCAATGAAATTATGAAAAATTACAGGTATACCAATGAAATTATGAAAAATTACAGGTATACCAGTAGGAATTTTTCTATTAGTTCCTACATATAATACTCCTTATGTACTAGAATACTCATGACAGTTTCATCTACGATTTATCTCGGGGAAATTATAGATTAAAAGTTTTTTTGTCCAGTGATGAGACCGAAATCACATGATATACAAAGAAAAAGACAGTCACAAAAAAATCAACCGCAAATACTTATAGTTCCACCAAAGAAAATGACACAACTCGATCGAACTTGGGAGGGAGAACAAACTGGATTATAAAAATTTTTAATTTTTATATACCTTTTTATCCCAAATTTATTAAGTCTAAACCTGATTTTGATCCAAGTCGGCCCTAAAATATTTTTTTTGTGTTAGCAAGGAGTATCCCACACCGATAGTAGGGGCAATCTCCCTCGGGGTACTGAAGTCAACTTAATGGGTAGACCCCTCCCAACTTTAGTGATTCCATTCGTAAGAGTCAGAAAACGAACCTCTGACCACTTATTTAAGGGATGAGACGGGGCGTTTGGAATGTGGGAATGGGAGTTTGATGGGAATTAATGGGTGGGATAAGGATAAAATAATGTATATCCTTTATTTGGTATGGGTTGGGAATAAGTTGGGATTAAACTATAATTTTACTTAGATACCCTTACAACTCTCTTCTCTCTTTCCTTTTCATTAAGGGCAAATGTCCACCCCACCTCTTCCCTTATATCATAGAGATTGGATGGGAGGTGTTTATCGAGGTCTCAAGTGGTATGATTCCACAATGATTCATGTAATTCTAATAAACTGATATTTTTAGGTTTGGCTTCAAATACAACCTTCACTATAATGCGGCTTTTTCTAGTTTTGCTAACCATTACTCCCACTGTTTTTTTTAATATGCACATTTTTTCATTTTGGGGTGTTTTTTTAATTGGTACCTTTTTACCTTTTCCCATAAATGGAAGGTTGGTCCACCTAATTATTACACTTCTCTCCTACTTTTTCTTTCCTTCTCTCTACCTTTTTCACTTTTTCCTTACTTTTACTAACTTTCTCTCTTACTTTTGCATTTTTTCCTTGGTCCGCGTGTAAAAGCAAATATGCATATTTAAAAAAACGGAGGTAGTACTATACTATGAGATCACTTAAACCTATTGGCCACCATCTTTCTCGTGTTAAATGGCATTTGCATATGTAATTGTAGCTTCCTCAATTGTTTATCAGGTGAGGAGTAACCAAGCAAGCTGATGGTTGAAAGCCAACGGCAAATAATTTGTAATAACCCGATTTTTAACCTTATTTTATTATTAAATAATTAAGATTATTAACTTAAATATGACCTTATTTATTTTATGAATATTAAGGTTCCTAATTAAAATATATATATTTATTAGATTTTTAAATGATTTTAATTATTAATTATTATCACTATTTAAGGAAATGAAATTTAACTTTGTAAACTTATGGATCATTACCCATTACTCATTATCCATCCTCAAATCCATATCCAAGTATTAAATCCAAAGCCCAACCCAAAAGAAAATCAAAGAAAAAGAAAAAGGAAAAAGAAAAGGAAGAAAAACAAATCAGTTTCTTTCTCCTTCTTCCACCTCCTACTTCCCCTTCTTCCCCACCACACGATTGGAGCAAATTGGTTGCAAAAGGATGAATTGTAAAGCTGCATTTGATAAGCTTAATGAAATTCTGCACAAAATTGTAGATAAAAATGACCAAAATCAGACAAATCTAATTGAAGTCATCCTCATCTTCTCATCTTCTTCTTCATATCTATCCATTAGAGGTAGAATTCAAATTGAATACCTCCTACTGATCTCTACTATAAATAGAGCATTTATTTTAGTCTAATTCACTAAGAATCAGATTATCAATCCTGTAAAAAAAAATTCCATCTCTTCTTCTTCTTCAATTTCCTTGTTCTCTATTCACCGTTAAAGAGGTGAAATCAAAACCTTCAACAACCTCCACTGCCACTGCACATTAGCCGCTCCCACTACCCATAACAACCACCAAACACCGCTCCATAGCGGCCATCACCGCCACCAGCGCCACTCCCCCCTCTGTTTCTCTCGTCACCCCTGCCCTTCGCACACCACCGCACCTTTCCACACCACCCCTGCCTTTCGTAACACCATCACGCAGCACCACCGCACCTGACCGCCAATCCGCCGCCTATAGCCGGCCACTGACCGATATCAACAATTCCCCAACCACCGTAGCCGCGGCAACACCCTCCTCTGTTTTCTTCCTTCTGTGCGTGAGAGAACAGACCTTTGTCTGTTATCATGCTTCTTATTTCTTTTTAATTGAAAAGTCAATACACTATCCTTTTTGACTCCTTTTTAACAACCAAATTGGGTAAGTATATAAGACTTTCTATTTAATCAACTTATCATTTGTACCTTATATAATTAATGTTTTGAAATTCCCTATTATTATTATTGCTACTCTTATTACTCTTATAATTATTACTTCCTAAAATAAGCATGACTTATTATTACTCATTTATAAGCTAAAAGGATTTTATAATTTAATATAAACCTTATTAAATAAATAAAAAAATAATAATAATAAATTTTATAAGTTTATTATATTAGTACTTAAACACCTATTATATAGATTTTAAATATTTAAAGGTCTCTAACTTAATTATATAATTTCGTGTTATTAAAGAGAAAACCGCCCTCGGAGCTCAGGAGGAACTGATATCCAAGACTAAGGATTATTATTCTGCAAATCAAGGTAACAACTACTGCTAGTACCCGCAATTCCCTTGAAAATATAAGAAAGGGGTATAATGACGTAGTAAATGGTTTATGAGTTTTCTTGAATTGCGGGATTATCTAAAGCATGATTTATGTTTCATGAATATTGAAATATTGTGAAGTTTAATAGAATGACTGAAATGTGAGATATTATACCTAATGAGGTACACCTGAATGACTGAGAATATTATATACTGTTTGTATAAATTAAAAGAGGTGAAACATGATAAATTCAAGTGAAAGAACTGGTTTGTTGGCTGTATATATCCTGACTGATGGTCGTGCACGTACCGAGCTGTATCCTATTTCCTGATGAGCACTGGCTCTTTTCCTGGGGCACTGGCCCGCTAATGTTATTCCTGATGAGCACTGGCTCTTTTCCTGGGGCACTGGCCCATTGTGGGAGACGTCCCACCCCTGAAATACTGCCCAACAACCAGAATGAATTTGCTAAAAGGGAATGATGAATGAATGGGTTATACTGTAATCATGAACGTTTTAATTATTCTCTCTCTCCCCTGTTTTATAAATAAAATGAATTGAAATGAATTTACGTTGCTAGAGTAGTCTGTTACTGAGTCTCTCGACTCATCCGTTTTTGTATTTATGTTTTAGGTACAGCTGGGGAAGACGATAACGAGTAGTGGCGAGGATTCACTCATATAAGTTTTAGTAGTTATTACCACTTGTGTTTCTTTTTGGTGAACTATAAGAATTACTAGAGTATTAGGTTACTATTACTTAATGTAATAAGGTTCTTAAGTTACTTTGTTTATCACTTAATCAAGTTAACGTTAAAGTTTAATATATGAATGTTGCCTTGTATTTTCCTAACGGAGAATACGGCAGTAATGCCTCGGCCTAATAGGGTTTTTTCCGCTGCTATTAGTGCCTTAATCAGGTAATTAGACGTCGGGGCATTACATAATTCCACTTAGAAAGGAGGGTAGATAAAATTTGAACTCGTGACTTTCTGATCACACTAGCCCTTAATACCATATTAAGAAACCAACTCAACCAAAAGGTTAAACTGATGGTTGAAGGTCCAAGAGGCCAGGAATAGTGTTATACTCTATTAAGTTAAGGTATATTCTTCTAACCATCACACATATTTGTAACCACTACATATATAGTTTCACTCCCCCAAGGCCCCAACACACAACTTTGAACATTAGTATCTCTAACTATATTCAAGTTATAATTATAAGGTGATATTTGAAAGATAATTAAATTGCTACCTTAATAATGTTGTACATCCTAAGTATTTATAGCTCTAGGTTTACAAAAGATAATAACCTAATAATTAGGAGGCTAAAAGATATACGTTAATCCTAAAAGATATACATTAATTATTTACATAATAAATGAGAATAATGAAAATACAAAGATATATTTTCATATATTCTATCACACCCCCTCAGTCGAAGCGGGAGGAGGTCAGACGCTGAGACTGTCCCTAAAGTCTTCAAAGAGGATCAATGGAAGACCTTTGGTGAAGATGTCAGTGATCAATGGAAGACCTTTGGTAAACATCGTTAGTAGTATGGCACGCCACATGGCTATAAAGCGCTTGTGTTGTATCGCGGAGACTGCACGTTCTTAAGGTAGGTATGTGTTGTGGGGGTCTCAACGGAACTCTGGTGAGTTCAAGAGAAATTCACTCACTAGAAAGTAAGTTGTTGCCTCACTCCACTATGTATCAATTCAAATCGAAAGATATTGATGCTTAAGTACCTCCCTTTCCTTACCCATGAATTTCTTTTGCTTTTCAGAGCCTTTGTGGGGGATTGTTGGAGTTAAGGCTTGCAAAGCCTACTTGTGTTTTTCCCAAACATCCCACATCACCTATGGAAGGGAGCTTGCCTTTGTTTATTAACTCCCTTCCTCTTCATGTTTATTGAGTTGAGTACTTGGTTGGCTTTTGTGGTTGGAGATCAAGCTTGGGTTTGGGCTTGCTATCACACACGCGCGCGCCGCCCGCCCGGACCGAACCGGGCTGGCCTGGGCCTGGGCCTGGGATCTGGGATCTGGGTTCTGGGTTCTGGGTTCTGGGAAGAGCTGAGCTGGAGCTTATCTTTTTGGACCCGAGCCCAACTGTGTGTAACGGTAACATGTAACACTGAAACGTTTTTAAACGTTACAATGTTAATAGCATTTATTGTCGCCCTTGATTTCCTCCCTCTGTTTATTACCTTCCTTATTTGGCCTGATTCTTTTACTATAAAATCAGTCCACTGCTACCTCAGTTTGGCATCCGAAAATCACTTCTCTTCTCTTCTTCTTTCTCTCTTCTAAACACTGGGTACGTGCATAATCTGTCTCCAAGATCTTTCTCTGTTAGTGGTGACTTAGAAAGGTCGCTGTGTTAACCTTGGGGAGCTTTCCGGCCAGTTGCGATTACCACCATAGTCTGGCCGTAATTGCTTTTAAGTCAGTGGTATTCTACCGCGACACAGCCTTGAATTTAGTCTTGTTCAGTCATTGTAATCAGTCAGTTTCTAACACCCTTGATCATTACAGTGTATGTTATATTCTGGCTATGCTCTAGGCAGAATAGGTTTGATTATGAATTATAATTGATAGTTAAGCTTTACTTAATTTAACTTAGATACAGAAATCACCACTAAGTCAATATTAAGGTCCTAAGAACACCACTTGATTCAAGCTCAAAATCAAGCTAGCATAGGCGCTTGGATTAATGATGAATTAATCAAAGCAAAAGAAACTCGAAAGTTCAATGTGTATAAACGTCTAATGAATGTTTATTAATGACTCAAGCCCTTTAAATACATGTCCTTGACTCTCTAAAAGATAATTACTGAAAATAAAAAAGAATAATTTAAACTAATTAAGATAAAACCTATCCTAACTAGGGTTGAAGTCGATCCACTTCACTCCCCTCCATTTGTGACGCCATCTTTGACCATTTTCCTTGATATTCTCACTTATCCCTTCAAAGTAGGACACCAAACCCTAATCTGATTAGGTTAGGCGCCTAAGATAAGCTTTGGAGGGAAAATGATTCCTTTTCCTTGATCCTTGTAGCTTGGCCGCCCATTTTGTGTAAAAGATAGGCTTTGGGCGCCCATTTTGTGTAGAGGATAGAAGGGAATTTCTATCTTATCGTTAGTAAACCCTAGGCGCCATTTTCTGATATGTTAGGCGCCATTTTCCTTGCTTCATCCGTCCATGCCTTCCTTTGCAACCCTAGTTGACTTTCTACTTTCTAAAAATGAAAATTACAACTCAACTAAGACTTTCCTAGTTAATCTAATATGTCATTAAATTAACTAAGAGTACATTTTATTAACTAGACTCCTAATAAAGCAATAAAGATAGTAACTTAGTCAATAATCAATTAACTAAGCTAAGGACATTTTCAAGGGACTTAAAGGACTCAACACTCTTAGGGGAATTCAGAACATCCCTTAACACACAAGCAACCATGTTCTTGGTCTTGGAATCAATGGAGCTAGATGGACCTCCATCATCCTCTCCTTCTTTGGAGGAGTTTGACCTCAAACTTGGTAGCTCTTCTTCATCATCATAGAACGGGCTCAAATCAGCAACGTTGAAAGTGGCTGAAACTCCATAGTCTCCAGGCAACTCGATCTTGTAGGCATTGTTGTTGACCTTCTCAATCACTCTAAATGGACCATCAGCTCGAGGACTAAGTTTGGATTTTCGTTTAGAAGGGAAACGTTCCTTCCTTAGATGAATCCAAACCATGTCACCCTCTTTGAATTGGACATCTCTCTTTTTCTTATCAATCCTCTCCTTGGTTCTCTCATTGGCTTTCTCAATCTTTCCTCTCACGTATTCATGTAGCTTTTGGATCTCTTTCACTCTATTTTCGGCTTCATGGCTATATTTTGTGGTGGTAGGGAAAGGAGCTAAGTCAATAGGGGTGCAAGGGTTTTGACCATAGACCACAAAGAATGGACTAAGGCCAGTAGTCTTGCTAGGAACTCGATTGTAGGCGAACTCAGCGTGAGGTAGCATCTCCTCCCATTGTTTAGGGCTTTTTGTAGCTAGGGCTCGAATTAGGGTTCCTAAGGTTCTATTGGTGACCTCTGTTTGACCATCAGTTTGAGGATGGCTAGAGGTACTAAATTTTAGCTTCGTTCCCATCTTCTTCCAAAGTGTAAGCCAAAAGTGACTTAAGAACTTTGGGTCTCGATCACTAACCATCGTCTTTGGCACTCCATGCAACCTAACAATGTCCCTGAAATACAAGTTAGCACAAGAAACAGCATCGTTAGTAGTATGGCACGCCACAAAGTAAAACATCAGATCACTGTTACCAAGGACGCCTGGCCCAGAAAAGCCAGGCTGCTGCTGCTGATTTGGACGAGGCCCATAAGGTGGCCTCCTGCTGGGCCATTGTGAAGATGGATAGGGACAGGGAGGGTAGGCCCAAGGCCACAAGGCCCAAGGAGAGGGCTGCCCTCCTGCTGCTGCTGTGGATGGGCCACCGTGTGCCCAAGGAGGGCCCCATGAAGGCTGCTGCTGCTGTTGGTGGTACGGCCGGCCACCCCCGCCGCCACCCTTCCCGCCACCCCTACCGCCGCCGTGGCCGCCGCCAGAGCCCCCTTTTCCTTGATTTTTATTTTTATTATTATTGTGGCGATTATAATTTTTCTTATTATTTTGTGAGCCACGATTATAAGCGGGGGGTCCGACGCGCCATTGTCATTAGACACAAGAGCCGTAGATGAACCTAGGGCAGCCTTCTTTGCTAATCCGGCTTCCTCAAGAACAAGCATCGAACGGGCTTGGTAAAAAGGCGGTAAGGGATCACTTTGACGGAGCAACGTACCTACGCCATTGTAAGCGTCCGTGAGTCCTGCCACCATCTGCAAGACTAAACGGTTGTTAGTGACAGGCGCACCAACGTTCTTTAACTGATCTGCCAATATTTTGAGACGTTGACAATACGCCGAAGCGTTTGAAAAATCCTCCATAACAGTATTGGAGAATTCCTATTCAAGAGTGACGGCACGAGACGACTTATTGTCTTGAAAAATATCTCGAAGCCGCTCCCAAGCTTCTTGAGTAGTCAAATCAGGTTCTAAGATGGTGTGAAGGAGATCTTCGGAGATGGTACCGTAGATCCATTTGAGTACCGTGGCATCTATAGTAGACCAATCGTCCTTTTCCTCATCAGTTTTAGGGACTTTGGTCTTTGCCGTCGGAATAATATGTTCAACAACCCGACTCGAACGTGCATGGATCTTGAACAACTCTGCCCACGTAGAGTATTGAACATGTTCCATGTCTAAAGTAATGGAATTATGTGTTTAATGTTTGTAGAGGCAAGAGAAGAAGAAAGAGAAGAGAGAGAAGAGGATGACGACGAAGACGACTTGTCTTTGCCGCCGCCGGTCATGGTGGCCGGACGGTTAGAAGAGGGGAGTGGGCGATGAGGAGGTCGGCGCTAGGGGAGGCGGAAGCGTGAAAAAAATAACCCTAGCTCTTGATACCATGAAAGATAATAATTAAATTGCTACCTTAATAATGATGTACATCCTAAGTATTTATAGCTCTAGGTTTACAAAAGATAATAACCTAATAATTAGGAGGCTAAAAGATATACGTTAATCCTAAAAGATATACATTAATTATTTACATAATAAATGAGAATAATGAAAATACAAAGATATATTTTCATATATTTTATCAATATTAATTTAGTATATACAGAGACAAAGCTAGCAAAGTCCGACATTACATGACTGTGTTTATCTTATATATATATAATGCTAGGTGGTCAAAGGAAAATATGTAAGTAGTGTAAAACTCCCCATGTAAGAAGTATGAAGGAACATAGGAAGTGTGTATATATATATAACTGGATAAAATGAGAAGATTATTAAAATAAAAAGGAGTTTCTTTTCATATTTTATACTAAAGTGGATTACTATTATTATCACGTATATACATAAGGTTATGGAGGGTTGGATTGCTTAAAAGGGATGGTTGAGTTTGTGACTTGTAACTCATCTCGTATATCATTAACCGTACCTTCTTCAATTCGTGGTCTAACTCAAACCATTGAGACTACGTACAATGACCATAATCTTTTTTGGCAATTGTACAATGACCATATTAAATGGCACTAAATTCGTTAAAAAGATAGCAGCTCGGTAGGATAACACCAAATTTGAAATATCAAGTTAAGAGTTTGAGGAATGACAAAAAAGAAAGAAAGATGGAAGTAAGTATGATTGAACCGATATTAGACAGAACAAATCATAAATATGATATGGTGTCGTTAGTGCGGTATCTGGGAATTCACGAAAATATGTGGTGAACGAGAACGTATTGGGAAGACTTGGGTGGACCAGGACACTAAAAAAAGTGTGGACCGGCCACTTCTCACATGAGCCCAAAGCAAAAGCAGCCCAAAGATTAAAAAAAAAGCAGTGGTAGCGCTTCACTGCTTCCTCCATAACCAAGCATGACCACAACTGAATTTCAAGCTCACAATTTAACAAAATTGTTATGGTTTTTGTACAATTGAATTAGGGCTTTGTTTTCTTTACTTTTGAATTATAATATTATGTTTGTAATTGTTGTTTTACTTACGAAATTGAAGCATTCCATTCGAAAATTCGAAACCTTAAATTTCGCCCCAAATTGATTTTTTTTTGAATTTTATGCCCCGATTTTATGCCCCGGTTTTATGCATCAACCTTCACAAATGTTTAATTACTAACATTTGAATTGTTTTCGTGCTTAAAATCGAGCCAATTGCCCTCGAATTTGCCTTTTTTTTGCTCGAAATTGTTGTAATGGTTGATGGCGGTGGTTGTTGATGGTGGGGCTGGGTTTAGGGGGTTGAGACGGTGGCCTTTTGGTTGTTTCAAGGGTGGGACCGAGTTTGGGGCGGTGTGGCAGTGAGGTTGTAGGGTGGTGGTGGCGTAATAGTGGTGGCAGCAGCACCAGTGAGACTGTGAGAGGAGGGAGAAAGAGAAGGAAGAGAGAGAGAAAGGAGTGTAGTCAAAAGTATTTTGATTACAAAACTTTAACTTTTAATTGCTAAACCTTAACTTTTAATTAGAAAATCTTAACTTTTGATATAAAAAAAAACCTTAATTTTTCATTCATATCACTTAACTTTTGACTACAAAATCTTAACTTTTGCTACAAAAAACCTTAACTTTGATTGTTAAACCTTAACTTTTAATTCAAAATATTAACTTTTGCTATAAAAACCGTAACTTTTCATTCATAACACTTAACTTTTGATTATAAAACCTTAACTTTTAATTACAAAATCTTAACTATTGCTAAAGAAACCTTAACTTTTGGTGAGCGAAAAATTAACTTTTGCTAAAAAAACCTTAACTTTTGGGACCTAGCCCTGGTCTACAATAAACTTATTGTAGACCAGGTTCATATTAGACTTGGTAATTGGGAGTGTGAGGAAAAGCCGAAAAACAATTACTAGAATGAGAAGTGCCCTAACTACAAAATTTTCTCTTTCTTTCATGTGGGGAAAATTGTTGATGTTCCTTGTACTTAAACTTGAAAAATGACATTACAAAAAATTGATCGATCCCATTAGCGGGCAAGACTCTAGCCATACAATGAGCCACAACATTACCAACACGCTTACATATTTTGAATTTCCCAATCCCGTTTTCCCTTTCGAAAAAAAAAAACTTGAAAAATGACATAGACACTTTATATAAACACAAAGCAAGAAAAAAAGACATTTATAAAGAGCTTAAATATCACATTTAAACTTAAATGATAACGTTACATATATGGATTTGTTCTTTTCAACTTATTTTTGCTTAACTGACGTTATCTTTACTTATCTTACTTTATCTACACTTATTTTTATTTATATGAACTTATTCAAAAACCTAATTTTTTTTTGTTTGGTGAAAATTCAAAATCTTATTTGTAAGAGTGTCAAACTTTATTTTTATTTATTTTCGCATTTTTACTTATTTGAAATTTTTTTCTATACTGAAATTAAGTTGAAAGGACGAGGACACGAGGCCATAATCAAATGGAAAAGTGTACAATTTTATTATACATCCGGATGTATCATGAACGTGGTATAACCCAAGACTATTTTCTTGCTAAAATGGTCTTGGATGTACCAAACCCTTAGATGTACCATGCTTACAGAGGCAGAACTAGGGGGGTGCACCCCCCCCCCCCCATTTTTTTTTAAAAAAAATGGATGTTTCAGGCAAAAAAATAGAAGTAAATAGTAATATTAAATTATCCTATTTGAGCCATAAAAAGTTGGTAGCATAGTTGGTGAAGTTGCATTAAAGTTAAGAGTGGTGTAGGGAGGTCAAGTGTTCTAGTCTTCTTGTCATCAATTTTGTTTCTTTTAATAATATTCCTTCTTTTTTAAAATTTCTTTGATTAGTTTCTACTACTTTTTTTTTATTGTTCTAGTAAATTGTTCTTTCCTTTATGTTTCTCATTCCTTTCTTTTGACTTTTTTGTTATTAACTTTTGTATTTAGCATTTTCGCATATATAATAATGAGAAGATATTGGGTCAGACGCGTCCGACTATAACATTTGGTCGGACGACTTTCAGTTAGTTTCAATTTTGTTTCAGTTGGTTTCAATTTTGTTTCAGTTGGTTTCAATTTTGTTTCAATTGGTTTTAAATTTTTTTTAGTTGATCTTTTCTCTTTCATTTGGATGTCTTTTAAGTTCAATTAGTTATCTTATTGTTTCATTTACGTGTTTTATTTTAACTGAAAATAAAACTTAAGTAAATGAAATAAAATAAGTTCTAAATGAAAAACAAAATTAGTTTTCAGTTACTTGTGTTATTGTTTCATTTAGTTTTCTTATTCTTTCATTTAGTTTTTAACTAAAACTAAAAAACTAAAAAATAAAACTAACTGAAAACTAAACCTACCTCCCTTCTACCTCGCTTCCCCTCTTTCCCTTCCCCCTGATTTGCTGCTGCAGGAACTCCCTCTTCACCACTGTTGAATTCCCCCTCCACCTTACGGGATTAGAAGACCAGCAAAAGAGGAACCAACCTCCCCTGCTGCGGCGAAAGGAGTCTCACCCAGACCAAGTTGAGTCACGTCAGCGAAGTGGAGGTCTATTCTCAGCGGTGGCGAAAGCGGCGGAGTTGAGTTAGGGTGGTTTTGCTGTTAAAGATCGACGCCGTCTGACGGTAAATATTGGTCAGACGGTCTGACCCAATACTTTCTCTATAATAATAGTTCCTTATTTTAACATTATTTATTATCATTATATATTCTTATACTTTATTATATATAAATTAAAAACGATGGTAAAAGCGAGATTCGTGAATAGCGTCAAACTATAAAATTTAATAATATTTGTGAAATGGATGTAGTACCATATACATCCGTTTTTTGGGATATGTCTCAATCATGTACACATTTAATTGTACACCCTCAAAATTGAAATCCTAGTTCTGCCAATGTATGCTTATGATAGACTCATGCATAATCTCATTTGCTATCACTTTTTTAACACTTTGAAGTTTTGACTAGGTAAAGAGGTAAATTTAATATTATTGAGATTTACTCCTTGAAGGTGATACCATCTTGTCAGAAACCTTGGAGTTAGGTGAAGAGCAGTATTGTTGTTCTTGTTCATGATAAAACAAGATTTCTTCTTTAATTGTTGTTAGAAAGCGTTTTAATATTTTACTTCTAGTTTTCAGGTACAATCAAACAATTTGAGAGAGAAAAACAAAATGAAGGGGATTAACACTAAAGCTGCTGCATTTGTCGACACTGTTACCCGAAGCTCTTCATCTCCCTTCTTCTCCTTCAATGGCTGCGGTAATCTTCTTCATCTCTCTCCTCCTTTCCTTTCTTTGCATTCCAATTTTCCCCTTTCTGGGTTTCAATTTCGATATTATTCCAATTATGCAAATGGTGATATTGCTGTTGATGAATTTGACCCTCAATTGTTGCTTAAGTCTGTCCGACAACAATGTAAATTAGGGTTTCTTAATATTGATCATCCCCTTTCTCTCTTTCATTCTATGAAATCTATGAGCCCACTTCCTTCTATCATTGATTTTTGTATGCTTTTTACAGCAATGTGTAAGATTAAACCCCATCCTCCTTTCTCCACTGTCATTTCTCTCCTTAATGACCTTGAGTTGTCTGCCTCCCTCCCAATCATTATTCCTTAGCCATACTTGCTAATTGTTTTTGCCGTTCCGGCTATGTTGGTTTCGGGTTCTCTGTACTTGCCAAGATGTTTAAGATGGGCCATCAACCCACTATTGTCACTTTCAATACTTTGATTAATGGTCTAATTCATTCTGACCGATTGGATGAAGCTATCAAATTGCTCGATCAGATTGTCAAGCTTGGCTTCAAACCAGACCTTATTACCTACGGAACTATGTTTAAAGGTCTCTGTGAAATTGGGAACAATGCCGGTGCTCTCAAATTGCTTCAGACTATGGAATCTCATGGGCATTTTACGCCTGATGTTGTCATATATAGTACCATTATTAATAGTCTATGCAAAGATCAGTATCTATCTCAAGCCCTCCAACTTTTCGAGGAGATGAAAAGCAAGCACATTTCACCCGATGTCATCACATATAATACCTTAATGCGAGGTATGTGCACTGCAGGGAAGTGGAAAGATGCTCAAGCTATGTCGACTGAGATGTTGGATAACAACATAGATTTTAATGTGGAGACGTACATCATGTTCATTGACATGTATTGTAAAGAAGGGATGGTTGGTGAAGCAAGGGCTCTATTTGAATCCATGGTTGACAAAGGTCAAAGTCCAAATATCATCACTTACAATGCATTAATAGATGGATATTGTTTACGTGGTGAGATGGAAGAGGCCGAAAAGATAATGGTTTTGATGGTGAAAGATGGTTGCTAACCTAACGTTGTTACTTTCAACACCTTGATCAATGGATACTCAAAGTCTAAAGAGGTTGACAAAGCTCTCGGCTATTTCGAAGAAATGCGCTGTAAAGGAATAACTCCTGATGTTGTCACATTTAACACCCTTATTGATGCCCTCTGCAAGGACAATCAAGTACAATTTGCACGGCAACTCTTAAAAGAGATGGAATCTCATGGCTTAAAACCCAATATAGTCACCTATTCTTCATTGATTAATGGCCTATGTAAGAACTCAAATATTGACGAGGCAATACACTTGTTTTAAGAGATGAAGAAGAGTGGTGTGCTCCCCGATATTATTGTCACATACAATATCTTGATTGATCGCTTATGTGAAGCTGGACGATTAGAAGAGGCTGTGGAAATCTTCTCCTTTCTTGTAGCTAAGGGGTTAGTCCTAGATGTGCGAACCTACACGGTAATGATCAAAGGTTTCTGTAAAAAAGGGCTACTAGCAGATGCTAACGAGCTATTAGAGAAGATGGTGGATGATGGATGTCCTCCAGATGACCGCACCTACAATACAATAATCAGAGGATTTCTTCATGGTAATGATATCAGAAAGGCTTTAGAGCTTGTCAACTGTATGAGCAGTAAGCGGTTTGCAGCTGATGCTCAAACTACTTCATTATTTGCCGATTTACTCATTGATCCCAGAGTTAGCAAAGACAACAAGGCTTTGCTTCAAAAGTTTTTTGAGATATGAGCCAGGTACTTAAAAAGGCTTTGCTTCAAAACTGTTTTGAGAAAATGGAGCTACTATTTTATTAGTTGAGAATAATAGGCTTAATTGTCTCTTTCAATTTTTAGGGTGAAAGTCTGTTTTATAAAGGTAGAGGTCTTCGCTATGATGGCTTGCATTCATTCCCTACACTCTCCCCACCCCTGAATGTAAAATCAATGTAGTTCAATTCATAGGCATGTGAAAAATGTAACTGTTTCTCCTTTTGCAAACCAAACTTGATTGTGAAACTTTTGTAAGAGGAGTTAAATTTAACTTTCTAGAAGCTAGCGGGCCATAAGTTGATTTTTACTAGTCATGTCTTTTGTAAGTTTTGTTGATTTTGCTTGTAATGGATATTCGTTGTGTTGTAATAACATCAGGTTGTTTGTGTTTCAAAGCATAAAAGTTTTTTTTCTCATTAATGTTGCTTATATTGCTTGTCCAGATAATGACAGTATGGGGGGAGTTTGGCAATTGGCTGATGGCTGTTGGCTGGTGGCTTTATATGCTGGCTGATTTGACCGGCTGTTTTTAGTGGCTTGTTTGACCGGCTATATAATTAATGGCTGTTAAAAAAAGTGTTTGGTAAAATTGGCTGTTATTGTTGGCTGTTTAGTACAAATGGAAACAAAAGCCAAAAGCCAACCATAAAAGCTGGTAAAAGTCTTTTCAGCCACTGCAAAAGCCAATTACCAAACACTTTTTTGGCTGTTTGACCAGAAATAAAAGCCAAAAGCCAGAAGCCAATGAAAAAGCCAGCCAAAAGCCATTTGCCAAACACCCCCAGTGTTTTACGCTTCTATAAGCTGCTGTACAACAGTACAAGTACAACCTATGTACAACCCTCTTTGTCATGACTCATGAGAAACACGGTTTTATGCTAAAGTTGAGATCTAAACTCAGTAACTTGGTAAAGCTCCGAAGAAACTTGAAATTTGCTAAGCTGAGATGGGTCACTCGGTGATTATTACGCCTGCATTATGGTTGAGCTGAGCATTTGATAGGTAGACAACTCCAAATGTTCAAACTTTGACCCCCAAATGTCATAGCTCTTCACATCTAATTTGACAAATCAAAGCCAGAGAAAATAAAAACGCAACCCAGAGGAAGTTAAAGATTGAAAAGGTACATGAAGCTGATATATAGCTTTGGTGATGTATTTGCAGTACGTAGGGGATTTAGAAACTATAAGTATCTCGAAAAATGCTGCAATAGGTGTGCAGCATGGAGTGAGGGGGCCTGTTGCAAAGACGGCCGAGGCGTTGGTGATGTATTTTGGCCTAAAGCTTGCGTGGGAGATTGGGTACAAAACCCTTATGGACTTATGGTGGAGAGTGATTGTTCCAAGTTATAGCTGTTGGAGTTTGTGAGAAGAGTAATACAAAAACTCTTGAGTTGCTTCAAAAGAATATGAAGAGTTGGGGATCCCATATAGGAAGAATAAGAGGTGAGTGGTGAGTTTATTAATAGTTATGTTCCTAGTATCTATTGAGTTGGTGACTTGGTAGGCTTTTGTGGTTGGGCTCTTGATTGGGCTAGTCCACACGCGCGCGCGCAGCCCTACCTGCCCGGACCGGGCCGTGGGCCATGGGCCATGGGCTTTGGGAAATAACTTAACTTAACTAAATTTTTATTGGAAAAATCTGTCATCCTTATATGACTGTTATGGAATCAGTCAATTCCTGAATCCACTCCTTATTGACTGCTTCCACTAGCCGTTAGTGGGCAGTTTCCTTTGCCCATTAATTACCGTTTTTAACACGGTTTTAGGGGTCAGTTTTCCCTTCTTCTATCACTATATATACCCCCTTCCTGGCACAGTTTTTGACACACAAAAAATTATCCTCTCATACTTCTCTCTGTTAATCTCTCTCAAAATCTCTCTCAAACACTGGGCAATATCAAGAGCGTTCTCAAACTGTCTCTCTGTACTTCACCGGCGAGACAGTGTTGTGTTAACCCTGGAGGTTGGTTTGCCACGAGTCCGTGTGTTCGTAGCGGGGCAATTTCAACTTTAGGGCAGTGATCATATCACGGCACAACAATTTCACAGATAAGTTTAGTAATCTACCAGTCATACTTCTTACAATCTAAAGTTGAAATTGTTTCCGTTTTTTATACTGTTATTATGGCTGGTATTCCTGTTGCTGTTCCTCTTAATTCTGTCAACCCCTTTGTTCCTGATATGTCGAAATTAGACCCTTTGGATGGAAAAAATTATATTATGTGGTCTGATATGTCGACTATTATGCTTGTGAGTGAGTATTTCTTTTGGCCTAGATTGGCAAGAGATGTAGAGTTCTTGATTAAGAGGTGCTTGATATGCCAAAAGGCTAAGGGACATTTACTACCTCAAGGGTTGTTTATGCCTCTTCCTGTTCCTCAAGCACCATGGGAAGATGTGAGCTTGGATTTCATTACAGGATTACCTAGAACCCAACGCCAAAAAGATTCAATCATGGTGGTGGTTGATAGGTTTTCCAAGATGGCACACTTTGTGGCGTGCCATACTACTAACGATGCTGTTTCTTGTGCTAACTTGTATTTCAGGGACATTGTTAGGTTGCATGGAGTGCCAAAGACGAAGGTTAGTGATCGAGACCCAAAGTTCTTAAGTCACTTTTGGCTTACACTTTGGAAGAAGATGGGAACGAAGCTAAAATTTAGTACCTCTAGCCATCCTCAAACTGATGGTCAAACAGAGGTCACCAATAGAACCTTAGGAACCCTAATTCGAGCCCTAGCTACAAAAAGCCCTAAACAATGGGAGGAGATGCTACCTCACGCTGAGTTCGCCTATAATCGAGTTCCTAGCAAGACTACTGGCCTTAGTCCATTCTTTGTGGTCTATGGTCAAAACCCTTGCACCCCTATTGACTTAGCCCCTTTCCCTACCACCACAAAATATAGCCATGAAGCCGAAAATAGAGTGAAAGAGATCCAAAAGCTACATGAATACGTGAGAGGAAAGATTGAGAAAGCCAATGAGAGAACCAAGGAGAGGATTGATAAGAAAAAGAGAGATGTCCAATTCAAAGAGGGTGACATGGTTTGGATTCATCTAAGGAAGGAACGTTTCCCTTCTAAACGAAAATCCAAACTTAGTCCTCGAGCTGATGGTCCATTTAGAGTGATTGAGAAGGTCAACAACAATGCCTACAAGATCGAGTTGCCTGGAGACTATGGAGTTTCAGCCACTTTCAACGTTGCTGATTTGAGCCCGTTCTATGATGATGAAGAAGAGCTACCAAGTTTGAGGTCAAACTCCTCCAAAGAAGGAGAGGATGATGGAGGTCCATCTAGCTCCATTGATTCCAAGACCAAGAACATGGTTGCTTGTGTACTAAGGGATGTTCTGAATTCCCTTAAGAGTGTTGAGTCCTTTAAGTCCCTTGAAAATGTCCTTAGCTTAGTTAATTGATTATTGACTAAGTTACTATCTTTATTGCTTTATTAGGAGTCTAGTTAATAAAATGTACTCTTAGTTAATTTAATGACATATTAGATTAACTAGGAAAGTCTTAGTTGAGTTGTAATTTCCATTTTTAGAAAGTAGAAAGTCAACTAGGGTTGCAAAGGAAGGCATGGACGGATGAAGCAAGGAAAATGGCGCCTAACATATCAGAAAATGGCGCCTAGGGTTTACTAAAGATAAGATAGAAATTCCCTTCTATCCTCTACACAAAATGGGCGCCTAAAGCCTATCTTTTACACAAAATGGGCGGCCAAGCTACAAGGATCAAGGAAAAGGAATCATTTTCCCTCCAAAGCTTATCTTAGGCGCCTAACCTAATCAGATTAGGGTTTGGCGTCCTACTTTGAAGGGATAAGTGAGAATATCAAGGAAAATGGTCAAAGATGGCGTCACAAATGGAGGGGAGTGAAGTGGATCGACTTCAACCCTAGTTAGGATAGGTTTTATCTTAATTAGTTTAAATTATTCTTTTTTATTTTCAGTAATTATCTTTTAGAGAGTCAAGGACATGTATTTAAAGGGCTTGAGTCATTAATAAACATTCATTAGACGTTTATACACATTGAACTTTCGAGTTTCTTTTGCTTTGATTAATTCATCATTAATCCAAGCGCCTATGCTAGCTTGATTTTGAGCTTGAATCAAGTGGTGTTCTTAGGACCTTAATATTGACTTAGTGGTGATTTCTGTATCTAAGTTAAATTAAGTAAAGCTTAACTATCAATTATAATTCATAATCAAACCTATTCTGCCTAGAGCATAGCCAGAATATAACATACACTGTAATGATCAAGGGTGTTAGAAACTGACTGATTACAATGACTGAACAAAGACTAAATTCAAGGCTGTGTCGCGGTAGAAGACCACTGACTTGAAAGCAATTACGGCCCGACTATGGTGGTAATCGCAACTGGCCGGAAAGCTCACCAAGGTTAACACAGCGACCTTTCTAAGTCACCACTAACAGAGAAAGATCTTGGAGACATATTATGCACGTACCCAGTGTTTAGAAGAGAGAAAGAAGAAGAGAAGAGAAGTGATTTTCGGATGCCAAACTGAGGTAGCAGTGGACTGATTTTATAGTAAAAGAATCAGGCCAATAAGGAAGGTAATAAACAGAGGGAGGAAATCAAGGGCGACAATAAAGGCCATTAACATTGTAACGTTTAAAAACGTTTCAGTGTTACATGTTACCGTTACACACAGTTGGGCTCGGGTCCAAAAAGATAAGCTCCAGCTCAGCTCCTCCCAGAACCCAGAACCCAGAACCCAGATCCCAGATCCCAGATCCCAGGCCCAGGCCCAGCCCTGCCCGGTCCGGTCCGGGCGGGCGGCGCGCGCGCGCGCGTGTGTGTGTGATAGCAAGCCCAAACCCAAGCTTGATCTCCAACCACAAAAGCCAACCAAGTACTCAACTCAATAAACATGAAGAGGAAGGGAGTTAATAAACAAAGGCAAGCTCCCTTCCATAGGTGATGTGGGATGTTTGGGAAAAACACAAGTAGGATTTGCAAGCCTTAACTCCAACAATCCCCCCACAAAGGCTCTGAAAAGCAAAAGAAATTCCTGGGTAAGGAAAGGGAGGTACTTAAGCATCAATATCTTTCGATTTGAATTGATACATAGTGGAGTGAGGCAACAACTTACTTTCTAGTGAGTGAATTTCTCTTGAACTCACCAGAGTTCCGTTGAGACCCCCACAACACATACCTACCTTAAGAACGTGCAGTCTCCGCGATACAACACAAGCGCTTTATAGCCATGCGCACACCTTGGGTCTCATAAGTGCTCTAGAAAGACAGCCCAGTCTTTCATAGAAGGCGGCTTAACCTCCACACTTACGTAGGTAGTCCATTAAGTGTTCCTCAATAACACCATCCCGAGGGATATGGAACTATTAAGAGCAAAAGCTCATCCTCACAATATAAATCCATCAAGTGCGTCTCAATAGCACCACCAAACAGGCTATGGATTTAGAAAGCACTACCAACACGCCATAGGGATGAGAAATGTAGTGCAAGTTAAGATTCTATGGTTTCGTTTGACCACAAACGGGTATCCACCATAAACTCTCAACTAATGGGCCTAAGCCCCATCCCCCTCGACGACTCTAGGACAACTCTCCTAGATAATCCCTTAGTAAAGGGATCAGCAAGATTTCTTTCGGACCTGACATAGTCCAAAGAAATCACCCCATTTTTCAGGAGTTGTTTCACGACTCCATGTCTGATCCGTATGTGTCTTTTCTTACCATTGTAGACACTGTTCTTAGCAACGCCAATGGCTGCTTGAGAATCACAATGAAGGGAGACAGGAGCACCCTGCCCTCCCCATAATGGAATATTAGACAAAAGGTTTCTCAACCACTCAGCTTCTTGCCCTGCCAACTCGAGTGCAATAAACTCAGACTCCATGGTTGAGCGTGCTATACAAGTCTGTTTCGAAGACTTCCACGAAATAGCACCACCACCAAGAGTAAACACGTAACCACTAGTTGAACTAATCTCATCATTACCTGAAACCCAGTTTGCATCACAAAATCCTTCAAGTACAGCAGGAAATTTAGAATAGTGCAAACATAGATCAACTGTTCCTTTCAGGTATCTAAGAAGACGATGAAGAGCATTCCAATGTTCATTACTAGGGTTATGAGTATACCGACTCAGTCGACTCACTGCATAAGCTATGTCAGGTCGAGTACAGTTCATGAGGTACATCAAACTACCTATGACTTTCGCATATTCACCTTGAGAAACACTTTCTCCTAAATTCTTAGTCAAATGAATACTAGGGTCATAGGGTGTACTCACTGGAGCAACATCAAAGGAGTTAAATTTTTTAAGCACCTTTTCCACATAATGAGACTGACTAAGGGAGATGCGACCGGAGGTTTTCTTAAGTCTTACTCCTAAAATCACATCAGCTTCTCCCAAATCCTTCATCTCAAACTTCGATGCCAAGAAAAGTTTAGTATCATTGACCACCTTTAAATTGTTACCAAAGATCAACATGTCATCCACATAAAGACATATGATTACACAATCTGATCCTATTAGCTTTGAGTAAACGCAAGAGTCAGAGTTGTTGACAATGAAGCCATTTGACACAATAGTACTGTCAAATTTTTCATACCACTGTTTTGGTGCTTGTTTGAGACCATATAAGGACTTCCTCAACTTACACACTTTATCTTCTTGACCTTGCACCACGAAACCCTCAGGTTGAGACATATAAATCTCCTCCTCTAAGTCACCATTCAAGAAAGCAGTCTTAACATCCATCTGATGTATGACTAAGTCATGAATAGTAGCAAGAGCTAACAGGGTCCTAATGGTGGCTATCTTAGTCACAGGAGAATAAGTGTCAAAGTAATCTAGTCCTTTCATTTGAGTGAAACCCCTAATCACAAGTCTGGCTTTAAACCTCTCAATGGTCCCATCAGGTCTCAACTTCTTTTTAAAGATCCATTTGCTATCTATGGTCTTTGATCCCTTAGGTAAGTAAGTTAACTCCCAAGTGGAGTTAGACACTATGGAATCTAACTCGCTCTTAATGGCCTCTTTCCAAAAACTAGCATCCACAGATCTCATTGCTTCCTCAAAAGTCTTAGGGTCCTCTTCTATCATGAAAGCATAGACCAATTCATCACTCAACAAGTCAATACAAGAGCTCTCAGACAGAAAAGCAGTGACAAAATCAGAACCAAAGTCTTTTGCTACTCTAGGTCTTTTACTTCTCCGAGGTTCATCTATAGCACCAGAACTACTAACATGCAAATCAACTGAAGTACTACTTAAAGTCAAATCAGCAGTAACATCACTAGTAGGTAAGGGAACGTCGTGCGTAGAACAAGTAGGTAAAACAACCGTAGGAGAAGAACATGAAGGCATGGAAGCAACATCACCCTTTTTCAAGGGAAAAACATGTTCAAAGAACTCAGCGTCTCTGTACTCACAAATAGACCTATCACTCAAAGTCATGAACCTATAGGCAGCATGAGCATAACCAATAAATACTGCATCAAAGGTCTTGGGTCCAATGTTTGACCTTTTATAGTCAGGTAGCCCAACTTTAGCTAGACACCTCCACACTCTCAAGAAGCTCAAGTTTGGAGTAAACCCCTTCCATAATTCATAGGGAGTCTTATCTAACCTTTTGTGAGGTACTCTGTTAAGAACATGACAGGCTGAAAGGACTGCTTCCCCCACATTTCATCAGGCAACCCAGAACTTACAAGCGTAGCATTCATCATGTTTTTCAAAGACCTATTTTTCCGTTCAGCTATACCATTCTGTTGGGGTACATAAGGTGCACTAAGTTCATGAATAATACCCAATTTCTCACAATGGTCATTCAAAGAGAAGTTTTCAAACTCTCTACCTCTGTCAGATCTAACCCTCTTGATTTTCCTATCAAGTTGGTTTTCTACTTCGGCCTTATATTTGATGAAAGCTTCCCCTGCCTCACTTTTGGCTTTGAGAAGGTAAATCTTAGTGTACCTCGAAAAATCATCAACAAATGAAATATACCAGAATTTTCCTCCTCTACTTCTAGTGTTCTGGAAGTCAGCTAAGTCCGTATGAATCAACTCTAGAAGTTGTGTGGTCCTTTGAGTCACAGTTTTGCAAGGTTTCTTAGTGAATTTTGCTTCAACACAAACTGGACACTTAGAAAACTCAGTAGTCGACAGATTAGGAATTAAAGCTAAGGTCCTTAGTCTCTTAATGGAAGCAACATTCACATGCCCTAATCTACCATGCCACAAATTTAAAGACTCAGCAATATAAGCAGAACCAGAAACAGTTTTATTAAAAACAGCAGAAATAGAAGAAGCAACATTCAGAATAAATAAACCTCCACTTAAATACCCCTTCCCAACAAATTCCCCACCACGAGTCATTACAACTTTGTCAGCCTCAAAAACAATTTTCAAACCAGCTTTGTTTAACAAGGCACCAGACACTAAGTTGCGACGCATAGTAGGAACATACAACACATTTGAAAGGGAGAGGGTTTTTCCAGAGGTAAGTTTAAGAGTGACCTTTCCTCGTCCAAGTACTTCAGCAGTTGCAGCATTGCCCATGTAGACACACTCGCCTTCAGAAGCATCCTGAAAATCATGGAGCAGCTCCTTGTTTGCACAGAAATGTCTTGAAGCCCCAGTGTCCAGAATCCAATCAGTACTGTTCTCGATCAGATTTGCTTCAACAACCACAGCAGCGACAATGTCGTTTGATTCAGCAAGGTTGGCCTGAGGTCCTTGTTTTTGCACAGAACCTTGGCGTTGAGGGCATTGGTAAGCCTTATGATCTGGCTTGCCACAGACATAACAGAGGACAGACTTCTTTTGAATCTTGCTATCCGGTTTGTTAAATTTGCCTTGCTTCTTTCCCTTGTTATTACCCTTTTTCCCTTTACCCTTAAACTTATCA
This sequence comes from Patellifolia procumbens, assembly GCA_947645195.1. Taxonomy (NCBI): domain Eukaryota; kingdom Viridiplantae; phylum Streptophyta; class Magnoliopsida; order Caryophyllales; family Amaranthaceae; genus Patellifolia; species Patellifolia procumbens. Next base: position 673,374 of record CANSGD010001485.1, read on the forward strand.
GAGCCTGATCGAGCAGCAGATTCCACCAGGTTAGCTTTAGTGGTATTAACATAAACTGAATCTAGATTGTCCTTAAGGCGATTTGCCTCTTCAATCCTCATATGACTAATTAATTCCTGAAGAGACAGGAATTCTTTTCTGTGTTTCAGATTATTTCTAAAATCTCTCCAAGAAGAGGAAAATTTTTCTAGTAAAGCATTAGCTTGAAATACTTCACATATTTTCATGTCCTCATTAAGAACATCAGCACAGAGATTTTCAAACTCATGAACTTGATCCATGACTGGCTTATCATCAACCATACGGAAAGCCAGCCACTTGCCAACAACATATTTCTGTTTTCCAGCATCATCAGCCCCATATTTTTTCTCAAGGGCCTCCCAAATCAGTTTTGAACTTTTATGAACCATAGACAAATCATACAGATTATTGATCATCAGATTAAGGAGGTGGAAACGGACAATTTTATTATCTTTTACATATTTTTCAATTTCGTCCTCTTTCTTCTTAATTTCAGTAGCAGAAGGAGAAGAGGATGAGTCACTTGTAGTAGTAAGCGCAGTGGGACAGTCCTTGAAAAGGACGTAGTCAATGTCCAATTGCTCAAAGAACATCAGCAGTTTCGAAGACCAACGTTTGTAGTTGTTTCCGTCAAGAGATTCGAGCTTGGACAGATGAGACACGGATTTGCTTGAAAAATCAGCCATTGCAAATTAAAATAATTGCTTTCAAATTGTTAGAAACTGACTGATTACAATGACTGAACAAAGACTAAATTCAAGGCTGTGTCGCGGTAGAAGACCACTGACTTAAAAGCAATTACGGCCCGACTATGGTGGTAATCGCAACTGGCCGGAAAGCTCCCCAAGGTTAACACATCGACCTTTCTAAGTCACCACTAATAGAGAAAGATCTTGGAGACAGATTATGCACGTACCCAGTGTTTAGAAGAGAGAAAGAAGAAGAGAAGAGAAGTGATTTTCGGATGCCAAACTGAGGTAGCAGTGGACTGATTTTATAGTAAAGGGAGGAAATCAAGGGCGACAATAAAGGCCATTAACATTGTAACGTTTAAAAACGTTTCAGTGTTACATGTTACCGTTACACACAGTTGGGCTCGGGTCCAAAAAGATAAGCTCCAGCTCATCCCAGAACCCAGATCTAGCCCGGTCCGGGCGGGCGGCGCGCGCGTGTGTGATAGCAAGCCCAAACCCAAGCTTGATCTCCAACCACAAAAGCCAACCAAGTACTCAACTCAATAAACATGAAGAGTAAGGGAGTTAATAAACAAAGGCAAGCTCCCTTCCATAGGTGATGTGGGATGTTTGGGAAAAACACAAGTAGTGCAAGCCTTAACTCCAACAAAGGGTTTTTGTAAAAAAGGGCTACTAATGGATGCCAACAAGCTATTAGAGAAAATGTTGGATGATGGATGTCCTCCAAATGACTGCACCTACAATACAATTATCAGAGGATTTCTTCATGGTGATGATATCAGCAAGTCGTTGGAGCTTGTCAAAGTTATGACCAGCAAAGGGTTTGCAGCTGATGCTCAGACTACTTCGTTATTTGCCGATTTACTCATTGATCCAAGAGTTAGCAAAGACAACAAGGTTTTGCTTCAAAAGTTTTTTGAGAAATGAGCAAGAATTTGTTAGTTGTGGATGTTCTTATATTCAGTCTACTTGAGTATCAGTTCATGAGTATATTCCTAAAGGAACGCTCTTTGATCACCTACATTAGCGCTACTCTTATTAATGGGGGAATTTCACTTGACATAGGAGACTCTTCGTTGTTTCTGTAATTCTTTCTGGATAATACCGTTGCTCTACTGAAGATGATGGAGGAAATGGTTGTTCTCCGGATGATTATACCCAAGGTTGTTAAAATTGAGATTCTAACATGAATCGGAAAGGCATGTTAAAATCAGGTCGTAGAATCGAATCGTAAAATCGTAAGATTATACAAATTTTCCGAAAATAGAGTTTAGAAGTTACTTAGTTGTTTTTATCATTAAATGACTTTTAAAAAAAATATTATTTAGTTAGACTTTAAACACAGTTAAGTTTAGAAGTACAAAGCCACTAAATGTGTATTAAAGAACTGCTTTTGGTATCATTGTTGATGAAAAAGACGAGTTTGAGTAAATTGTGAAAGTAAATTGAGTAAGTTTAATAAAAATATATTGAATATGCGAATGTTACAAAGAGGGAAACATTATAACAATAGGCTTGGCCAATTATTTTAATGGTATCTCGATGTTTTGATAAAATCGTATAGAATCGTTAAAATCGTAAGATTTTAATGACGATTTTAAGATTCTAATGGGTTTTTAAGATTCTAACTAAGATTTTAACAGATTAAGATTCTAGTTGCGATTTAAATCGTTTTGCAAATTAAGATCGTAAAATCGTAAGATTTTAAGATTTAAATCGTGATTTTAATAACCATGATTATACCTACTACACACTTATTTGAGGATTTCTTTACTCAATGATGTCAAATACGGTCTGGAACTTCTGAACATAATGAGAAGCAATAAGTTTTCAGCTAACTGTTACAGTGCCTTTTTATATACACTGCCTTTTTATTTATTGGGTTGCTCACTTCTCCTAATGTTAGCGACGCAGACAAGGCTTTGTTTAGTCAGTTTTTTGACAAATGAATACATGGTCTCTAGCCCTGTTTATGCACTATGGTAAGTCCATGATCTCTTAATTTACGTAAAGCTTCTGCTTTCAGAATTTGTTGATATAGTTTCTAGGTTGTGTGAGGACTTAATTTCACCAAATCAACATTCAGTCTTCTTTTGCTTGCTTTACTGATATTGCTTGTAATGCATTTTAGTTTGATGTTGTTAAATTACCAGCTTAATGTTGCATTACATCCTTGTAAGATCATTCTGTAGATGCTGATCGTGTTGACCTCTTTTCTGTGGGAAGGAGCAAACCTTTTTTCTTGCTTTGGAGAGTACCAATTTAGCTCTGCTTTGTAGCCAACTATTGCAAAGTTTTTTTTTTAATGTTTTTGGGAGAGGATATGTCGTATATTGAGTTTTGGCTCCCAAAAAAATGGAACTATTGGTGAACTAGGAGTATGTCCTAGAATAATCAGCTTTCTGAAAATATCAATGGTTTGGGAGGGGTGTGCAGTTTGTAGTAATCTCTACTCGAGACTACCATTCGCGTGGCAGTATTTGCTAATTTTATGGTGTATTATTTGAAGCTTTGTTTACCTTGCAGTCACTTGTCGGCCTACACTAGAGTAGCTGAGATGAGCTCCGTGGCCTACAGAGTGAGAAATTTGCGATTAAGCTTTAGGGTTCACCTGCACAGCTGCACTCTATAGACTGAATCGAGTTGCGGGATGAGTGGTGGATATGTAGCAACAACTGTGAATGGAATGGAGGGTGGGGTTAATTTGTCAAGTTGTTTTTTGGAGATGATAAGTAATGTGAGTTAGCAACCATGTATAACTTATTACTGTATCTTTCTACTGAAGTTTGATATCAGTTCAAAACAAACCAGAAATAAGAGAACCAAGGGAGCGCTTGAAGCTTCTCTTTTCTGCAGGTTTTTTGTCTCCAAGTAGCATATTTTTGCCAAGGGTATAGCTCATGTAATTCTAATTCAAACATCATTGTAAGTGTTACAATTGGTTGTCAATCCTGACAACAAATGCGGATGCAATTGGCTAATCCGGCGTTTATGCGTTTAGGAATATAAACTTAATACCGGCATTTAGATAACCGCTTATTGGATGGACTGTTAATTTTCATATCTTTTCCCAACTAAAGGGCCTTTGCAATAGTAATATAACAAGAATAATACTGATTGTTTTCTTAGCTTACAATATCAAGGATTATTATGTAATGTAATGGTATGTATCTTCATTTGTTGGGTGAGACCACATTTACTTCGGCATCTTGACAACAAGAACAGGACAGCTCGCATTTTGTATGCAGTGATGGCTCACACTCTTCACTATCGCCCTGACAACAATCCAGTCGCGCATTCCGTTAGCCACCATTTACACAAGAAGCATTGAATTATGAAGCTTAGATCTAAGAAGAGCACATATATGAGGGTAATAGTTATTGTACAATGGTTCGTCTATAATAGTACATGAAGCACGTGTAAAAGTGTATATTATTTGGTGCAATTGTATATACTATATAGAAGTGCATGTAAAATGGTGTATGTATATGAATATTGTACAATAGTTATTATTTGGTGCTTAAGAAGAGGAGGGGGGGGAGGGGGAACAAGCTAGAAATAATAATGAAAGGAGGAAATAAGTGTACCTAGTGAGATGACCATAACCATGGCTCCCCACCACCAGCAAGTCTGCCTTCAGAACTTTCACTGTATTACAAATTATATCCCCTGGATCTCCTTCGTCCACTATTCCTTCTACCTTCACCTATCAAAAATAGAGTTACAAATTATCATCTGTGGAGACATACTTGGGCATGGAGCTAGTCGTCTCAAGCTGAGCTCGTCATAGTACATAGTCTAGCACAAACGAAGAGTCATAGTGGTGACCGCTTATGAGCATCATTTTGAAAATAGACACAAACAATCAACATTCTGTTTTAACCCGCTGATCTATAATTTCAAAAAAATGTAATTTTCTAAAAAAGACTCGCTAACTCAACGCGACACAAACGGCTTGATATGTGAGTCAGGAATGAGTCCCTTCTTGGGAAGTTGGGCAACTTAGTCACCGCTACAAAATTTCCCCTCTACTAGCTCGGATGTGGCCGGTTTGGCACAACACAACCCGTACCCAACTCTAGTAGGATAAAATCAGTTTACAACTACACAATTTTGTTGCAACTTTGCAAGGCTCACTTACATCATGCTCCATACAGAGCTTCTCAGCCCTCTGCAGGACCCAACACGCCATATCGTTGTCCCGCCTATCCAGCGATGACAATGCATCATGGGATGACAAATATGCTGCATTTCCAGAAACAATTAACAACAAATGAATTGTAATCTTATAAAGATACACATATATTTTTTAGAACATGATCAATTGATAAAAATTCCAGAGTTATCTAAGCCAGGGTACACAACAGTAGGTCGTTTGGCATGGAGAATTACAAGGGCATCATGGAAATTTCGCGGTTGTCGTAAAATGATGTTGTTTAGACACCATGACAAGGCGTACATACTCTCTTCACTATCATCCACACCCACCACTATCTTCCTTGCTTTCTCTCCTCCAACTTCTTCACCACCCATTGTTTCTTTTTTTCCAACTTTGAAGTTGTATGTATTGCTAGTGAATAGTTATACAATATATTATATACGTTTGATTTTTCTTTTGTCTGTTTGGAGTTGTGAAGATTTTGTATAGGAGATGAGTTTATATAAAGGGTTTGTGGAATATCTAGTCGTAAGCTGATTATATTTGTTGATGGTTTTCTCAAGACAAAAAGAAGGGTTGTTTATTTTTTGTCTTTGCTAAAAGTCAAATATGATGTTGAAGAATATTTTTGTAAGGTGTGAATGGACGGCATCATAAGCATTGCAGGATGGAATTTAAATATATTTTGTTTTTAGTCTATATAGGGTCATAGTGGACACTGGTGTACGTACGCGATATGCTATCAGATTATATGTACGAGATTATTGTTTTACATAGTGTATAGAAAGTTACAAAAGTGAGATGAGAACCAATATCAGAACCTCCTACAATGAGAAGAAGTGCTATAAAACTCAAGTCGTAAAATCATAATTGGCTGAGGTACTTGACATGAATATAAATAAATAAACAATGAAGCAGAAAATTTATTAATGGTTTTATGTAGAACACAATGTTTTTTTTTCTTCAAAAAATACTCTTTTGTCTCACTATAATTATTTTCAAGACCACACTAACATCCTCCCTTTAGAATTTTGGCTTTGCTCTCAACTCCAAACAATCCTGCCCGTATTCTTCCAACCATAGTGAAATAGACAATCTTTCTCAGAAGTTCACTACAGTTGGAACCGTACTGCTCTTCTCGGCCGCTAATAGGGCGAGCAATTGCACTGCTTATATCAGGTTGGTTAGCTCCCACTTAATAATAAATATTTAGGGCTTGTTCTCTTCAACTTAAAATAGTTGAACTGAACTTAACTATACTGAAAAAACTGAACGGAATTGAATAAAAGTAAAAGTATTGTCAAGAGCTGAACTGAGTTGAACAGTAAAATAATTAAGCTGAACTGAACTGGAAATAAGTTAAAGAGAACCGGCACTTATTAACTGTTAGCAATGTATATTTTATTCCACTTATTACGATAGGTGTTTCTATTATTCTTTGACGGTTTCAAATGTTAAATAAGACTTAAAATAATAAGATTGAATATGTATATAGGATAATTCGACATGTCGCCTTTATCAGGCTAATGAAATATTATTTGTAATACAAAATTTAAGTACATACTGTACTTTGGAGTTTTAGTAATTCTATTTTTAAAAGTAAAATCATTAGTATAGTGTAAATTTTTTTATATAATCACAAATTTTTTTTTTTTACATAGTAAGTATGGTAAAAGTTGTTACTCACTACTAGCTCACGGTCACTTGGTTGGAGCATCCCTCCCTTCTTCAAGTAATATTCGAACTAAATCCATTCCATGTCGCTCGACCAAAAAAAACTTAATCAGGTTGGTTTAAAGTTCGAATGGAAGAATCGATTCACAGATTTGAGACTGCGACCTCTTCAATGAAGTAACATGGCTTTAGTCGAATATGAAAGATGTCTTCTTATTCTAGAATACTAGATTACTGTCTAAGGAATTTGGCACACAGTGTTGGAACTTGAAAGTTGAAACTTCAGAAACTTTGACAAAAAGTTGAGGACCATATTTTGAGATTCTAGACTCTAGAGGTTATACAGCTGAAACATTGAATAATCTTCCTTATCAATCATATATTAAAGGCAAAGTCTTATAAAAGACGGCCTTACATTAAGATTAATGTAAGACAAGCCCAATAAGTCAAACTAAAGCCCAATTACGCGTGCTACACACTAAGGAGCCCAGAAAAATTGATTTTTTTACTTTTCAACTTAAAACTTTAACTTTTCAACCTAAAACTTTAACTTTTACATAAAAATCCATAACTAATAGGGCTAATGGGGTGAAAGGTATCGATTCCACATATGATATTAGTTATAGAACTATGCAATAGTTAAGGTTTTAGGACGAAAAGTTAAAAAATGCAAAAAGTTAAGGTTTTGGGTCGAAAAGTTAAAAAATCAACTTGGCTGGGCTGCTTAGCGTGTGGCGCGCGTCATGGGCTTCTCTAAGATTTAATGACTAGTCTGAGGTTAAGGCTTAACCTAAAACCGTCTTATAGTAAACCAACTCAATATTAAGCTCGTACTATCTTCATAATTCTATCTAAAATAAGATTTTCTTGAAAATAGTTATACTTGGTTGAAATTAAATCATGTCTTTAAACTTCTTTTTCCTTTGGGTGGTTGCTTTGATATTAAAAGAAGTCTCTGGATAAAAGAAGATCAGATAAGAGGATTTATAGGAGCGGTCTATTGACTCTATTCTCAAACTAAGAGTAGATGGTAGTCAGAGGCCCAACAACACAAGAGGACATATCATATTTTTGAATGATTAGTTTAATTCATTTAGTAACAAGTTTAATCTATTAATAAGATCTTTTTAGATTATTAAGTGACCATCTGAATTCCTTTATTGACTAGTTTAATCAATAGTTATTTTTAAGATAACCCCTAATGCAACTATAAATTCAAAGGGAACGAGGCAGGGAGAGGAGAAGAAGAGTATCAGGTTGGCTCGAGAAGACAGTTCGATTGACAAATGACTGTTTGGTACTAGTACCGAGCCATAGTGAGAGGGAATGAGCTTGGATTAATAATATATGTTAATATTAGATTGTTTGTTCTAATAACTTCTGTAACTCAATAATAGATCTTTGAGATGTCTTCCCGATCTCGTTATCTTTCTTCAATTCATTGGTTTCTTTGAATTTCAGCTTTAGACATAAGGGTCTGTTCTCTTCAACATAAAATAGCTTAACTGAACTGAAATAAAGAGTGATATGTGAGAGTAAAAGTATTGTGCAGAGCTGAACTGAACTGAACTGAAAATAAGATGGAAATAACAAGCCCTAAGTCTCTAAAAAAAGTAGGTTTATATTGTCCAAATAATTTTGTGGTTTTTTACGAGCTTAAAGTTTAATTTGACTTAATATTTGATTAAGATGTACTCTTATTTTTAAATAAATGGGCTGCATGATGCACGCAATGATCAAACTTGTTTAGAGTACTATATTTTGGCATCTTGCCCATCAAACATCGCATTTTGCACGCAGTGATCGCCCTGGTCCTTGATGCCTTCTCATCCACTATTCAAATCACATTGTTTTCTTTCTTACTTTTCATTTTTTTTTTTTGCATTTTGACCCTTTATAATCAACATTAGAGTTGTCAAAAGTTTACGACACGACAACACGATACGAACCGGACACGAAATACGTGGGTTAGTGTTGAGCATTCTTGACACGTTTACTTAAACGAGTCAACACGAGTTTAATCGTTTAATAAATAGGTCGGGTTAGTGTTGAAATTTTCAACACGAAACTGACACGGTTTTATCCGTTTAATTAAAAAACATAAATATTTATAAATTTATAGTATGATATGATGGTAACAAATAGAAATTTTATACTTTATTCTTTAAATTTTATTACGTGAAAAGGTTAATGTTTAGCCAAACATGAATTCATACAATAACTGAACAATATATTAGGCACGAAAAATTGATTTGCTATCATAGTTTTCTAAATTGTATTGCTTAAACGGGTTAGTGTTGAGGGTTTCCGACACGTTTATTTTTAACACGAACACGAAATCGACACGACACGACCTATTTGACAGGTCTAATCAACATTGGCGATCAATTTTAATTACGATCTTGCTAACAACCGCTGCCGGACGTTAGATAAAGATTTAATATATTCTCCAAAATGGTTTAAACACTGAAATTCATGTCAAAATCACGCATCAATCGATGTAATGATTGTTTATTACAATTTATTATTGCTACTTTTAGCTAGTTTATCTAACGCCTCAGGGCGCTCGTTACCTTTTGTCTCTTAAGTAATATTCAATAATACAAGGACGATAATGCGCTACAATAACATAACTTTAATAAGGAAAATTTGTTAACAAAAACCACACTTTAGGCACTTTTTTGAAATAAATAGCTAAGTTAGCCAAAATTATACTCCCTCCGTTCTTTTTTGTTTGTCCCATTTACTGTAGCTCCAAATACCAAGAAGAGTGATGTCATAGACATGTGGGTGGGGACAACAATTAACAAGTTCATTTATTTTATAGTAAATTGGTGATTAAAGTAGGTGAAAGAAGATTAAAAGGTACATGTGGAACCAAAAAGTGATAAAGTATGGGTAAATGAGTAATATAATTTTTCTATATAAGGAAAGATGAAAAAGTAGGACAAACAAAAAGAAACAGACTAAAACGGAAAGTAGGACAAACAAAAAGAAACGGAGGGAGTACTAATTTTTTTGGAATCCCTACCACTTAACGAAATCTCGCAAAACCGTTAATGGCTCATTAATATACATCCATTATGTTGAGCTTTTTTAGGATTTTCCCCATTTCCTTTATGCAAAAATACTAGAAAACAAACGGATTATCGCCGAAAAAACCAAAGTCAACTTAAGATTTTTTATTGCTTAGAATATTTTACAAGGTTTTGTCACAAAAATAAACATATAAAAATTATTTTTCGGCAAATTTCTAATTTTAATATTTCTGTAGAGATCCTCTCACTCTTGGCCCGAAGTTGGAAAGCTCGGAGCAATGCCTAGTCAATATCGGATATATGCATATATCCATCGCCTCACATTTTTGGTTGTATATTTAATGAAAATGGTACTACATTTCATATGTATGGTAGTATATTCTAATATGTATGGTAGCATAATTCTTAATGAAAAATTATATGCCAAATACAAATTATATAGTTATATAATTGTGAAAATATCGATTTTTATACTACTTTTTTCAGTAACATAAAAAAAGTGAGGTGATATATCCGATATTGATTAGGCATTTCTCTCGTTACTCATGTCCTCAGTTTGAGTGTCTGACTCTTGAAAATCTCCCTCATTTCTCAAGGCGACATTCCAGATTCCCAGTCAGTCTATATCCCACGGCGATTTTGCATTTGGTCATCTGTTAACGACTACGGCAAATACTCTGAGGTAACTTATTAACTTCACCCCCCATTTCTTAAATTTCCCCTTAAATTACTTTTAATTGCTTTCCTGTCCATGATTTGTGCAATTTCCAGTTCCATATAATCTGTTAGGGTTTATATAATTTTGACATTGTCATTGCTTTACTATTCTGGTAATTTATGTTCTTTGCTGGTTTTTTTATCTTTTTGCGTTCACTTTTAATGCTGCCGAATTTAGGTTCTTCTTTATGCCAAATTTGGCTAAAATGGAGAAATTAGGCGAGGGCTGCCCAATTCCTATCGGATAGATATCAAATTTGGCATCTATCAATTTATTCGTAGTATATTTATAGGTACATGTCGTATATTTTATAAGTAATGTAGTATATTTAACAAAAGTTCAAGGTAGTATATTTTCTTAATGAATTTAGAACTTACTGAACTTGTATAGATATAGAAAATGTAGTATACTTATAAAAAATCGTACATCTATCAGATATGAACTAAGCTTTTCCCGAAATTAGGCTAAGACAATTGGGTAAATGATAAATATAAGAACACAAATAAAGTAAGTTAAAAAGATGATAAAACGTTAGAAATAAGAAAAAAGACAAGTTGTTTTTGTACTTGGGAAACTTTGATGCAAAAACCATGGGGTCTTTTGCCCTCCCGTCCACTATAATGTTGGCGTTGAAGGTATAGAAAGTACGAATACAATAGTTTATTGTATGTTTATATAAGTATATAAAACTAGGATATCTTATTAAGATTGTTGAAATGTACATATGTATTCGGGTGGGCAAAAGTAACAATGTGGATTGTGGTTACTCGATAAGGATTTGGATTGATGCGAAATTGTGTATGGAGTTAAGGGTTTTTGTTCATGAGCTATCAAGAGAGTTGTTTTGAGGGATCTTTTTTGGAATGGTCTGGAGAGTGAATGAGGTGTTTCCTTTTTATATCCTCTTGGTTGATTAGCACCTCTTTCCGCTTGTGGACTTTTCTAAGCAATATAGGAGTGTATGGTTTTGGCTCGTTCTAGGATAGGACTGCTGCAACAACTGTTCCTCCGCGTCATCTAATTGGCTCCTTGGTTACTTCATGTCAGCCGCCTTGTTCCTTCACGTCGCCCCACTGAAGTGTTACAGAGAATACACATAAGTGCACTTGAGTGGCTCCTTGATTCTCTCTAACTACTTTGACCTTGGCTCCTAAGTAACCCTTTTTCCCCATCTGTCATTTGAATAGTCAAGTGAGTGGAAAGAATTATATAGTAACTACTTGGTGGTTACAAGTAAATAGAAATTTTCCCTTAATTTTAGGAGATTATGAATCATAAGTTGGCGTTTCTTCGACTTTCTAGTAAGCCTTCAAAATTTTCTTACGTGAGCCCAAATTTGGGTATAAACAGTTGTGAGTTCAATAGATTGCTACATTTTAATTATGGTAAGTTGTAATTATCATTTTGATTAATAGAAATAGGATTTATTTTATTGGTTACTGCCATATCGTTTGTGCTACCGTTATAGTCCGATATCATCATAAAACATAAGTCCGTGTTTAAGTAGTGAAATTTTAGACTCGGCATCATAATGGAGATTATGCTAATGTGAGTTAAGTTTTTAGGATTTGATCGAGCAAAGTTATTGATCGTGGATGATTAGATTGAGACTATTATGAATTGGATGGATATATCAAATCGTGTGTCGTGTTGGATATGACACGATACTTGGATCCTACTTTTTTTTTTCTAAAATCTTGACTTTTTTCTACAAAATGGCCGAGTCCGATACTTAGACACCCTTATCTTAGTGAAAACTTCATCCATGTCTGAGTATAATAAGATCAATGTATAGATCGCACGTACCAAGTTACATTTATGTAATGCATATTGAGATGATTGTTGATTTGATGGAAATTCGAAACTACGAAAACCTAAATGGCTCCTCGTCAGAATTAGCAAAAAAAGAAAAGAAAATAAAAGAAAGGCAAAACTTACATTATGCTCACACCAAATATGGGAGAAGAACATGGCATGGGCTTTCAAGTTAGGTTTTGTAGGTGAGTTGTGTCTATTTATATTAGCAATAGGATGAGGTTATCGTACTTAAGTTAGTAAATATTCACCAAATATATATAACCCAATTATATGACAGGTTTAGTCATGTTATACCGAAAGAATACTAGTATTTAAACTAGAAATTTTCAAATTTGAGGTTGAAAATCTATTAATGTGTAAAAACTTACGCCACATTAGCTGCAATTTTATCTATTTATTCGATACAAGTGGGCAAGTGGCCTTAGAGATAAAGTAACCTCTCCGAAGAAGTTTTTCTTTGGCGTGGAACATTAGTGACCTAATATAATAATACAAGTGGTGAGGCTACTTCATTACTAATGCACGGAAAAACAAAAGAGAGTATGTGTACACCATCTTTGTTTACCTTTATGAGAAAGAGAGTAATGAGAGGAGTTGCTCTTAAAGATTATGAGAACTAATAGCTCTCGAATTTTATGTGAAGTGTCTCTCATAAGTATTCCAAGCTTTTTAGAAAGGTTGATAACAGGAATTGTCATTGGTATGGAACTATGGATACTCATAGAGACCTTGTGGTTCTGGGGTTCAGTCAAGAGTCAAATATCGCCTATTCTACGTTTCCGCTACTACATATGATGTTATGCAATCCTACAATAATTGTTTATAACTTGGATGCATTAGATAAATGATTTTGAATAATGCTTTAATCTAGAGCATGTACTAGCTTTTGAGTTCAGTGCAAATACTAAATACTTTGTTTTTTGGCAGCGTTGGTTTTTTCTATTCAGCATCTGGTAGTCTATTTATTATAACAGCTAACCAACTTATTAGCTATATTATAAATCAGCCATTTTGCAAAGATGTCAATACGTCATATATTAATGGGTTTTTTGCTTAGGATTTATCTTCTAAATTTTGAATAGGTATGGTTGTACAAGTTAAGTTTTTTATATTCAATTTTGCAGTTCCCTAATTAATATTTAGGCTGGGTGTATTTAATGTTTTTTCTCCTTTTTTTTTCTCCTGACATCTAATTTGATTCTTGCCAAACATTGCTTTCTGTGTTATTCTTGAGCTTCCCAGTTCATGTTGCTGTCAGCTGTTTGCTTTCATGTCAATTTTACAATATTTGCGCTCTTTAATGAGCTATCCTCTGTATGAACTGGATGATACTAATGTGCTGGTTTGTTGGATTATTTAAGCTCCTCTTCCTCCTCTCCACCAGACTGTGAGTGACTTGAAGCTAACAAAGATTATGTGGGTTTCTAGAATTTCTTGTCTTGGAACTCAGACAATCAAGAAGATGACTCGAGGTTTGTTTTTTAGTACTCAAATTTATAAGCCGACACTTTTCTGTTCCTACATTCCTAAGATGTGATATGAGGCCTTTTGCCTTATTGCTCAATGCTCGAGTTTTTTGCATTTTTTAAATGTACTTATTGTTTCGGTTTTTCTAACCTATGCACCTGATGCATAGGATTAATTACTTAGATTCTCCCTCCTACAACAAACTTGTAAAACAAAGATAAGCTAATACTGAAAATTATCTTTATAATGATTATGTTAAGAAGGGAGATTGGGAAATAAAATATTTGTAAGAGAAGTTCCTATATTAGCTTATATTTGTTTAGCAAGTTTGTTGTGGAAAGGGAATCTGAATAGCTAATCCTATGCATCTGGTGCATAGGTTAGAAAACTCGTTATTGTTTTTATGATACTTATAGAATAAAATCTAGCTGTAGAGGCAAAAAAATTTGCAGGAGGGCTGATAAGATAGTAAATTGCTGTAGGGGCATTAAGAATAATATTGATAGACACTCAAGGAGTATATCAACCATGGATATGGTGTAAAGAATTTTGTGCATAGGTTAGAAAACTAATAATGAATGCATCAGATAGACAAAAGGGTCAGTTAGACACTTAGACTTTGAAAATATTATATGAGATAGACAAAGAGAGACAAAATGTGGACTGTATCTCATTGTTGGTGGCCAAGCTAAGGCTTCTTGTGGTAACTCTTGGTAGCTGCTGCTTGATGCACTTTTCTTCCCTACAGTTAAGATGGGTTTTGCGTATCACAACTATCAAAAATTGTTTAGCTTTCATGGAACATGCTTAAAGTTGATCTTGCTATAAATACGCTTAATATGTAAAATTATCTGTCTTCCACAAAAGAAAGAAAAGCAGAAAACGGAAAAAGGATTCAGCCCTTGGCCCGTGGTAATTGAAGACCAAAGTATATCTAATAGTATTTGTGTGGTTTCACAATAAGATATGGTAAAAACTTCTGCATTATTGTTCATGACTAGTTATGCTTGCAGATAAAGGACCTTCTGTGGGTCTTTCATTAAGATGAAAATGTGCAGAGTTTCCTATATAGCTTTTGATTCCCAGCTCTTTACTCTGCTAGGGCAATTTGTTCGCATACCAAGGACTCCATATGTACATGTTTCTTCCAGCCGGTTGCCTCAGCTCTCACCCCAGGTATTTATTATCAACATTTTGAACCTATTCAGATAGATACCAGCGCACTAGCAGAGACATGTCTGGCATTCTATTCAAGTTTTATGGCTATCTCCATCACTGAAAACATGATATGCTCCTATTTTCTTGAACCTTTAGATATTGTTAAAGCTGAATTGTGGTTTGTGGTTTGTGGTTTGGTTGGCTGTATGTGGAAAATTCTCTTGCAAGTAAAGTTCGAAGATTTAAGTTTTTGGGTGGTTTTCTAAGTTGTCTCCAAGACCTCTAGACCTAGAACTTATATTACCTCTGTTCTGGTTAATTGATGATTATGCTGATGCTGTAATCTTGTGCCCTTGCCCTACACATGAGAGTCTTAGTTGGCTCATTACTAGGATTTGGGGGATTAGAAGATCATATTCTACTTCTCCGTGTAGTTGAATATAAGGGCAGTACTGTTTCTATCATCAGGTCTATTAATACTTGTGATTTGCAGACGCATCGTCGTTTTTGTGCCACTTCTGCCACTGATTCACGCGAGGATGGAAATGAAGAGGAGCAAACGTAAGCATCCTTGCCTTTTCTTTCACACATATATCTGCTATCAGAACATAGTTTATATTTTGCTGGGGGGAGGGTGTACTGGGTGAGGAGCTATGCGAATAGTTAGAATCGCGACTAAACTGTGGATGATGTTTAAAACCAAAAGTGTAGTTCCACAATCCTTGTGAGGAGCTCACAAGGATCCGTTAACATAGGCATGTAAATTACCAGCCTCTTCAATTGCATTCTTTTACTCTATTGTCTATTGTGCTCGTAACATTACAGAGTAAATGTAACTTTTATTGAAACGGATGGGACGGAGAAGCAATTCAAGGTTGCTGTCGGAACAAGCATGTTAGAAGCTGCTCTTTCAAACGACATAGAGCTAGAAGGTAAGTGTTGTACTTATCTTGATACCCCCTCTGTCCTTGAATCTTCTTTGGTGGAGATGGATGATTTTTTCACCCAACCATTATGAAATTTGGATATTCTACTTTTTTTCTAGCGTGGCTTTTTCTAGACTTTCATGTTTGCTTGTATCCCAGTAGTGTTCTGTTACTTTTGTTCTCGGACTCTTAAAGTTCTTGACTACTCATATTTTTCTCTTTACAGGAGCATGTGAAGGATCCTGTGCATGTTCTACATGCCACGTCATTGTGATGGTAAAGCAATTACTATCTCCCCCTATTGTTACCCATTTACCACATGGTCACGAGGCCTTTAAAGTTTGTCTTGCTTCATATGGCAGGATGTGGATCAGTACAACAGACTGCCGGACCCAACTGATGAAGAAAATGATATGCTGGACCTGGCCTTTGGGCTAACCGGAACGTGAGTTGATCTTCCTCCAATCTGTTCATTTAGACTTAAAGCTATGCCTCTCTTGGGCTCCAGACCTCAGTGATGATTACTTGTTTAGGTCTCGTTTGGGTTGCCAAATTGAAGCAAAGCCGGAAATAGATGGAATCCGCTTTGCTCTGCCTGTGGCCACCAGAAACTTATGCAGTTGATGGTCATAAATCGAACCCACACTAGACATTTCATGCTAACTGCTAGATGAAGAACAAGTCATCCGTGAATCCAATAGTTCATTTGGTGCCACACCAAGTGAACTAGTAAATTACCCCATCTCACATGTTGGTCGATATACAGTTCTCCATTTAGCCTCACTTTTGTTTTATGACCCTGTCACAAAGGTATTACAAAAGCATAATGCAGTCACATTACCAATCCTGGTTTCCATTTGCTTACGATACTGACAGATCACTTTTCATCAGAAGTGCAAAGAGTATAGGAAGCATTCTTTTCTTTTTTTCTACGGGACTTTAGATATAGCGTTCGAGCTGTACCAATTTTTGGCAAATAATTGCTACGGGAGCAAGTACCGTCATGTAATTGAATTTCTTGATGTATGATCTAATCTTAAAAACATCGACGACATTGTCTCCCTAAAGATATGATAAAATTACTCAGTGTTAGGGAGTAAGTATCAGCATGTAATTGAGTTTCTTATGAATTATCTTAACTCTTACTAATATGATAAATGGAGGTACGGCTTGCTTAAATTATTTCTCCATGCCACTTTGAGCAACGGTCAAGCCATAGGAGATCGTAGTTGCCTGTTTTGATTTAAAGAAGGTCATACTAAAGACTTTAAAAAGTCATCCCCATCGCCTATAACAGCACAGTATGTAAGCAGAACTAGTACGTAGGGTTTGTTCTTCCTAGCTTATTTTCATTTTATTTGACTTCAGAGTTTTGTATAATACCTTTACTCTTACATTAGACTATTTCTTTCAGTTTAGTTTTTTCCAGCTCAGTTGCTTTCAGACTCTAAAGAGTTAGAAATCTCTCATTTGTTTTTAAGGGCATGTCCTCTTTAGCTGAAATGGTAAACTGAATTGAATTGAACAAATTAAATTAGATCGAAAACCTTAATCGAACTGAAAGGAATAGTGACATGTGAGGATAACGGTATTGTATAGAGCTGAATTCAACTAAATTATACTAAATTAGATTTGAATTAAGATGGGGGAGAACGAGCCCTGATTTATATTTGTAGATGGGCTAGTAATGCTTCTAAAAAAGAATTTAAGTAGTACAAGATTTTTTTTGAAAGCGTATAATACTTCCAAAGATTCTTTCATCATGGAATAATATAATTAGACATGTAACTATCTAAAGTATAACATACATTGGCGGATCCACCTTACAGGAATTTGGGTCACTCGACCCCACTTAAATTGGTAAAATTGTGAAATTTTGCTTTGAAAAATTACTTTTTTTAAAAATGATTTTAGAAAATTGATCATTTGACCCCGATAAAATTTAATAATTACAATTTGACCATATTAAATAATTTTTCTGTAATGGCGCTGATAACATCAAGTACTTATTTTGACAACATTATTAATTGACGAAAGACATCCATCTTTCCGATTGTGGGGGGCCATTCCGACAAACATTCCTCCCAACCTTTAAACCTTCAAGTTGAACATAAGTCAAATCTATTGTACCCAAATCAAAAACCCTATTTTTAGAATTCGTGATTTATAACTAATATCAAACTCTAATAATAGAAGTAATAGAAAAAAGCGACTAATTTGAAGTGAAGTATACAAAAAAAATTCAAAAAAAATATAATCTTCAACACCAGCTACTATTAGGATTTGAACTACCCAATTTTAAATTCCAAATAGAATTGGTTAAGCTTCCCAACCTTGAAAAGTGAGGAATGTTTGCTAAACAAATTTACTTGTAAATGGTTGCATAATTCAAAAATTGAAACCCTAATTTCTATTTGTTGATGGTTTCTTTTATTGACTCAAATATTGTGAGTGGGTTGGTTCACATTCATGTATTCGTTAATCGAAGAAATGTGAGGGAAAAAAGGAGAAGACGATTACATAGGCTTTATTCATGAAAAGATGGATGCCTTTCGTCAAGTAGTACTGCTACTAAAACAAAATTTTGATATTAGGTAGTTATCCTATAAAAGTTTTTGAATTTTCACACGGGGTTTTAATGTCGAATTATAAATTGCTTAATTAAACTCATTAACATCTTGAATCAAAGTCAGACCTAGTCAGACTAACTCACCAAATCTTAATCAAAGTTTTGAATTTAATCAGGCTCTAGGACATTGCTTTGTCTTATGATCTTATCTAAATAACAACCTAGACATAATATGTCTTAAAACAAAAATGTGATAAAACTAGTTGAGTTAACCTCTTGATTGTAAAGCATGGATAAATCTTTATGCAACAAGACGGATTAGATTCCAAGCTACAGATGCACCTTCAGGCTCTCAATTTATGCAACCTGTTGCTGCTCTTTAACTTTGGAGGCTCAGGAAACTGTCCCATAACAATTTGAGGTCCGTTCATGTGTTTGAGTTTATTCAAGTTCTTTTATTAAGTGAGAAACTAGCATTTGTGTTGTTGGGTTTGTGTGCATTTCTTGGTTTTAATCTTGTAATTGTGTAATTTGTGATAAATTGAGAGGTGGGCACATCTTAATTATGTAATTTATGATAAATTTGGAGGAGGACACATCTTAATTGTGTAATTTAATTTGTGATATATTTGGAGAAGGGCACATCTTAATCCCAAAATTTGAATATCTTTCTTTCACTTGAGTAATATGATTGGTGGGACGGAATAAAAAGAACGTGCATTTTTGGTGTTTGATGAAATTTTGATATAAATATTTCAAACTATAAGTGAACAGATGTCATCTGATATAATTTTCATGTATATATCTTTAACGGCTTTAAAAATGTATTCTATATTTTGGATTAACCTCATACATTACCTTCACATATAATATATAGTGGAAGATCGAGGGAGTTTAGATATCAATGGTGAACAATCAAGCTTCGTAACTCTAAGAAATCAAAGTTTGAAAGTGGAATAAATGTTTCTTTTCATAACTAAGCTAGCCCAATAATGCCTGCACTTTCACATAGAAGAAATTGGTACATCAAACTATTTTCTTTTGGTTAAGGAAAGAACCTTGAATATTCCTTTGTAGCGAGGCCAAAGCTCGACACAATTCATCATTTGTTGTGAGGCATAAAAAAATGGAATAGGAAACAATGAATAACTCATTCTATTAAAACCAATTATCCAATCACAAATGACCTATTTGTGATGTTAGCTTTAGTTTTTTCTATGTAAGTTTTTTAATTAATTACCCTTGATTTTTCAAATGATTGCTATATACTTGACTATGTAACTTTTTCTATTATCATGCAAATCATTATTTTAGTAATTTTTGGACTATGTAAACCTCTCTAATACTTTTTCTACGTCCTCCGTAACATAAAAAATGCATCAATTGAATACATATACCTCACAAATAGAACCCAATGGTTGTATTCTTTCTGTTACGGATGAAGTATGTTAATTTGACTACATATATTTCACCATTTCTAATATTACGTTTTGTATTTAAGCATTCAAGGACAAGTAACATGCCAAGAGCTAAGAACAACCAACCGAAACCAAGCGCAAAATGATGCACCAAAAGTGCAATATTAGTGCCATAATGTATTCACAATGGAGAAACTGAGCATCTGTACTGAAAAACATGAAGACAAATATCAGGCTACAACAACAGGCTCTCATGGCTTCAAACATTTGTCTTCGAATACTTTTATGATTCTGTTTAAAATAAACTACTACTTTTGTTTGTGTAACCATCTGCATTACTTGCCTATGTCTAATGGATAATTCAGCTTTATTGCATTACTCAGTTTCAACAATTAAATGACAAACGATGCTTACCCAATGTTTGCATTACTTGCGCGCGATCCAACAACTAGTTCCAAAAAAAGAAAAGACAAGGTAAAAAAAATAAGAGAAAAATATGTACCATATGCCTCTCGATCCACTATAAAGCCCATATTTTCACGGGCCCACAATCAAACCGCCACAACTCTCCTTGAGTCTATAAATACACCAACGGGGTCTCCAATTTCCTCACTTTTTAGTTCTATAAGCGTATTTCACAAGTAAGTTTTACAATAAATGAGGCCTCCTCAACCATACAACCACCGCAACCACCACCGTTACGACCACCGAAACCACATTCCCAAATCCTCACTACAACCACCACCGCAACGCTACCACCATCGATCGCGTTATCGTTCTCACCAAGCCCCTCCATTACCCCCAATAACACGTACTTACCACCCCCAACCACCAGCCTTGCCACTTCCAATAGTTCGAAAGCACCACAACAATGTGTATATTTCTTTCTCATATAGTGATCATCATCAGTCACGACAGTCAGCAATATCAGTATCACCACCAGCTGAACTCCGAGTTTACTCCCCTTCATCTCCATATTACTCCCCAGTATCTCCTAATTACTGTGGTACTTACTATTACCCTCATCAAACCATTTCTTTATTAACTGATGATCATGATAATAATGAGGTTTATTGCCCTTGGTCTCCTAAGTACTCCCTACCATCTCCTGTCTCTTTACCATCATCATCGTCGCCGGATCATGCCCAACAGCCTTCTGTGTCTCTTGCTGACTCGCCTCCACCGTCTCCTGTCTACTCACCTACGTGCTCGCCGCTGTCGCCGTCGTCTTGTTATGAATATGATCACTCATTGATGCCATCCTCACCTTCTTATGTGCCCTACACTCCTTAATCTAATTAATTGTAGGCTTTTCCATTGCTTAATCTTTTGTTTAGGAGAATATAATGTATTTTGGATAAATGGTGGAAACTTACCATTTCATTGGTCCAATTTTATGAAGATTAAACACTTATAACTTATTGCAAAATCATACATTATTCTTTGGACAAATCTTGGCAAAGACTTTGGACCTCGAAAAAGATCTTGCAAATTCATCCAATATGGGATTGGGTGGAAATTTTGTAAAAGTACAAATGAAGGAAATGTAGTAAGAATTATTTATTTACTAATAAATTCGTCTTTTATAAAATGCCCTTTTGAGCTCTCGTGGCTAGGCCCTGAGCTATAGCTATATTATTTCTGCCTATTTTACTACATTTCACGTAGCTGCAATTTTTAGCTAACAATTTAAACTCTTTTATGATAATTCGTTGATCGATGTGTATAATCAGGACTTTTTAGTGCTCTCTAGGATGACGTTGTCCATTTTTAGATGTACGCTTAGCGATTGTGAATTTGCCTCTTTGATGCCCTGTAACACGGTGTGAGTGCCTCTGCTTGGATGGCTGACAAAGCGAATATCTTCTCTGGTCCTTGGATGCCGTGGACTTTTTGCCCTTCTAGCCTATAGCTACTCCCGACATCTAGTTGGTCCTCTTGTTATGTTGTACAGAGTCAGAACGTGGTTCCAAACTGGGGTAGTCCTCGTGACCATTTTGTCTCCCCTTTTGGTCCATTTGGGTTGAATTATGGCTTGGTTTATTTAATAGAAAATAATTTTCATGGAAAATCACTTTTCAAGCAAAACAATATTTAAAGGCAAACATGATTTTAGAAGAAGTTTTTCTTTGTTGTTTGATTAGTAGAAAACTTAAGGAGAGATGGTAAATAAAGTAAAACAGAAGGAAAGATTGGAGGAGAGAATAAAGAGAAGTAAGGAGTGACGAGAAAAGTGTGGCATACCTTCTTTATAAAATGAAATTGGTTTTCCTCTTCTTAGGGCATTTTCTACCTTCAAGAAAATTGTTTTCTACCCCTTCCAAAACAAACAAAAGAAAATGAAAAGATGAACAAAACAAACGGAGCCTAAGAGTCTTCGATATTCTTCTCCATTTTTCCAAATTTTGTTTTTGAATAGAGAGAATAGCTGAAGCCTGGAGGGTGAAGGCTATCCCACTTATGTGGAGCCATATCGCCCAAAGTGTTGTACGTCATAAAAAGAATCGTATCTTCTCTCTTTTCTTGTTCAGGTATAATCAGAAAATTTTGGTCTAGTCTTCTATTCCAATATCCCGGCTGTTCTCCACTCTTATGCCCAGGACTCCCGAGGCCCAAATGTGTTTGGTTATGATGCAATCTCCGAAGAGATGGGATGTAGTTTCTTACTTATTATTGTACACTCTATCAGCGTGTCTGAGTTTGATTGTGATTAATTAAGAGTTCTTTTTTTAAGATATGAAATTAGAGTAGCAAAATTACATTGGCAGAAAATCCTTTGGCCTGGGTAACGGGTGTCCGGTGACTCGATTCGGAAAGCCGTGTACCTGCACTGAGGATACCCGTCCTTTCTGAATCGAGAAAATGATCATATTGCATTCACAACCCCTTGACAAACGCTTTCCAAGATGACCTTTGAGAAATTACACTCTAGCGCCACTAACGAGTCAACATCGGAAAATTTGTCAAAGGTCTATTCTCGCAAAAAAAAAAATTCTAAAAATTTCTCATTTAAAAGGTTGTTTATTACAAAAATAGATTGAATTTTTTTTAAGTAGAAAAAAAAAGTGATCATAAAATATCTTATACAAATATCCCTAAAAAAATTATACACAAAACTTGCACCCCCTATGCCGCATTGCCGCTATGCGTATCCTGTGCGTATATAACTCATAAGACTAACCATTCACCATCATCATTCATCAGCAGTTCAACACTACTTCAATAACAAGATCAATTTAGGTTTTATGAACATGATCAGCTTCAGCTTAAAAGTAGCTACCAATATCTTGCAAGAAAATCTTCCTTCTTGCAGCAAGAATAGTCCTAAGAGTGTGCTATGTTCACCGCTTTTGATCGACACCATGCTTTACATTACATCATTTGGTTCAACTCATGGATTACTGGACCAGTTGCTTGAGCCTATTGGTTGCACCAGTGTGAATGATTTTCTTGAGGCGGCGTCGATGTTAGCCGGTGGTTTCAACTTTCAAGGAATCAAAGGGTGTTGATGATGATGATGCCCCGAAAATCTCTTCTTCTAACTATTTGGGTGTTGATCAATGCTATTGCTACCTTCTAAACACACGTTTCGTTGAAGTTTTGAGGAATATGATGCATACAGCTGAAATCAATATTGCTGAAATCGCGAACCAGGTATTAATTATATTCAGTAATCTTTCTTTAAAGACTTGTGAATCGTATAGTTCGTGTGTCGAATGGAAATAATACGACCCATAATCGGCAAGATCAATAAGATTTCCTTTCTTGATGGTGGAACTAAAAACAACACGTACTCCTCGCATTCATGTTTTTGCAACGGTTGTAATTTTATGGTCAAGTTTATACATTTTCTCATCATTAAATAGAAATGATTATAGTCACGTAGTTTCTTGTCAGGCGCGTAGTTTTAGTTGAATAAATTTTTATGTAGTGTATTGAAGATCGCAAAATTGCAATAAGTATGAGATATTTCTTTCTTTGGCAACCAACAGTCTTTCAAGTTGTTGTTGCACCCGATCTAGCGTTAATTTGCACGTACACTAAATTGTTCTTCAAAAGCTAGTTATTCTGCATCCAAAATACATGTGGTATCATGGGCGGATCTATATTGTTCATTGGGTAAACAAGTGTCTACCCAAATTTTAGCGAAAATACAATTTGATGCAATATAAAAGCATATAAGATGGTTTACCTTGGTGGTAGAAGCTTTTGCACAAAAAATAGTAGAGTGATTTTGGTCATGAGTTCGAATCTTCACAAGCTATATTTCCTTTTTTTTAAATTTTTTTGCCCTTATTAACATAGTGCATACCCAACTTACAAATCCTGGATTCGCCGTGGTATGAGGTTTTGTTCTTGATTTCCTCTAAAGCAATTGGGTGCTATGAGAGTATGAGGTTTTGTTTTTTTTGTATATGCGAAATCTTGGCTGATACGAAGTTACACATTTCCTTTGCTCATAATATGTATGTTTAATCCAATTTGAAATTGGTACTTGAAAATTCTTTGGGTAAGAAAGTTAACTGTAAAGTTTTGGTAATGCCTTAAAGTTTAACCCTAGTTTCATTAATCAAAAGTATATGTATTTCAACCAGAGTCCAAAGTTAGAAGGACTTCATGTTTAGGAAAACTACAGCAAAGTAATTAGGAAATTCTCCTAAACAATGTCAACTAACTGTAATTTTTCTTGCAAAAATAATATATTGTTATGGATCCGCAACGTATACTACCTGAAAGAATTAATTTCCTTCATCATAAAATGTTTACAACCTAATTATTTATACTCTAGGTTACAAAGATAATAACAACCCTATTAATTAGGCAACTAATTAATGAAAATGTAACTATCTCTAGTGAAGAGGTTGGGGACACCAAAAATCAATATTATTCCTTTTTTTAATTCCTAATTAAATGGAATAAATCTCTCTTTATAACTAACTTTTTCATTTTGAAATACACATCTTAAAAAATTTATTGGATGTTCATGTTCCTTTCTACTTTCTATTTTATATGTTTTCGCACGCATCGCGTGCATTTAATACTAGTTTTCATATATTCTAGCAGTACTCAAACATCTGAAAATTGTTGTGAGCTACACTCATGATTTATGAAATCCTCCGCGGGCAATTCTGTTCTTTTTTCTTAGTTTTAGTAATAGTATTCCTTGAACTTGTGTTCTCCTCCTTAATTTGTACTTATATGACTCCTTCTGTTCCAATTTGAAAGATGATGAATTGATAGAAGAAGAACCAAAAGGTATAACACAATACATCGTTTCGCAAGCTGCTAATTCTAACGACACGAAGCCGCTATTGGCAATGGTTAACGCTTTGAACTTCAAAGGAACTTGGGTTGAAAAATTCAATCCATTAGACACAGAATATGCTTACTTCAACTTGCTCAATGGACACAACATTAAAGTTCCTTTCATGAACAAAACTTGTACCTACTTTGACTGAAAGAATGATTTCCGTTAATCATTTCCTTAATCAGATGGTCAAGATATACAAGCCTTTAGCTACAAATTAGGAAACAACTAACTATATGCCTAATTACACGAGATATGCTACAAGCTATGTATAACAAACTTTGACTCAATTTACATTAAAGAATATTATCAAATATTCTTTATTATTCTAACACACCCCCTCAATCGAATCGGGAGGTCGACGAACGCTGAGATTGTCACGGAAATCTTCAAAAAGAACCAAGGGAAGTCCCTTTGTGAAAATATCTGCAATCTGGTGGTGAGAAGGCACATGTAAGACCCGGACCTGACCACGAGCAACTTTTTCTCGAACAAAATGGATATCTAGCTCAATGTGCTTAGTTCGCTGATGGTTGACAGGATTACCGGAAAGATAGATAGCACTCACATTATCACAATAAACCAAAGTTGCCTTCTGAATCGGACAATGAAGCTCAAGCAAAAGATTACGTAACCAACATGATTCAGAAACCACATTAGCTACACCACGATACTCGGCCTCTGCACTAGAACGGGACAATGTAGGTTGCCGTTTAGCAGACCAAGAGACTAAGTTATCCCCAAGAAACACACAGTAGCCGGATGTGGAACGACGAGTGTCAGGACAACCACCCCAATCAGCATCGGTGTAACTATGGAACTTTTGAAGGATCTCAAGTTCTAAGGATGAAATACAATGAAGAACAAGTACCCGAGGGCGAAAAGACAAGGACTTTTTCCATGTATATATTCCTCCCTGAAAACAAAGATGGATTATCAACTTTATTGGATAAGATACAAATGGATACTATCATGTTTAAGGACAAAATCAAGCTGAAACATGAGATGATTAACAAGCTTTCAATTCCAAGATTTGTCATTGAATGTGAGTTTTCACTTTGTGAGCCTATGAAGAGTATGGATTGACACTGCCATTTCATGAATATTGTAGAGATCTAACGGGATTTTTGCAATTGTCCGAGAAACAAGAACAACATGATTATTGTACAACATGTCACAATATGGGAAAATGCTTTATGTCTCGGACATGTATCAGACGTGTTGCATCGAAACTGACGAACAAGGAACGAAGTTTGTGTCGGTCACTGAGGTTCAAATGAGTCCTGCTGGTTGTTGTTCACCACCTCTCGCGCCACCGGCTTCTATAACTTTCGTGGCGGATCACCCTTTTATGTTCATGGTCAGGGAAGATTGTTCGGGTACTATACTTCTCGTTGGCACAATGCTTCATCCTTTACACCATAATGTTTTTATCCAAGGATGGAAAGATGGCATCTTCTGATTTCTTTTCTGTCAATACTTGTGAATGTAGACATGCAGTCAATTGTAAAAGGTTGTGGTATAGATGAGACTCGATCCTAAGAGGTGTTCGATTTTAGTGGGGAAGTATTAGAATTTTTTTAGTTAGCAGAAGGTGGAAAAAAAAAAATTTACCAAGGGAAAATAATCCCCCTAATGAAGGAAAAGTTTTGCATTCGTTTTTGCATGCATAAGGGTTATACAATGTTGTGATATAAATAACCTTATAAATAGTATTTTTTGTTAAACACTTAATAAAAAGACTTGGCATGAAACAACTTTATACAAAAAGTTTTTGTCACATAAAATCTTAACATTATACACGAAGGATATATATATATATATCTTCTATTTTTGGTTCATGTGTATGTAATTTAAATTTACGTTCTTTGTTTTTTATTGGTAGTAGTGAAACATATTGGTATTGCATATAATAAAAAAAATTAGAAAATATGGTTAAACCAATAACGTGCATTATATTAGGTGGTTTTTGACTCATTCTCCTAAAATATGTTCATCTTACTGTATGATTAACCAAAAGGTATATCAGTTTAAAAGAAAGTCACTATTTTATGGAGTATGATAAAAGGTACACATGTTTATACTCATTTTCAAAAGTGTAAGTGCAAATTTCCTTTAAAAGTGTTGACTACCTCCGTCACAAAGCTTTATACAATGTGTATATCTCTCATTAATGGAAAACCACTTTTCTTCCCATCTTATATGATATTGAGCAGGTTTTACTCCCCTTGCTCACGCTTATTTTCCATGGCAAGCAACACCATTGCTAACTACGGCGAGCCGACTCGTCCCCTTGTGGTTGGTACTCTGTCTCTGCCAAACGTTGTTGTGATATATATTCTAGGAAAAGTTTATATTAGGTAAATGATAGGATTACAAACATCCTCAAATCAAATTACACAAATTATATATCCATCAATGGAAACTTCAACTTTAAGCCACTCTAGTCTCTATGTGACTTAATTATCTTCATCAGTCCCCTTTGAATAAAAAAACTAAATAAATAAAAAGAGGAAGAAACCCTAATCATCATGGCCTCATGGGAGTAATTAGTAACAAAGATTTTTTGATAACAGGAAATAATACCTGGTTCTCAAAATCACAGGGGTGACCCACTCATTTAACCTACTTTTATGTTTTGTTCCGAAAAAGGTTTTTCATGAAAATCATTTTCCATTAAAATGTTCTCAACCAAAACAAACATAGCCTTAAATCGTTGATCAAGGCATTGCCGGATGACATCATCAACAGCGGCGATGGGCTTGAAAACTTCAAAACGCACGGGGGTGCTGCTGTCCGTGCGGATGATACTATGATACCATGAACGCACGGGGTGCGAAAGTTAACGTGCACCGTTGATTATTTTATCTAGGGTTAAGGAAATTCATCTAGGGTTTGAATTATGAGATCGCCTATATAAACACAATTACAATAACATTAATTCATACGCCACACAAGTGACACAACAACCAAATTTCTTTCTCTCTTCCTAAATCTCAAAAAATGAGAACCAAAATGGTGAAGCGCAAGTCCACGTACAGCGGTAAAGCTCCTAGAGGTAAAATAGTGGAGAAACGGCCGTGCACAAATCACCGCAGTTACTCCGAGATTACCGACGCTAGCAGCTTTAAAATGAACTTCATCTTGAAATTGGCAAATTATATCTTACAAAAAAATATTACTAATGATCCTAAGAGTGTGATTTGTTCACCGCTTTCGATCGACGCCGTGCTTAATGTTATAGTCCTTGGTGCAAAGGGTCCAACGCTAGAGCAGTTGTTACAGCTTCTTAGATGTAACAATGTGAAGGAATTTAACGAGACTACGTCGATTTTAGCTGATGTTATTAAGGAATCAAATGGTGATGATGCTCCTGTAATTTCTTTTACGAATACTTTGTGGGTTGATCAGAAATTCACTCTAAATGCGTCCTTCCGTGAGATTTTGAGGAGTAGATGTTGTTTCCGGAACAGAAATATTTATATTTGTATGAAGGTATTTTGGAAATTGTCTTAGCCGCTTGCCCGCAATAGGATGTCCAAGAGCCTGCAAAACAACAAAGATAGACTACCCCGGAGGTGGTTCCGGGATCGCCTCTCCGACGCTCAAGTCAGATTACTTTTCTGTAGAGAGAAAGTATGAAAAAGGAAGTTTAGAGTGATCAGAAAAAGTTCCCCCAAATTATGATGCTAATCAGGTATTTATAGGGTACTTTGATGACAGAACCGTAATTATTAAGATAATCAAGGGTAATTCTGTAATAAGGAGTATTACGGGCCTTTTTAAGAATAATGGGCTTAGCCGAATTGGGCTATGACCTGGATTAGCCCAAACATTTAGCCCCACGCGTGATGCGTGAACGAAATCGTATGACGATCGGGTATCGCGCGGAACAATATGTTGAGAGTATTTCCTATAATGTAAGTCGGTACGTATGATGAACTCATGAACCCATAGCTACGTATGAATTATGATGGCTCGTCGATATGTATGACGGCGTGTTGTTACGTCTGACGGCTTGAGAGGATGACTATTCAGGAGCTGATTGATCAGGTTCGACTGAGGGCGTACGATGATCAGAAGCATGCGTATGAAGGCTACCTGCTGAGCTGAGGGCCTGCTGAACTGACAACGTACTTAGCCAAGCCTGCTGAACTGACAGCCTACTAGCCAGGCCTGCTGACTGTTAGCTGAGGGGGTGCTGGA
This sequence comes from Patellifolia procumbens, assembly GCA_947645195.1. NCBI lineage: Eukaryota > Viridiplantae > Streptophyta > Magnoliopsida > Caryophyllales > Amaranthaceae > Patellifolia > Patellifolia procumbens. The sequence goes on from CANSGD010001485.1 coordinate 702,549, forward strand.
GGCTGACTGGCAGGCTGCAGCTTGTTGTGGCACGTCTTTTGATGCTGAGGGACAACTCTCAGCTGCTAATATCTGCTGGGTAATGCTGAGGGACAACTCTCAGCTGCTAATATCTGCTGGGTAATGCTGAGGGACAACTCACAAATCTCAGATGCTGAGGGACAACTCTTAGCACGTCCTTTGATGCTAAGATCTGCTGAGAGGGTTGCTTTAAAGCTGAGAGGGTTGCTTTTTGATGTAGGATTGGATGCTGAGGGATAGGTAGAGGTTGAGGGGTTTTCATTTAGGCAGAAAGGTTGAGCCTTGAAGGCTGAGAGGGTAGCTTGGGGCTGAAGGGTAGGTAGAGGTTGAGGGGTTTTCATTTAGGCCGAAGCTTGTGTAACAAATATTTCATATTTTTGTTAAAACTTTGACGGATGATAACTTTGCGCTCGGGTGTCCGAAATGAGTAAACTTTTTTTTCAAATTGGTTATTTTTTCGAGGGCTACGTTTAGCCAAGTATTTTCTCCAAAAAAGGCCTCTAACATGGAGATTTTGGCCCGTTTACGTTTTTCCATCTAAATTTCGCCTGTTTCATGACTGACAGAGGATGCTCTGATATATGTGATTCCTTTGCTTATAAATACTCCATCCCTTCATGCTCTTCATTCATCCCATCCACTTCATTCACTTAACTTTCCCTCTCTTCAAGCACTTCTCTCACTAGAAATTCTTAAGTAACTTGTTGTTCATACCAAGGGCCTTGTTGCTCATACCAAGGGCCTTTCTTTGAGTACTTGGTGCACGGGCGTGTTGAGGGCTTAGCTCTTTGCTTTCTTTATCCACGAGTGAGAGCTTTGTTCTACGTCAAGCAACGGGGGTTCATCAACCAAGGGCATATTATATTATCGTCGATCACTTGGGGTTTCTTCTGTTTATTGACTATCTTACCCGACCGAGGGCTTTCTTTTGAGGTACGCCTTGTAGCCCCTCATCAAATTTAATGTACTACTAGAATAAACTTAGATAATCTTGAGTAGTATTGTTGTTGTGCTATGGAGAATAAATGGACAACTACTCAAGATTATCTTAACACTTTGCCATTTTTTCCTTTGTATGACCCATGGGGGGAAATTTGGTCTGAGGGGGAGCTAGTTGTAGCAACAGCTAATAAATCTGTAGACCCATATATACCAACGGGAATACCTTTGCATGTACTACCCCCCATCCATGAGCCTGAACTTGATATTATTGAAATTGTTGAGAATGTTCCCTTACCATGGGAAGTTTCTATTGCATCTGGTCCAACAATTAGAAGTTATTTGGACAGATTCTTATCCGACGGGGTTGTGAGGATGGCCGATAGTGATGATGATGCTGCTTCGAGTTCTTCAGAGGTAATATATGAGAGTATGAGGGCTTTGACTGTAACTCAAGAATGTGAGAGGGATGGTCCGCTTGATTTCCACTCAGACGTCCCCTTGGGCATCGGTTATACTCAAGAATGTAAGAGGGATGGACCGTCTGATTTTCATTTAAGCGTCCCCTTGGCCAAAAGTCTCCTTCAAGGGACTACACATTTGAGCGCCAAGTATAGCATCCGAGACCCTTTTCTTATAGTGCGCCCTACTAGCGATGCCTCTGTAGATAGACCTCCTCCTGGTTGTACTGCTGTGTATATAACGAGCTTGAAAAATGGTTTAAGATTCCCTTTGCACCCCTTTGTAAAAAAGTTATTAGTAGCGTATAACTTGTGTATTACTCAATTAGTTCCCAATTCTTGGTTGACTATCAACTCGTACATAGCTGTTTGTAGTATGTTAGAAGTCCCTTGTACTTTGACGGCGTTTAGAAATCTTCATAGGATTCAGTTAATCCCGGGGAATCGCCATGGGAGTGGGTGGTATTCTTTTCACAACCGTGATGAATATTTAACTGTTAGGGGAAAGCCCGTAAAGCAGAGGGACGTTCGTTATGAATTCCTCTTCATTTACCAAGGGGAGCGTTGGGGGATCCCAGTAGATCATAGGGGGCTTCCTGTTGATAGTCTCAACTACAACGTTCCATCAATGGGTCTGGAGGATGCCCCAGCGGCTGTTTGGCTCCATTCGATAAAGAAGGAAGCACCGAATGGTAAGAATCCTGTGAAGCAACCCACTCAATGGATCCCGACGAACAACCACTTCAAGGACGAGCATTTCCTGAGTGCCGTGGGACTTAGCAACATGTATGATTGGGGTAGGAAACGATAGATCTCTTCTAATTTCCTCCATTGTTTATGTTATTATGTTGCAACTAATATCCAATCCAATACATGTGCAGGAACTGCTTACTACCGTCTATCGTCAAAGCTTCGAGAGACCTTGGACGCTAACACCCTTCGAGCGGCCAAGTTGAAGAAAGCAATGGAGAAGGGGAAGGTGGAAGTTCCTCCACCCCCGCCGGTAAGCTTCGTTGTTGATCTTCGCAAATTCCATTACTTAAATTTTGAACTAACGTGTCCTCTTTTTGCAGAATCCACTCAAAATGAAAAAGAAGAAAACAGTTATCTTGCCTTCATCTCCCTCACACTCTGAAGGAGTGATGGCTCCGACCCCTCAACCACAAGGGTCTCCTACTTACACACCTCACGGTGAGCCTGAGGGTCGTAAGCGCCCACGGAGTGGTTCTCGTTCTGAGATTGGAGGCTCTAGTGCTCAAGGGGATGTACATTTAGTCACCTCTACTCCTTTCCTTTCCTTTTTCACCCAATCGAACCGGCAGCTTCACTGTACCAACGGGATAGACGGATTGTCCTCCGAACCCAACTAATGGTTGGTTGATGGGTAAAAGATCTTCCTCCTTGTATTGAAGTTGTTTCAAGCAATCCCACGTGATGATGTCAGCTGAACTTCCACTATCTACCAAAACTCTCTTGACTAGAGAATTGGCCACCTTCACTTCAACCACCAGAGGGTCGTCGTGGGGTACTTGAACATTTCTGCCACTCTCATCACCAAACACCATCCGAGGGCCTTTTGATCTTGCTGAGGGAGTTTCGACCTCAAGGACTTGATGTCGAAGGGTCCGAAGGTGGTTCTTGCGCGCATGGCCGGTTAGGCCTTCGGAGGCAAACCCGCCTGATATGATGTGAATGCATCCGATGGTGCGGCTCTGATCTTCATTCTCCTTTCGCATTCCTTCCCGCTCATCTGAGGGGTACTTCAAATAACGATTAAGCTTTCCTTCATCCGCCAGCTTATCAAGAGCTCTTTTTAACTCCCTACAATCTCCAGTAGTGTGTCCACACTCCCGGTGGAACTCGCACCAGAGGCTTTTATCTCGCCTGTCCGCCGACGTCCTTATGGGGTTCGGCTTTGGGAGCATGTCTTTGTTCTTGATGTCCAGGTAAATTTCACGTCTATCGACTCTGTATCGAGAGTCATCCCTCTCACCTTCTACCTTTCTATTTCTTTTGTTTCTATCTTGATTTCCATCATCATTCCTTCTCTTCTTGCCTCGATCGGATGAGGGGTTGCAGATGTCGGAGGCTTGAATAAACCTCTCTGCCCTCCGCATTGCCTCGGAGAATGTTGAGACCTCATCCTCAGCTAAAGACCATTTGAACTTTCCCTGCTTAAGTCCGGCTAGGAGGGCAGTGAAAGCAACGTTGTCTTCAAGGTCTGGGATGAGGAGGGATTCAGAATTGAACCTTTGAATGTACTCTTTCAAACTTTCATCATCCGCCTGTTTGATGGACATAAGGTGGATATTCGTTTTTCTCTGTCTTTTTCCAGCAATGAAGTGTTGAAGGAATAAGCTCGAGAGCTTTGAGAATTGAGTTATGGTTCCTGGCTGAAGGTTGCTGAACCAAGTTTGAGCAATACCCTTTAAGGTTGTGGGGAAGAATCTACACCAAGTGGCTTCGCACCCCGTTTGCACACTCATTTGCGCCTTGTAGGCTGCGAGGTGGTCTTGAGGGTCTGTCTTTCCATCATAAGGGTCAATAGTAGGAATTTTGACTTTAGGAAAGATGGGAGTCTCCATGATCTCTTGACTGAAGGGGGTCAATGATGTAAGGTTTCCCAACCCCGTCAGCCTAGGCGGAGGGGAATCTCGATGTCTTGGCTGAGGGGTATTCCTACGAGCCCTTATTTCATTCCCTCTTCCACCTTGATTGGTTATGTTAGCTTGTCTTCTATGAGAGGTTGTCGAGTTTGCTGTTGTACCATGGTTTCTAGTTGATCCATGACGAGAGAGTTGATTGGGGTCTCTAGATCGAGATTGAGCTTCGGTTTCTTCTTGTTGACGGGGTCCTTCACGATGAGAGTTGTCACGCCTGAAGTTGAGGATATCCCGAGCATCAAGAGTACCTTGTCTTAACCGTCTCTCAATGATAACTTCTCTGGCATCTCCTAGTTGAGCTGACCGAGGGGGTGGTGATGGCTGTGGTTGAGGGGGGTTCCTGGTTAAGGATCCCTCCTGCCTGTAAGCCGTCTCCCTTGGATGAGGGGGGTCTCTTGTCCTGCGAGAAGGCCCTTCACCTCCATCCCTCATGTTGAGAATGAGAGCCCTTAGACTACGATCCAAGTTATCGTTGATCCTACTAGCCAATTGCTCCAAATCTCGATGTGTGACTGGCTGGGGGCCATCCACTTCTTCGTGGGGAGTATCCCCATTGGGGTGAACAATCTCCTCGAGCACATGATCGTGATGAGAGGATAGAACAGGTGCTCTCCTAATGGTATCCGTTGACCGCGGGCGTCTAGTTCTAACCATAGCTTTTTGTTGACAATCCCCACAGACGGCGCCAACTGTTTCCGGAACAGAAATATTTATATTTGTATGAAGGTATTTTGGGAATTGTCTTAGCCGCTTGCCCGCAATAGGATGTCCAAGAGCCTGCAAAACAACGAAGATAGACTACCCCGGAGGTGGTTCCGGGATCGCCTCTCCGACGCTCAAGTCAGATTACTTTTCTGTAGAGAGAAAGTATGAAAAAGGAAGTTTAGAGTGATCATAAAAAGTTCCCCCAAATTATGATGCTAATCAGGTATTTATAGGGTACTTTGATGACAGAACCGTAATTATTAAGATAATCAAGGGTAATTCTGTAATAAGGAGTATTACGGGCCTTTTTAAGAATAATGGGCTTAGCCGAATTGGGCTATGACCTGGATTAGCCCAAACAGATGTAAAACTGAAGCTTGGACCGTTGATTTCCAATCTAAGGTAATTTAAATTTGCATGTTTTTAACCTACGTAAATGTTTTGCAATAGTTAGAAAATAAATACATTTTCCAATAATTATATGAAATGTATTTTGGCCTTTTGGTTATCAAGTATTGTTTTTTCTCATATGGATTTTTATATAATTCTTTTGCTTGAAATTCATTTTTATACAAATCAAATGGTATATAGATCAATAAGTCACTTTGTTTTGGCAAAAAAAAAATCGTGTTTTTAAAGGAAAAAGCAAAAAAAAACAAATTCTCTCTCCTCTTTTCACTCCTCTTTTTTCTCCTTTGAACGTAATTAGCATAAAAAAATTTCTCTCTCCTCTCTCTTCTCATCACGTAAGATTTTTATTGTCTAAAAAATTTCCACTTATTTAGGCCAAAATTAAGTAGTTTTAGTTTTTTTTTGGTGTTTGCACCCGGTTCACCCTTCGGGCTACATCCGGATCGAGGCCAAGTTCGGGGTGGTTAGGTTTCATTCCTCTCCCAAGGGTGTTGCGGGGATTCGAACACGAGTCTGTCCTACCAAAGCCAATCCCCATCACCACTGGACCAACACTTACTTGTTAGTAGTTTTAGTTTATAATGTAACTTTATAAATGTTTTGAGTTGTTGTATAAAAGTCCGTCTTGCCATACTTAATTTTGAAACTTTTTAATCTTTTATCCCAACCTAGATGATGTGGGAGTGGACACCAAAAATAAAATAAAGGAAAAAAGTTAGATAATTAATTAATCACTTTACTAATTAAGTTTTTAATCGTTGCACGCATCGCGTGCATAAAAGACTAGTGTCTTGTAAATTATGTATTTGCCATTTTTTTCCCCTAATATGTGTCATAAGATATAGGATTAGAAGGACTATTTAGCAAAAGAAACAATGCAACAAACCCATTTTCTCTCTTCCTTATCTTATGCACCATCATCAAAATAATTTTTTTTTCCTAATTGGACATTCCTATATTTGTTAAATAGCCTTTCTTATCCTGTACCACACCTAAGCCTTCAGGGCAACTGTTAGACAAACCGCATAAAAATCGATCAATGAATTATAATTTTTGAAAATTTTAATTAATAATAATAACCCACATAAATGATTTAAAAATGGTGTGGAATTAGAAGTTTAGTTCCGGGGAGTTATTTAGGATTCAATTTATATGATGAGATTTTGATATACGAAAAAAGGATTGTTAACCTTTCACAGGAAACATATCATAATAGACTTATGAGTAATAATATACCCAACTTATTTGAACCATGTACCAAAGTTGGTTGGTGTGAGTAGTAAGTACTCTCATCCTTTAAACAAGCGGTCAGGGGTTCGTTTCCTTACTCGTGCGAATGGAGTAACCAAAGTTGGGAGGGGTCTACCCATTAAGTTGAGTTCATTACCCAGAGGGAGATTTCCCCTACTATCGGTGCGGGATACTCATGGCTAACACACAAAAAAAAAAAACTTATTTTAACCATGTTTGTTAGTATTTAACCTCATATGGTTTAAATGTAATTGTTTAAGTTGCTTTGGAGAAATTTATGGCAACCTATTTTACTTTGTTACTTACAAATTGATAATTATTATGTTAATTATTTGAAGGAGGGAATACAAGAAGTGATAAACGAAGTAAACTTATGGGCTGAGGCAGAATCAAAGGGCTTTATCAAACAAATAATATCAGAGGATGCTATAGCTAAGAAAACATTGATGCTATTGATAAATGCTCTATACTTCAAAGGAACTTGGGTTGACAGATTCAAGCCAGAAGACACTAAAGATGATGATTTTTACCTGCTCAATGGTACCAAAATTCGAGCTCCCTTCATGAACAACACTTATAAGAGTTTCGATTATGGAACCTTTGAAGGATGTCGAGTTTTAAGGATGCTATACAACGAAGAATCCGTCTCCAAAGACGAGAAACCAAGGAGCTTTTCCATGTATATCTTCCTTCCAGAAGAGAAAGACGGATTACCAAATTTCTTAGACAACATGAGCATGAACATGAACGCGAGCATGTTTAAAGATAAAATTAAGCTCAAGAGTCAAATAATTCACAAACTTTCTATTCCAAAGTTTGATTTCGAATGTGATCTCAAACTCTCGGAGCCTATGAAAGAATTAGGAATGACTATGCCATTTGATAAGTATTGTCAGGATCTTATAGGATTCATTGAAACACCAAGTGAAATACCGGTTAGTCTTTATGTCACAGACGTTGTTCAGAAATGTCGAGTTGAGATAGATGAAGAAGGAACTAAAGCCGTGGCTTTCACTGAAGTTCCTGCGGTTATAACTATGGCTCCTCGTTTTTACCAGCCACCGCCTCCGGTTAACTTTGTGGCTGATCATCCATTTATGTTCATGATCAGAGAAGATTTTTCAGGTGCTATACTTTTTGTTGGCACAATGGTTAATCCTCTAGGGAGCTAAACATAGAAAGGGCTACACGTCCTGTTTTGTTTAAGCTTAGGAAATAGAGGTGGGTAGACAGGTAGTAGGTTTCTTGTTAGATTATAACTCTAGTATAGTGATCAATGATCATTAGCTAATAGTTAGTGTTTCCACTTTCCAGCTTATGTGACAAAGTACAATCAATAATCACATTACGATCTTAATAGAGGTTAGCCATGTTACTTTTCGCGATTGTTAAATTACTTATATTATTTGATATTGGATGTCTCGTGCTGAGGATATGTGCAAAGTAAGTATTAGTGAGTATATAATAGTGTCAGGCAACCTACACAGGTCAGCCAATCATTCTCAATACTCGTACAATAAGTAATTGCGCAGGGCCCTCCAAAATTTGAGTTGTATTAGTTATTTTTCAGCTCAAAGCAAAAAAGCAAAAATAGAAAGAATAAAAGATGTCTAAACACATGAACAAACCATACATATGTCACTCTACCTTCTTTATTTTCAGAGGGATAACAAATTTTCGAGACTTGAATATTGATTCATATTTTCTTCACACATCGCATTAGCTCTACCTCTCTCTCCCATGCTTCATCTTTTTCTCCACCCAACTTCTTCATTGAAGAACAACTTCCTGATTGCTTGGTAGATTAATGGAAACTATTGATATCAAAACCCCAATTACTCCTCCCTCTCCTACCCATACTTGCCATCCATGAACCCAATGCCATTGGTGTTCCTTCGTCCTCAACCGCACTAGCACATGATACACGATAAGAATTGTGTACGGCTACATGACACTCTCCCTTATTCAATTTCATATTGTCCACGTCATTATTATAAAATCAAAACCACAAATATTGTCAATAAAAAGTTTCGAACCCATAACCCCAACACATGAAAGAAAGTGTTTTAACCACTACCCCATCACGATATTGCTGATTTACTTATCAAAAGTGAATATATTATTATGAGGTTTTAACTGACAAGCAAGAATCAAAATGCAACTAACTGCATGACATGAATAAGATGAGTTGTTTCACGTTTTTTTTCTTCTTAAACCACAAGTTAAAGTATATGACTTAAATGCATATTACGAATAAAATGATGCATTTTGTTTTTTTAACTTACATATGTCCATATACCAAATGATATTAGTTGTATAAAATCACTAAATTGTGATATGCAAAAAAAACAGGGGCATCGCGGGGCCTAAAAACTAGTTAGGGTTTATAAATTGGAGTTTTGGGGGAAATCAATGAAATTAAGGTTTATGAGATTTGGGATTTCTGAAAAATGTTGAAATTAGGATTGATAGAATTGGGGTTTTCTGAAATTTGGCCGAAAATTCAAAAGTTAACGGTTTTGGTAGTGGTGGGTTGACGAATGAAAAAATATTAGGTAATCGTTTATAAAAAGTTTTATATTAGGTAGTTGTTCTAAAAAGTGATATTTATTAGGTAGTTGTTATCAATTTTGGCTATACCTTATTAGATGAAACCCTATTTTATCTTATTCGACCTTATGTGACGACATTGTTATACCTTGTTTTACCTCATTAAACCTATTTGACCTTATTAGACTTTACCACTACCTTTTCCACTTTATTACACATGTAGGTAATGCTTACAACTTTTGTTATATATCCCGGTCTACTAAAAGTATGTTAATTTTTTTCTCATTACTCATTTGAAAGTTCAGATTTGCTTAGTTGGAGGAGTCCAAATGAGCAATGAGCAAAAAAAAAAAATAACTTGAGGTGTACCATGCTCATGGTATACCCGGGTGTATGATGAATACTCTCAATAATACTACATTGTTATTATAAGATAGTGATCGCTTATTTCCAAAACTCCATCTATCTACAATCTTTTTTGTTTTATTGCAACATATGGATCAGACACATCTATTATTTAAGAAAGTGGAAAAGGTGGTGGAAAAAGAGCACGTGTCATTGAACTTTAGAGAAGGGGATAATCTTGTGGTAATCAATCGGGCTAATAAGACTTGGGCCATCCCTTGGGAGATTAAATCTTTGATTACTGATTCTCTTGTTGATTTGTGCAGGTTTCAGGAAGTTCATTCTCAGCATTGTATAAGAGGCAAACATGGTGGCAAACTACATTGCCAACAAAGGGCATGAGAGTCTTTCCAATGTTTTATTGTTTTCCCCCTTTTGATGTTAATCTTTCCCTTCTCATCCGCAAGGATGTTTTAGGCTGCCGCCTTTTCAGAAAAAAAAAATTAAACTTTAGAGAAAATATAAATGTTTCTTTTGTTAGCGCAATATAATTCATTTGAATTTCTTTTATTATCAACTATTGCAATTGATACTACACTCCCATAAAAAGACATTCAATTATATATTACTTCCGTTCCGTATTAGTTGCAACAATAGCTTGTGCACATAGTTTTAGGAAGTTAATAGAGTAGGGTGTATGTTATATTAATTTACTATAAAAGTTGATGTGATAGAAAGTAATGTGGTACTTTTAAGAAGTTGATAGAGTAATGGAGTACTTAGTATTTTAATATTTTTCACATAAATCGATGAATGAGTGAGGTATATTAGTTGGATAATATATAATAAAATATTGGTGGGTCTATGCCTAAAATAGAAGTGTTGCAACTAATATGGGACAACCATATATAGAAGTGTTGCAACTAATATGGGACGGAGGGAGTACTTATTTTAAAGGGAAAATTAACAGGAATAATCCGAACTATTGCCCGTCTAGGTCGTCTTCCATTATTAATCCTACCTATAGTAATTCCCAAAATAATTTTAACTAGGAAAAATTGCCTAGAATAATGCAACCTTTGGGCGATTCGCAGATAATAATGCAACCTTTTGATTATTCTGGAATAATGCAACCTTAATACCCCTTTTTTTTTTAACAAGACAAATTACCTAAAACCGGTTGACTAGGTAAAACTTTTACTAAGTTGACCACAGCAGTTGCTTTCCCTCCCAAACCCACCCTGTTCATCTTCTTCTCTCTCTGTCTTCGAAAAAAACCCCTTCATTTTGCAAAAAAAAACTCCATTGAAGCTTGGATTGCTAGAGAAGAAGGCACGCAATTGGTCCAGTTCGTAGTTGCCTTTCAATCGTCGCCAAAAAGGTAAATCTTAAAACCCTAATTTTGAAATTCCTCGATTAACACTCGTTTTCTGTTTGTGGTTTGTTTGTGGTCTGTTTGTGGTGAAATTATCTTGAAATTTGCATGCTTTAGAGTTATTTGTTACTGTGAAAAGTTCAAAGTTCAAATTTTGATGCTTTTTAATCTGTTTATAGGATGGATAATGTTACTCTTAGAATTTGGCATGGTGGTGGTTTTAAAGCTGTTAAAAATGGTGATATGGTGTATGAAGGTGGTGAAATTAGGACATTTAGTGTAGACCCAGATGAACTTTGTTACTGGTATTTAGTAGAATTAGGTAGGGAATGTGGAGCGTATGCTAAATTTTTTGGAGCTTTTTACTTGGTACCTGGTATGAGTATGTTAACTGGGTTGAAGCATGTGTATGATGATAATGAGGTTTTAGAGATGGCTGCATTAGCAATTAAAAACAGGTCTATTGATGTATTTCTTTGTCACACTGAGAAAGGGTTGCCAAATGTAGTTCCTAGGGATCCACCATTATCACAGGAAGCTAGAACTCCTATTGCCACTGTTTCCCAGAAAAGACTTACCCAAAAACTAACACCAAGGAGGGGACCATCCAAAGGTGAAGTAGGTGTGAGATGTAGCCCTAGGAAGCAAAAAATAAATGAAACCCCCCCCACCTATAAATGCTTGTACTGCTGTACCTTTAAATAATACTGCCACATCATCCACTCTTAAAGAATCTTCCACCTCAGCAACAAATGCCAAATCTGAACCATATCCTTTGCAACTGACCCCATCCTTTTCAACCCTAGATTATCACAACCCAAGTACATCAGTCAAGCAAACTACACAGCAGAAAACACAGCCCCTCCCTTCCTTTCAGACTCAAGTTGAAACTGCAGACCCCTACTCAGATCTGTCAGGTGATGATACAGATGTGAGTGACCCTTTATATCAGCCACCTAAAGAGAAAGAGGGTGATCAGGAAGTTGGGGATGAAGCTGTTGGTGATGGAGAGGAAGATCAGGGAGGTGGAGAGGATGATCTAGAGTTGGAGAATGAGGTTTTTTTAGAGTTTGGTGAGGAAGCTTATGAGGATGAGGTTTTAAACTCAGATAACAGTGATGAGGAGTACAGGGAAGTTAGGGATAAGGTGAGGAAATGCAACATCAAGCTACATGATATAGTTGAGCAACTTCAAAGAGAGGCTGCAGAGGGTAAGCTATCTTCTGTAAAACAAACAGAAGCAGCTAGGGTTGATATCCCAGGGACTAGTGGGCATGTCAGTGACTATGAGGAGAGTGGAGATGAGCAACTAACTCCTCCTGAAAGTGGGGATGAAGGTCAGGGAATTAGGAGAAGACCAAGTGTGATTGTGGGCCCTAACACAGATTTCACAACATTTAGGTGGGTAGTTGGTCAAAGGTTTGCAAATACTAGTGAATTCAAAGTTGCTGTTGCAAAATATGCAATCTTTCAAGGGAGGAATGTGAGTGTTACTCTGAGTAACAAGAATAGACAAAAACAAATAGGAATTAGGTGCATAGAGGGGTGTCCTTTTTATCTTTATGCTGCTTGGGACACAAGAAGGGCCACTTTGGTTGTTAGGACAGTGAAAGAGTTGCACACTTGTTGTAGGAACATGTCTAAGAACAGACAATTGAAAACAAGATGGGATGCAAATGAATTCTTGGATGTTTTTAAGGCTAGGCCTCATTGGCCGGCTAAAGAGATTAAGGAAACAATTAGAAGAGCATATAGGGTTGTTGTGAAAAGGGATTTTGCTTATAAGGTAAAATATGCTGCACACAAGATGCTACATGGAAGTATGCATGAACATTATAAGAAGGTTTTGCCTTACTTAAAGGCTTTGAAAGATAGCAGCCCTGGGAGTGTGTTCGATGTGGTAACTGATGTGCGCGTACAAGACCAGCCACCTGTTTTCCAGAGACTGTTTACGTGCTTCGAGGGGTTGTCAGTGGGTTGGATGCAGGGCTGTAGGAAAGTCATTTGTGTGGATGCATGTTTCCTGAAAACATTTTTGGGTGGACAATTGTTGTGTGCTGTTGGTAGAGATGGGAATGAGCAGATGTTCCCGATTGCGTGGGCGGTTGCAGAGGGTGAAAACAACATGTCTTGGGGCTGGTTCTTTGTGCATTTGCAGAGTTGCTTGCAACTAGGAGATGGTGATGGAATTGCTATCTTGTCTGATGAGCATCCTGTAAGTTACCTAATTTCTAACTTTATTTGCTTCATTTCCCCCTTTACTTTTCACATTATGCATTAATTCCTCTAAATAATTCATGTGCCTAAGTATATGTACAGTAATCCCATTATTATGTGGCTTAATAGGTGTTTTTTATGTTGTTTATTCTTTTTAGGCCATCTTGAATGCTGTTAGTAGAGTTCTACCAAAAGCCGAGCATCGTCATTGTGCGAGGCATATCTATGCATTATGGCATAAATCATTCAAGGGGGATGACTTGAAGCTGGCTTTTTGGAGGTGTGCTAAGTCTTACAACAGCACTGACTTTGAAGATGCTATGTCAAAGCTCAGGGAAATTAGTGAAGAAGCTGCTGAAGGCTTCATTGCATACAACCCTCGGGTATTCTGTAGAGCTTTCTTCGACAGTAGAATGAAGACTGATGCAATAACAAACAACATGGCCGAGACGTTCAATGGATACATTATCAATGCGAGAACGAAGCACCTGCTGCATATGATGGAGGATATTAGAGCAGCCCTAATGCAAAGACTTGTCATGAAGAGGAAAGCAATGGAAAAAACAACATCGGAATTGTGTCCGAGGATTCAAGCAACACTGGAAAAGGAGAAGACCAAAGCTGCAAACTGCGAAGTCATGCCCTCGAGTGACACTTTATTCAATGTAAGCTATTACTTGGATCAGTTAGTTGTCGATCTCGAGGCTATGACTTGCACATGCAGGAAGTGGGATATGACCGGTGTGCCCTGCTGTCATGCCGTTTCATGCATTTACTTCATCAACAAGGAAGCAGAAGAATTTGTCCACTCTTATTACAAGAGGGATGTGTATCTTCAAGCATATGGAGGTTAGTATGTGTACATTGTTAGTATCTCATTGAGTTTTTACCCTTCGTTTATAATTTACCGACACTAATGATGTAATAACTGTGTAGGGTCAATTCCGCCTTGTGCGGGAGAAAGACATTGGCCAAAAGTGGATTGTGATATAGTTCCTCCCCCAATAAAGATAGGTCCGGGAAGGCCTAGGAAAAATAGGAGGAAGGATCCTGATGAGGACCCAAAAAAACCGGGGAAACTAAGTAGGGTCGGAATGGAAATGACATGTACGATATGTCATGTCAAGGGTTATAATAAAAGGAAATGCCCACTCAAGGCTACTTACGTTCCTCCGGAACCGGCACCTAAAAGGCCTAGGGGGAGGCCTAGAAATGATGGCCAACCACCACAACCCAGGACCGATGCAGCATCGACATCTACAGCTCACCATTCTGCCACAGCTCAACCAAGTGTACTAGGCAGAGGTGGAAGGATGATCAGAGGTGGGATTGGGTCAAGGGGTGGAATAGGAAGAGGTGGTGGTGGCAGGGGGAATGTGAGTGGTGGCAGGGGGAATATGAGTGGTGGCAGGGGGAATATTAGTGGTGGCAGGGGAAATATTAGTGGTGGCAGGGGAAATGTGAGTGGTGGCAGGGGTAATGTCAGTGGTGGTTCTGGTGGTAGTTCAGGGAGGGGTTCTGGTGGCAGAGCTCCTGTTCAAAGAGGGAGAGGGAGGGGAAAAATCAACTAATCCGTGGTGTTGGTGTTTTTACACCACTTGATGGATCTAACCAAGTTCAGGTACGAGTCTAATTTAACCGTGCTTTTCTTGTGTATACACTAATGATGAAAAAGGCTAGATGCATATAGCTTAATTCCTTGCTTAATTCGTTACGTTTTTTTTTGGTGGCAGCGTACTACAAGGCAAAGAGCAAGCACTGATCAATGCTTCACAATGCCACTAGGCTCGCAGTCAAGCCAACAGTCCAGTGTTGTTCAACCTACTCAATGATGTGTGACTCTTCTCGATGTGCATGAGTCGGCTTTTTTGTTGCTATGGTTGCGTAGTGTTGCCGCTCTCGATGTGTAATTTTCTTGTTTTATTAGACTCTTAGAACCTACTGCTGCTGCTGTAATTTGTTGTTGTTATGCTTGTTGTTGCTGCTACTGTATGGGTGCACTACAAGTGCATTTCATCCTGCTACATTTTGGACAAATGATGGTGTAATTTTTTAAAAAATATTACAGGAGCATTATGGTACAAGTTTAATAATCTTGCCTCTATTTGTCAATACCTACTAAGCGTGCATGTCAAATGTTACAAAAAACTTACGATTGCAAAAAATAGGCCATTACATTTCTTAGTTCATTTAAATCCAAACATCAAAAACAACCTTATCATGTCCTACTAATGTTAGCATCTAAGCTTACTAAGCGTTCATCCAAAAAACGATTACATCCCACAAACCATACGACAAACCATTACATATAATCTTGCAAATTAAACAACATCTACCGAAAGTACCAACTAATTAAGGAACATCAAAACCAAAACAGCAAACAAAATCCATGACAAATACAACCCCAATGTCAGATTCTTCTCGTTCCTTGTCGAAAGCATCAATGCAATTTGTGCTCGGTTTAGTTCCAGCTTCATATCTTCAGACTTTTTGGTAATCTCCTTCTTCATCTCCTGGCATTTTTCCTCCAATTTAGCATTCTTCATTTCCAATTTTTTGAATTTGTCATCCCTCAACTTTAGTTCATACTCCATCTCACATATATTTGAATCCTTCTCTAATAATCCAAACCGAAGATCTTCCAATTCACTCTCCCTACAATTTCTCTCGTCAATAAATTTCAGAAAGTCACATTTCTTATCCTGAAAAATCAATTAACAATACACATAAACCCTTTTTTATACCCAATTAATACACTTATAACAAATTAAAAAACGGAAATTTAACTTACCGGCCATAAAGGGCATCCATGGAACTTCCTTCCAGCATTAGGCCCATTCTTCACAGTCCTCACAACGGCAACACCACCACAATTGCAAATTACTTCACCCCTTGAAGTGGATGAAAAATTCGACCCAAAAGAAACTTGTTTTCGGCTACTCATGGAGGGCAACGAATTTTTTTAAACAAAATCTGAAAATAATGCTCAGTTTTTAAAGGCAGGAAGATGAATTATGGAGGAAAAAAATGGAGATGGAGAAGAAAGTAATGGAGATGGAGAAGAAAGAAGGAGGAAGCAAAAAATGGAGATGGAGAAGCTGTAGAAAGAAGATATAGCAACGGTAATAACACAGCTGCCACGTCACCATGTTAACCGGCTAAAAGAGGTCTTTGACCTGTTTGTCTTGTTAAAAAAAATTGGGGTATTAAGGTTGCATTATTCCAGAATAATCAAAAGGTTGCATTATTATCTGCGAATCGCCCAAAGGTTGCATTATTCTAGGCAATTTTTCCTTTTAACTATCTAGTGTATCTTTCCTTATTAGTCCTAGGTGAAATGGTGACTTGATAAACAGGTTAATAATGACATGTGGTGCGTTATGATTGGTCAACTTATTATTTTATTTTGAATCATCAAATTAAAAAAAAAACAAATAAAAAACAAACCCACCCACCCCAAAAACAACCCCCTACACCGGAAAATTTATCTACAAATTACTACCTCCACCCCAGCCACCCTCTACTATCCATTAAAACCGCAGTCACCCACCCCTCCCCTGAAACAACCAACCGCAGCCACCATTCCCTTTCGTTCTCCCTGTACATGTCGGCCACCACTCTCCTTCCCTTTCCCGAAAACCACCGCCTAGCCTTCACCTTCACTCCTCATTTCTCGAAACCATCGCCACCACCCACCCACAACCTTCACTTTCCTTGCTCATACCGACGTTTTCGATTTTCTTCTGGGTGGTTTCGGGTGGTTAGGGATCGTTTTAGGTTTTGGGTTTTGGTTTTCGGGTGGTAAGGGGTGATTTTCGGGGCTATGTGGGTGGTGTTTTCGGGTGGTTAAGGATCGTTTTGGGTTGTGGGTTTTTTGTTTTCGGTAGTTAGAGGTGGTTTTCGGGCTGTGTGGATGGTGTTTTTGACAGGTGGTGGTTTGTTTTAGGGCCGTGGGGGTGGATCTGGGGTTGTTTTAGGGTGGTGGGGAGGTTGTTGGGTGGTTTTCGGGTGGTGGGAGTGATTTCGTCTGGGTATGGGTGGTTTCGGTGTGTGGCTGGTGTTTGTCGAGTAGTGTTGGGTGGAAAAGAGAGGGGAAAGGTGGTGGTGGGTGGAAAAGAGAGGGGAAAGGTGGTGGTGGGTGGAAAAGAGAGGGGAAGGGGTGGTGGCTGGGAAAGTGGTGGGTTTTCATTTTTTTTATTTTATTTTTGGTCAATAGAATTTTGACACGTGACCATTTCAACTTGTTTAACAAGTTTTAAGTTAAGTGGGACTGTTTTAGGAAGGGAGGCTGATAGTTGGGATTATTTTAAAAATTACTATAAATGGGATTTATAAAGACGGGCAATAATTCAGATTATTTTTGTTGATTTTCTCTATTTTAAATAGATTGGAAAAGGTATTTTAGTACTCCCTCCGTAACGTAATAATTGCAACAAATGGACTAGGGGAAATTCCTAGGCAAAATTTGTTAATGATGGATAAAAGTGACATGTGATTAGGAAAAAAAAGAGGGAAAGAGAGAAAAAACAAAAACAAGTACACATGGGGTGGGGACCATAGGCAGTTTAATGTGAAAAACTTTACCATAAGAAGAAAGTAGAGAAATTGTTACAAGTATTATGTTACACCTATTTTCAGAAACTGTTGCAAATAATGTGTTACGGATGGAGTATTATTTTGGCGTAAAAAAAAAAGTAAAGAACAAGAAAATAGAGAGGAAATGAAGATTTTCAAGTGAAGGGACGTTACTGAATTGAATAATGGATTATTTTTGGCTTTTAGCTCAATATCGCACATAGAGATATTAAAAGTAGGGAGTAAATTCGTTTTGCTTTCTCATTTTCTCTCTCCATTAGGGTTGGTTCATCGTTTCTGGAATCTCTCTTTTCCAATTCGAATGAAATTCTTGGTTTAATTCCAACTTCGATTCTCGAACTTTTCATCTTCACTTCCTTTCTCACAAGAGCAGATAGATACATATTTTGTGTTCGTGATCAATTTTCTTTGATCTTAGTTTTTCAAGTTGAGCTGTGAGAAACGATGTTTATAGTCGATTGGTTCTATGGAGTTCTTGCTTCCCTCGGTTTATGGC
Organism: Patellifolia procumbens; assembly: GCA_947645195.1. Classification (NCBI taxonomy): domain Eukaryota; kingdom Viridiplantae; phylum Streptophyta; class Magnoliopsida; order Caryophyllales; family Amaranthaceae; genus Patellifolia; species Patellifolia procumbens. The sequence goes on from CANSGD010001485.1 coordinate 720,579, forward strand.
AAAAAGAAGCGAAGATCTTGTTTTTAGGTCTTGATAATGCCGGCAAAACCACTTTGCTTCATATGTTGAAAGATGAGGTTCGTTCTTATTCATTTCGTTGCTTTTCAATTCAGTTCTTTTGCTAATTCAGTTTATAAAGATTCATAATACTATATGTAAGTTTATCATTGTGTTTGTAGTTACAAATTAGTTTCGGGAATTCGGAGTTCGATTTTTGAAGCATAGCAAGTATTTTCTGTCCCTAATTTTATAGAAGAATATGTAAATTTATCATTTATGTTTTGTAGTTACCATTAGTGTCTAGAATTCGGAGTGTGATTTTTTGAAGCATAGCAAATATTTCTGTCCCTAATATTATAAAAAGAATATGTAAAACTATCATTTATGTTTTGTAGTTACCATTAGTTTCGGGAATTCGGAGTGTGAATTTTTGAAGCACAGCAAGTATTTTTGTCCCTAATTTTATAAAAGTATATGTAATTTATCATTTGTGTTTTGTAGTCAGTAGTCACCATTAGTTTCGAGAATTTGGAGTGCGAATTTTGAAGCATAGCAAGTATTTCTGTCCCTAACTTCATAAAAGAATATGTAATTTATCATTGTGTTTTGTAATTAGCATTAGTTTCGAGAATTCGGAATGCGAATTTTGAAGCATGGCAAGTATTTATGTCCCTAACTTTATAAAAGTATATGCAAATTTATCATTATGTTTTGCTGTTAGTTACCATTAGTTTCGAGGATTCGGAGTGTGAATTTTTGAAGCATAGCAAATATTTCGGGAAAAACTTTGTTTACCCACTGGGTAAACTACCCACCTTTAATTGTGAGAGTAAAAAGTAGTAATGGTGGAACCCCCACCAAACTAAATAATAATATTTTAATGGCTCTATTAGTAGTGGGTAGCTTACCCACTTACCCACCGGGTAGATGTAGTCAAACCCAAATATTTCTGTCCTTAATTTTGTTGTTGCGTTAACTTTTATGAGTGAGTGAAGTTAAGGCTCCGTTTGGTTAGCAGAAAATCATATTATATGGAAAATGATGTAGATTTGGTTTTCCTTTGTTTGGTTTCTTACCTGAAAATTTAAAAGGAAAAAAATGGAAAAGAAGTGGGAGGATAGATGGGAAAAAGGAAAGCGGAAGGTAAGGAAAAACAAGAAGTGTGTTCTCCCTCCATTCAAGGAGGAAAGTGTTTTCTACTCTATCTCAATCATCAGGAAAACTATTTTCCTCCCAACCAAACGGAGCCTAGGTTTTAAGCAATTTTCTATAAAATTAATGAAATTGACCGTGTTTTGTATGTATGGTGCTGAATTTATGACAGAGATTGGTTCAACATCAGCCTACTCAGTATCCAACATCTGAAGAACTGAGTATTGGTAAAATCAAGTTCAAGGCATTTGATTTGGGAGGACATCAGATCGCTCGTCGTGTCTGGAAAGATTACTATGCTAAAGTAATCCTATATTTTATTTTCTTGGCTTCCTCCTTATTTAGTTGTTTATCTGCCTCTGTTCCTACTCTTTATGTTGAGACTGATTCATCTTGTTGTTTGTTGAGCTTTGGGGGGTGTTGGTATCTTGGCTTCCTCCTTATTTAGTTGTTTATCTGCCTCTGTTCCTACTCTTTATGTTGCGACTGATTCATCTTGTTGTGTGTTGAGCTTTGGGGGTGTTGGTTTCTTGTTTAGTGTTTGTTGGTCAAGTTGAAGTTATTGGCCTTCATAATCCCAAATAAAAGTTTCAGTTTTTATCTGATTCATGGGGGGCCAATAGAGCTATTGGGAGTTCGCGGATAGCACCTTTAGTGTTTGAGGTGTGTTAATTGTAACTTTCCAGACATTCTTTGCTCCAACCACTGATAATTGAAATTGCAATTGTTTGGGTATTTTGATGAAGTTTCACAGCCATTTATTGTTAACTTTGTGCTTGCTCACGTGCGATTGTTTTGTTATCTATTTGTTTGTGCAAGTTTTATACAAACGCGATATCTTAGCTTGACCTGGTGACTTTTTGTATGCTCTCTTACTACCTGTGTCCTGTGTTCAGATATCCATCTGTTTGACGGCCTGTGTACTTTTGATCTCTTGTATGTTTCTGTTCCCCATGTGTTTAATCTTCTGTCTGTCCGATGTTTGGAATTTTTCATCCGCGTTATGGGATGGAGGCTAATATTTAAAGGTTGGTATGGCACTTCTAGTGTTTGACTCAGCGTCAAGAATGCAGAGACAATTGGGGAAGGGAATTTGCAGTATAGAGTTTTGATTTTAGGAAGGAGGCCCTTCACCCACGAATTGCTAATTGCGAATTCGAAAATTCGCACACCACCCCAACGAATTATGTGATATTGGTTTAACTAAGTGTTCTATTAGTGCGCTTTGGATTCATTCTATTTACCGACATGGATATCTGTGTTCTGAAAGCTACTTTTGTTCCTTGGATATGATTGTGCATGTTATTTTATTTGAAAAAACAATTCAAAGCTTGAGGTTGTGGTGAAATTGATGTGGGTCGTTCTTTATCCTGATCCCAGTATATAATGATCAGCATCTATAGAATTGCATTGAGATAACTTCGAATCTATGAGTTTTCTGATGCATCAAATGCCATCTTTTCCTGGGATGAAATTTTCATTTTCCTTTTTGAGCAACAACACTTTTGAGTTTTGATTAAGGAGAATCATGTTTCTTATCGTTCCAAGGTCATCTAATTTTGCATATTCTGATGATCTTATCACTACTTTCAGGATTAGGCTCTTTTTGAGTTTTTTCTTATGAAAGATCCCCATTTATTATTTTGAGCATTTGGAGCATAATAATCAGTCCCCGATCCTTTAACTGAGAAGACTGCTTTAAATCAAGAACTTGTCTGGTCCAAGGTACTGGTCCTGTACTTTGTCGAGCCAACCCATGGCACTTAGAGCACCCACAACAAAGGGTTTTTAGCTCCCACATAGGTTTCTGTCTCCTCTACAAGGTCTTCCTTTTGTTCTGGGTTTGGCAAATGAGGCAACCAAACAAAGAGGAATTTAGAAAGCTAAGGTTTTCCTCATCTTGGCTTCTGAGCTGGATAATGTAGAAAAAAACACTAGTTGATAATTGGATAGATACATTAAAAAAGTCGGAGAAAAAGTATAATGAGAAAACCCCATTGTTGTGAGAATTTTTTTCTATAGAAAAGAAGATAGCGGAAAGTAAGGTGTAAGAAAGAGGTAAAGAGAGACAATTCAACGGAAATAAGGATCCCCTTTGTTGCTAATTCTTCAATCAAAGGTCCATTCTATATGGTGCTTCTGTTGTGTACTTTGTGCAGAGCAACTCTGTTTAAGGCATAAGGAACTTTTCCACTGCGTGGTATAATATATGTAATTCTTTCTTGTTGGCCCTGCATTGTAAGCCACCTTTTAGAACATTCCTTTAAGAAATTAGGATCAGAGGATACGGCTTTTACCGCAAGGGTTGCAGAGAAAGTGGTTCCATTAACCCATTGAAGGGATAGACCATTCTGTTGGAAGAAAGTCTTGAGCCACTCTGTGTTCATTTTCTTCTTTTTTTGCCTGTGTATTTACGTTCTTTTTCTAAGTTGAACACAAAGTGCCTTTCATCATTTCAGATAGATGACTGTATCTATTTGAATCATCGGAGGCAGAAATTGTCCATGCAGAAATACCGTAGCCGAGCACCTCTTTATGGGGAATTGCTTGGATTTGTCTCTGCGGACATTTATTTTAGATCTCTCTTAGTTTTAACTTGTTATAATCATGTTATTATTGGCTAACGAATTCAAGTTTTGGAATTGAAGGTGGATGCTGTGGTCTATCTGGTAGATGCTTTTGACAAGGAGAGGTTTGCCGAGTCCAAGAAGGAGCTGGATGCTCTCCTTTCTGACGAAGCGTTGGCCAATGTTCCTTTCCTGATTCTAGGGAACAAGATCGACATACCATATGCAGCGTCAGAAGATGAGCTGCGCTATCATCTGGGTCTGACCAACTTTACCACTGGTAAGGGGAAGGTTAACCTGGCAGACTCTAATGTTCGACCTATGGAGGTTTTCATGTGCAGCATTGTCAGGAAAATGGGTTATGGAGAGGGCTTCAAGTGGCTTTCGCAGTACATCTAGTGCCTAACTGGCGTTATAGTGTAGGTTCTGCGTAGCTTTTTACCGTCTTTCATGTTCCAGCGTTGTATGTGTTTATTTAGTTTAGATAAACGTTTGAAATTCTGCTAGCTTGGTAAAATGAGGACATAAGCCAGTATCTTGTGAATGGTTGTGCATAATGAGTGTTGTGATTGACAGTACCTTAATTTAGTTTATAATGCTGTTGTACTACATTTTTATGCCAATTATAGGCACCTATTTATTTTGGTGTCCTACACTGTATATGCTGAAAATATTTGATTTCGTTCTTGACTATTGAGTATTGAAAGCAGCAAACATGGGCTCCTTTTAACCCAAAAAAAAAAGCACCAAACACCATATTTTCATATTTAGGCAAAAAAAAGAAAGACATTTACGGCTCTGTTTCCCTGTGTGATAGTCACTCGTATGTATTAACCCTTTTAATCGAAATCCGCTGTAGAAAAAAGGGAGAGTTAGTGCCTCGAAAGTTTTACGGAAATATGACAACATTGATTACAAGATGTTTAATTTGATAAATGCTATATGCATGTGTTTTCTTGCAAAAATGAATCATATAAGGTGGTTTATAACAGGGTGTTTTTATAGACAAATTTCCTTATTATTTTTTTCAAAGGTACAAATTTCCTCATTATTATTAAAGGGGTTTGACGGTTATAGGGGTAATTTATTTAGAATTGGATTAGTATAAGATAGTCTTAGGTTAAGCATTAACCTCAGACTAACCTACTAAGCCTTAGAGAAACCCATGACGCGCGCCGCACGTTAAGCAGCCCAGCCAAGTTGATTTTTTAACTTTTCGACCCAAAACCTTAACTTTTTTCGTTTTTTAACTTGTCGCCATAAAACCTTAACTTTTGCATAAAAATCCATAACTAATATCATATATGGAATCGATACCCTATACTCCATTATCCTTATTAGTTATGGATTTTTATGCAAAAGTTAAAGTTTTATGTTGAAAAGTTAAAAAATCGCTAAAAGTTGAGGTTTTAGGTTGAAAAAAGTTAAAAAAAAATCAATTTTTATGGGCTCCTTAGCGTGTGGCACACGTAATTGGGCTTTTAATTGGCTTATTGCTCTGATATTACGTTAAGCTTAATTTAAGACCGTCTTTTACAAGAATATGCCATTTACTTAATACTTCCTTCGTTTTTTAAGTGCTACAAAGAGAAAGGGCACACAGATTAAGGGAGTTCAAAGAGAGAAAGTTGGAAACACAATCATTAGAAAAAATGACAACTTAATTAACTTATATAATTTGATTAACTATAACCTACAAGGCCACAACCCCCACCCTACCCCAAACCAACGACACCACCACCCCACCATCAAAACCCACCAAAATGTCCTTCACCACCACCGTCTACACCAGATTTGCCGCCAAAACCTTCGGAAAACCATAACCCACCCACCTATCTGCCACCAGAACCTTTTCGAAGACCACAAGCAAAAACGTAGATCTGGTAAGTTTGGGTTATTGAGGAGAGAGATGGGGAGGGGTGGGTTACTTAGGTGGATTGTTTAATTAATTAGATTAGCTAATATAATTAAAAATGGCATAATTGTAATAAACTACAAAAAAAAAGTTTCAACTTATGGTAATGTAGCATTTATTTTTATCTTTCCTAAAAAGGAAATTAGGACATTTATAAATAAACGGAGGAAGTATATAGATCGGGTTAAGATCAAGTTTTCCAACATATTTATTGAACACGTTATATATATTTTTTTTTATCAAGAATCAAAATATTCATATCCCGTGATTTCTCGGTTTTTAAATGAGAGAAAGTGAGGAGAAAACCAAGGAGGTTAGAGGGAGAAAGTTGGGGACCACAATTAAAAAGAGAAAAGGTATTTTAACTAAATAAACAATTAGATATATATTGCTTGAGTAACGGTAATCATGTAATTTTATCATTAAAATGTCCTATTTTGAACTTATACTACCTCCGTTCAATAGGTATTGCAATCTTTGACATTTTACACTATTCATACACTCCCCTTTGACCTTCTTTTGTGATTTATACATGAAGATAAATATAGTCATGTGGGATCTTGTTAGATTCGTCTCGATATATGTTTAATTAATATCAAATTTTTACAATTTTTACATAAGTAAAATTAGAGATATTAGTGTTTAAAGTAGTACATTGGGAGGGTAAAACTTCCTATGTTGCAATACATATGGAACGGAGGTAGTATTATTTATTGTGATAAAGTGTGTCACTTATTTGAAAACGGAGGAAATATATTATTAAATCAAATACGAACTTGATCCAACCCACCCCAACCTAATAACAAGCATATTTGTGACTTTATGTAGTAATAAAATTATCTCTTTGGGTGTAAGGTTTGATCCTCCAAAATGCAAAATAGAAGAAACGAAGAAGAATTTTATTTCTCTTTATCACTTCATGTGTTCTGTATCAGCTTCGGGTTTCCGGTCCGACACCCCTACCAATGATGACTAGTTTAGTCTAATTTTCAACCTGTTTATTTCATTTCATGACCATTTTAATCCATTCAGTAATTCAATATTTATTTCTTTTTAGTGACTAGTTTGATCACTTTAGTTACCAGACCGAATTTTAATATAAAATTAAACCTCCTCTTTGAATAATCAGTGATATTTGATTACTGTCCATCAGGCTTTTTCACATGCGCATTTTTCTAACCTGTATTTTCAAAGTTTAACTTTATTATTAAAAAAAAACCTATTTTAAAAAAATTATCCAATACAATATACATAATTGAATTATTTAAAACAATCAACTCAAAATAAAAAACAATAAATATATAAACAGAAAGTAATTAAAATAGCAATTTGTTAGGATAGGGGCTTACCTCAGATTTACTCAAACATAAACTAATTAAAATTAAGCTAAAACTTGATTACTAGTTGCTCATAAATGTCTAACTAAATGACTAAATAGCAATGTGTTAGGATAGTTTGTTGTGTACCGACAAAATAGCTGATTATATTCCATATTTCATTATTCAGTACTTCTCCTCACTTGCCAGGTGCTAGCAATTCATCAACCTCAGCAGCAATAAGTAGATAGTGCACAAGGAAGCACCATGAGCATGATGCTCCTTGTCCAAAACGTAGTAAAAGTAGAAAAAAAAACATGGATTTTTTAAGTTGGTTGGTCTGGCTGCTCAGTGTGTATTGAGTGTCCGTCAATGTACAAAATAAAATTCAAAAAATAATTGATTTGACAAGTTACTATTCACCATTAAATGTAAAGGGGGTGGGTCTACTGTCTTTTTTCTTTCCACTTCCCCATACTCCAACAATGTACATGTGTATATAATTAGTGAACATATGAATTATGATATTGTACACATGTGTAAAGCGAGTAAGTATTGGTAACTGTACAATAGCTTACATGTAAGTGTACAAATCAATTATAGGTTTAGACAATTTACATCTCTATACAATTAGTGAACATATGAATTATGGTATTATACACATGTGTAAAGCAAGTGAACATTGGTAATTGTACAATAGCTTACATGTAAGTGTACAAAAGATCATATTTGAGTGTACATATGTCAAATAATAATATCCTTGTATTCTCTTCTTGCAAATGTCATTATATATATGTCCAAGTATCAATTATTTGACATATGTACACTCAAAGATGATTTTTTGTACACTTACATGTAAGATATTGTACAATTACACTCGTTTTACACATGTGTACAATACCATAATTTATATGTTCATTAATTGTATACACATGTGTACAATACCATAATTTATATGTTCATTAATTGTATACACATATATATTGTCTGAACCTATATGTTCACCCATTAAGTTTTTGTGTCAAAGTTAATTGGAACAATTTTTTTTTGAAATTGAGTATTATTATACAATGAACATTTGAAATAAATAAATGTGCATGTTTAATAATCATAGTGAACAATAAAGTTATATAAAAGAACATATGAAAAAGTTAATTGGAATATTTGGAGGAAGTTTTAGAGAGATTGAATTCAAAATGTCCAATTTAGAGGAGAGAGAAAAATAAATTAATCTGATGTACATTTGAGGATTAATGTACAATGAGAGTTTTTTTTGTACACTAGCAAAAAAACCTATGTACACTGCAATCATGCTGACGTACATGATGACGTGGGCATGGAGCACCATGAGCATGTTGCTCCTCCTTGCACCATCTAATTTGCGCCTCAGCAGTGCTTTTATCACTCTCTCTCTCCTTTCTATTCTTTGTTTCATTTTCCATTTCAATGCTATTACTTCCTCCTTTTTTTTTTAATGTGACACTTTCTATATAAGGAAGTTTGTAATTAGTTGTGACACTTTCTTTTTTGGGCAAATCTTTCTCTCTATCTCTCTCCTATCACATGGGTTCCCTTCTTTCTTTCTCTCTATCTCTTTCCTCTCCAAAAATTGCCTAGTAGTCCGTGAAATTAAAAATGTCACAACTAATAAAAAACGGAGGAAGTATTACTATCTCTCCTCTTTCCCATTCTTTGTTTCATTTTCCATTTCTGTTTCTACTCTACCTTACACTAAATATACAAAAATTTGATGGGCAAGATCAGAGGAGGATCTTCCATAGGGACCAACACAAACACGAAAAAAAATTAATTTAAGTTTCGATTTATGATTTTTAGTCGAAATTTGATCGTTTGGACTAAAACAAATCACACTTAAAGTCTTTCGATTTTTCATGTTTATATTATATCAAGTCAGTTTGGCTTATATTGTATTAAATTCAATATAATCGGGTCATATTGAGTAATGTAGAAATTTTATTCAAATCGAATTTATGTTGATTATATTTGGGTAAATATATTTTAAAAAGTTTATTATTATTTACTAATAATTTAGTATTATGAATTTATAATTGTTTAGTTCAGTTTATTTCAACTACATCCACGTCGGTATAGTTTAGTTCAGCTCCATTCAATTAAATTTTGTTCAGTTAAATTTAATTCAACTCATTTATGCCGAAAAGAACGGACCCTTATATAATGTGATTTTTATTTATATTTATTGGGGTAATTTTCTTACAATGATGATAAGCTCCTTTTCAAAGCGTTGCTTACATCAATGTTTGCCATACAACAAAGCAAAGATCTCACTGAGACGGTTTTACTTTTTATCAGTTAAAAAAATTATGTAATCAATTTATGAGGTATATTTATCAGTCTTTTTTGGACATAAACTATAAAAATAGATTTATCAACATATAAAAATAAAATTATAGTACAATTTTTGCATCATACCTATTTAATATTAATCGTGTTTCTGGCGTGTTTGGATGTAGAATTCGTTCTATTTGTGGCTTTGTGGAAAAGGCTAATAGCTCCATCCTCCAAAGCTTCAGTCTTTACTGTAAGCATTGATTTACAGAAGAAGAAGAAAAAAAAAAAGAGTATGAGGATTCATTCCAAAGCTGCTGTTAAAGTTAGAGCTTCCGTCCTTTCTTCTTCTCCTCCGCTTTCAGCTATCCCTTGCTCTCATTCTCCTCTTCTCCTCCACTTCCTTCTATCATTGATTTTAATCAGATTTTTACAGCAATGTATAAGATTAAACCCCATCCTCCCTTCTCCACTGTCATTTCTCTCCTTAATGACCTTGAGTTGTCTGGCCTCCCTCCCAATCATTATTCCTTGGGCATACTTGCTAATTGTTTTTGCCGCTCCGGCCATGTTGGTTTCGGGTTCTCTGTACTTGCCAAGATGTTTAAGATGGGCCATCAACCCACTATTGTCACTTTCAATACTTTAATCAATGGGCTTATCCATTATGAACGATTGGATGAAGCTATCAAATTGCTCGATAAGATTGTCAAGCTTGGCTTCCAACCCACTATTATTACCTACGGAACTATGTTTAAAGGTCTTTGCAAATTTGGAAACAATGCTGGTGCTCTCAAGTTGCTGCAGACTATGGAATCTCGCGGGCATTACTTCCCTCATGTCGTCATATATAATACCATCATCGATAGTTTATGTAAAGATCGGTATCTATCTCAAGCCCTCCAACTTTTCAAGGAGATGAAAAATTAAGCGCATTTCACCCGATGTCTTCACATATCGTTCCTTAATGCGAGGTATGTGCAGCTTGGGGAAGTGGAAAGATGCTCAAGCAATGTGGACTGAGATGTTGGAGCACAATATAGATGTCGATGTGGAGACATATAACATGTTGATTGACATGTATTGCAAAGAAGGGATGGTTGGTGAAGCAAGGGCTCTATTTGAATCCATGGTTGACAAAGGTCAAAGTCCAAATATCATCACTTACAATGCATTAATAGATGGATATTGTTTACGTGGTGAGATGGAAGAGGCCGAAAAGGTAATGGATTTGATGGGGAAAGATGGGTGCAAACCTAATGTTGTTACTTTCAACACCTTGATCAATGGGTATTGCAAGCGTAAAAAGCTTCACGAAGCTCAGCTTTTTCGATGAAATGCACCATAAAGGAATAACTCCTGATGTTGTCACATATAGCACCCTTATTGATGCTTTTTGCAAGGAGAATCAATTACCAATTGCACGCCAGATGTTTAAGGAGATGAAATCTCGGAACTTAAAACCAAATGTAGTCACCTATTCTTCATTGATTGATGGCCTACGTAAGAACTCACATATTGACGAGGCAATACACTTGTTCAAAGACATGAAAAAGTCTGGTGTGCTCCCAAATGTTTTTACATACAGTATCCTGATTGATGGCCTGTGTGAAGCTGGGCGATTAGAAGAGGCTATGGATGTGTTCTCCTTTCTTGTAGCTAAGGGGTTAGTCCTAGATGCGACTACCTACACGGTAATGATCAAAGGTTTCTGTAAAAAAGGGCTGCTGACGGATGCCAACGAGCTATTAGAGAAAATGGTTAATGATGGATATCCTCCGAATGACTGCACATACAATACAATTATCAGGGGATTCCTTCGTGGTAAAGATATAAGCAAGTCTTTGGAGCTTGTTAATGTCATGACCAGTAAAGGGTGTGCAGCTGATGCTCAGACTACTTTATTATTTGCCGATTTACTCATTGATCCCAGAGTTAGCAAAAACAACAAAGCTCTGCTTCAGAAGTTTTTTGAGAGATGAGCAAGAATTTTGTAGTTGTAGAATTTATTATATTCATTCTACTTAGTCTTTATCTTTTATAGATCCATAATCAGTTCATCATAAGTTCCCAGTCCCTATATTTCGGTCTTTTCATCTCTAAATCAATCTTGTGTAACAAAGTAACTTGATTTGTATAATTTGGATCCAATTCTTCCATGTCCATCTTCTTGCTGTTTGTAACGCTTCTTGTTTATTTCTGAAGTTAAGACTTCATAGTTGTTTGATTTGGGATGGGAATGATGCTAATTGCTGGGGATATTTGTAATTGGGAGATCATTTTTGTTTCTTTTTCCTCATGTAGCTTTGCTGTGACTTAGGAATAATAAATTTCCTTTTGTAATGCTATGCTTTTGGATTATGATTATCTTGAAGTCTCTTCAAGAAGAGAAAAAAATGTGGAAATACAAGCCTACTGGTGTCCTTTGTGTATGGACCATCAGAACTGCTGCTGGTACTACCCCTCTCTCTCTATCTCTTCCATCTACATTTCTTCTCTTTGTTTTTCACTCGCTTCATTAGTTCATTTCTGTTTCTCCTTCATTACAGTTGCTTCTTCCCAAATTATTTGATTACCCCTGAGGCCCTGACATTGTCACGTATAATACTGTTATCGTTGCCATGTGCAAAACTAATAGGCTCAAAGCTGCGTACCAGCTTTTTAAAGAAATGGAAACTCGTGGACTAAAAACCTGATGTTTCCACCTTGAATTCGTTGATCGATGGTCTGTGTAGAAATGCACAAACTGATGAGGCAAGGTCAATGGTGCGGGAAATGGAAAATAATGGAGTGATCCCTGATATCATCTCATACAATATCTTAATGGCTTCCGTGAAGCTAAACAGCTTGGGCATGCATTCGATGTCTGATGTTCTCTTCCGGATAAGGGATTAAACCCAGATGTTCCTTCGTACAATACTATGACCAAAGGACTCTGCAAAATTGGGTTGGTGGAGATGCCATTGCACTGTTAAATATGATAGAGCATGATGGACGATCAGACCTACAACACACTCGTTAGAGGATTTCGCAAATGTAGTGACATAAAAAGGCACTAGAACTTCTATACATCATGACAAGCAAGGACCAGCTTTTGTTTATAGTAATTTTTACTCTCAGACTACCTCCATTCATTGGATTGTATTTGTTAAATTTATGATGCCTTTTCTTAAGTTCAGTTCACCCTGAATTCTCTTGTAACATTGGAGTAGAAACAATATGAATTCTGATATCCAACAGTTATTTGAAGGGCATGTTTGCTTTTTATTTCAACAGTTTATGTCAACAGTTGCAACCTAACTTCATGAAAGCATGAATTGTGCAACTGGAAGCACACCTTGCTTGTAGTGATACTAGTGGCATGTCCTTTGATTTTGTCTAAGGTATTTAGTTTTAGGCAGTCAAGCGCTTACTTTCGCATCTTCCTTCCCACCATTACAACCGTTTGATGTCATTTCACACCACAAATTTTACTGAAGGGGGGTGTATCAATGGAACTTTGTCCGAATATTTAGTAATATTTCGACCTGTCAACAAGCGCAACTAGGATGTTCAGTCCAAATATGTAGTAATACGTCAAATTATAGTCATATAAAAGATGTAGTGTGAGATTTTTGCAAGAAGAGTTAAATAAATTTCTAAGCTAGCGGGCCATAAGTTGATTTTATACTAGTCATATCTTTCGCATTTTGCAAGTTTTGCTGATATTGCTAATGCATTTTCGTATGGTGTTAAAAACATTTCAACTAGTCTATATAATTGAAATAAGGCTTTGATCAACCAGCTAGGGGATGTAGCTCAGATGGTAGAGCGCTCGCTTAGCATGCGAGAGGTACGGGGATCGATACCCCGCATCTCCAATTTTTGGTCCATTTGTTACTTTTGTCTTCCATTGTTCTTTTATCACTACTTGCTATTCTTTTCCTTCGTCGCAGAGACTTCTGAATTTTTCTTGCATCTTCACCTCAATATACTTCCTCCGTTTTCTAATGCATGCAACAAAGGGGAATATTTGTGAGAGATAAAAAATTCATTTGTTGCAAGTATTGGAAAACGGAGGAAGTATTTGTTTTATGAAATGCCCGAAAAGCTCATATCGTAGAATATGATAGATCACTGAGAGTCTCTTTTCACATTAATAAAGATCTTAAAACTAGGACAAACATAACCAAACATATAGGTAGTAGGTTTAAGATAATTAGATAAAGTTGTTGGATTAGTCTAACTGCCTTCCATCTCTCTTGTTTATATGTCTGAAACTCTCAACTACATCATCAACCTTACAAACACACTAAAAAAATATCATCCACTAGTACAAGTATACATTCTCATATAAATAACTTATTAGTCATGGGAAAAAAATCAGATTTTCCTGTGCTAGTTAAGAAAATAAAGCGCAAAAATTGATCCTCTTTTTCCTACCAGAAAGCAAAAGTCTGTAACGAAATAAGAAAGACTATAAACCAATAGCTTTATATTACAAAACGAAAAGCCAAAGAAAAACTCAGATCCAATGTCAATATGCCATCCCTTGTTAACATACTATCTCTTAGCCAGCACTCTCCAAAGGAACTCCTTTCTTTCACGCTTCACATTTCATTCCTCGAGGAACCTTCACTATAACAAAACTCGTACTTGTTTATGCTGTTCTTGTGGTCACTTCTGTGATTTTTAGCAGACTAGGTTAGCATAGCAGAGAAACATCTTTCTGTTCTAGGAGGGATAGCAGATTTTTGTAACTTTTTGTTCAATGTGTTTTCCATCTCAATCTTGTAACTGATTATTTTCCTTTTGAGCAGGCTATGCACAGGATCCAGGACAAATTCTTACAAAAGCACTGTCATGCTTTGTTGCCAACAAGGTCATCGAGCTCACACCTATCCTGCATAATATATTATGAATTAGTTAATCAGAAGCAGTAGTACTTAAAATTAGCCTTGAAACTGTGAAAAAACAACTAGAAAGAACAAAAAGGAACGGGGGAAGTAGTACCATTAGCTTCGGAAAATTTAACTTTTATACGTGGAGGCATAACTTAGCAAACTTTGTAGCACATAGGTGGCGAGAGTGATAATATGTGGCCTTAAATAAGGTGGTTCTGAACATGATCAAATATCAATATAACAATTAAATTTTTTAATATTTCCAAACCTTCAGGCCTAAGCAGTTAATTTATAATATGTAGAGAATAATGTGTATATATTTTTCAAAATTATATATTCCTTCTCACTGATGAAATGTCAGGTGCAGATTTATACTAGGTGCAATGAAGCATACAGATTAACCCAGAGCGGATGCCTCAACATACCTCCTGCTGCTGCAACAGATCAGTTCTGCTATGGTCCTTGTTTGGCAGAAACGCACCTCCTCCTTGACTGTGTCGACCATTCATTATCCACCTTTGTATTCTACAACAAGGCCATGATTAATGACATACGAACAACACTTCGAGCAGCTTGTGGCCATACACATCAAAGAGGTACCAAGCTTACATTCCCCTCACAATATAAGGAATATTATCCTAAGAACAATGTGCAGACAACCTAATTAATCTTGACTTCAAGTACAACACTATATGAAAAAATCTAGGACGGTAAAAAAAATCAAGACCATTAGAAACAGCGACCCAAAATTATCGAATTTGATTTATATTTACATATCTGTGATGACTTGGAACATACTGTGCAGCCAACTTCAATGTGGAAGAATACATGGAGGGCTATTTGCAGGAAGAATGAAGCAGCGCAAACCTTCCTCCTACACCACATAACTTGTTCTTCATTTCTTCGGTGCAAATTCTCATGATCAGAGAAGCTTTATGATGTCCTGTGACAAGAAGCTCTATATTAGTCAAGAGAATTAAGACTTGGACGAACTAGCAGATCTGCATTTTTCTGTTTGCAACGAAAGGAATGATGAAAGCATCCCCGTTTGTGTGCTTGCTCTCGACATCAACCCATATTGCCCTTAGCTTATATAATGTAGTATTATTATTTACTACATGAGAGATGTGTAAGCAGTGATATTAAACCCCACACACTTGTATCGCGTAGGAACATAAATCAAACTATCATGCTAAGATATACTAGTTCAAATGGATCACATACTTTGACAGAAAACAAATCAACATCTGTCTATGCATTGATCAATACGATTCACGTTGGTTATAATGTTAACTTGAACCCAAAGAAGTGAAGTTTGAGCATCCCAATTCCTCTGAAACTCTGTAATCAAGTAATGACTCTCCATGCTTTTGGTGAGAGCACAAGTGTGAAGTCTCAAACATGGATTCAAAAGCATCACATGAACAATGCTTAACTTCAACTTATAGGGCATAGCTATGAGTATCCGAAATTACAGCATGAACATGGATGCAAGGATACTTCGTTACACATGTATTCTCATTATTTTTCTTGTTTTGGGAAAAATTGAAGTGTCAAAGTGTCCTATCGATACGGAGTGTCAAGTAGCCGACACGGATACTTTAGATAAATAAATTATAGCTTGCAAGTTGCAACTCCTTACTATAAGTTGATCACTTGATACCACAAGGAAACAACACAAGATCCTCAGTCTATATTCAGCCCGGGTTAAGATCCTCTAGAGTTGAAAAAGAACTCTAAATTGTAGAGTTTACTCAAAATAGTAAAAAATATTAATAACTAATTATTTTGTGCATTTGTATTTTCTAGGTTAGGTAAACTCTACCAACTCTACCAAATAAAAACTCTAGAGGATCTCAACACATCTAGCCCCCCGGAGTGCTAGATTTGTGTTTCTATTTATAAGCAATGGGAATACCAAGACAAATTGGAGAGCGTAGATTTGTGTGTATCATTATATTTGTAATCTTCTTTTGTAAATAAAGTGAGAAAAAAACAGTTGTGTGATGAATTGGGTGATTCAATGGTAGAAGATTCTTAAATGGGCACATGTAAAAAAATGTGTAGTAAATATGTGGTTTTTGAAAAGTAAAATAGAAGACAAAATGCTCAATATGGAAAAGATTCAAAGTAGGAAGAACTTTTATAAATAGGTCGGAGAGGAATACATAAAGAACAAAAAGAACTAGAGTAAATATAATTATAATAGAAAACTTTTAGCTATTTAATTCAATGTAAACCCACTTTGTAGAAACTCGTAAGTTTAATGCTAGGATGTTTGGTCATTAAATATCAAAGTGGTATAACTAACATGTCTAGGGTTCTATCTCGTTATTGTTCCAAACTCATTGTTGTAATATGTTACAAGACACGACCCTCATGGTTCTGCGCCACCACGCCTAAGCCCACCCAACCTTTAGTGCACATACAGGGATGCATCAACATTTATTTTAGTAATATTTTTGGGGGTAGGTGCCATCTCGAAGGGCTCATGGAGCCACTCCTTGTTGGTTGAGCGCAAATGCGAGCAGAGTGGGGCATATGCTCTTCCACATATGGAGCAACACGATCAACAATCAGTTCATGTAGCGTGATTTTCCCCCTCAAATACCTTACTGATCCTCAAAAACACGTGGCGTGATTTTTCCATACTCATTGTTGTAATCCGTTACACTTTTTAAAAATAAATAAATTAAACCAAGACAATATAAATTTTTTTTTTTGATTGGAAGACAATACAAATTGGCTGAAAAACATCAATAACATTTTTTTTGTTTTGGTCAAAATAAACATTAATAACATTTTTTTGTTTTGGTGAAAATAAGCATCTCATTGTTAAAAAAAAGGAAAAGAAAATTGAGCTCGTGTGTTTAACTGTTTACACAAAATCTACATAAATCGTTCATGTTTCTGGATTGTGAAGAATTTGGTCAAGAAGTTGCTCTGGTTTTATCATTTCTACTACACCATTGTAAGCATTGATTTACAGAACATAAATGAATAGCAATGCAAATTAGGGTTTCTTCTCCTCTGATTTCAGGTATCCCTCTCCCTCGATCTCTCTCTCCTCCTTTCCTCCACTTTCAATTACTGTTTTCACGTCGAAATTACTTTCATGATGCCAAAAATCATGTTCATGAATTTGACCCTCAATTGTTGCTTAAGTATGTCAGACACCAATGCAAATTTGGGTTTCTCAATATTGATCACCCCCTTTCTCTCTTTCATTCTATGAAATCTATGAGCCCACTTCCTTCTATCATTGATTTTTGTATGCTTTTCACAGCAATGTGTAATATTAAACCCCATCCCCCAACATCGTCACATATAACACTGTAATTGATGCCATGTGCAAAGCTAATAGGTTCAAAGCTGCGAACCATCTTCTGAAAGAAATGGAAACTCATGGACTAAAACCTGATGTTTTCACCTTGAATTCGATGATCAATGGTCTGTGAAGAAATGCACAAACTGATGAAGCGAGGTCAATGGTGCGGGTAATGGAAAATAATGGAGTGATCCCTGATATCATCTCATACAATATCTTAATTAATGGCTTTTGTGAAGCTAAACAGCTTCGGCATGCAATGGATGTCTTATGTTCTCTCCCGGATAAGGGGTTAAACCCGGATGTTACATCGTACAATACTATGATCAAAGGACTCTGCAAAAGTGGGTTGGTGAATGACGCTATTGCACTGTTAAACATGATGGAGGATAAAGGATGTTCTCCAGATGATCGAACCTACAACACACTTATCAGAGGATTTCTCCAGATGATCCTAATGTTGGTGATGCAGACAAGGCTTTGCTTAGAGAGTATTTTCTGTGAGATACACATCAGTCTAGAGATAAGTTAAGTTCAACCTGAAGTCTCTTGTAACAGCTAGAGTAAAAAACGATATGAATTCTGATATCCAACAGTTATTTAAAGGGCATGTTTAGCCTTCAGTTGCTTGTTATTTCAACGGTTTATGTCAGCAGCTGCTAACTTCATGAAATGTGCAATTGGAAGCACACCTTGGTTTGTAATGATACTAGTGACATGTCCTTTGCTGTTATCTAACGTATTTAGTTTTACGCAGTCAAGCTCTTACTTTCGTATCTTCCTTCCCACCATTACAAAGTTTTCACGTGTGTACAATTCTATTCATCTTATATATCAGGTGCGTTTAATGTCATTTCACACCAGAAATTTTACTGATATTTGATAAATCTTTACGTTTTTTTGGAAAACAGATTAGAAGGTGGGTGGATCAATGGAGATTGGTCCAAAAATGTAGTAATATTTCAACCGATCAACAAGCGCAACTAGGACGTTGCTGTCCAAATATGCAGTCATACTTCAAATTAAAGGCATCTAAAAAATGTAGTAAGCGTGAAATTTTTGCAAGGCGAGCTAAATAACTTTCTAAGCTAGCGGGCCATAAGTTGATTTTATACTAGTCATAGCTTTTGCAAGTTTTGCTGATATTGCTTGCAATGCATTTTCGTATAGTGCTTTTAAACATCAGTTTGGTTATGTTTCAAAGCTACTAATCAGCCTTAACATGTTGGTAGAATTGACATCTTGTATGTGGGAAGGAGAATACTTTTTTTTCAACAGAAGTGAGTACCATTTTGAGATTCTGCTGCAATATATTTAACCATAAAAGGTCTTATTTTTTTCATTAATGTTGCTTATAATGCTTGTCCAGTATTTCATTGAGGCCGCCATGTTATAATGACAGTTTGTGTTTTTCACTTCAATAAGCTGTTGTACGGCCTATGTATAAGAAGGGATGTCGATAATTGTCCCTCTTTGTCGTAAGAACCATGCTTTTATGCTGAAGTTGAGTTCTTAGCTCAGTAACTTAGTAAAGCTTCGAAGAAACTTGAAATTCGCTAAGTTGAGATGAACCCGGTGAATGTTTTATGCCTGCATTAGCTCACTGTTTGAGCATTTGATAGGTAGCCAACAACAAAAACAACATCATTTGGTTAGTCGGATATGCTTACTCGTTTAAGTAATTAATAAATTTATTTGCCTGTTGTCCATGTAAAAGTGCACGAGTACTTCTAAGATAGCATTAGAAAGATACTTCTAATCACCAAATCAGGGGATGTAGCTCAGATGGTAGAGCGCTCGCTTAGCATGCGAGAGGTACGGGGATCGATACCCCGCATCTCCATTATTTTTGTCCATTTGTTACTTTTATCTTTTATTGTTCTTTGATCACTACTTCCTCTTTTTTTTCCTTTCTTAACGAAGACTTTTGAATCTTACTTGCATCTTCACCTGAATATTTCTGTTTTGTGAAATGCCAGAAAAGCTCGTAACGTAGAATCTGACGATCGCTGAAAGCCTTTTTTCACATTAATAAATATCTTTAAACTAGGAGAGAATATAACCAAACATATAGGTAGTAGGTTTAACATGAAGTTGTTGGATTAGTCTAACTGCATTCTAAGCTCTATCTCTCTTGTTTATATGTTCTCAACTACATCATCAAACTTATAAACACACAAATAGTATCATCCACTAATACAAGTATACATTCTCATATAAATAACTTACTATTCATGGAAAAGATAAGGGTTTTCCTGTGTTAGTTAAGAAAATTAAGCACAAAATTTGATCCTTTATTTCCTACCAGAAAGCAAAAGTCTGCGAGAAAATAAGAAATACTATAAACCAATAGTTTTATTTTACAAAACGAAAAGCCAAAGAACAACTCAGATGTTTCACTTCATTATATATTGCCAATGTGAAGATGCTTGCCAAGATGCCATCCCTTGTTGACATACCGTCTCTTAGCCAGCACTCTCCAAAGGAATTCCTTCTTTCTTGTACGCTTCACATTCCATTCCTCGAGGAACCTTCACTATGACAAAACTCGTACTTGTTTATGCTGTTTTTATTGTCACTTCTGCGATTTGTAGCAGATTAGGTTAGCATAACAGAGAAACATCTTTCTATTCTAGGAGGAATAGAAGATTTAACTTCTTGTTCCATGTGTTTTCCATCTCAATCTTGTAACTGATGATTTTCCTTTTTGAGCAGGCTATGCACAGGATCCAGGACAAATTCTTACAAAAGCACTGTCATGCTTTGATTCCAACAAGGTCATCGAGCTCACACCTATTCTGCTGTTCTGCATAACATTTTATAAATTAGTAAATCAGAAGCATTAGTAGTTAAAATTAGCATCGAAAACTGTGAAGAAACGACTAGAAAGAACAAAAAGGAACAGGGGATGTAGTACTATTAGCTTCGGAAAATTTAACTTATATACGTGGAGGCATGACTTAGCAAACTTTGTAGCACATAGGTGGCGAAGTGATACTATGTGGCCTTAAATTAGGTGCTTCTGAACATCATCAAATATCAATTATCAATATAACTAGTAGCAGTTAATGTATTATGAATATATAAAGAATATTGTGTACATATTTTACAAAATTATATATTTTCTCACTACTGAAATGTCGGCTGCAGATTTATACTAGGTGCAATGAAGCATACAGATTAACCCAGAGTGGATACCTCAACATACCTCCTGCTGCAACAGATCAGTTCTGCTATGGTCCTTGTTTGGCAGAAACGCACCTTGTCCTTGACTGTGTTGACCATTCATTATCCACCTTTGTATTCTACAACAAGGCCACAATTAATGACATACGAACAACACTTCGAACAGCTTGTGGCCATACACATCAAAGAGGTACAAAGCTTGTGACAATATAAGGAATATATCCTAAGAACAATGTGTAGACAACCTAATTAATCTTGACTTCAAGTACGACATTATATGAAAAAATCGAGGGCGATCAAGAAATCAAAACCATTGGAAACAACGACCCAAAATAATCAAATTTGATTTATATAACCCTTTTAAAAACTTTTTATCACTCTTGTCGATGCCATCTCCTTTGGCAACGGTTTCAGTTGACGATTCATGTTAGCCGACCCCAAATCACTTTGGGAATAAGGCTTAGTTGTTTGTTATGTGATGTCTTGGAACATACTGTGCAGCCAACTTCGATGTAGAAGAATACATGCAGGGCTACTTGCAGGAAGAATGGAGCAGCGCAAATCTACCTCCTATACCACATAACTTGTTCTTCATTTCTTCGGTGCTAATTCTCATGATCAGAGAAGCTCTGTGATATCCTGTGACAAGAAGCTCTTTAATTAAAAGAATTAAGACTTGGACGTAGATCTGCAACTAAAGGAATGACAGAAGCATCTGTGTTTGTGTACATGCTCTTGATATCAACCCATACTGCCCCTAGCTTATATAATGTAATAGTATTATTTACTACATGAGAGTTGTGTATGCAGTGATATTAAACCCCACATAATTGTACCGCGTAGGAACATAATTCAAACTATCATGCTAAGATATACAAGTTCAGATGGATCAATGACACTGACTGCAAACTAGTAAATAATGATAGATCGCATACTTTGACAGAAAACAAATCAGCATCTGGCTGTCATTGATCAATATGATTCAGGATGGTTATAATATTAATTTGAAACCAAAGAAATGAAGTTGAGCATCACAATTCCTCTGAAACTCTGTAATCAAGTAGCACCTAGAACCCCTACTTTCCCGAGCTCAAAAGGCAGCAAGGGAAGTCCATTCTCACCAAAAGCAGGTCAAACAATGTTCTGGCTCCTGGAGAATAGTATATCCCCTTCTGTAGAATCCCCTCCTGAATCCCATAAGGCATTATGCAGCAACTCCAGAAAATTGAACGGGAAAAGCATCCATGCACTGCAAGAATATGATTCTACATTATGCCACAATATTTGTAGATCTTGTCTTCCTTTTATATTCCTTCACATCCTTTCCAACTATGGTCAAAAATCTTTGATAAATCGAACGTTCCATCCCGGCCCGGGGCCTTCACGTCCACCCTGTTCTCTGCTTCAGTACTAGAAAGAGTAACCAAACTCTGTTTCTGAATCTAAAGACGAGATTTCAACCCACCAATCTAACCCTTCGCGGTAGCCGGTGTCGGCTAGCAAGTTTTGGTAACACAAGTACAAGTCCGCCGAGGATCGGTTATCCTGTAGGTAGTGAGTAGTGAGTGGACAGTAGACCAATCGACAGTCCTACCTTCATTCCAGAAACTCAGCAAGGAACGACTGATTGTCCGTTAAGGCAGGACATGGCGGGGTAAAAAGCATCGGGGGCAGGGGGAGCGATCAACTTCATGTAGGAAAGGCATAGGTGCAGTTCCGATCTTTTAGTGTATTCTTTTGTACTGAGTAGGGCCTCTTTCTCGTTGATCAGTTCGCTTTGAGAATGTGATTCTACATTATGTCACAGTATTCGAAAATCTCGTCTTTGTTCTTATGTACTATGTGCCTTCTTGCACGTTTTCTATCTTCAGCGACGCCCATTCCATCTACTTGTAAATATGAGGCCCTATATGCTCAAACTAGAACATAAGAGTCAAGTTTCAAACATGGATCCAAAAGCATCACATGAACAATTCTTAACTTCAATTTATAGGGCATAGCATGAGTATCCGAAATTACAGCATGAACATGGGAGCAAGGATAATTCGTTATTTTATTCTGATAGGAAAGTACTATTTTTCTTGTTTTGGGGAAAATAGAAGTGTCAATGTGTCCTACCCATACGCAAGGTCAAGTAGTCGACGTGGATACTTTAGATAAAATAAGTTATAGCTTGCAAGTTGCAACTCCTTACTAGAAGTTGATCACTTGATACCACAAAGAAACAACACAAGATCCTCAGTCTATATTCAGCCCCCCAGAACTGCTAAGTCTATCAGCAGCAAAATTTCAATTACTCAAACCAGCATAAAGACTGTTCTTATGCTAGCGGTTTCATTATATATTCTCCCCAAGCCATTCCTTGAAGCACTAACCAACATTGCGGCACTCATGCCTGACAGCCTGAGGCTCCACTCCACTGCTAAGAAGCCTTGTAACCATTATCCAACCAAACTGAGCCCGATGGACTTGCTGACACTTTTCTCCTTCATTAATACTCTTAATCTATCAACTTCATTCCATCTCCCTTCTTCAGCATAGATATTGGATAACAGTACATAGTTACCAGAATTCCGTGGCTCGAGATTGATAAGCTCTTTAAGAGCATGTTCTGCAAGTCGAACATCACCAATATTCCGTGAAGCACTAAGCAGGGCACCCCACAACACAGCATTAGGCTTCATAGGCATATTTCTGACTAGGTCATAAGCCTCACTCAGACATCCATTTCGTCCAAGTAGGTCTACCATACATCCATAATGCTCAAGCTTGGGCAGAATTTTATGCTCAACAGTCATCGATGAAAACAAGTGCCGACCTTTCTGTAAGAACCCGGCATGGACACAACAGGTTAAAACCCCTACATAGCTTGAATCATTAGGCTTAACACCTCTTCTTATCATATCTTCAAACAAATCAACCCCAACCTCACCTTTCCCATTAAAAGCCAAACCCGATATCAAGGTATTCCAAGAAATCACATTTTTCCGAGGCATTTCACAAAAGACTCGGTGAGCTGTTCCCAAGTCTCCACCTTTACAATAAAAATTCACAATCGAGTTACCCACTGTAATAAACTCTCGAAAAAGCCTACTCGATTTAGCATACGAATGCAACCAATACCCAACATCAAAAGCACCTAAACGCGCACATACAGGTAACACACTAACCACAGTAGCCTCATCCGGCTCAAAACCACCCTCACTTTGCATCTCATTAAAAAGCTCCAAAGCCTCCCTATCCCTACCACACTTTGCCAACGAAGATATCATCGAATTCCACGACACAACACTCCGGTCCCTCATCCGCCTAAACAGAAACAAACCCATATCAACATCACCTCTCTTACAAAACCCGCGAATCATTAAATTCCAAATGATCACATCTCTGTGAGGCATTTCATCAAACACCTTCTTCGCATCCTCCATATTTTCACAACTAGCATAAAACTCAACAATCCCAATTCTCAGAGAACTCCGACGCTCCAACCCGAGTTTAATAATCTCACAATGAACACATTTTCCAACCCTAGAATCATTGAGGTTACAACAAGACTTGATTAAAGGCGCAAAAGTGTATTCATTGGGTAAAATCCCATTACTTTTCATAGTAGACAATAGAGATAATGATTTATCAGAAGACCCAGAAAGAGAATAAGCTTTGATCATGGAGTTATAAAGGTGGAGATCAGGGAATTGGGTTTGCTGAAATACAAGCTCAGCATATCGTAATTTGCCATGAGATCTACAAACGGAGACGAAATGAGAGAGGATTTGATTGGATTGGTGCAATTCATGACGGAGAAAGTGGGCGTGGATTTCGAGGAGATGAGCTCGAGTTCGTTGATCATGGAGATGACGGAGGATTCTTCGCTCGATTTCCCTGCTCATTTCTGTATGTGTGCAGTGTGCTCAGTAGTCACTAAGTGGTCGGAAAAATTTTCAAACTTGAGTTGGCGCCATTAAAAGTGAGCCCAACTGTGTCTAACTAAATTAGGTCGTATGCATGCGATGTGTGCGAAACTGTAAAGGAGCACTGAAGTAAAGAATGATAGTTTTAAGGAAAATTTGTGAGAAAATGTCTTTTATAATAAGGCTTTTGCGAAAAACTACCTTTTTAAAAGTGTTCCTGACTTCTTGTGGAGATAAACTATCACTAGATGTTTTCCGTTAGTTGACCAAATATCTATCAGCTAGCTTTTACAACACGTTTCTTGAAACGAAAAAAGTGTTTTGGCCTTGAAAATAATGTTTTTGCGATGATAGACTGTACCGACTAAACTTATAAACGGTGTGAATGGTCGTTTATCCGTGACAGAAAGCGTGTCGCAAAAGTTAGCATTTTTTTTGGTGTATCCACACGGTTCACACTTGCGAAAGTTAGCATATTAGTACACATTTCGACCAGAATGTTATTATTCGTGTCCTTCATGAGTTCGTCGACGCAGTCCGTTTCACACTAAAAACGTCATTTTCAAGGTCAAAACCAAATTGTGTCCCTCTTGAAAAACGCGCCATGAAAGTTAATGCACCAAATGAGTCAATGAGAAAGTCAACTGATGGGTAATTCGGTCAACTGAAGGAAGATGTTAAGTGGTAGTATTTCGCAAATAAAAGGCATTTTTTCGCAAAAAATAAACAAAATAAAAGGTAATTTTCCGCATAAAACTTGTTATCAATCGTAGTTTCTCACAATATTTCCTAGTTTTAAACTTTTAATAATTAAAAAACCAAGTCTTTATTCTTGAAAACTATTAAAATCGATGACATGAATATTACCATTTAATCCCACAGTTACAAGTGCATGAAAAAGGCTCTAAATTTTTGTAAAAGACAGTAACAATAAGTTGAATTATAAAATTTAACATTTTCAGTTAACCCTAAGATAATCTTGTTAAAATACTATTCTCAAAGAGGAGTTGAGTGCTATTCATTCAACTACAAATCCAAAACTAACAAAGGAACAACAGATGACGAAAAGTTGAATGTCCAAACTCTTCTACCCGCTCCCCGTGAAGACGTGGAGTGGAATACCAGAATGAGCAAGAAAATCAACAACCTTATTCCAAAAACAAATTGAAAGACACTAGGTAAAAATAGACATTGATGATCAAATAAACAAAATGAATTTTTTCTTTCCAGTAGATCGCATGGATCGCGTTGAGCTATCACTCTTGACAACAGTATAGAAATTGCCATTTTAAGGTGAAAAAAAAGGTCCATGCGGGAATGAAGTTTAGATGTACACATATGAAACAATTGACAATTCCCTCCAAATCCATCATAAATTTCTAATTAACTCGATGGGTATTACATCAAAGATAATCCCTCCCCTAAACCAAAGTGAGTTTTAAAATACAATGTGCTTAAGCTAATAGCCACCAAAGTTAGCAATTGTCGACTCGACCCCCTATCGGTACAGAGACAAAACTAAGAGAAAGGGTGCATTCGAACTTCTCATTTTTTGGAAGAACCAAATCCACCAAATCCCATCATAGCAGCCACATCAGGATCGATCTCAGGCTCCTCCTCTCCAGCAGCCTTCTCCTTCTGAAAACCCAGAATAGAAATTATAGAATAGTTGGAAGACCAAGAACTCCGTGAAAAGGGAAGGAAGAGAGAGTACAATTAACAAAAAAAAAAAAACAGTAAAAACCTTCTTTTCCTTCTTCCTCTCTCGTCGCTGACGTTTTCTCTCCTCTTCTTCTTCTTGCTGCTTTAAGATTCTATCGTCAAGATCTGCATGCAAACAGGACAGCATTTACATTAGTGCATGGTACTGTAAGTAAATGAGAGGCTTTGAAATACTTGTACCGTTTTGACTTTTGCACTACTCACACATTATAATGGTTTGCTAGTACAAAAAGAACAAGTGTTATTATGACAACATTGTTAGATTACTCTTGATGCATTTTTAAATATCCACTATATTATAATACTAATAGTTAAAGTTGTTCGTCGGAAAACATGAAAGTCAAAGTGTTGCAAGACTTTGAAGCAAAGGAGCTATGAGTGTTGTCGTAATTACACTTAAAAGTGCACTTAACCTAACCTTGCTCGGAAAAACTGCCAGTAGTTTTCCGCTTCTTGAGAACCTCAAACCGCTGTCTCACCTGTGAAGAATTAGATAAAATATCATTAACCCTATATAGCAACCAAAACCAGTACAGGTCCAGTACGGAATGGTCAAAAAAAAAGTTTGACCCCTGAATTTCGATGATTTGAGAGGGCAAACCTAGAAAATAGGCATACTCTACACCTATAAACAATTACAGGGTCGTATAAAAACTCAAATTTCACACATCCAGTGTCATTCTGACCTTTTTTCCTTCTAAATCAAAATATGGGACAATTGGAGTAGAACTTGCCAAAAAAAAAATCAATATGCAAGGAGGTGGTGACATGAATGATGGGCAGAAGAGGTTAACATTACAAAGAAAATGAGCATCAAATGAATTGTGAATAAATTTAGAAATTTTAGACCAGTACTAGACAAAGAAAGAGATCTCAGAAGATGAAAACATTTGAATGATCATATAAGCTATTAAGACTCCAAACAACCAGAGCAGAAAATGTGAATAGCAAATTTAAGACAAAAAAGAGTCCTTCCAAGAATGACACCACATAAAATGGTAAAATGGCTCATGCAGCTGATTCATTCTCCGATGAGCTGAGTTATGTCAACCCCATCCACCCACCCCTTCTCTCCTTCCAAATAAACATACACAGGGCCACCATATTCAGGTCTGCTACTCATATTAACATACAAGTGAGACTTCTAGCCCTGAAGAGTTGCCCTGGATTGACCATGAGATGACCGAAGAGCTTTTGATAGAAAACCTTAATAAACAAACCACAGCTTACAAGAACCAGAACCAGAAAGGTGTGATAGACCACTATTAATTGTCCAACAGGCAACAGCATCATTATACAAAACTATTCAACATATGACAGCACCAAATGTTTTCGTGATTTCATTTCTGCCAAGTCAAGTCAGTGACGTTAAGATCACCTGAGCTGTACAAAGACAGTATACGCAAATAAAGTGGAGCAGAACAAAATATTAGAAGTCATAAAAGCAAAGATAAAATGAAAAACTACAAGCATCATACACGCAGTCACACACAAAACAAAAATTTAACCATAAGGCCCCAAACACTCTTGCATGATTTTTATATTCTTCCATGTTAGTTCAGTCATCACAAACGGTATTTCTGTCATAACTAAACAACCCAAGAAAAGGGTAGCTATAATCAAAGCCTACCTGATCAAGAGTTGCTCGTTCTGATCGCATAGACATGCCCAAAGCCCTCTGATCTGAATATAAGCAAATATTCATGACAAGAGTTAGACATACTTCAGTGTGAACGTAAATAAAATCCCACTAGAAGGAATAGAGAGAGAGAGTCAGCAAAGTTGCTTACGTTTCTTGCCATTGATGTGATCCAGGTAATTTGCCGAATCCTTTACCACACACTCACAAACTGAACAATAATAACCAGCCTGCAAAAAGAACGCTTAAGTGAGCGCACAAGCACTGTTAGAACACATCAATGTTTAAGTTGAATAAATAACACCATACAACTATGTTTGAATTTGAACACCTACACATGATTATCTAATTTTCTCGTGGCTCAAATAACACCAATATGAAAACACACACACTGGCCCTAACTAGAAAGGGATGATATTAAAAAAAATATCTACTTCATCTTGGAACAGTCTAATGCATGCTTGCTTCCTATATGACTATCATTCCATTAACAATTTATCCTAGTAAACCTAACGACAAAGATAAAAACTGCACCCAGAATCCAAAAGACAACGGATGATGATGATTATACTATCAGATATGTACATCACTATCAGTCCAGGTATGTTTTAATAATCAAGTATCACATGCATAGACTACTAGCAGTATCTTTTTGTATCATCTTCCTAGTAAAATGAGGTTTCTGTCAAACAAAGCATTAAAAATAATATTTGTAATCAGATGGTGCCAGACTCTTCTTCTTTTGTTCCCGTGTATAAGCGAGGCATTTATATAACAATAGGGCTCATGGGGATATGACAATCAAAAAATTATTGCAATACTTCAGACTGCTTCTAGTTCAATTGTAACTCAGATTTGTCTATACCTACGACAAATCGGGTCTGGCATGAACATAGTCAGTGTTTTCAACACTTTGCAATAATTAATAATAAACAATTTGCAGATAACAATATGCAGAGTTGACCACCGTTAGCACACACAATACAAAATAACACTTTTAACATTGTTCAAGATATTAACATAATACAACATTATATATCTTTCCAAGTACAACTCTTGAGATCGCTACATAAAATAACTACATTCTAAAACATGGTCCATTTTCAATAGTGTTCAGAACTTGAAATTTAAAGAGACATTTACATAAGAAAAGGGATATACTATCCAATTTTAAAAAATCATGGAGATGAATAATCTCTAACTATAGACCACCTAAGAAGTCTCCTACGCACTACCTATGGATACAAACCAAAGGCTCAAACTAGACAGGGCAATAGAGGATGCATATCTAAGCTAAAAGGAAAATATCAAGTATATGCCTGTCAAGCAATTTAAAGCCCCACCCCCACCCCCCAAAACCCAACCCAACACCCATCCACCCACAAAAACCAAAGAAAAGAATGGAATATAATCCATGCATGTCATAACGCAACCAACGTAATTCAAACACGCTCACAGGCTCACAGCATCAAATATGAACAAAACATAACTGAAGCACTGAACCCACAAACAAGACAAATGAATCAACAAAAAGGAAATACCTGCTGGCTTAGCGGTGCAATTGGTGTGACGACCTACAAGAAAACATTTACAAGTCTTAGCATCAGGAAGAGAAGATGTAAAGTCTATACATGATCCTCACCAATTATGGAATTTAATAACTTCAGAAGATTAAAATGATAAGGTTTAAGATGTAGTACACACAACTTTCACTCATATTTGTCTGAGATGGAAGGACATCTTGGACTCGTGCACTAAGTCACGATTCACGAATGGCTGAGATTTGATTGCTATCTGACTACGACTAAAAGGTGTTCAATATAGTTTAAAGTCTCCAAACATCACATCCTATCATATTAAAGTGCCAAGGGTCAGAGTTGGGTAATTTTGCCTTGGCCCAAGGTCAAAGTAGCATAAAGCCATAAAGTATGATCCATTGACAGTAATTAGTTGCCATGTGCATGTATATGTTGACGTAAGACAACAACATTTGAAGGGAAAATATAGTAAGATATAGACTAGCGGGAAATAGCAAATAAATAAACAAATATAGACACATAGACAGAAATTCATCCTTTAGGAAAAAGAGATGAACACTAAAAAATCTTGACAGAAATTTACTTAATGATTTTAATTAGTGTTCGAAATTCACACCACTTGTAAAGCAAAGCTTATTGAAAAAGCAAACCTCTCTT
Source organism: Patellifolia procumbens (assembly GCA_947645195.1). Lineage (NCBI taxonomy): Eukaryota > Viridiplantae > Streptophyta > Magnoliopsida > Caryophyllales > Amaranthaceae > Patellifolia > Patellifolia procumbens. The sequence continues at coordinate 750,700 of CANSGD010001485.1, forward strand.
CAAATATAAGAAGTCTAAAATTAGTTTTGCATCTTTACCAATCACGACCACAAGGAATGATTTTTACTAATCATCGAGTTCTATTCCTCAAGTTCATGCTTTCTTCCCTGCCTCCTATATCCTATTACTTAAAGTCACAGCCAACCCAGCATCTTCTATTTTTCTAGCCAATTAATATAGAGGTTATTAATCAAATTTCTACTAAAGTAGCATTTACATACCATAACATTCATAGGTAGTAACAATATTACTCCCTTTTCTGCATCACTATCCTAACTAACCTCCCCACCATGTAGGAATGATTGGAGGAGAGGAACATTCTCACTATACAGATCTATTCTCATCTCCACTCTAGTCTCTACATCTACAAGACAATTAAAACAATCTCCCTGAACAACTTTTCAGGGTACAAACATTTTCCTGCAATATATTCTAACTATAAACTGTACATAGTCTCTGTTATAACTTTGTTATCCGAACACTTCTTCTATTCCATTTTTCTTCTCTGCTTTAACTTAAGCTTTGGTTAGGCCCACAGCTACAACAATGTTAATCCTTGGTACTACGAGGTCTAGGGAGGTCTAAGCATCCTTACCACTGGTCTAATACCTAGAATAGATAATTATAAGCTGAGTTTTGGTGATTATAGATTGACGGTCTTGAAGAGTCAACAAGTGATGCATATTCAGTATAGCATTCTTGATCTTCTTAATGGAAATATGTCACTGTATCTCCCCCCCCCCAACATGAAAAATAAAATAAAAACTAAACCCAAAAGACTGTTGTGTATTAACTACATCACTTTGGTTGAGTACATAAATGGTATCTGACTATGTGCGCTGAAAAACTCTTCTATGTTCCAACCACTTACGCTCTTTTGGCCCTAATTTTGAAACATGATCACCACCTCATTTCAAAGAACAGTCCTTTAAATGCACAAAAATCGAGACACACAGAAATTCAGACTCTAATGTTCTTATAGCAAGATACTAGTCATCTTCAGAAAAGCACATAAGCAAGTGGCTACTTCGCTAAACAACAACAGATTTCATCTCACTCTCTGTCAGGGCTGACTGTCCGAGTATACTAGTTTGAATTTGCTTAGTTCAGGCCCAAGAAACGCTTTATCAACTCATCAACAGTGTCGGAGCTAGCATAGGTCCATACAGAAACAACTTTAGACTCCTAGGTCCATATAGAAACAAATTGAAACTGCTAGGGAAACATAGATGTGAAGCAAACTTCCTGCTTGGCCTTATAGTGAACATCTCTTATACTTCCTCCGTTTCTTTTTAATTGCAACAAACTCAAGTGGGTAGACTCCTAGGCAAAATTTTAGTGTGAGTGTGAAAGGGATGGAGAGAGAAAGTGAAGCATGTGATAAAGAAAGAGATAGAAAGAAATGACTTGTGAAAAAGGAAAGAAAACATTTGTTGCAATTAATTTGATATTTCCAATTTTGGCAAATGTTGCAATTAAAAAGAAACGGAGGAAGTATTACAATTCTACTAATTGACTAAACTGCATTAATTGTCTACAAGTCAACTCTTCCTCAAGAAGAAGGAAGCAATCAAATTGTTGTCGAACATCCTAATTATAAATTCCAGTAAACAGCATCAATCAGCAATATCTGTCAGCCAATTCTTGCTTATAGGTGAGAAAAGAACAAACAATACTCCATAAAACCCCAAAAGATACTTGAACACTACTGCCATACTGCTCCGCAATAGATAGAACCACTGGAACACAGTCCACCAATACTCTCATAGGTTTTGCACTCCACAATAATGCAGTTTATACACTACCAAATGCTAGGCTTTAGTTAATATGACAGCCTAACAACACCAAGCTCTTTAATTTCTCTTTGCCCCAAGTCAGCCACAATTCTATACATCGAAGCATGACAGTAGTAACGCCATTCTTGGTTGGGTAGAATATATTTTCCCATTTTCCTTTGTTTAGTTTGTGAGGGTGTAAAATAGTTTTCCTATCTATTATGAAAGAAAGGAAAACTCTACAGTCCTCTTCTCTTCTCTTCCTCCCATCTATCCTCCCATTTTTTTCCATTCTTCCTTTTCCCGCATAAATTTCATATAAGTAAACAAACCAAGGAAAACTAATTTACAATTAAGGCACTGTTTGTTTTGGTGGAAAACCATTTTCTTGGAAAAAGGTTTTACTCCATCTTTACATTTCCGTTGTTTGTTTTGGTAAGGGGTGAAAAAGAATTTTTTTAAAGGTGGAAAATGCTTTTAGAAGAAGAAAACTAAATTTCATTGTGTAAAGAAGGTAGGCCACATTTTCCTCTTCACTCTTAACTTCTCTTTATTCTCTCCTCCCATCTTTCCTTCTCTTTTACTTTATTTTCCTTTTCAACCTAGGTTTCCTCCAATCAAACAAACAAAGGAAAACTTTTTCTAAATTATGTTTTCCTTGAAAAGAGATTTTCCCTGGAAAATATTTTAAGTCAAAACAAACGGAGCCTAAGATGAGCCTAAGATTCCCTTAAAAATTTTGGAAAAATGGTTTTTCATGGAAAATGTTTTCCGTCCAACCAAACATAACCTAAGGCAAGATCAGTTCCAGTTATGTCACCAGCAACAAATACATACACTCTAGTCATCGTGCCATCGTCGTAAATTAAGCCAAACCGAAAACTAAAAAAGATGATATAAGTAAGACCAACCTGAGTCTTCCCTAACCGAGACTCGAGATCAACTTCATAATCCCTATGCTTCAACGGCTTCCTCTGAACTGGAGGTCCTTTTACTGCAGAAACACATTCAACATCTTAAACACCATTAATTATTCCACCTAAACAAATCAAAGAAAACTTCCCAACTTACATTTCGATTTCAACCGCCCATCCTTTTCCTGCAATCATATCCCATCAAAAGAATAGTAACATTTAATCAGCAAATATGAAAGAATTAATCAAAGACAAAATGAAATTGAAATCAAGAAAACCTTCTCTTCACGTTCTCGAGCTCGTTGCAAATATTCTTCACGATCAAACTTCCTCCTAAACGTATTATCAACTCCAACTGCCTAAATACAACAGAACAACAATCAAATCTTAATTGTAGCATAGAAATTAATAATTGCGTTACTTATGAGTTTAATGGAGTCGGTTGATGGATTAGTGAGCTTACTTGATTACTCGATTGCGCCATTTGAGCAATTACTATTGATTAAAACCCTAATTTTGTTTTACAGTTGGAATTTTATATGACCAAGGAATGGAAAACCCTAAATTGATGAAGATGATTTGGGGGGGAAATTGCGTAAGTTATTGAAGAATTTGGATTCTGGAAGAATGGTACGAGTGTGACAAAACGAGTATTGAAGTAGAGGAACACTTGTTTTTTAGTTATGTGTTTAGTTAAAATCTTGGGGTCAAATTGGGCGTTTGGTCTAGTGGTATGATTCTCGCTTCGGGTGCGAGAGGTCGTGAGTTCGATTCTCGCAACGCCCCTTGGATTTTTTTTTAGAATATTTCTTTAATATCCTCTTTTTAGAATATTCACTTACTGATAATTAAAGATAATGTTTATAATAATGCATTGGTAAGCGTAAAAAGTACAAATAATGCATTTATTGTGAAACAGAGGATGCGGGATTATAATTTATAGGTTGAGAATGGGATTGTTAATCCCAATTCTCAATAATCCAATGTGTTTTGGGGAAAAATGAATTCAACTCAACTTAAAACAACAATCTACTTGACCATGTTTTTTTAAGATTAGCGAGATTTGAAGTTCAAAAGTTTTTCTCAGAGAATCTAAACAGAAGAAACCAAAAAAAGGGGTAGTGGTGCATTAGGTTTACTTTTCCACTTAGTTTCTTTCTCCTACTCCCTTAAAATTATTTATCAACTAAGGGCGTGTTAGGTAAGTAGAGGCAGAGGTAGAGGTAGAGGTTAGAGTTTTAACTAAGTCAAATTTTAAATTTATAAATTTAAATGTTTGGCGAGGTAGTGGTTGAGGTAGCTGTTAGAGGTAGAGTTTAGAGGTAGAGTTTATGTAGTGCTTATGGAAAGCTAAAAAAATATAGAGGTTGAAGGTAAGGTTGAAAAACATATATTTTACACAGTTACCTTGACAGCTAACAACTCACAGCTACTACTATAGCTAACAGATACACAGACAGCTGACAACTACCTCTACAGGACTACAGTTGATAGCTCCTCTCACAGCTATTGTTGTCGAACATACCCTAATTGTTGCAAAATTTAAGTTTCTCTCTCCTACTACCTTAAAATTATTTATCGATTAAGTGATGCAAAATTTAAAAAACATAGGAAGTAATCAAGAGTTTTACTAATAACCTAAGGAAATTTACAAGATAAGAGTAGTAATAAGTTTTATTTTTGTTTGATAGGTATCCATGAGTTTTAGAAAATCTCTTCCAAATTAGCATGCACACTTACTTTATTTTCAATTGTTCCATCATAACTTGAAATTATATATTTTAAGAATGGTATCACTAATGTTTTAATAATTCTCTCTTAGTCTGAAAGCTTAAAAAACAAGATATGGATTTACAAACACTCCAGTAGTCTAATCCTCAAGAAATTGATAATGATAACCATGATATCAGTAAGATCGAAAATTCATACCCGAAAACGATGGCGTTTTATGCAACAAAAAAAAACGTAGTTATCTCATACAATTCTATAGATAAATACTAATCTAAATATTGAGATTAGGACAAATAGAGTGATATTAGAAGATCCGATAAACTAGCTAGTTAAAAACACTAGAGGTGTCATATCAACCTTAGACATATATTAGCCTCCATTTAATTAATCACCTAAAAATGCAAATCTTTAATATGCGATTATAAAGGGTGGGTTGGTTTCATACTCTCATCCATTCAACTAGAGAGCAGTGGACCAAAACTGCATTTGCTATACACCAAACTCCCCTTTAATATAAAACACTTGGAAGCAAAAGAAAACTTGCTTTGGTCTCTTCGAAGACATCTGATAAAATTGGAACGATACAGATGAGAAAACTTACTCTAACATGTAGTATGACCTTACAGTTCCATAGTTAACCAAGTTGTCGGTAAAAGATTTCCGAGATTAATTAAGCAGTTCATTCTGAATAAACCATTATCTTTTCGGCCTCTTCCATCTCACCACGTAAACAATATCCATCTATTAATGCATTGTAAGTGATGATATTTGGAATTTGACCTTTGTCAACCATGGATTCAAATAGAGCCCTTGCTTCACCAACCATCCCTTCTTTACAATACATGTCAATGAACATGCTGTACGTCTCCACAATAAAATCTATGTTGTTATCCAACATCTCAGTCGACATAGCTTGAGCATCTTTCCACTTCCCCGCAGTGCACATACCTCGCATTAAGGTATTATATGTGATGACATCGGGTGAAATGTGCTTGCTTTTCATCTCCTCGAAAAGTTGGAGGATCTTTGCATAGACTATTAATAATGATACTATATATGACAACATCAGGCGTAAAATGCCCATGAGATTCCATAGTCTGAAGCAATTTGAGAGCACCGGCATTGTTCCCAATTTCACAGAGACCTTTAAACATAGTCCCGTAGGTAATAAGGTCTGGTTTGAAGCCAAGCTTGACAGTTCTATCGAGTAATTTAACAGCTTCATCTAATCGCTCATAATGGATAAGGCCATTAATTAAAGTAGTGAATGTGACAATATTGGGTTGATGGCCCATCTTAAACATCTTAGCGAGAACGGAGAACCCAAAACCAACAAGTCCGGAGCGGCAAAAACAATTAGCAAGTATGCCTAAGGAATAATGATTGGGTGAGAGGCCGGACAAGTCAAGGTCATTAAGGAGAGAAATGACAGTGGGAAAAGGGGGATGGGGTTTAATATTACACATTGCTGTGAAAAGCATACAAAAATCAACAACCCCATTTGAATAGTTGGAACAATATCGAAATTGAAAAGCAGAAAATTAAAAAGCAGCAAAAACAGAAAAGAAGGAGAGTGATGAAGAAAAGTACCAGCAAATGAAGAACATCGAGTGATGATGTTGACAATGGAAGCAGATGATTTACTCCTCATCTCTCACAAATCACTGATTGAATGAGAAAATGATTAAAGTGTGGAGCTTGTTTCACTAACAGAGCAACGATCACAGCAAGAACGCATGAAGGGAAATGAATTTCTTCTTTTATTTCTTTTTTTCCAGGATTAAACCCTCCCCCTAAAATAACTAGCCTTATATGCACAAAATGTGTGCAAAAATTATACTACTTAATAGTAGTTTTGGTATTTTGAATCAGTTTTTTTTATGTTATTTATTTATTGAGGTTGGGTGAGTGGGTAGTTATTTTTTGTGATGTAGTGGGATTGTGGGATGATTATAGGTGGTTTATTTATGCAATTATTCTTATTTATTTTTTATGATAAATTTTTTTTTCTGTAAATTATTAATTAAACAAAAAAGGTAAATTAAGCAATACATTAAGTTTGGTGTCCCACCCCTCTTCCCTTACAATCTTACAGTATAGAGATTATTTGGGGTGAGCATAAATACTATATATGCGAATACAAACCCATAACCGGATACATTATGAGAATTCGAAAATGGCCATAATGGAAAATGGATTTGGGTTCAAATATGGGCATCCGGTTGTGGGTAATAAATTTGAACCTGGTACTATAGGTACTCGATATGTCAAAAGTCTAATACAAATATATTTTGGTTATTGTTTTGATCATTGTTAGCTAAACAATGAGCTAGTGGAACCGTTGCTATTGGTAATGACCAGTTCGAGAAAGTTAGTCGCATTTAAAGTTAAATTGGCAACACTCTCACGAGCAGCAAAACAAGTACCCGGTGTAGGAACTGGTACAAACCTGTTTCGGTTCCAAATAAGGAACCGATCCAACCAATTCCAACTCCAGTTCCATTTTTCAAGAGCTGGTCCAACTTCGAACATTTTGATAGGGTACCCAGTTGTGCTCACACCTAATTTCACTACACAAATTGAATCGAGTATTACCTTTCTTTCTTCCACCACGTCAAACACACACTTTCTCTTTCAGTAATATAACTAGTTTTGTTATTTAATGTTTCATGTGTCATTCTATATTATTATAATTATTAACACACATATTTTTTAAAATTTAGGAAATCAAATTTAAAAGGTACTCGTATAACATAACGATAAACTACACAATTTAGAAGGGTAATAATATGTTGTAATTGTGGTAATTTACCCACTTCTTAATTTAAAAATTTTTACTTAGGCACAAGGATTTAGTAATTGAATTCTGACAACTAACTGAGTTGAAACTTGTGATAAAGCTATGACATTTCAAATAATTTGTCACGAATCAAATATTCTTATTTGCATTTTTTTAACAATTTTTTTGATTAACCGACTAATTTAGGAATTGATCCACATTTCTCGTTTATTGCATTGTAACTATTTCACATCAAGTATCCCTTCATCATATGAATACTACTCCGTCTGGACCAGAAAGATTTCAACACTTGTTGAAACACGTAATTTAAGGTGATAAATTATAGTATGATTATCAAATATTATTTTATTAGTGATAAAGGTACAAGTAGGTGTGATTGGAGTTGGTGGAGTATTTTTTATTGCAGAAGAGAGAAAGTTGGGTAATTTTTAGTAGTAAAGAAAAAGTGTGGGGCCAAAGGTGTGTAAAAGAAATATTAAATAGTAATAGTGGGACCATATAAAAATTGAAAGTATTCAAACTAATTTGGGACAAATATAAAAGGAAAGTTATCAGACTATTCTGGAGCGGAGGGTATATCTCATACGATTAAATAATGACTTCCTTAAATATCACAGACATTATATATAAGTATATAGAATGTCCTTGTTTGGAAAGATAATTTGTAACTCTATTTGGCTTCTTTAAATATGTGTGTAATATTGTTGAGCATAAATATGTGAGAAGATGGCGAATGTCGTCAAATAGGGTTTCAAGAGACCATGGAGCATTGAATTTTCCCTTGAGTATGTTTATAACTACCAAATTGTCGCCTTCAATGAGTAGGTCTTGGATTTGCAATTGTTGTGCCTGAATGAGTCCATTGCGGAGTGTTATAGCCTTGGCTACTAGTGAGGAGAAAATCCAAGATTGAAAATCATGGCGTTGAGTATGTTACCTACTGAATTGCGAAAGATTGTACTGTAATTACAATAACAGACTTTATGTTTAATAGCATTGCTCTACCAACGTGACAATTTGAACATCTAATCCCAAATAGTACTAATTTTCTTACATAAAGACATTTCAAAATCATACTTTTAATGTATCTAATTTAAAATTTACTTCAACAATTAGAATAAATACAACATCATTTTTATCAACCTTCCACCAAATTGCAACTAACTTAGTTTCATTTTTTTAGCAATCATGTCTAATAAATGTGAGTAATGACTATCACGTCTTTTAATCTTATTTGTTAAACTTATTGAGGTACTTTATCTATTTTTTATCAAAAAATAGTTTAAAGTCTGGTTTAGCTTGCAATTTATGGGTCAAATAGTAGCTTGTGTTATATTGCCAGTTTATGTTGTGCTTTAGTTGTAGAAAAAAACAACCACAAATCACAGTTTAGCCAATACCAACCCATTCTAAAACCCATTTTACCAACCCAGACCACATAAAAAACAACTTGATTTACCGTTTAATACGGTCTGCCTCAATAAATTAATTTCACTAAAAATCAATTTCATCCATTTCTATACGTTTTAATTCATTTCAGTTCAGTCCAGGACTCCAGTCCCGTTCAATGCAATCCATTCCAGTTCAATAAGTTTAATTCAGTTCAAAAGAATCCATTCCAGTTTAATAAGTTTAGTTCAGTTCAGTCCAGTCCGCTCTCGTTACTCGTCAGCTTGTCACATGACGTGGCATCATTCAAGTGGGTGCGTTGTTAAAATTTGAGTCATTTTTTGCCAGATTGGACATACTTCTAGATTACGACAGTGGCAAAATAAAACTTCAAACAATCGAGGCCCATACTAGAATAAAAATATCAGATGGTAGCAGGTTTCTATAAAAGGACCAACGCTCAACTACTCCACTACTTCCCTCATTTTCACATATCCAATACTTGAAAAAACTCCATAAGAGAAGGCGAGAAATAGTGAACTTGAATCACACCATTAATGGCGAAATCTCAGATCTGGTTCATCGGAACCCTAGCTTTGCTCCTCGTTTCTTCTTCCATCGCCGATGATGTCGTCGTTTTGACGGAAGAGAACTTCGAGAAGGAGGTCGGTCAAGATCGTGCCGCTCTCGTTGAATTTTACGCTCCTTGGTAACGCATTTTATATTCTCTCGAAATTTCTACTTATTTTGATTTGAACTATGTTATCTAGCTCAAATTTGGTTTGGATTAGTATTTTTTTGGTAAGAGAATAGTTGATCATTGATTTGTGAGGTTGATCTATTGATGTGGTTTAGTTACTTAGATCCGATTGCTTTTTTAGCTTGTGTATGTGATTATGATGATATGCGATTTGACTTTTTTGGCTGATTTCGAGATCGCTGGAATGATAATTTACTTCATTAGTTTGCTGAATTTAATGTGTCCATACGTGATTGTGTTCGACATTGGAGAGGAAGAAATTAATCACGTTATAGCTACTCATCTTTGGCGTATGTCCGTTTTCCAATACTTTTAAGATTTATCATGGTATTTTGCTCTTATGTACTGGAAAGCGGATTACATTTATATATAAATGGTACAAATTTCTATATTTTGAATGTGGTTATGCACTTAATATATCGGGTCGACTTTGTACTTTGTTATGAGAAAGTGAACTTCATTTTAAGAGATGATATTTGAAATACATTGCATTCTTCTTGGTTCTGTCAATGCATAACTTTAATCAATTATATCTTGAATTATCAATAAGCTAAATATTATACATAGTTGATATTTTGAAACACATAAAACAAATTTGACAAGATCGGTCATTGTGTTTTCTCTTGAACTATTTTTCACAAAAAGTAGAGTATTTGAACGAGTTATTTAAAGAGGAACAGAGCTAAATAAACAATAATTGAAAGGTTAAGTCTTATGGACAGATAGTTTGCACCTTCATCTACAGCCCTTTTGGCTTTCTAGAAATAAAATTGTTGTAGTTGAGGCCTGAGGGTACATTCAATGTTGGTAAACTTGATGCAAAGTCATGCTGCTTTAATATAGAATGTGAACATTTTGGAGTATTGTTCTTTATGAAGTGGAATGATGATCATTTAACGTTTAGCCATCAGTGGCCAATATAAGGATGAGCACTCAAACTTCATCAAACTTATGATTCATAATTCAAATACAAGTAATTTTTATTATCTTAATCATATGGCATGCATGTAGATATAAGAAAGAAACTAGATGAAATCAAAGATTGTTCTTTAGTTTCAAAGCTGCCTTGTGTATTACTAGCCTTTATGAGGGGGTGTTCTATTTTCAGTGGCTTCATATTTTATGAGGGGGTGTATTACTCGACATTGGCTTCATATTTTCAGTGGCGGATCCATTATATAGACTTGACCCTACTTGAATTCGTAAAGTTGTAAACTTTCTCTTTAAAAATTTAGATTTCTTGAATTTTTTTTAAAAACTTGATTTTTTTGAGTCTTGACCCCGAAATTTTTTAATAATTACGCATTGACCCCGCTGAATAATTTTTCTGCGCATACTTTGTGGCCACCCCTCCCTGCGTCCTTTATGCATTTTGTTTGGCTACTCTTTTGTTGGAGAGAATTAACGTTGCAACTTGCAAGAAGCAATCTCGTTGACTCATATGCTCATGCTCATATACGTCTCAAGGTGGGATTCTCTTTTCTCAAACCAAGTGTTAATAATACCAAGACCATAAGCTAATGCAAAATTCAAGATACCACACTTCCCGCTCATTTCTCTCCTCATACCCAAAAGCCTCCATAGACGCTCTCAAAGACAACTCGACTAGGGCCCACATGTCTGTGGAGATACCTACCAATGATCAATTTTTCATTTTTACGCACCCGTTGCGCAACTTCCTCTAAATCCTCCCAAAATTGTTATTTAATAGTGCATAAGCGCTTACGATAGTCACCGTCGCAGCCCCTATCACTAACCTAATACTCATAACGCGGTTACTCTTCCTCAAAACTTCTACCACATCATCAATATATTCCTTATCATTGATGATGCGTACTCCATTCGTACTAATATTTTTCCGGTGTACCAAAGCTTATAACCCCATGGACCTAATTCTCTTGCTTTTCCACCAACCCACTTGGTCTTTTGAAGGCACATTATGTGAATCTTTTGTCTTCCTATAACCTCTACCACCTCTGTCGATCTCTCGTCAAAGAGCCAATTTTTCATGTTCCAAAATGAATCCTATCACTCTTTCGTGGACACTTATTACATAATTCTCTAAACTCCTTGCGAACTGTGAAATAAGCAAATTATGTCGGTTTTGGGCTACTTTGGCCCATTTTGGTCGAATTGCGAATTCAAAAGGCGAATTAAATAGCGAACAATGTGACTATGCCTTGGACTAGCTTCTTTACCCGCACCCATCCCTGATGCGAGAACCCTTACATATTTGACACCACTCTCGGGCACTCTGCCTCCGGGCAACAACCTAGCAACCCTTGCATACTTACCACTACACCCAAAGTGGTGCGTGTCTGTGAAGGGGACGCCCAACGATTTTCATTTGTCGATTCATGTCATAATGGTACCAGAATGTTGGCAAGTTGCAACTATTTTGTAAAAATCAAATTAATAAGATGGTGCCAAAATGGAAGTATGAAGGTAAAATTACCAAGGATGAATTTCAAAACTGTTTAATCGTTGTTGCATAATGAAAGTATGAAGGTGAAGTTACTGATTGACCACAATTCCTTACAGGTGCGGACACTGTAAGAAGCTCGCCCCAGAATATGAACAGCTTGCTGCAAGTTTCAAAAAGGCCAAGTCTGTTTTGATCGCAAAGGTCAGCTATGCAAATATCAATTTTAATTTTAGCTTGGTGGATTTTATTTTATTAAAGCATATATCCAGTCTTTCATTGGATTGTATACTAGAAGATGAGGCACTGATGTTCTTGCGTTCATCTGACAGAAGTGAAATATTGCAGTAGCATTATTGTTTGGCACATGTCCCTTAGAATGACGTAGGTGGGTTTTCTTAGATCTTTTAGCGGTCCCCAAAAGCATTAGTAACATAAGATGGGTGACCTTCCCTGATAGCTTGGTCATAAACATTACTACTGTGACATGGTTAGCTTGTAAGGAAGGCTCAGTTTAGCTTTAATACTTGTTGAGGAGTGCTCATCAGATGCACCAATGTGAAGTTTTTTCCCCTCCAGATTCTCTGAATTGAGCAATATCTCAAGGTGCTTTGATTAGATTAAGACATTAAGTTGTTCCATTGTGATTAATTCCTAGTCTTTCTTCAGCATCATCTGCTTGAGTGTTTCATTGGTATAGGCAAAACATTATAACTAAATTAGATGGTTATATATCTTTACAGGTTGATTGTGATGATCAGAAAAGCCTGTGCGGCAAATATGATGTTCAAGGATACCCCACAATTAAGTGGTTTCCAAAGGGATCTTTGGAGCCCAAGAAGTGAGTTTATACATCTCTGTATTAGCACCTGAAAGTTGGTTTACGCATTGCTAAGTAATGGATGTGTGTTTCGTGCACGAATGCTCTTTAGTTATCTGTAAATCTTCCTGATATGCAGATATGAAGGCGCTCGTACAGCCCAGGCGTTTGCTGAATATATAAACACTGAAGGAGGTGCGTATTAGCATGATCAGAATGTCTTAATATATTTTGGATAACTTTTTGATCTACTGGTTGCTTTCTGACTTGCCCTATTATAGTTGCTGAAAGTACCTTGGGTATTATGTCATTTTACTATATCATAGTATCATTTGTTTGCTTGGTGGATCTTGCCTAATAGCTAGATATTTTGAGTACTCTTTGATGCTGGAATTCGGAGAAGTCATGATATGGGAATTTTGTGGGCCTATTATAGTAGGTTCTAGTGTAGTTCATTTTATCTGGATATTCCAGGAATGGTGCATCATGATGTGGTTTTAGGATTGGGTCTAATTTAGCCGAACATCTTATATGTAAGTCGAATACAATACATCTTATCTATCATCAGGTGGAACTCAAATTGCAAATGACCCTTGAATGCTTTGAAAGATGCCCATTTTACCTCTAGAAAGTAGAAAATCACTTAGCATCGAAGTTTTTGAAAAGCAAGACCTGATAAAGTTGGGGTTAAAGTGACTATCAAAAAGGGTTCCCCTCCCCGCCTCCCCGTTCCCCCGAACAAAGAATCCAAAGAAAGGAATTTATTCCCCCCTCTCGTCCTTCACACTTTAACTGCATAAAGCACTCTCTTATGTATGCGATTGACAAGCTGCTTCCTTTACTGTGATGTCTACATTTGCTTTTTTCAGGGACCAATGTGAAGATTGCTGCTGCCCCTTCAAATGTGGTGATTCTTACACCAGATAACTTTGATGAAGTTGTTATGGATAAATCGAAAGATGTACTAGTTGAATTCTACGCTCCATGGTTAGTTATATGCTTTAGTCTTTTTACTTCATCACTTCCATAAATCTTGTCGTATTTGAGTGTTTTTGATAACCAATTACAACCAATTGGCTACTCTATCTACTAACCTGAAAAGTTTAGCTTTGAGTTAAGCAATCCGATGTTGAAGCAAAAATTTCGATATTTATATTTTGCAACTGCATCTGATTTATGCTTTCACTGTTGCGTAGGTGTGGTCACTGCAAATCATTGGCTCCTGTAAGTGCACTATCTACTAGTCACATTTAGTGGGTGCCTCAGAGCATTATCTTGATCCTTACAGGCTTTTATCGTGGCATTTTGTAGATTTACGAAAAGGTTGCAAGTGCATTTAAATCTGAAGGTGATGTGGTGATTGCAAGCCTTGATGCTGACAACTACAAAGATTTGGCTGAGAAGTTAGTCCACTATTTCTCTTGGTCATTTTAAATTTCGTCGTGTTTTAGCTGTATGTCAATGTTACTGTAGTCTGCCTTTAAGATTATATGCCTAGCTGTGTTGTGCTTTATTTAATTTCTTGTTTAATTTGTTGACACTCCATGCATTGAGTTGCTCCATGCAGGTATGGCATAAGTGGCTTTCCAACATTGAAATTTTTCCCTAAGAACAACAAAGATGGTGAAGACTATGAAGGTGGCCGAGATTTGGACGAGTTTGTAAGCTTTATCAATGAGAAGTGTGGCACCAGTCGTGACAGTAAGGGCCAACTTACCTCAAAGGTGAGCAATGTGCTTCATAACTAGTTCATATGATTATCTGACTGGAAACCAACTGAAAGAGTAAACCAAGGAAAAGAACTGTATAGTCTAACATTGCCGTCCAAAATTAGGCTGGTGTTGTTGCATCCTTGGAAAATTTGGTGAAGGAATTTGTAAGTGCGACTAATGAGGACAAGAAGGCCATCTTTAACCGATTGGAGGAAGAAGTCAGCAAGCTTGAAGGTTCTGCGGCAAGGTTGTAATGATACTTTGATTGCATTAGTATAATCTTTATTGGGTAGATCACTTGGTTGCTTAAACCCTTTTCATGCTGGCTCCACAAGCATGGAGTGGATGAAAAGTTGTATGCTTCTCTTTTGGCTTCTGATTAATCTCATCTTTAATTTCCAGGTACGGCAAGATCTATACTAAGGCGGCCAAAAGCTGCATGGAAAAGGGTGCTGACTATACTAAAAATGAGATTCAGAGGCTTGAGCGCATGCTTAGCAAGGTAAATATATTATGGCTATAATTTTTTGCTAGGTGTGCACTGAGAACATTGTGCAAGTTGTAGTTGTACTTTTTTTTGTTGATGTTATCTGTTTGTGTCTTGGTTTAATATTGAACTAGTACCTTGTTTTATTTTCATTAGTACCTTGTTAGCCCAAATCATTAAATTTTAGCACCGGCCAAAATGGTCAATTTTCAGTCCATTGACCAAAGTTTACTATTGTCTTTTTACCATTTACACAGACCTAATTTAAGATAGCTACGTGTTGTTAGAATGTCGGTGATATGTTACTATGAAACCTAACTAGTCTGAAATTTTGTTATGGTTAAGTTTGTTATTGAGCTGGGATTTTCTTTTTGCGAGAAACCACCTTCTAAAACATGTATCCGAAAAACTACCTTTTAATATAATTTTCCCGAAGAACATAAGACAATTTTATTGCTAAACACTACATATAGTCTACAATTTGGCTTTATAAAGATAAACTAATCTTCCGACTATTTAACTAGTCTAAATGTGATACTATTGAAACTTCCCACCTTCTTTTCACAATTTCTTTTAGTTAGTTATAAAATAAATATGTGATTTATAAGTTATTGGTTGTGAATTGTTCATCGAGATGAAAATTGGAAACCAAATGATGTAGTTTCTCGCTGTAAAAATGGACTTTTTTAGACAAATTTTGGCTAAAAGGCGGTGGTTCGCAAAATAATAGTAGTTTATAAGGTAGTTTTTCGCAAATATTATTAAAAATGGGAGTTTGTCATAAAATGCGTATTTTAGAAAGTAGCTCTTTTTCAAAAAAGATCATTGATTTATAAATAATAATTATGGTGAAAGGAAGTGTGAAGTGAAACATATGGGTGGGTGTGATTAATAAACAAATAATTAAAGGGAGTACTATCTCCTACAAGTTAGAGGAGAGGAAGTTAAAGTAGGTGCGTGTAACTCACGCACAAAATTAGAAAAGAAAATTGTGGTCGATGGCCTAAAAATCATTTTCGCCGAAAACGTCGACAAGGTGCTAAAATATAGTGATTGGGGCTTACTCCCTCCGTCCCCTAATAGATTTCCCATTTCCTTTGGGCAAAATTTTTAAGGAGGTTGGTGTGGGGGCTAAAATTTCATTTTATAATTGAAAAGTAAAGTAGTGGGTATGTTTTTGAATTTTTTATTAAGAGAGACAGTGTGGAGTCAAGTGCTTTTTATAAGGAAAATGATATTATAATATCTGGGCGATATTTAAATAAGGAAATGGAAAATGTAATTAGGACAAACAAAAATGGAAAAACGGGAAATCCTTCGGGGGATAGAGTGAGTAATTAACAATAAAAATAAAATATGGTACTGATTCACAAAGAAACATCAAACCAAACTACAAAGTACTTACTGACAAAATTTCCTTTGTTTTTCATATCCTTGCTTTTAAGGTTGTTAAAAAGCATTAATGCTTACTTAAAATAATGCAAAATGATTCTACAACATTGAAAAATTGTGCTCATTATGGGTCCGTTCTTTACAACTTATTTTCAATCCTTATAAGTTCAGATAAGTTTAGAAAAGTTCGGATAAAGTCTAATAAGGTTTCATTTAATAAGGTCTAATAAGGTCTTTGCAGTCCTTAAGTTTAGATAAGTTCAGATAAGCAAAAATAAGTTGAAAAGAACGGACCTTATGTGTCAGATTTATTCTCGCTGTAGCTTTTTTTTTTGTTTTCTTCCGCACTACTGAACCATATTTCGGTTTGTTTCTTGTATTGTTCTGATGAGTGCCAGCTCTGGAGATTATGATTGTTCAATAGTTTCTTGCTACAATAAGAGTATATCCATTACTGAGAGCAGCTGTAATGTGACAAATAATGGGGTGGAGTGGTTTCTATTGAATTCTCATCACCATGTCTAAGATTTAGTATTTTGATGTGAAGTGGGTCTCGGTTTAGTTTTAAAAAAATTCTTCTGCTGTCTGGTGTGTGTATTTGCTATCACACTCACGAGTTAGGCCATACTTGGTATGCGTAGAATCTCTTAAAGGGGCAGTGTCTAATTGTCCATGGTAATGCAACTCTGTCCCCAATTATTCCCTTGGTTTATTTATGCATTTTTATTACCAGCCTTTACCATCTTAGTGGTGGTATGGACTGGTATTGTAAATCTATGAATCACATCACATTTTTAAAGATGGAGAAAATTACCATAGCATTGCCCTGAGACGTTCCTAGCAAAAGTAACTGTTAATTTATTATCATTATGGGCATTTATTCACTTTGGCCCCATTTATTTTGTATACCCAACGGATTCATTTGACTAAGGAGTAATTCACTACCTAATGAGGGTAATAGCCTCCTCCACCGAGTCTCGACTACCACTGCCTTCACCCATCTATCATTGCCCTCTCATCTTTATCTCCCTAACAGTCTGTTTGGTAATCAAGTTAAAATGTTGGTAATGGTAATCAAATCATGTGTATTTTGGAAAATCCCCTACTCATTGCCATGGTTATGAAAACTCATCCCGAACATTTGGATTTCTTCACAGATTTTCATTAGCACGAATACAACCTTGAAAGTGGTAATGGATGGGGGGATACAAGCATTACCATGGTCAATAACATGATACTTCCAATTCAAAACTAAATATAAATTTATGACATTACCACTATGAATCATAAGTGATTCCTATCCCTCCTTATTTCATTTCATTCATTCCAACGGCTGCGTTGATTGAATTATAGAATAATGGAATGCATTTTGACTGATGTATGCAAATCTTCTTTGCCATATGGCCCAAGAGAGTATATTGATATCATCTAATGTTTCTGTAGACATTGGCATTTGACAATCCTTTCTGTGATGAGATGGCATCTTGGAACAGCTTGTTTGAGAATATGTTCTGATGATAATCTTAAAATTATTTAGGCTATTATCCACACTTGGGTAGTTCGTCGTACTGTCGGTGGGGCAGATTGAGGTGGTAGTGAAACAAATATTGACGCTGTCAATGATCAGTGATGTAGCTGTAATTTGGGCACTGTCTGTTACCCTATTGTGAAATGAAAAACTCTATTTGGCTAAGGCTTCATTTAGTTGAA
The DNA here is from genome assembly GCA_947645195.1 of Patellifolia procumbens. Taxonomy (NCBI): domain Eukaryota; kingdom Viridiplantae; phylum Streptophyta; class Magnoliopsida; order Caryophyllales; family Amaranthaceae; genus Patellifolia; species Patellifolia procumbens. The sequence continues at coordinate 768,612 of CANSGD010001485.1, forward strand.
CGGAAAAGTATTAAAGAGATGGAAGGATAGATGAGAGAAAGGAAGAGGAAAATAAGGATCTGCGCTAGTTAGGGTGGAAATTGTTTTCCACTCCTTTGAAAACTAGTATGACCATTTTTTTTGAAGCAAAAAACTATTATGGCCATTAGGAAACTATTTTCCACCCCTTACAAACAAACGGAAGATAGGAAAACTAGTTTTCCGCAAAAATGTTTCCCTCGTAACCAAAAGGAGCCTAAATTCCCTTACCAAAATACCTCACTAGGCTTATGTTACAAAAATCTACCTAAAATTTAGCCAAATGTTGCCTTTGAAGTGTCGTGCTCCAATGAATTGTTCGCACTTCATCTCTAGTAACTTACTGATGCTGTTTTGTTGATGCAGGCAATCAGCTCGTCAAAGGCTGATGAGTTCACTCTAAAGAAGAATATCTTGTCCACTTTTGCCGCTTGATCTGCTGGCTATAATGTATGAAGTTGGTTGAACATTTGTACCCCGAGGGTTGATCTTGCAGATTCCATTTTTGCTTGGGAGAAGAGGTACTTAGTGTTGTCCCTGGTGCACATTGTTTGCTGCACATTTTTGCTCCTGGAGCTTAGCTGTACTAGTAGAATCTATAGTTTTTCTTATGTGGTTAGAAATAATACACTACTTGCGGAGTAATATTTACGGCAGCAATAGGTTTAGGAGCCACGAATGACTTTGTCTTGCTTCTCTGATACATCTTGTTGGCACTTCCATACAAAATGAAATGAACATACAGTTCAATGACATACCATGCTGCTATAAATGTTAGATCATTATCATTTTGCTGCTGTTGGGTTCTTTTATGATGATTTTTGGCCTCCAAACTTGCTCTATCGGGTGTGAAACGAGAATGGGGACCCATGCGGGTGATGGGAGGGGGATAGTTTTTAGCGCATATCCGTTGGGACGGAGCCGGGAGTAAAAATTATCCCCCGCCACGGCTGATGGGTTGGGGATGGAAATGAAATTTATTGGATGGGTACGGATGTGGAGGAACATTCTTTGTACCCCTCGTGTCCTGTTGACATCCCCTACTAGTATATATGGTCTTTCAGAATCTGATGTAATTTTGCTCCGTTAACACAGGTTTTTACCTTTACATTATTTTTGCTTTTTCTCAATATTTGGGGTAACTGTCTTAGATATTACGACTTTTGTGTATAACGTAGGAAGGTAGCGAAATTCCGGCTAAGGGTCTGTTCTCCCCATCTTATTTTCAGTTCAGTTCAGTTGAGTTCTTTCATTTTAGTTTAGTTCAGATATTTTATGCCGAAAAGAACAGGCTCTAAATTTTAAACCACACGAAAAGTTTAACGATAGGAGGACAGATTAAATGCTGAAAATCATGATTGTAGCCTTGTAGGTGGTAGTATGTTGCAGTGTGAAGGGTACGTGTGGAAAAAGTCTGAAGATGGTGGACTTTGGAGTTTGATTCGGGACACCTACGTCCACTTTACAAAAGGCTGTTAACAGTAGGACTGGCAAAGCTGCCTCAATTTAAGCCCCAACTTCGACAAGATCCGTTACATACGCCCACTTTATTCCTGCCATATTTATTTTAGTTTTTTGTGAGTTGTGTTTTTCTCTCCCTCACCTTTCTACCTCAAGTTTATTGCAGAGTCCCGTGCTTCAACATTATGGGAAATGATCTTAGCATGTCTAGTTTATTGTCGTGCTACATATCTACAATTGGGGAGTTGCATTAATTGTTTATTATGAGGTGTTTGGTTGAAGGTTTTGGAATAGAGCGGTATTGATGTTTGTGGTAATTGTGATATGGTTTGGTTGAGGTAACTTGCTATTAGCCTCAATTGGGACTCTTTCTAAGCCAAAAATGGAGGATTTTATTAGGACTGGGTATGGGATAAGCCCTGTTGGCCCATGTGCCAGGCTAGTGGACCTCAAATATGGGTTGTGGTTAGAACCCGCTGAGGAAAATTTGTGGCTGAGCTTGTAGCCAGGCCCGTCCCGTCCCGTCCCACGTATGAAATATAGAATCTCTCTCCACCATATGAAATATCATCAGGAGGAATTTTAATAAAAGCATGATTAGTATATGAAGCTTATTAGACCTACAATAAAACTTTATTAGACCTTATTTGACTATCTAACTTTTCTGAACTTATTTGAACTTCTAACACCGAAAAGAAGTTGAAAAGAACGGACCCTCGATTTGAAACTGGGTTTTGACTCGAGAACAATAACCAAAAGCCAAACCAAAACCTATAAATTGACCCAAAAAGAAACTACCCGAACATTATTTTTGTATGAAGAAAATCGGTTGAATATATCCTATTAGTAGTCGTCCCCAAGCAATAATAAATCCAAAAGACTTGAAATTAGCATGATCCAAAATAACTCGAACCTGAAATAATCGGAATCGAATTACATATGAAATATCCGGAGAGTAATGAGAAAAAGTTGAGATGAAATCAATTTCGAAGGTAGTCCATAGTAGAGAATATTATGCAATGGCTACAGTAATTGCAATAGTTTCAATCTCAACCCTTTATTTTTGTTAGATTTAATCTTGTCCATTAAATATAATTTACTACTAAAAAAATTGACTTTCTTTTTTATATTAAATCATTTAGATTAATGGTCAAGATGAGCTTACAACTAATGGATGGTTTAGATTTAAATAGTTATATTATTGTAGCCATTGTAGAATTATCCGAACAAAATATTGTGCCTAAAACCCAAATTTATTACGACATGCACCTAGAAAATTTATGTTTGAAAACCGACCTTGAAATTTTAAAATTTGACAAATAATATCTTCAAATTGTTAGTCAGATGTTGGTTTGAGCATGATATTTGTGGGCCGGGATTAAAACATCACTAGGTTTTAGGCTCGGTCGATGCTCCTGTTTTTTCGTGTTATAACTTAGTAATCGTAGGCGACGAATATCATTTGATATGGACATGAAATCATTTTGTGTATAATATACATTTAAATATCATTTAGTTTAACTTATTGTTGAAAAAAAGTCTAAAGCATAATCAACTCATCTTAATCAAATCATGCAATTATTTGTAGTTTAATTTTATATCAGCATTTGAACTCCCTAATAATATATCTATTTGTGATAAAAGAAGCACCGAGAGTGTGGTGAAGTAGGGGGTTAAAAAAATCATGTGTTGAGGTATTGGTTCGAAACTTGATATTGACGATAATTGCGATTTTAATTTTATGATCTTGACATGGGTAGAGTGTAAGACAACTAAAATTTGGTATAGAAAGATGTTAGTAAAAAGTTATAATTAAATTAAGAGTTTTATTCGTAATGCAATTAAAATATTGTCTTTCATTGAAAACACATAATCATTATTAGTCTTGATAAAGAAGTAACAATAATGTAATGAAGTAATAGTTAGAGCAATTATATTTATACTCGAGGTCGGGGTTCAAAATTTATCATGGACAATTTACACATTTTATAAGAATGATGTAAATAAAATATATTGAAAAGAAGGGAGAATGACATGTGGCGATTACAATCTGTGCTTACGCCTTTATATATATAGAGAGAGAGATTGTGTACTTAGACCAGGTTATGCATGACTGCATTTATCACAAAATACTGTGTTTATACAACTAAACTTTTTTGTCTAATTTTATTCCAATTTGCTCTTAGGTACTCTATTTCTAAATTCTTCTAAAATTACTCTAATACGCCCTATTTTTTTACTAGCGTGGGCCATGTATCACGCCACTTTGTCCACTGATATCACGCCATTTTGTCTTCAACATGACATTCATGCGTCAATATAAAATTCCATTAAAGCATGCTCAAAAAATATTGTATGAGAGGTCTCGACATGTGATCTCTTACGTTGTAAGTTAACGATTAACCTAATATCAGGATCAAGATCTTACTTTGCATCGAAAGGATGAGTAGGGTCGAATCGGTAGAATTAGATTGTAGGATCTACATAATTGAGTAAACGGGTAAAATTATGCTACGATATGGTAAAAGAGTCATGCATGTTAAAATATTTATACACGCTAAAAATAACTTTTATGTTTCGGAAATGGCGATAGTAGTTCAATGTGTCTAGGTTTTAGTAACATCTAGGTGAAACCTAGTAGGAGGAAAGAGTTATAGACTAAAATTCTTAATGATTTTTCATAATAGGATTGCATCGTGGAAAAGTAAAACCATGTTAGGATCCTACTATGAGATTTTTGTTTAATTATGATCAATCTTTCCTACCCGGTGAAGATTCTGTGTAGCCATGTAGGCTCAAAATCGGTCAGGTGTTTTTGGATCGGAGAGTCGTTAGATCTGGATCGGGATAATATCATAATAATAATCCTAGTAAATGAGGAGTTCTTTCCTATTTATATACACAAAATAGTGGCCTTTTGTTGCATCAATTTAATTTAATTAGTGGTAATAAAATGTTATAAATTAATTAAAGTTAGATTTTTTCAAAAAAAAATCCGAGCATTACTTAAGCATTACCTAATTCAGCAACGTATAGCAGAGTCCCTCATTTTTGTATAATCTGATAATTAGGCCGATCTCTCATGAAGTCATGCATGAGAGTAAACGAGGGTCTTCTACTCTTCTTGTGGGTTTTTTTGGGTATGGGGGATTGGGCCATTGAGGGAGTACTCATGTGGATGTCACGTAGAATGTTGTTGCATCCCACTTTGTCCCACGTTCCATTCTTTAAATTCTAATACTCTGGGCATGCAATTGAACTGTTATTCCCCCATTTTTATTAAAATTTGTCTCTGTTTTTTTTGTGCAAAAATCAAGTTAGTAGGAAGAGACTAAGAGAAGGAGAGGGAGTGGACAAGGAGTAATGAAGTTAGGCATGGAGCAGAGAAATAATTGAGTTGAATGGGATGGACTTTCAAATTATTATTACTACTATTATGATGTAATATTCTAAAGAAAACAACAACCAATTTGCAGGTGTGGGTTTGATTTTAGCCCAATAAGTCAACATCCCAACCAACCCTAGTTGCTGTATTAATGTCCTCCACTTCTTTCAAATATTTACCACATACTAGTATTAATCATAAATATATTATACTAATACAGTAATAATGATGATCAATAATCTTATAGACACAAACAATAAGCAGTATTGCAGTACAGTTTGGAGGGGCAGTTCAGTGGTAACACATGCCCATTTTTCGAACTTTCATGTTATGGATTTAAATTTTCATTCAGGGACTATCAATGAAAATAGCAAGTTATACCTTTTTCGAAAAACTTATTAATTGTTAATAATCTATTACTCGAAAAATTAATGGAGAATGACGACTTTATTAACTTGTGCCAGCCCTGGACCCTCTTAGTGTAAACTACATTTTTTGGGGTGTTTTACTAATTTCTTGGTCGCTAACAAAGTGTTTCTCCACAACATAGATGATGAAATTAATCTTTTAGATTTGCAGTTTGTGTATGAACGGGTCTAAATAACACACATCTTGTAAAATTCACTTATTTTCTTTATATTTTTGGAGTTACTTATAAAACGAGTTAGTTGAGAAGAAAGAGAATTGGTAATCGCTAATAACCTAATGGATTTAGCCATAGTACTAATTGCACGTTCTGTTGCAGCTGTTGAGCGTGTTCGGCAAGTAGTGGTAGGGGTAGAGGTAGTGGTTAAAGTAGAGGTTAGAATTTAAATTTATTAATTTAAGTGTTTGGCAAGGTAGTGGTGGAGGTAGCTTTTAGAGGTAGAGGTAGAGTTTAGGTAGTGTTTGTGAAAAGCTAAAAAAAGTAGTGGTTGAAGGTAGAGGTAGAGGTTGCAAAATATATAATAAATAATTACGAAAATATTTATTAACAGCTACTCCAACCGCTGCTTTTACCGAACATTAATATTTTACGCAGTTACTTTAACAGCTAACAACTCACAGCTGACAGCTACCCCTACAGCTTACAGCTACCTTCACAGCTATTGTTGCCGAACATGCCCGTTGTGTTTAGATGATGGAGAGAAAAAACTTCGTAAAGTCAATGGAGTTTTTGACAATTGGTTATTGGTAGCTGGTTTTTGGTAGCGCCTTGACCTAGTATTTAGTTATTGCGTGTTTAATAACTCTTGATTGTTGCGTTTAGAGTTGAAATTGCAGTCAATAGTAAACACTGCAGTTAATAATTGCTTTTGGCTAAAAACTTGACTTTTCAATTGCTTGAAGTCTTTCAAAAACTTTCTTGGCTATTTAACCAAAAAAGCCTATAAAAATGTAAATACTTGGTTAACTCACCAGGTTAACTACCCACTAATAATTTTATAATATATTTTATTAGTAGTTAATAGTCTACCCGTTGGATACTGGCTAGAGGTAGCCATGACAAAAAAGAAACATCATTTATCAAATAACCCCCATATTTTTTTTGTGCTAGGAATGAAGGTAATAGTTGTTGCACAGGAAAAAAAATAATTCGTACTAGTACAATTTAGTGTAGATTCTCTGAAACACTTACCTTAAAACAAGGCTACCCAAAGTCAGACGCAAATATGGTGATGCAAAACAGTAAAACAGTAAAACAATAAAATTGTAAGTAGAGTTACTAGAGTACCAAGCCATATGCAAGATTGAGGTAAAAAAACATCTTCAATTTTTTTGCTCTGAGTAGTCATCAGGTTCAGTCATATCAATTGGCCCAACAATTCGACCGTATCTTGACTATAGACTATTGCTTAGCAATGCAAATGGCATATCAATGAACAATGATGCTATGCTATACTTAACGTTTCTTAATTCTTAGTAACTTACGAAATATTGGGGCAACTTACATGTTTACGATGAAACAAATAATGGAGGTCTTTTTGTTGCTTTTATATTGTGCAATGGGTCCAAGTTTATTTTAATGAATATGACGAATTATATAATTTTAGTGTCAGATTTTGTTCAGAGACATCATGGAACCTTTTTGGAGAGGAAGTTCTTTGGGCCCTCATCTAATAAGCTATTATTTTTTTATTATTAAGTTTTATTCCCTCCGTCCCACAATATTCTTCTCGCTTTATTATTTTATACTTTCTCTGTTTTTTTATACTTGCATCATTGACATGGAGCACAAGAATTAAGGAGAGGAGAGAGATAGAGAGAGGGAAAAAAGGGGACCCATGTGATTGGAGAGAGGTAGAGAGAAAGTATTGCCATAAAAGGAAATGATGCAAGTAATTTGTAACTTCCAAAAGTGGGAAATGATGCAAGTAAAAAAAACGGAGGAAGTATCTCACATATATTTAAAAAGTGGGAAGAATATTGTGGGACGGACGGAGTACAAATTATCATTATTTTTGGTTTTCTTATGGCTATACAAGACCGGATTATTGAAATAGAAGTACATATTGTTAAGAAATCAATTCAACCGAAAGTTTAAGTTGACGTTTGGGCATATAAATAGTTTTATATTCTATCACGCCTCCACACACAAATTAAAAGCCCATTGAGCTTGAAGTATGATGAAGCACAGGCCTTCGCATACATGGCGCTAAATATTGCACTTAGAAAAAAGGAGCGGATGAGATTCGAACCCGTGACTTTGTGGTCACCCTAACTCTTGATATAATGCTAAAAAACCAACTCAACCAAATGTTAAGCTGATGGTTGAAGGTCAACTAATAGTTTTATACTCTATCATATGCGTTGGAGTTTGGATATTAGCCAAACTAGGTTTGACTTAGGCTGATGGTTTCTTCATTAATTTAAGTATCATTTACCCACACATGACAATTATCACATTTTCATCACCCTCCTTGATAATTGGAGTTAGAGAGAACCAAATAAACATATAGAAACAGGAGGAGTATTAGACACACAACAAACCAGGGTGCTGCCCGAGTAACTAACTAGTTAGTTTGTTAACTATTGTAAACTAATTAGTTAATTTAGTATAAATAGGTTTTATATTGTAATTGTTCTTGTTTATCAAGGGAAAACTAATAATAATGTACTACTTCCTCCGTAACAAAATAAACGCACCTTTTGCACTTTTGACACTATTCACAGTTTTAAATTTAATCGCAATTTGTGACTTATACATAAGGGAAAATATAGTCATGTGGGGTCTTGTTGGATTCGTCTCAACTTGTAGTTTTTTATGATTTAATGTTTATAATTTTTACAAATACATAATTAGATATATTAATCTTTAAAGTTTTATCTTGGCATGCGTGCCCAAGCTAAATGGTGCATTCTTTTCGTTACGGAGGAAGTATATTCATTTCTTTTTGAAGGACACACTTTGACATCGACAGTAGTTTACAACTTTGAATTTGACTATCATTTGTGATTTATGGGCAAGGAAAAAATATATTCACGTGGAATCTTGTTTGATTCGTTTGGATATGTACTTTTGGTATATTAACTTTTTATACTTTTTAGAAATGCAGAATTCGATATATCTATCTACATATATATTACAAAACCTGCACAAGAAGAACAATCTGCCACGTGTCATCATCCATATTTCAATAGTATTCTATCCAATTCTTTCTCACATATCAAAAGAACTGTCAATATCAAGATTAACCGCAACCTCAAGTATGGTGGAAAAGAGTTCTAACCATCGTCGCTCCGTACTATTAGTGCTTCTTTTATCAAAATTAGCGATGCTATATGAATGAAAGCAGGAGTTAATGTTGTAACTTTCAAATATCCATATTACAAGTTAGAGGACTTTTTCTTTTCTTTCTTTTAATGATATTATTTTTATACTAAATGACATTAGTTATATTTAACTACTATTAGATTGTAACACATAGATACCTTGGAGCATCGCTCGAGTCTAAGTACTAGTTAATGTTCAGACATTTTCCTTGACAAATATGAAAAGGTGCAATGTAACCTTTAAAAAGAAACATATATGAGCGAGTAATGTAACCATTTTCATTGACACCATTTTCTCTCTCTAAACTCTCTCCCTCTCTATCTCATAACCTTCATTTGCTCTTCTATGAAGTTTTCTACACCAAAACCATGATTTTTTAACAATGTTATTATAACATAAAGTATATAGTTAAGTGCTTTGTACATTAATCTATAAAAGCAATTTTCCGCCGATTTATTATTAAGGGGTGTTTTGGTTCGCATAATTCATTTATTAGGCATGAATTTGAAATGGAGTAAACTTATCTCAAATGTTTAATTGAAAAATTAATAATATAATAGCTCATACCTCAAATTAATGAGATACGGCCATACGGGATTAAAAACCCTTGGAAAGGGGCAATAACTCATTCCAATACCTTAGATATCAAATTACAAAGAGAGACTAACAAAGGGTGCAATTGATAAGCCCATTAAACACCATTCTCTTATACTACCTTGATCTCTTTTGGGCTCTACTATCAAGAATACACATGTAATTTTTCATCTTTTCCCTAATTATTAGATAATTGAAATAGCTTTAATGGTATAACTTTTCGTTTTTCCTTTTCAAATATAGTTTTACGAATTTTTTCCTTAATCATTCGTCATATTTGTAGGCTAGCTAGTGATCTATATCTTCTACAGTATGTGATAATCATCATTAACTAAGAAACACAATGGTTGTTGTAAGTATATAGGCTAGTGATTTTTTTTCCACTGTGTTCATCTTGTCTAGTTTTTATTTGAATTTACCTTAACTTACCAATTGCATGTGGATTTTTTTCTCTCAATTTTCTAAACATGAGAGTATTCATATGTTATACTTTTTTCTCAATTTTTTAATCACCAATAATCGTATTTATATGCTTTATTTTTCCTCAATTTGTTAATCACTCGTTACTGAATCTGCTATATGATACATTTATCTTGCAAAATATCTCTTTTTTCTAAATTTGTGCGACTTCTTATTAATTAATTTGCAATGGTTTGTAGGTTGTCGTTCTTGTAAATTCAAGCAAAAATTTACCTTTGCAAATGTACATAAGATAATAAAAGAAAGATATAGAGAAAAGGTTATTAGGTGACATATATGAATTGTATATTTTTTAATTTGATTCCTGATTTCAAAATGTTACAAATCAAACACGGAGTGAAATATCTAAATTTAAATTTGAACGACATACATATTCTGATCCTATACTACCCTATTTTGATTCATGATACCAAACTCATCAAATCTTGCGAATCAAACAAATTAAAGTCTAAAATTTAAAAATATTAAACTATGGCAATTGAAAGAGGGTATAGAAAATAAGGAAAGAGATTAGTGGTTGCAGTTTTATTTCACAATATGTCAATTTTGCGTTGATTGCAAATTTGCAATTATACAGCCGATTTTGTTAAATTTCATAGATACTTTGTGCTGTGCATTTTCACTAGTCGACATATCTCAAAGTCAACGGAATTATCACTAGCTAGGTTGAGAAATTTGCCCCAGGGCCAGGATTAGGAATCAACCTCAATAACTTTGAAGTTTGAGGTTTTCAAGTCTCAACAAATATTGTGTGCCCAATTTATCATTATTATCACCTTTAAATTGCACTTTGGTGGTCACATATAATTCATATTCCTTGAGTTATCATTTGCGCAAATAATAATGTACTACAAAAGTTGTCTTATTCAATTCTTTGCCCTTGTTTTTATTTCCCTGTTCGTCAACTTAGCTTTAATATCATAAGTTGTTTTGGGACATAAAATTTCAGTTTTATTTGAAAACATATTAAAGGGGACTATAGTACCTTAAAACCTTTTGCATCTAAATTACACTAAAAATAATCGAGCTAATAAATTCATAGCTAATATCATTGTAATCTTCGATTTCCTAATATATATTTCATTCGTTTCATTTGAAGTGGAACATACAGAAAGTGGAAAGTGTTAGAATATATGAAAATATATCTCATTATATTTTCATTATTCAGATTTAGTTTGTAATTATCTTTGTATATCTTTAATTATCTTTGTATATCTTTTAGTTAGTTGTTACCTAATTATTAGGGATTTATTATTCCTTGTAACCCTAGAGTATATAAGGTTTAGGATGTACAACTTTTATGATTAAGGAATATAATATCTTTTATGGTATCAAGAGCTAGGGTTTCTTTTTCTCTCATTGCTTCCGCTAGCCTAGCCGATTTAGCCCACAAAATTCCGCCGGTTTCTTGTGCTTCATCCACTCGACGGTTTTTCATTTTTTTCCGGGCACCATGACCGGAAAATCATCTACTACTTCTTCTTCTTCTTCTTCTTCTCTTCTCCCTTCTATTACTAGTTCATGCTCCTAAATTAATTAAAAACCTTGTTTCTGTTCGAAAATTCACGTCTGATAATAATGTCACTGTTGAATTTGATCCTTTTGGATTTTCTGTGAAGCATTTTCAGACGGGGAGGCCAATCATGAGATGTGAGAGTCAGGGGTCCCTTTATCCTATCACACCCATCAGTTCTCATGTCCAACCACCATCTACTTTTGCTGCTGTCGCACCTTCCTTATGGCATGATCGTTTGGGTCATCCTGGTGCATCTATCTTAGATTCCATTAGGGTCAATAAATTCGTTGAATGTAATAAACTTAGTCGCTCTAATGTTTGTTACTCTTGTCCTCTTGGTAAACACATTAAATTGCCTTTTGTTGATTCTCATTCTACTACTATGATGCCTTTTGACATTATTCATTGTGATTTATGGACATCGCCTGTTTTGAGCTCTATGGGGCATCGTTATTATCTTGTTGTGTTGGATGATTTCTCAAATTTTGTCTGGACTTTTCCTCTTGCTAGAAAATCTCAAGTATATGAAAAAGTCTTACAACTTAGGGCATACATTCGAACACAATTTGAGAGGGAGATTAAAAATATTCAATGTGATAATGGACGTGAATTTGACAATGACTCCTTTTGGACCTTTTGCAAATCCCATGGCCTTAATTTCCGTCTTTCGTGTCCTTATACTTCTTCTCAAAATGGCAAGGCTGAGCGTAAAATCCGATCTATCAATAATGTTGTTCGTACTTTACTTGCTCATGCTTCTATTCCATCATCTTTCTGGCATCATGCCCTCCAAATGGCAACCTACCTTCTCAACATCCTCCCAAATAAGAGTCTCTCTTATCACTCTCCACTTCGGATTCTCTTCAATAAAGACCCGTCTTATTCTCATTTAAAGGTCTTTGGGTGTTTGTGCTTTCCACTTTATCCCTCTCCTACCATTCACAAACTTCAAGCGCGATCCACCCCTTGTGTCTTCTTGGGCTATCCCACAAATCATCGTGGTTACAAGTGCTATGATCCTTCTTCACGGAAAATTATTCTTTGTCGACATGTCCTTTTTGATGAACATAAATTTCCGTTTTCCTCCCTTCACAAACCACTTCTAAACACTTATGATTTTCTCACATGTCCTTTGGACCTCCCCTACGTCCATATGGACCCTCAGCCCATTCGTCCACCAACCTGCTCCACACGCCTCTCCTCTAGGGGTTGGGCCTGCTTCCACTGGGCCTGCCTCTCCTCTCTCTCCAGCTCCCAGTCTTCACTCTCCCTCCGCTGGGCCTCCGCGTGCTGGGCCATCAGTGGCTGACCCTGCAACCTATGGGCCACATTCCTCCTCCTCACATGGTATTTTCGGCCCTATACCGTCCCCTATCTCCGTCTAGCAGCCTCCTCCTCGTCCCAATCTAGCCCAAACACGGTCTCCTCCTCCTCGGTCCATCACTCGTAGCCAACACGGGATTTTCAAGCCTAAAACCATAGTCTTTATGCTTAATCAAGTCAGTAGGTCTCCCATTCCCTGAAATCCTGTGTCTGCTCTTCGTGACCCGAATTGGAAACTAGCTATGGATGACGAATATGCTGCTCTAATTAAAAATAAGACTTGGACATTGGTGCCTCGACCCCATGATGCTAACATTATTCGTTCTATGTGGATTTTTGCTCATAAAGAAAAATCTGATGGTTCTTTTGAGAGGCATAAAGCCCGACTTGTAGGTGACGGAAAGACTCAACAGGTGGGCATTGATTGTGGTGAGACTTTTAGCCCGGTGGTCAAACCGGCTACTATTCGCACAGTTCTTAGCTTGGCTCTGTCCAAGGGATGGTCTTTGCATCAGTTAGATGTAAAGAATGCTTTTTTACATGGTGAACTGAAAGAAACAGTCTATATGCATCAACCAGTGGGGTATCGGGATCCTACTTTCCCGAATCATGTGTGTTTGCTGAAGAAGTCTCTTTATGGACTCAAGCAGGCCCCTAGGGCTTGGTATCGCAGGTTTGCTGATTATGTAACTCAGATTGGGTTCCATAACAGTAAGTGTGATCATTCATTATTCATTTATCGTCAGGGTCCTGATACTGCCTATCTGCTACTTTATGTTGATGATATTATTTTGACTGCCTCTTCTGCTGCTCTCCGCAAGTCTATCATGTCACATCTGAGTTCTGAGTTTGCCATGAAAGACTTGGGGACCTTGAGTTACTTTTTGGGTATTGTTGTTACTCGTCATGCAGGTGGTCTTTTCTTATCTCAGCGCAAGTATGCCGAAGAAATTATTGAACGTGCAGGCATGTCTGCATGTAAACCCTCTGCTACTCCTGTTGACACTAAGTCCAAACTTAGTGCCAAATCTGATACTCCTTGCTCCGATCCTTCTCTATATCGGAGTCTTGCAGGTGCTCTTCAGTACCTCACCTTTACTAGGCCTGGTATTACTTATGCTGTCCAGCAAGTCTGTTTATTTATGCATCAGCCTATGGAGGACCACATGCATGCTCTGAAACTTATTGTTCGATACGTTAAGGGCACACTTCATCATGGTCTGCACTTGTATCCCTCTGATACACCCACCCTCCTTTCTTATACTGATGCTGATTGGGGTGGGTGTCCTGACACTAGGCGATCTACGTCTGGTTATTGTGTGTTTCTTGGTGATAACTTGCTCTCCTGGTCATCGAAAAGACAGGCCACTTTGTCTCGTTCCAAAGCTGAATCTGAGTACAGGGAAGTTGCTAACGTGGTATCTGAATCTTGTTGGTCACACAATTTATTAGTTGAACTTCATTGTCCTATCAAGAAAGCCACGTTAGTGTATTGTGATAATGTGAGTGCCATTTATCTATCTGGTAATCCGGTTAAGCATCAACGAACCAAGCATATTGAGATGGACATTCACTTTGTTCGTGAGAAGGTGGCCCGTGGTGAGGTTCGTGTCTTACATGTGCCATCCAGACATCAGATTACTGACATCTTCACCAAAGGTCTTCCATTGATTCTCTTTGAAGACTTTAGGGACAGTCTCAGCGTTCTACCTCCTCCCGTTTCGACTGAGGGGGTGTGTCAGAATATGAGATATATTTTCATTATTCAGATTTAGTTTGTAATTATCTTTGTATATCTTTAATTATCTTTGTATATCTTTTAGTTAGTTGTTACCTAATTATTAGGGATTTATTATTCCTTGTAACCCTAGAGTATATAAGGTTTAGGATGTAATAGAGACCACCAATTTAGACAAAAAATGGCATATTAATTAAAATAACAAAATCATATTAAACCATTAATCTACCTTCTTCACTTAGGAACTGACCACCTACTCACACCCCACCTCCACCGCCAGTCCGCCACCTCTATATCCACTAGTATTGTCACATTCATCATCTTTTCGCTTCTCTTTTCATCGCCTCTTGTTCATCTCTTTGTGGATTTTGTTATGGAGGGTTGCGCGATGGTTGGTAAAATGACATATAAGGTGGAGAGAGGAAGGAGGCTAGAAAGACTGAAGATAGGGTGGTGGTGGAGCGGTGAAGGTGAGCTTCTAGTGGTTCTGGTGGCCATGGAATGAGGAGAGAGGGGGTGGGGTGTTACCGCTAAGGGGGTTTAATTAAAATTTAATTAGGGAAATTTTGTTAAATAAGACCTTATATGTTTTAAGTTTTGTGAGAAAATAACTTTTAAAATATTTTTTGTGAGAAAACATCTTATATGTCATTATCTATCAAGTTACACACTTTTTTATCATATTTTAGCCAAAAAGTCAATATTTGGGTCTATTTTTTACTTCCTTTTGGTGTGTGAAAGTCTCCCAAATTAACCCAAATCTTAAGACCAAATTCCTATGCACTAAAAGGGAGAAAAAAGAGAGTCAATAATTCAAAATGTGACTTTTTTTACCGAAATATGACAATAAGGTATGTAATTTGATATAAATTGACATATAATGTGTTTTCTCACAAAAGAATATATAAGGTGTTTTTCAAACTTATAAGGTCTCTTTTGACAAAATTTTATTTAATTAGATGAAATTAAGATAATTATTATCAAACTTTAAAATGAGGTGATAAGGGAAATTTTGTAATCTTATATTTTAGTAAAATTTTCCAATTTTTAAGCTTGTCACCTATTGTGTCTATTCCATTTATAAAAAGTGTGTCACTTAAATAGAAACGGATAAAATATATGACAAATATACTTTTAGAAGAGAAATAAACATTTAATAATTTTCTCAAGTTACATACAATTAGTGTATTTTAATTGAACAATTTGCTTTTTTATAAAAGAATTTTATTCCTAAATTTTGAACTTTAACTAATTGATTGTATTAATTTGTTTGTATTCTTAACATTATCGTTTGTTGAATGTTAAGTGATGTGAAGAACCTTTGTTGCATCAAGTTTATCTTTTTTGAACTCTTGCGTATTTTACTTTGTTTACCAGAGCATTAACCATAGTCATGGAAAACATAGTACTCGAGTTGAGCTCGAGCTCGAAGTTTTCCAACAAAGACGAGCTCGAGCCTGGACTTAGCTAGCTTGTCGAGCTTGCTCGAGCTCGAGATGAGCTCGACTCTTTTACACCCCTAACTATGACTATGTTCTTTGCAACTTATTTTTGTGTATCTATACTTATCTTAACTTATCTTAACTAATTTGAACTTAACTAAACCTTAGCAATGACTGTATTTTTGCCAATTTGATTTGAACCAAACTTATTTGAGCTTATCTTAACTCATTTATTCAGATTAGCACTGAAAATGAGTTGAAAAGAACTATTGTCTTCTAAAATAATAGCTTAGTTAGTAAGAAAAATTGGATCCGCGATCAAGTAGGGAACTTAGTTGAAGGTAAGCGTTTTAACTTAGGTTATCAAACTCCATTATAACCTAAGTTAAAGCACTTACCTTCAGTAATTTCAACATGACGAGTTGCCGCCTAAACCACACACCCTCATGATCCCTAGTGGCATCCAGTATTTTTACTAAACTGTTTAATTTTACTAAGTTTCTATTGTTTTTTCTCTTTTCGGCTAATTTTTTTTATTGAGCTAGATTTATTTTAGCTAATATACAACTTACCCTAGATTTATTAAATGAGCTTAAATTTATTTTTTTATTTTTTTATTTTTTTATTCTGAATTTTGTTGTTTTAAAGGTTAATTGAACAGAGTTTATCTGAAAATGATTTTCGTTTTTATACCAAAAGAATTGTATCTTGTCTCTAGTACTTCATAAACAATAAAACAACGCCCTTCGTTTGGCAAGGATGCAGCAAATTGTAGCAAAGTGGAAAACGATATTTAAACCGAAAAAGGAGATATACCTTTGTGACAATGCCTCTGTTATCAATTACTCCTTTACATTATACCTACATTTTTGCTAAGGTAAACAGTTGACAAATTTAACCAAAAGAAGGAACTGTGATCTGTACTCTGTAGCCAATAACATAAATGCCCAAATTATGAAATTAAGGTTCGACTCGGTCATATTCACACATATTTTTAGAGAAACAAATTGAGTTGTGAACTACATCTTCAAATTGGGACATCACATCAACCAAAATAGTTTTAGAATTGATGTCTAGAAGGAGCCCGAATTATTCAAACTTAAGATGGCTTAGCCTACACTTTTAATAGAAGGGTTTCATAGGATTCTCTTTGTATCATAAAACAAAATTAAGTTATTGTTCCTCAAAAATACAAGAAAATTTTACTGGACTCTTCTATGAAGAGTAAACCCTAAACTATTTACAGAAATTGAGTAATGAAAATACATATCAGCGCAGACATTAAGCAACAATGAAGATTTTTAGAGATGATACCCTATTTTTAAAAAGTAGTCCGCAAGGCTTCTTTGTAGACTTGGACAATTTAAATGTTCTAGAAACTAGACATAAGATGAAAGATGTCACCAATGAGCACTTCTTTTTTAAAAATAATAATATAATCTTGTTTATAATTTACGAGATTATATTATGGTAAGAAGAAAATCATTTGGGTTGTCCTCGCGTATACCACCACCCAGAGGCCCATCCGCCATTACAAGTCATGCTAGGTTGTGGGTTCAAATTTTTGCATTGAAGTATATAGATAGATATTTAGCAGAATCCAACGCAACAATCCTTGAGAGAAGGGGTATCTAATCTTTCTTCCTTGTATCATTTTTTTTTTAAAAAAAGCTACAATCTACGGTTGGTTAGGCAAAATTTCGCATAACCACTTTTTATAACATTCTTTTGTTATCAAAAGTCTACTTTATTAGAAAACTCTTTCAGAAAGCTAGCTTATGTAACCATATTCGTTTCAAAAAGTCATCAGTATACAAATTTCGTTAGATCTGACCGTTAAGTGATGGGTTGACCATCACGTATTTATGACGTACCATCAAGTAAACATCTTCCTTCTTGACATCCATGTAGGAGGAGGAAAATAGGGATTAAGAAAGAGGCTATGTAACAAACACGTAGTGGTCAAGCAATCACTTACTGGTCAAACTTAATGGAGTTTATTTAATGGTGGCTTTTTAAAATGAATATGGTTATATAATGTGGTTTTTTGAAAGATTTTTTTATATAAGATAGTTTTAGGGGGGGAGGGGGGAGAGAAATTGTAAAAGGTGGTTTCGTAAAAAATTTCCACTTTTAAAACTAAATTACATATTATTTTAATTTTAAAGTTAAGGTTCTCTCTTCCAAGTAAATTTGTTTATGGTAGCAGTTTAATCTTGTTATTACTTATTAGTACCCTAATATAAGAAGGATAGTCGTATTAACCTAATTCTTCAATTTTCTTTTTTTGCTTGCACTTAATATTTAATGAAGGGTTGGTCACATATTAAGTATTGACTCCTAGAGAAAATTCGGAGAAGTCCTTTTCTACTACTTTTACTCCCTTTTCCCCCTTTTCCCTTTTCCATCTTTAGCTTAGTAAAAAGAAAAGGGGATAGAAGGGGGAACTGGATATAGGATGGAGACATGTAAAAGGATGTAGAAATAATTCATGGGTTCAACTCAAAACTTTGGGGGATAAGAAAAAGATTGTAAAAGGAAAACTATTATCAAGTCATTTTCTAGGATAGAGACATGAATAACCCATACCATATGTTAAAAGTTGAATCTTTATGTATTTGGAAAAAAAAGTAAAAAAATCTCACCCTCCAAGTGATTAAAGGTGATTTCTCTTCATCTTATTTTTTTTAAATTTATCTGCAATGAACTTATCTAAATTTATTAAAACTTAATAAATCTGAAACTTATTTTTTTAGAAAGTGAAGAGAACGCACCTTATGTTAGGATGCATTTTCTTCTGTAAAAAAATAAATAAGTTTAAGTTTCAATAAGATCATAATATTCCAATAAGTTTCAGTAAATTTAATTTCTATAAATTTAGATAAGTTCAATTCAAATAATATGCGGGAAAATAATGTGAAGAAAACAAAAGTACTCCTTTTGTTTTTTTCCTTGTTTACTGCTAAACAAATATAAATATGGAAGAACAAATAAGTGCTCTTTACTTAATCAACAAAGTCCAAAAAGATGCAAAAATCTTCTAATCAATCAAACCAAAGACAAAAATAAAATGGGTCACTCCCATCACATCTAGAACTCCCCAACTAACATCAAGGCCATGCATTTTAGTAATCACTTGATTTAGAGTTTAATTCATACCTCAATTATTTGCTTAGATTTGGGAAGAGGGGGTTAGTTGTATGGCTTATAATGGGCCTCTACGTGGGAGCCCTATATTAGGGCAATCAGAAGATGATTGTTCTTACCATAATATAATATCACACTTATAAATGAGATCATATTTAAATTGAAAATTCATATCACACGTATTTACGAGTAGCCTATACGGCTTTACGGAGTACATCTTTTGCGGCTTCTATAAACTCAATCGATTTTCGAAAAATACAGTAAAAGAAAAACTTCGAGGTCAAATTTGATACAACTTTTATATACACCCAAGGCTATTTCTTTGTTCATTGCCCATTTAGATGTCTAATTTCTTATCATTTACCCTTGGTTGTGTCATACTCATGGTACACCCGGGTCTATATTGAATACTCTCCGAATCTAACAAGCAACTATTCTCAAAACATATTCACTTGTACTTTAAGAAAATAAAAAATAATAAAGCAATTTTCAAAATAACCCTAATAGTCTAACAATACACTTTTTGCAATTACATTACGAAAGATAG
Source organism: Patellifolia procumbens (assembly GCA_947645195.1). Taxonomy (NCBI): domain Eukaryota; kingdom Viridiplantae; phylum Streptophyta; class Magnoliopsida; order Caryophyllales; family Amaranthaceae; genus Patellifolia; species Patellifolia procumbens. The sequence goes on from CANSGD010001485.1 coordinate 788,017, forward strand.
TTAACATTTAAGGTTAATGCAAATAAAGTATTTATGTTTTTATAAATATTAAGAACTAGAGGTGAGCACAATCGTATACCCGGTCAAAATGTCTGGTCATGACCAGTTCCTGAAAATTAGAACCAGAATTGAAATTGGTTTAACTGGTTCCTTATTTTCTGAAAATGGAACCGGAATTATTTGGGACCGATTCCTACAACGATATCCGGTTCATTATGGGAGTATTGTAATACTGATCCTTGTTGGGTCTGATTAACCGGTTCCAATACTGGGTATCGATATTCAGTTTTATTCAAAAGCTATTTTCATTGTTTAGCTTAAAAAAGCATCGCATTTAGTATAATTTCGTCTACACTTACATTAACGAGCTAGTTTTAAAAAAAACTTCAAGCCTTTATTACACACAAAATTCATAAACAACAAAGTGTAAAGCAGTCAGTAGTCATCAGCACTTGTGAGTTGATACGAAGTATATAAAATGCGAGATTAGATGATGAGCATGGGATGATTATGATAAACAATCCATTTCCATTAATTTCGTGAAAAATGTGACTTGCAGACGGGCCACCGCCGTGAAGGTGTAAATGTGAAGGAGAGTAGGAGAGATAGAGAATTTCAACATTGAAATGAAATTGTGAACGTGTGTATCATATAAGATGAGTTGAAAAAAAAATGAGACTTAGGCTTGTAGTTCAGGCTAAAAAATGAGACTTAGGCTTGTGGTTCGGGCTAAAAGTGTATCATACCAATTCCATTCCTGGAACCACCAGATACCCGATCTTGGAAAATGGATGTATTGGGTACTCAGTGGGTACCAATTCTAAAATGTTACTACCCGAAATTGAAACCATTTTCAATCGAGTCCTTATATTTGGACTCTGATCCGGTCACAGCATGACTAGTTTTAGTTTCGGAACCACCATGTCCAACCAGTTCTAGGTGTGGAACCGAGTACTCAATTTTTCAGCTCACTCCTATTAAGAACCACAACTTCACCATTTATTACCCTGACGTGAGAATAAGAAGGGATTTGAGAAGGACAACAAAGTGATTAGCAAAGCAACAACAACCGAATAACACAAAATACAGGGTAACTTTGTTTCTCTTGGCTTGTTATAATCATATGCACTCATAGGAGAGATCCTCATAAGTCCATTCAATTTCTGCAACAAAACAAGGATGAAACACCAAAACAACATTTCACGCTAAGCTACTCGTTCAGGAAGCCCTAAGTCCGTTCGTACGCCTCTAGCTCGTCCGGGTACGGTATAGCGCAGACTCGTTCCTCGATTCTTCTTCACTCCTAGGAACGGGACTTGACATGACACACTCACTAAAGTATAGCTGGCCAAAATAAGTTTCACCCGACGCGATAGAGGTAGGTTTTTGACAGGAACTTCTAACTTGTATTTTAAGTAAAAAGTGGGTTATAGGCAAGATATATAGGCCCAATTAGTTAATACTGAATTATCGACTCGACTTTAATTTAGGGTTTTGGATGCAAAATTTTGGCACGAAGTTAGACTTGGCTTGTAAGATGGACAGAGTTTTTGGGGTTGGACTATTTGATCACTTCTATGTGACTAAAGTTTTACCATATGCAATTGAGCATCCACAAATTCACCACTACCCTTTAGTTCCATTTTCTATGTATCGCTTTTCTCTTTAGGATGTCTCCATAAAAAAGCCTCTTATTTTATTAGTTATGTGGTCTTATTATTTTACTCCGAGATAGATTATAGTGGGTTCTACCATTTTACTTTCAGTCTTCTACTCCACCAAATATTGTACAAAACCATATGAAGCATAGAAATAGGGACTAATACTATATATTTCCTCCGTTTTAGAATAAGTGATACAGTTACTATAAACGGGTGTTTTTGAATAAGTGATACACTTTGTAAAGTTTCTTTATATGGTAAACTTTTGCTTGTGAATTTACTAAAATACCCTTACTTAACATTATAACCATACTTTAACATCATTTAACAAAACTAATTAATCCATACTAAACCTACCCACCCCATTAATGATTCCCACCAAAAAACCTATCATCCCAACCCCCCTCATTTATGAATATTAACTGATGATGAACAACCCATCAGATTCTAGGGTTTGTTCATCATCAGTTTCTCGATCCTTCTCAGTTCTTCATTTCCTTTTACTCTCTTCACCTTCCCTCCTCCTTCGTCCATCATTCTCTCTCTTCTCTCACTTCATCTCCCTCCTTCTCACTCCATATTTCTCTCTGTTTTTCTTTCTCCATCTTATTTTACTCTATTTTACACTCAACCTTCACAAAAGAAACCGGATCTGCACTCTACTCTCGTAAAAATGTCGGATGTCCCATATTTGAAGCCACTTGTTGATGCGCATTTCAGATCTAGGGATGACGATGAAGCTTTGTTTATCTATGATGTTATTCAGCCGTTTGAACATGGATCTCCATGGCCCAGGCGTTTATACGAGAGTGGGGATGCAGAGAAGGTTATGGGTCCCCGTGCATGTCGTGCTTTAGGTAAGATTTTGGAAGCCCAGAAAAACAACACTCCGGTTGTTTGGAATGATGAAGAAAATTTCAGTTCTGATTCTGAGTTTGGCACTTGCAATTTCATTGAGATTTCAAGTGACTCTGAGGAACTCGTTGTGAAGGAAGAGGAAAAAAAGGAAATTAAGGGAAAGGGAAAGGAGGTTAAGATGGCTGTTGAAAAAGAAGAGGATGTGAAGGATGAGAATATGATGTGTTTGAGAAAGGGAAAACAGATTTCTAGGGTTCAAAACCCTAGATCTGCGAGGGAGATAATATGTGCCCTCCGTGCTCCCGAACCTGAAGATATCTATGATTACGCAAAGAGAATGCAAAAAAAGGGTATGATGGTTTGCTTTGATCCCTCTGGTAAATTATGTGCTATTCCTTCTTCTGGTGGTCCTTCTGTTTCTGTTGGTGGCTCTGAGTGTGGTGGATCTGGTGCTGGTGGATCTCGTGGTGGTGGCACCTCTTCTGGTGGTGGGAGGAAGCCCTACCTCATATCCTGTTTTGCTAAGGATATTGCATCCTATGCGGGTACTTCCTCTGCTAAAAAGAGGAAGGGAGGTCTGTATCTTCCTGCATTTAATTTTTTTTATTTCAGTCCTTTAGCTGGTGCTGTTGCTGTTGATATTGGTTCATACATTATCTTGGATTGGTTTATGAGTCCCTGTTACTTGCTTGTTGATTTATGATGGTTTTACATTGGAACCCTTGTGCTGGTGCTGTTGACATTGGTTGATGCATTATGTTGGATTGGTTTATGAGTCCCTGTTAATTGGCTATTGGTATTTATTTATTTTGAACTTTAACCCTAGTGCTGGTCCTTAATGTTTTCTGTTTACAATGACTTAGAATAAGTGGTTGATGCCCAATTTGATGAATGATAAATTTTGTAAATGAATCATGAATGATTTCTGATTAATGTTGGCTGTCCTCATGTACACCAGACATGTGAGTCCTAGCTTAGTTGAAAGAATAAAGAGTCCCTTTATGTAAATGTCACTCAATTATCCAAATGATGAAGGGACTCACAATCAACTCGAAGTAAGTCAATGAATTGCTCGGCACATTGTGTGTCTTGAGGTAACATTGACTTAACTTCATGAGTTAATATGCAAGGAAAATTTGTCAGGAATAAGTCAACCTTTGCGTTGACCGCTTTTAACAAGTCTACCTTCATTTATTCCACTAACAAGTAAACCTTGTAACCATTTTTGCTTTTAACAAGTTTTTTAACCCGTGAACTGATAAACCTGTAAACCCACATTCTAATTCCCCCACTTCCCTTTGACTTCTTGACTTTTGAAGAAAAGTTCAAATTCAGCAGTAGTTTCAGTCCATTACCCCATGCATACACCATACCACCACCCTCACTAGCACTCTACCATAAACACCAACACCCACACCTACACCACCACCCTCACTGGCACTCTACCACCATCACCCACACCAAAATCAGTCCATCACCCCCACACCTACTACAGCAACAGAAATCCATCCCCACAACCGAAATTGTTGGGTTAATGCAAGAAGTAAGTTGTGCTAAATTTAGATCACCCCACAACCTAATTCAACCCCTCAAAATAAAACCCAATTCAACCCCTCAAAATAAAACCCAATTCCAGAATTAATTCAACCCCTCAAGATAAATCCCAATTTCAGAAAATAAATTATGGGTTTTATGTTTGTGGAGCTTCGGATTTATGTACTTTATGTGGGTTAAATGTCGTGGTGTGAAGATCAATAACTCTGATCTTGAAAGCTTGGAAAAAAACATTCATTGTGTTAATCAATGCTTCATGTTATGTTAGCAGATAATTGTTTACGTTTTCTCTAGAATCAATAGAAGATAGATAGAAGTGTTTAATTTATTAAAAAAAGAACAAAAGGTGTGCTCTTAGAGTTTATATTGTAAATCAGGAAGTAGGTTATTGTTTTTTCAGCTTATTTATGTAGTTTTGGTTAGTTTGAAGCTCTGCATATCAAGTGTTTGAGTATTTGCATCAGAGAGAGGAAAAAGTCATGAGGAAAAATGGGGTGGTAGTATTAAATTGTGGGTTGTTGAAGAACTTAACTGGGTGTTTGTGAAGTAGAGTTGTAAGGATTTATTTATGATGGCAGATGGTGTTGCAGCAAGGAAAGAGGAGGAGAGAGAAGAAGGAGGAGGGTGGTGGTGGACTGGTGGTAGTGCGTGCGGAGGGGAAGGAGGAGGAGAGAAGATAGAAGAGATAAGAGGGTTGTGATAAAAAAAAATTAAAAGACTTTATTCTAAACCAATAAAGATGAACCACGTGGGCAATGTTTAATAAAAGAGTGACATGTGTCATTGTAACCCGTTAAACAGGTTATTAAGAGGTATAAGCCGGTAAAAACTTGTTAAAAGCAAAAGTGGTTACAAGGTTTACTTGTTAGTGGAATAAATGAAGGTAGACTTGTTAAAAGCGGTCAACGCAAAGGTTGACTTATTCCTGACAAATTATCCCTGATGGATTAAAAGGTCAAATGATGTTTGTATGATGCATAATGTGGTTCTTCTTCCTCTGACTCCTACTTCAATCCCATAAACCTAAATAAATCAACCAAACTTCATAAACTTACAACACATTTCATCATAATTTAACATAACATTCAATGGGTAATCATAATTTCTTTGCAACTGCATATACAAACCTAGTTTCAAAACTATACATGTCATTTAAACCTCAACAGTTTCCTTAGCTATCCCAGGTTTGGGCTGCAGTTAACTATACCAAAAAGAAGACTATTTTTAACCCAAAAAAGTTTGCTTACTTACATTTTCCCTTGTTTTTTGTAACTCTGTTTTTTCCTTCCAAAATGACTGCCATATTTGCATTTTCTATTCTGTCCTTGTAAACCTTCTTCTCCAAAAACTCTTGTCTCTTTCTTTGCATTGAAAATTCTGTCTTTCAATCTTCAAGAACACCTTCTACATTTGTCATACTTGACTCATTGTCAAAAAAGATCATTTCTTCTTCATTTGGTGGTAGATGCTCATTTAAGTATTTGACACTTTCATCAATGAGGGATTGATCAACCAAAACAGATTTGGGGAGAAGTCCCAATCTTTCTAATCTTCTTTTTCCATGATGTGGGCTTTTGTAGTTGTTGCCCCCCTTTACTTTCAAAATCTCAACCATCACATATTGTAATTGTAGCCATGTGTACTTCATAACATTTGGATCAAATCTTTCATAAGCATCTTTCACACTTACAATAAGCTCATCAATATTTTTTGGAAAAGTTTGATACATCAAAGCTTGTATAGCCCTAAAAACCCTAAATCTAAAACATTTAAATCAGGGGATTGAGGTGGTTGTTGTTGAATGAGTTGGATGTTGAATCCATTTTGTGTTGCTGCTGCTTTGAATTCCTCATCATCAGGTTGTATGTGTGGCCTAGCATTATCTTGCTGAATGTAAATGTCTTTAGACATTCCTTCAGGCCATTTACTCATGATTGAAGGGATGACATGCTGAATTATCATGTCCCTGATGACCTTTTGAGTGATTCTTTCAACTACTTTGGTTTCAATTGTGCCTGCCTCTTTGTTTTTGCTTCTTTTCTTGGCTGGTACCTTATCCACAAAAGGGAAAATTCCAAATTTCCCATCATGAATGACTTGTCCTTCACCATAAAAAATGGGTTCTGAAGTGGCTGCCATGAACATTGCCTTAATCTTAAACCTTTTAGATTGGCAGCACCTATATGGATCATCTTCCCTTGGTAGCAAGTAGAACCTTCTAGTTTCAGGACTTAGATAAAACCATTTTTCATCTATGTGGATAATGTTTTGTAAGCTCATGAAATTGGCTGGTTGTGTTTGACTTCCTGGCTCAATGTGGGATAACACCCATTTCATCCTAGCCAACTTATGTGCATCAGTTAGACTAGGATGATTGCTGCTTGTATGACTTCTTAGTCTACCCTGAGGGGCTGATTCTCAATGCCCCTGCAAAGCATCTTACAGATGTCCTCAGATTAAGGGGGACTGACTGCAGGAACTCTTCACTGTATTCAGTTGGTTTACTGCCAACTCTTCCCTTTTTTTGGATCCTGACATCAATGGCATCACCACTTGCTCTTTGTGCACATGCTCTCCTCCACATTCTGTCCATTGTGACCCTAGAAACACCATACTTGATTGCTGTTTTGGATATGGCACCAAATGGTAATTGGTTATTACCCTCCATTGCTAAAAGCTCATCTATTGCTTGCCTTCTTTTATCATCTGACAGATTTGGTCTTTTCCCCCTAACTTGTGCCTCTGTTTTTTGTGTTTCAGGAGGAGATTGAGGCTCAAAGCTTGGCTCCATCTCATTTTCAAGCTGTGCATAGTAGGATTCCCAATATTCTTCATCAACCATCTCATGGAAGAAGTCATCAGAAGCATCTCCCATTTTTGTAATTACAGTTGGTGCTGTTTTAGATTTGAATACTCGGGTTTTTGGATTGTTGGGATTTTTTTGGGTTGATTTGGGGGCTTTTATTTAACTGTTGTATGCTATTGCTGCTTGTTGGGACAATTTTTTTTTCTTGCTTCATTCTAGGCTGTTGTAAGCCTTAACAGATTCTCAATTGCTCCAATTGCAATGGAGTTGTAAGCCCTTGTATAGGGCAGTACTTGGGTCAGTTTTTGGGGAAAATAGGGGGAAGAAATGAAATGGCATTTTGGAGGGAAACTTTTCCCAAAATAAATTCTGGCAGCTAAAAAAGTGGCGCCTAAATGGTTGTCCCACCAATTCACAAACTTAATTAACCCCTTTGGTGGTGGGGACCACAGAAATAATACCAACAATTAAAACCCCTTAAACCCACTTACAATCTTTTGCCTCAAACTACGTAAAAGTGAATTTGTATCACTTATTCTAAAACGTATGAAGTAAAAGAGTATGTGTTAAGGGAATACTCCCTCCCTAAACTTTTCTTATGTATCATTCAACTTTTCGCGGTCTCTAAAATGTGTCTTCCAATCAATATAAGTAGATCTAATTTCTTGTTTTTGTCTAGGACAGCTACTGTGTGTGGTGATGGGTATTTGGTGGAAGATATGGCGTCCAAACTTTTTTCGTGGTAGTTACCTGCAAACAAAGGTGGACCTCGGGGGTTGTTTCCGAGGAACGCCCCTCCGGTGCCTAAGTCAGCCAAAGATAAATACGAGGTCTTAGTTGAGAGAATTGAGTATCAAGTGCAAGTATTTTACAAGTGTTTCCTTGACTATGATAGAACTTACCTCACTAATGCATGGACATGAGTATTTATAAGAGACATGGACTTATGACTGACCTAACAAGGCAATTGGGCTTTATTTGGAAGTGGGCCAAAGTAATGAGGCCTTTGTTTATTTACTGTCCAAAGCTCTGATCCGAAGAGGTCTACCTTGTGGGGTCTGCTCCGCTCTGGCGCACTGGTGTTGTCTGGCAGGATATGGTGGTATGCTGGGCAGATCCCATACATTTCGTATAAATAAAACTTACTACATTAAGAAAAGGAAGGATAGTAAATAAAGTTTTAAAATAATTAACCGGAAATTTTGTCAAAAAATACCTTATAAGTTGCAAATTTTGTGAAAAAACATCTTTTATAATTTTTTTTGTGAGAAAACACCTTATAAGATGTTATCTATCAAATTACACACCTTGTTGTCATATTTTGGTAAAAAAAAGGTATTCTTTGGGTCATTGACTCTCTTATTTTCCCTCCCTTTTTGTGCATTAGATTTTTGTATGAGAATTTGGGTTGATATGGTCACTTTTACACACAAAAGGGACAAAAAAATGTACGCAAGTATTTGACTTTTTGGCCTAAGAATGATAATAAGGTGTTTAATTTGATAGATAATAACATATAAGGTGTTTTCTCACAAAATTAGTAACTTATAAGGTGTTTTTTCACAAAAAATCCTAATTAACCTAAAAAAAGACAAGGATTTACTACATTAAGAAAAGGAAGGATAGTAAATAAAGTTTCCAAGAATTACCATGAAAGCTCCATTACGATAATATAGGGTCAAAATCAAAGTGATGGTCATTGTTCAACTAACATGACTCTGTCACAAAGCCATGTGGTGCAAATAATTGGGACTCGCCCAATTTCTGCAACTCTTCTTTCTAACGTTCCATATATGATAGTATCCCAACTGAGGGTATAAACCCATCTTCCATTCTCCCATGAATTTACCTTTTACTAATAACTTTACCTGTGTAAGAATTTTTTCAGGACACACTCCCATGTTGTTCTATGTTTTCCAAAACTATTCAAACTATTCACATTCTCTGTCTATTATTACAAACCCTTATAAATATGGACTGCGACTGTTGATATCCATCAGGGGTGATGTAATGTGATATAAATAAAATTAGAATTAGGTTTCGGCAATGGCCCGGAGTTTTCGTGTTTATAATAAACGTGAAAAACGTCGTTAAAATAAATATTTATAAATATGGATATTAAAAATTGTATTTGCAACACAGCTCTTATTTAGCTAGTTTGTTTTCATTCATATATGATTATTGATTTTGATTATTTATTGTGGTAGAAGGATGGTTAGAGTTATTTCTTCCCGTATTTGAGGTTGCGGGTTCAAACATTGACATTAACAACTTTTTTTAAAATATATGTGGATGACATGGATAGATTATTAGAGCACCAGCAATGGGCCTTTTGTTGGGGTCCAAATTGTGAAATGGGAGCCAAATACCCTCCAAATTCATTGCAAGAATGCTCCAAATATAATTGGAGGCTATTTAAAATGGAAGCCTTAAATTAACCATCATTTGACATGTATCCATGCAACTTAAATAATTAATAAATTCTTAATGTATTTGGAGAGAGAAAATAAGGTGGGGTACACATGAATTATGCAATTTGAGCCTTAGCATTGCAGGAAAGTGTCTCAAATATGGGGAGGTAAATGAAAAAAGTGAGTGGAATTTGATGTGGCAAAAGGAGAGAAGGAGAGAGAAGATTTTAAAGGGATTTGGACCCCAATGCATTGCTGATGCTCTTATTGAAAGAGAGATGGTAACAACAGGCGGATTACAACTTTTACCTACAACGTTCAATAACTTATGTCTTTGAAGTTGAAAAACAAACAACAACAACGATAATATAAATATTTCTCCCTCTATTTTCCAAAGGATTTTTCATTATTGACTTAATTGTTTGTCCCAATTACATTTCTCATTTTCTTATTTAGATATGGTCCACCAATTACGAAATTATTTTTCAATATAGCACTAGACTTCGCTCTCTATCTTTTTATAAACAACTCTAAATAATACTCAAGACCTTACTCTTTACAAAATGATTATTCAGACCCTACACCAACCTCCTTCTTTAAAATTGTTGTGTAAAAAAGAGGAAATTTTTTTAGGGGACGGAAGGAGTACAACCCTTTTATACATATATTAATCTTTTTAACTGATATAGTTTCAAGTTGAACATTTATATCAAAAGCATATATTAATTGGTTTTATTTATATTTAGATGTTAGTCAAATTTCTATTGCTAGATTCTTATATACAACTTCAAACCTGAAATTATTATTTTCCATTTTTATCATCAAAACAGTATATTAAAGTTTAAATTGTGAAAAACAAATTCTTGTTATTAATAAAGACCTAAAGAGTATTCAATAAAAGAAAGAATAAGATTTTATCATAATCATCTATTGAAAAATCTACAATTAACTGATCATAGAACAATTTAAACAAATATTGGCTCATTTTATCCCATGTACAATGTAGAAATATGAAATTTCAACATTAGTCAAATGGTATTTGCGATTTAGGTGCATTCTTTTCACCTTACAAAAAGTATAATTAATTTAGACAAGTTTTGAAACCTTATAAAATGACATCTAGTATGTTCCAATAAATACAGACTAGTAGTAAATGCACTACGATGCGTGCGAAAGCATATAAATCGGAATGTAAAAAAAAAAAAAATTCGATAATTTGTTTAAGATGTGTTTTTCATTTCAAAATGAAAAAAGTTAGTTATAGAGAGATTTGTATTAGGTCTTAAAAAAAAGAGTAATAGAGATAAGTTTCAATAAATTCATATAAGTCGATACAATTAAGATAAGATAAATTAATAAAAAATAGTGAAGAAATTACACCCTCAAGTAGGTGGTGGGTAATCAAGGTATTGCGAAACTTGACATTCCTCTAGCTACTCCACATCTCAAAAGACACTACCTTCAAACACCTTAAACATAACATAAGAAAGCTTAAACTTCTCCAAAAGCAACCAATCTTCTCCTTTTCCTTAAAACTAGGCAATAAATATAAAGATACTCAACAATCATAATCTACACATTCTATTACTAATCATGTTGATAATCATATTTTAACCTAAGTACACAAATCAAGGGTAGTCTATATCAAACCAAAGGTGGAGAAAATATTAACTAAGAGAACAAAACCTCTATACATATCCATCCTTTTTTTCAAATTTTTCCTTAATACACTTGATTTGGGATATTTCTTTTCTTTTTAAACATATATATACTCCATAAAAGTTCTAATAATAATGATATTAATTAACTAGAAGAAACAGGATTAAGAGCTCTAGCAAATCCATTAAGTGCACCATAACTCTTAGAATTAAACCCTAAACACCCAAGTAATCCTTGCCTGTATGGTAAAAACGTCTTCTTCCTCATCTCCTCCGCTTGCGCTCTATTCGCTGCGTAATGCATTTCATGCGCCGACCTTCTCTTCCCCGCCGCAAAACCTTTCTCCGGTGTCGCCGCCTTCTTCGCCGCCGCAACATTCTTTTTCTTCACAAACGCTTTCTTCTCCTTCGCCGGAGAAAACGAGATGTTGATATTGTGCCAGAATTTATTGTTACTACTTCCTTCACTCTTACTCCTCAAAAAATCCTTCAAAAACACCCACCGTTTCGAACTCCTCCCTGCCGATGAACACCTCGATGAACTCGCTGACGGCGTCGTTTCACTCTCCTTCTTCTCCTCCTCCTTCGAAGGTGCGTTAATGGCGTCGGAAGAACAGTACCATTCAAACGGCGCCGTATTACGAAGAGGAGATAGAGAACGAGTTCTCCTTCGTTGAGATCGACTCCTCATTCTCATATTCGATCTCTGAAACACTTCATCTTCATCATAATCATCATTTTCATCATCTTCATCGTCGATTTCTCTCTGAGATTCAAGTAACGTCATAGAAGGAAGCTTCTGAGGACGTTGAAGATGAGCACAGAGCTTCATAGGACGGATCTGTCCATTAAGAAAAAGCTCATCAGCAGAGGACATCACAGATGAACCGATCTCCGGCGCAGGAGAATCGAATCGCGCGGAAAACTCAAACTCGAAGGAGCCGTTAGAGGAAGAAGCGTCGGAAGTTGACGGAATCAAACCTCCAGGTGTAGAAGATCTCACCGGAGTAGAAGAAAGAGTGAAATGCATGGGGCTAGCAGGAGCACTGTAGAAGAATCCAGAAGGAAAGTAAGATGAACGTCCTGGACTTGAAGGTGCACTTACGTATGGTGTTGAGCAGTTGCTCTCATCAATGAAGAAATCATCATCCTCGTCTTCATCAAGTGATGGTGGAGAGAGAGAATGAGCGCCATTAATGGATGGATTTGGAGGTTTGAGGTTAGTTTCCATGGTTTTTGAGGAGAGTTGCAGAAATGAGGAGAGAGAGATGAAAATGATGATGAGTGAAGTGGTGGAGAAGGAGAAGATGAAGTAAGAGGTTTTTGGGAATGAATAAAACCTTGGATTTGTTGTTATTAACGAGAATGCCCTAGATGGGGGGATTTATAAAAGAGAGTTTCCGTACGAAGGGTGATGGTGGGTTTATGATGTAGGGATGGTAAGAGTATTGATGAGGCTGTTTAGATTCTGGATGTTTTAGTTACTAGTAGTACTAATATAGAATTGCCCCTATGAAGTATGGGTCTATAGTCTAATGGCCCTAATCTAGGGTGGTTGATATTAGATGTAAGTATTTATTACTCACTCTAAAGTCTAAATCCCGCTTAGTTAAGAGAAATGATAAATCGCTAACTGTTACTGGACAACTTGTAATGTCCGTTAGTAAGAGCTAAATAGTCATTTCAAGCTTTAAGTATGGTATATTTTAGTAATTTGACGGTAGTCCATTTGTAATGAAGGATCTCTAATTCATACCCCTTGTTGTCGAGGAACAATATATTCTTGATGTTTGACATTATATTGTTGGTGTGCCACTAATATATTGGTGGTTGATAATACTGAAGTAACAAATTTTTCTTATTGTTGGTGCATGACGTTATATTGTTGGTGTAGCTAGACGACCTTTTTTGTTTGTTTTAGCTCGGTGGAAACAAAATACTTTTCTTAATAATTCTATAAAAAAGAAATAGAGAATGGAGTAACTAGAAAGAGATTGTTAGAATACGTTCTTCTAGTGGGATCATCTATAAAGTAATTTCTTTTTGAATTTACTGCATTCATGCAAAAAACTGATGTAGATGTATATTGTTGGTGTTTGGCAAATATTGTTGATTTTAACATCATAGTGTTGGGCTCCTTTAAATTTTCTATTGTTAAATTCATTTATTATATTTTATTGTTGTTAGCAAACATGTTGTCCACTAGTAGTTGGCAATTTATCATTCTTCTTGGATTAGACGAAAAATCATTTATGAATTTTTTAAATTAGTTTTTTGTTTTGTTTTGTTTCCTTATATGAAAAGTAAGTAAAATAAATAATGAAAAACATATATGAGGGCAAATGGAAAAAAAGAAGCCGAGAAATAGATTGAAAACTTTTATCCGATATAAAAAATTATAGTATATTTAGTGGTTGTTTGGTTTACGTGGGCAATCAAAATTCCCATAAAACTGCAACTCATAAAAAATAAGTTCCCTAATGAAATTCATAAAAATTTGGTTTAAGTCTTTAGTTGACAATGAAGGAATAAAATTCTCATGGGAATATCTATTTACCTAGGGGAACCTAAGTTAATAAATTCCTCCAATTTGTTGAAACTTGGAAATTGAAATTTCTTTAATTTCACCATTATGTCGTTTTATTGTCAATCAAACAACTCTATATCTTCTAGTAATTCCTACTGAAATTTCTTTAATTTCACCATTATGTCGTTTTATTGTCAATCAAACAACTCTATATCTTCTAGTAATTCCTATAAATTTCTTTTTACTATATTTTCTCATGTCAACCAAACAACCACTTAATCAATACAAAAAATATTTTTCACCCTTTATAACGTTTTCCTCCTAACTAACTAAAGAGATTCTAGTTTGCTACGTTTTCTGTCTTGAAATTTATAGTCACAAAAAAGTTTTTGATTAATGTGTTACTTTCTTCACTTTTAGGCTTTTAGCCTGCCCTTTTTTCCACATTGTCTTTGGTAGGATTCGTTTGGGCTTGGGGAAAGAGGAAACAACATTAACACCTTTTACTTCTATTTTGGATGGATAAAGTGATAGAAGTACTCTTTTAAATAAACTAAAATTAAATTAAATTGAGCGAGAATGTTAATGGAGGAAGTTGGAACACATAGATGGAAGAGGGATGATAAAGGGTAGTTCCTACTTCCTGACAACCCCTCAACGCAATCATATTGATGAGATTATATTTGGATAAGAATAAATTATTTGGACTGCTTTTGCATAAGGCTCCTATTCAGAGACCAATTATAAACCATAGAAATTAAAAATTGTGTTCAAGCCTAGTATGAAGTCATTTGAGAACTCGTTGAAAGTTAAGGAGGTCATACTAAGAATCAAGATTAAATGTATACGTAGAGATAGAGGCAAGATCCATGGAGAGTATACTTGTGGTGAGTAATAAAAAGAACTTAGAACTATAACTCTTGTTATTTAGAGTTGTATCAATTCTCATTTAGATTAACATCATAAAAAAACTTAAATCGTTTTTAAAAAATGGCTTAAACATGATAGTCAAAGAAACATCAAAGGCTTTAATTCTCATTCGCTATGGGGAAAAAATTGAAAAAGAAATCTTACCCTGAACAGATATATTATAAATCGTGAAGTCAATTTTTTTTTTGATAATTAGGATATCATTACTTGAAGGCTTTTGGCCCAAACTTGTACACTTAGTCTGTGATATCTGGCGCACTAGGATTACAATAAAATATACTCAAGCAAACATACTCAAGTCATTATTACACACTCCCTCAACTTTGTCAAATAACTTCCCATATAATATTACGATCTTCAATAGGGGTATATATTTTCGAATAATTTGTAAAAATGAAATACTTAAAAGCAAATGTCAAAGTATAAACAAAATTTCACATGATATCACTAAATATGCATGGTAAATGATGATTATTAAATAAGATTGTGGTTAAATTACAATCAATATTTTTTTAATGAAGTACAAGGATAAGATTGAGATCTCCCTATCAAATTACAATCAAAATTTCACATTAGGTTGTTTGTTTTGGTAAATGATGATTATTACGAAGGGTGATGGTGGGTTTATGATGTAGGATGGTAAATGCATGAGGTTGTTTGTTTAACAAAGTATTCGAAATACTTAATTTGAACATACCATTACACAAATAACCCAAACCAACAAACGACCCTCCCTTAGATAAAATAAATTTGTCCGACTCAAATACCATTTTAAAACCTATTCGATTCAAGATAGCTCCCGAGACTAGATTCTTTCTAAGGTCCGGAGCAAATACAACATCTCTTAAAATAAGAGACTTTCCGGAACTAAAAACTAGCTCAACTTGACCTACTCCTAAGACTTTAGCAGTAGAATCGTTCCCCATGTAAAGAACTTCTCCTTCATCCGCCTCCTTGAAGGTCTTGAAGAGAGATCGTTCCTTGCATACATGTCTTGAAGCTCCCGAATCGATATACCATGAACAATCATCCTGTAGACAAAATATTTCAGAAATCGTACACACATAATTCAAAATCGAATTAAGTGAAACTTGTGCACAAGTACCTTGTTTGGGTTGGGTATGGCTTGACTCGCCTTTCCCACCACCATGCCCATTCTTGTTCATCTTTTTCTTCCAATCTTGAAGTGACCGGGCTTTCCACGTTCCCAACAAGCTCGTTGTTGTCCCCCTCCACCAAACTTTGGTTTCTTACCATAGTTTCCCTTGGTGAAGTTATGTGCCCTCTTCTTAGGATTAGAGTCATGAGACTTTCCATCCTCCACCATGTTAATAGTGGATGAACTAGGATTTACCTCCTTTTGACCATCTTGAACCCGAATGCCCTCTTCAATCCGAAGATGAGCACCTAATTGTTCAATAGTCATTTCATCTTTTCTATGTTTCAAACTATTTCTAACATCTTTCCAAGAGGAGGGTAATTTGTCAATTATTGAAGAAACGGCAAATGTTTCATCCATACTAATATCATGTTGTTTAAAGCTTCCTAAAATTCTTTGGATTTCATGGAATTGCTCCATAATTGGCCTAGACTCAACCATTTTAAAATTATTAAATTGCTCACTAGAAATTTCTTACTAGAAGCATCTTCGGCCATATATTTAGACTCTAAATCATCCCAAAGAACTTTAGCGGATTCATAGTATTGATAAACATCAAAGAGATCATCGGACATACCATTAAGAATGTGACCACGGCATATGTAGTCATCGTTCTCCCACTTCTTCCTCTTCCTCGTAGCCTCAATCGTCTCATCATCCACTTCAATAGGCTTCGGGGATGTGAGAACGTACACCACCGCCAAAGAGGTAAGAAGAAAGTGCATCTTCTTTTGCCATCTACGGAAACCCACGCCTTCAAACTTATCAAGTTTGTGGAAATTCGCTGTCATTTCACGAAGTGTAGCCATCTTACGATAAATATCGCTTTTGGATTGTTAATACTCGTAACCGGGAAACTAATATGAACACAATGAAAACAACAACGAAAAAACGATCCTCTAGGCGTGTTTGAGAACACTTTCCCAAAAGCGATATTCCGACCCTATACGAAGCACGGGTTACAAGGAATTCACCTCCGAGATACAAAGAAGAACAACAAGAGTCACGCTCGTATGAATCTTGTCAAATGAGAACAAACTTTGTGTGATTATGTGTTTGATGATCAATGTAAAAGAGAGAATACTTGAGAGTGCTTTTTGAGAGAATGCTAATGAACATATGCCTTCATCTGTGACAAAAATCACATATATGCACGTCAAAGACAAAGAAACGGACAATAACCGCCCAAAAGCCAAAAGAGTGACCCGTCGCGAGCCGCGACAAGCATCGCGAGTCGCGAGGTGCTTGTCGCGAGTCGCGAGGCAGTGCTGCCCTGCTGCTGGGTGGTGCTGCCTTGCTACTTGGGCGAGGTTTCCTTTGGCTTACGTTTACTTCCAATGCTTTAATATAACATGTTTACTATACCGTAAACACCAATGTGCAACTTTACGTAACTCGAATCATGACACCATAACCAAGTGATTCAAGTTAACGTTACATGAAGATTAATCTACCAAATACTCTAAATTTTCCAACAATTCTCATTTAGAATTGCATCATAAAAAAAAACAAATCGTTTTGAAAAATGGCTTAAACATGATAGTCAAAGAAACATTAAAGGCTTTAATTCTCATTCACTTATAAATGGGGAAAAAATGAAAAAGAAATCATACCCTGAACATATATAATAAATCGTGAAGTCATTATTACGTACTTCCTCTCCTTTATCAAATAACTTCCCATATAATATTACGATCTTCAATAGGAGTATATATTTTCAATTAATTTTAAAAATGAAATACTTAAACGTAAATGTCAAAGTATAAACAAAATTTCACATGATATCACTAAATATGTATGGTAAATGATGATTATTGAGTAAGATTGTGGTTAAATTGCAATCAATATTTTTTTAATGAAATACAAGGATAAGATTGAGATCTCCCTATCTGATTGACCACAAAAAGAAAACATCAAACTTAGAACTAAAAAAAAACTAAACTAAAAAAGAAACTTAAACTAAAAAACAAGAAAACTAAAAGAGCAAAACAAGCTTCTAGAAGAAGCAAGACAGATCTTCTTCGTGAAGAGACTTGTGGCGGTGGAGGCGGTTGTGGTGGTGAAGGAGAAACGATTTTTGGGTCCAGTCAAGCATGTTAGTGACTTCAAGAACTCAGAGCTGACTTCCGTGGCACACCTCTTCCTGGCTACTTCAAAGCAACCTTGAATTTCGCTGGCGGACCACAATCATCGCCTGGTACATAGATCGAGACCGATAAGTGGCAAAGATGAACATCTCCATCTTGGCTTTGAATTCGTCGACAACGATGAGCATGTGGCGGTAGAGAAACCACCAAATCAGGACCTTAGAAGATTCGTTTAACAAGAGAAAGTTTGGTGTAAGAGAGAGCAGAGGGAGTGGGAGGTGGCAGTGCAGATAACCCTTGGCAAAGATTTCTAGCCCTTTTCTCTATAAATCTCTTTCTTTTTGGAAATTTTAATTGCAATCGATATAGGCATATAGCCCATCTGCCCATGTAAGTGGAACATAAATTTGCCATTTAGGTCAATTCTTATCAAATAAAATTTGGCTTCCAGGTATAACTTCAAGGTCATATGATGGAATAATTAAAGGACAAGATTTCCTCACCTTTTTGCCATCTCAAATGTTAAGTGACGGTCAAGGTGAACGATTGGAAAAGGGAGCAAAGGCATCTACCAAATTTCTAAGGTTCGAAGAGCTTAGTTGCAAGACTTAAGTGATAGCTTTAGGATTTAGCTTAGTTATTTGTTGATTGGGTCGGAGTCGTACTTGTTCACAGAAGAGAGTTTGACAATTTAAAGCCCACAAGAATTGCATGCTAAAACCAAATTGATAATAGGTAGTGTAGCTCTCTTATTACGTTATTCAATTCTCCCCATTTCTTCGATATAAAACATTTCTTTCAATTACATATGACTGTATAAGTTGTTCACGGACTCTCAACATTAAATGTTCCATTTTAGTTAAAATTCAGCCCATTCTCCAATCTCTTTGTTACGAAATACTCCCTCCGTCCCACAATTATCTTCCCATTTCATTATTTTATATCTCACATATATTCAAGAAATGGGAAGATAATTGTGGGATGGAGGGAGTACAAAAATACTCATAAAGTCATAATCTTTAGGACATTGATTAGATAGCCATGCACGATTATCAATATTCCCTAGTGATTAGGAGTAATATTTTAGAGCATTTGTGTGAATAGACTCATTGAGGGAAGCACATTCACGTCCTCTGTGATGCCACCACCCTACCACACGCTATTTATCTAACCCACCTGCAAAGATCGTTGTAGTATCACGTGCCATGTTTCTTGCTACTCTGTTCTCTACCCCCACACTCCTTCCCTGCACCCTCCAAATCCCATACTCTGAGTGGACAAGCCACCACGTGTCATCAATCAAATACAATTACATCACCAGTCTGATTTTCTCAGTTTCGTTTCGTACACCGTACCACACACGATCTACTCTCTTCATAGGATTCTGACTTCTTGGCTATTTGCTTAATTAACAGAAATATTATAGACTTATAGTTAAGTATTATCAAGTTAGTTGAAAGTCATGCTCACCTATTAACATTTTTGATTGATTGTTTGTATATTTGTAACACTACCTAACTACCTAGGTAAGATAATGTTAGCTATACTTCTCTTTTCTTAATCTAGTAGTTAGCAAAGGATTAAATTTGTCTATATCGTAATCTGCATCAATTAGTCAAATTAATACTTCCTCCGTTTTTTAATACTCGCACCATTGAACCAGTTTACGCAACCCAATACACAATTTAGATATTAAATATCTTTAATTATACACAATAAAAATTTATTCAAATTAGATTTTAATAATCTATACATTGAGACGAATCTAACAAGATCCCACATGACTATATTATTTCTTACATATAAGTCACAATATTAATTTAAGTGGACAGGTGTGAATAGTGTAAAAGATAGAAATGGTGCGAGTATTAAAAATAAGAGGAAGTATTATAATAGACTTGGTTATTGGACGAGTCGAGTCAAGACGAATCGATGACAAGTCTAGACATTAATGAGAACGAGTTGTAGCCGATAGCAAATTAGTAACAAACTTACAAATGGGGTAGAAGAAATGTAGAGATAGAAAATGAGAAGAAAATAAAGTCCCATGAAAAAACTTCATGAAGGTTGATTAACATAATATTTTCCATAAATTTTTGGCCTTAAACCATTGCCTTGTTTAAGGGGAATGATTTAAGCACTCCAATTTTAGTTAGGCACTTCTTGTTGTGAATAGTGTATAAAAAAATGTGCTCTCATAGAAGGAGTACCTGAGTAAAAATTTAAAGTGTCTAAATTATTGCCCCTTGTTTATAAAGAACATGCCTAATTGAAGTTCTTTTAAGAAAAAGGATAAATGATTTACTGTCAACTAATAAGGGGTATAAAGACTCAAAAGCCTTTATTAGTAAGGCAAGGGATATTTTTTATACCTTGTTCAAGAGTATGAACGTCTTTATAGATTTTGTTACTTGGCTAACCATTAGCCAAATAACTTACTCTTCTTTTAAATTGACTCAATCCTTACATTATATATAACCTATATCCATTACTCAAGAGTTATTAATAAAGGCATAGGGCATTTCTTATCAATGTCATCAAATCATAATTAAGCCAATACAATTTGCACAATACACCCAGGGTGTATGATACACCATCTCACATTCTTCATACAGCATGTGCTCAAGAACACATGTCGTCAAGCCAAAAACTTCCTTTGAATATATAGGTTGAAGATATAATATACAACTAGTATTAGGCCCAGGCGATGCTCTGAGATTTATATGTATTATACTTTAGTACTTTAAGACAACTAAAATTTGGTGTAGAAAGCTGTTAGTAAAAAGTCATAGATTAGTAGTTTTATTCATAAATGTAATTAAAGTATTGTACCTTAATTATTGTTTTTCATTGAAAACATATAATATCATTAATATCATTATTAGTATTGATAAAAGAAGCAACCAAAATGTAGTAGCACAATGGTTAGATCATTTATCTTCCACACTTGAGGTTGCGGGTTCGAAACTTCTCATGGACAATTTGTATTTTTTATGAGAGAAACGTTGATAGAATATTATTGTAAAGAATGGAGAGTGACATGTGGCGGATTGCATCCTATGCTTACGCTTTTTAATATATATATAGATGAATTCGTCGCCGCGTGAACACAATCCCTCTCTCTTTTCTCAATTATCCGGTTTTTTTATTTATATCGTGAAAATGCTAACTAGTAATTTCAATAATAATAGAATTAAGTTGGAATTCGTATCGAAATCACATATTTAATATTAATAACTAGTTTATTATTTATGCTTTGGAAGTAATACTTAATACTTAAGGTACTTAATACTTAAGTATAACCCTTAAGTTTATGTTTTCCTCTAAACATTGAATTTTTATGTGAAATATAAACTATAATTTTGATAGAGGGGTATGACCTTAACAATTCTGTAAGACTACCAATGAGACATAATTTGGATTAGTTAATAGTATAAAAGTAAATTACATGACTATTTTATTATTTTTGTCCCATAAAGCTAATAGGAATATTTAGTAAATTCACTTGTAGATAGCTTATAGCTCTCATATCTTTTGTTTAGGATTAGATATGCTCTCTTCACCTCAACATATCTACATTTAAATTGTTGAGCCTAATTAATCAGGATGAAATCTTTAATTGTAAGGGGAAGTGAACACACCTTTAAGATTTATTCAACTTATTTTGCTTATTGAAACTGTTTTATACTTACTTTTGCTTAGCTTATTTGAACTATTTTATACTTACTTTTGCTTAGCTTATTTGAACTTTTAAGAACTTACTAAAACCTTATTTATGAAAAATTTAATTTAATTTTTATATTACTAACCTTATTTTTCTAATAAGGACTGAAAATAAATTAAATTAACAAAACTTAAAGGGTTTTTCTATGATATATCCCTGTAGTTTTACATTTTCTAAGTTGTACCCTATGATTTTAAAATTTATATACTATACCATTAGATATACATTTTTTAATCAGTTTCACCCAAAATAAAAATCTCCAACACGAAAAAATGAGGTAAAGACGTACTTTTTAAGTAGTTAAACATGTCAAAAACCCTTAAAAATCCTTAAACTACCTTCTGAAAACAAAATCTCATCAAAGTGAATTTGGGTACAACTGATTTAAAAAGTGAGATCAAGAATACAACAGAGAGTTTTCAAAATCATGGATTATAACTTATAAAACAACGTAAAATCACATGGATATAGAAAATCCCAAACTTAAAAGTAAAAGATAGCCAATTTGTTTCTACAACATAAAAATATTCTTGATAAGAAATTTTGATTAAAGTTTATGGGTATCACCACTTGGGCGGAGTACCTTTTCAGTATTCTCACTTCACCCTAGAAAGAAGTTAGCACTTCAGGGAGCCTTTTCACTTCGTTACTATTTTACTTATTTATTTTGTCATATTGGAAAATTTACTGCCACCAAACTTTGGGTATGTATGTCAATGGGTTATACTTCCTCCCTTTTTTATTAGTTGTGACACTTTTGATTTTACGGACTCTTAGGCAATATTTGGAGAGGAAAGAGATAAAGAGAAAAAAAGAAGTGGACCCATGTGCTAGGAGAGAGATAGAGAGAAAGATTTGCCCAAAATAGAAGTGTCACAACTAATTTCAAACTTTCTAATATGAAAAGTGTCACATTTTAAAAAAACGGAGGAAACATCTTAATCCAATTACTATTAAGTAAGGAGTATTAATATTCGATACTGCCTTTTTTTCTTCTGGTAGCTAGTTTGAGTAGAAGAGTAAAAATAGTTGCTATTTTGAGAAACCAGATGGTCTCGTTGGTCAGCACATCATTTACAACTTACTTTCTCAATCATTTTTTCTATTCCAATGGCTCATTGATGTACAACATTCATATAGCCTTTTAGGAGCATTTAGGTTGTATTTCTAGTTCATATGGCTGTAAAATTGCATAGTTTACTTAAGTTGGTTCTATTACTCTCTGTTTGCATATTTAATAATTTTCGGGCGATTTGATGCATATGGATTAATGATGTTCAAGCTTGAGCATATCAATCACTGATAATGAAGGTGCTTTCACGCGGAGTCGAGGAGTACTACACATTCCTTTGTGACAATTTTGAGTTACACTGAAGAAGGACACTACTGAAGAAGTACAAAAATTGACTTTTGTGCACATTTTTGCTCAAAGAGTTGATATACAAATCATACTGAAGAAATTCCAATTGGGTTAGAAGCTAGACTAATAGATTTATCTAATGATATATCACATGCCCCAATCAGACTTCTTATTAGAGAGTTATGACCTTCGAAAATTGAACTAGTCTTTATTTCCGATGTGTCGAGTGAGGACCGTCATATCAGGCGCTATTCCAGATATATGAGAGTATGATCGAGCAACATTGCACGTTCCACTCCATAGGAAGAATTTTTTTGACTATTTGAATTTCCTTTCGTTTTCCGATCTTATGTATGAGCAATCTTTTTCGAGGACAAAGTAAAGAAAAACATGTTTTACCTTGATTGTTATGCTATAAGTTTATACAATGTTTGGTTAAGATTAGGGTAATTCCAATTGATTCATTTTTGTTGTTTAGTTCATGTAAACACACAATATCATGGACTATCATATACTTAAGAGTTAAAATTGAAAGATCGTACTCCTCACAGGATTACCACAAATTGGTTAATTTGATTATATATGTTAGTGAAGGTATGACGTTGTTGATTTAAGAGCTCTTTAAGACCCCATCGTAGGATTAGTCTAGGCTATAAATATTCGACCCAAAACCCAATTATTGTTCATTTACATTGTGGTATTGGATTGGTATAAGTATGATGGACCGAAATAATGACATAGAATTTAACTCTTTGATTTATATTCGTATCTTCGTTTAGGTTTCATTAGTTTAGTTATCATTCATTCAATACCTCTTCTTGAAATAGTTGAATATTAATTGATAATACTGAAAGCCCCATAAGTTTTCTCTTCTTTGAAAATAAAAAGAAGCGCATATTTATACTTTTACTCCTGTTTGTCTTTGAATTTTGTTATTACATTGAATAGGAAGATAAAAGTATTTGAGCAACATATAAATTAGGGAGTATAGTAAGAGTATTATTGAGTTGCTTTCTGTGAAAGCTATATTGCAATGTTATGTGTCATAATATCCAAGTTATGTGATGAAATAAGAAGCAAAATCATGTTACTTGTCTTTGGGGTCCAATTAGATGTCAATTAGTCTAATTGCTAGAGTCTAATAGATGGTATCCAATACTCGACATATCAACCTGTCTATACTGTTGTTCTTTCTAGTTTTATAGTAGTACTACATTGAAAACAAAGTAATGACTACCAAATGATAATTAAAAAATCCCCAAAACACCAAGGGGATCCTTGAAATAATGATAAAGGCCCAAGTAAAAGCCTTTGTTTGGTACTTACTAACTTTTCTCTTCGTCTCTTCTCATGGATATAATCATCACGGTTATGGATAAACCAACAAAGCACAAACCCATTTATACTGTTCTTTTAGTGTGGTGAGGTACAAAAGAAGGAATAATATTTGATCAAGATTCCATGAACAGCTCTTAAGCAAATGCAGCAGGACCACATTACAATCAAATGGGCCAAGTTAAAATTCGACCCAGTGCTATAGTAGTAATGTTACAGTATGATTCATCACAATCCCAGCTTGAATTGAGTGCTTCTTGCATCATTATCACTTTCTTGTCCACCTTATTTCCAGCACCCATATCTCAAACATCATTTTCTAAGATTCTCTTCTTCATGGTACCAACAATGGTGCCTCTAACTCCTGTGTCGAACACCCGGAGTACCTTTCCAGAGTAGTTTAAGCGCTATGATCCTCTTATAAACCGAGTTTTAAGTCCTGCAACGTGAATTTAAGGAAAACTACGTTTCTGACAATGAAGTTGCTATTAAACTGAAGGATGATATTTTTCTTTCAAAAGAATAACTTCACCTACCACATTACAGTTAGGAAAGATGTGATAAGATCAACTAATGATCTGTTTTGCTAGACATTATACATTAGGGTTAGATGTGTTAATGGAACTACTTTCTAGAATGACTCTATACAGTTAGGTCAGCAGCAAGCTCATCGAGTAAAGATTCTACTATTTCCTTCTCAATCTCCATACCCTCTTCTAGTGATTCAATTTCGAAGTCCAGCCATCTTCCGTATCGAGTACTCATATCCCAGTCCACGAGCTCATCTACCATTAAGTATCCCATGTTTTGCCAACATATAATTTCTTTATACACTTCCTCAGTTAGCCATTCATCTTGAAGCAGCATTCCCCATTTTACCCATGATTTGTAGCTCCCGAGAGAAGCAAGCTCATGCTTTCCGTTGACACTTTCGGTAACACAATCGAACAGGATTTTCCGTTCAAGCTTTGAACACGGTTCTGAATTTCTGACTGATGCATTGATCAGATTTTCCAACAGATCAAAGAGACCAGGATCTATGTTTCTGCAATCATCATCCAATGTTAATCTCTTCAATCCTGCATAGTGAAGCATGTGTCTCACATATTCTAGTTCCCAATATGATGACGCATCAGTAAAATCTGCCTCGTCTTCTCTTGCATAGACACTTTCACTGGACATGCAGCTTGTAACTTCCTGGGATTTGGGTGATGAAGGCTGACCATTTCCTGCAATACAAAGAGCAATTTAGCAAAATTTTCATCATTCTGATTCACACCATTCCTTGCATTACATAATTGGCTTGAATGTTGAACTTCCTAAAATAGGTATGCCCGTGGCCTCATGCAATGCAAAAGATTTACAGGTGAACCAACAATTTTTTAACTAGAACGTAACATGAACTACAGTACATTGGTTCCAGAAATGATGAAATAAGAGTGGATTTAGCAACATCCAAAATATTGAAATAACTAGAGTAACAAGAGGAGAGGAGAGAGAAAATAAGAGAGAGAGAGGGGGAAGCCAAGAGAAAAGTGACTTCATGAAGTCATCTTAGAAAAACCAAATGCTTGGTCCTTGGTGTTAGCTTAGAGAAGGAAATTTAATAGATGTGTATATTAGTATATGGAACGAAACATCATATACTTGGTGTTTCCTAACTTTTCTCTAACAGATCGCACGAGAATGCAACATTGTGTTTATAGAGAGATCCAAAAACATAACCAACATGTTTATTCCAACACGTTTGTCATCTGATAAATTTTACAAATGACATGAAATCAAAAAAGATCCAGCAGGGCAGCTATTATTTCTAAATTTTGGAGATTAGCGGCTTTTCCATCAATGAAAATCATTATAAAGCAGATCTAGACTGCTTTCGTCTAGCAAATGCTGCTGATATCCATAGATGTGCAATATAATCTTACCCTCGGTTATTCAAGTATTATTAGAGTTGAAGTTATAATTAGATTATATGGTGAACAAAGCTTTACCATGAATGACATCATTTGCAGTAGTTGATGACATCCAGCTTCCCGACGTTGAACATTCAGCAATTGTGATTTTAGGATGTCCAATATGAGATTCTCCACTGCCTTCAACTCTGTTAGTGCTGCTAGCACACTGATCTTCCATACCTTCAAAATCCTTTACAATTTGACAGGAGTCAAGTATAATTTCTAAGCATAAAGTTACTGGCAGAAAGGAAACAAAATCATGACAGCACACACTCTAAAAATGCAGATCAATCTTTTGCAGCCGAGAGCACTTCAGATACTAACAGGGGAATAATGGACAGAGTAGATAGTGACAAGACATATACTGGGGCCAGGGTAAATTGGTGAAAGGAGGGTGTGGTAGGAGTTAGAACTTGTACCCAGAGAATTTGGCATGTAATAGCTCATTGGAATCTTGGGCATCGGAACTAGCTACATGATTTTGATCAAATGCATACAGTTCAAAACAAGGCTCAAATTTCCAACATCCCAACTATCAGACTTTGGATCTTGTTCAGTAAAGCAATACTACTGGCATGCAAAGACTTCCCATCATTATTAACAGATTTCTATGACATGCTGATTGTGCTGGATCATATTTGAAGTCATGAAACGCTTACCCTTTTAATATAGAAGCACTATTATTTTATATAGAAAACAAAAGGAGAAACAATAGCACAAGCAGCTAACTACCCTGCACTCGTACTTTGTTTCTTAAGCTAATTTATAATAAGCATTCTTTCAAAATAAGTGATTACCTTATTGTAAACATTTCAAAACTGGATTTTTTTTGTATAACTGAAAACCAGTCTTATCTCATTAGATATACCCCCTTTCTATTTACTTTTTCTGGGATAGGTCATAGCTGGCTGCTTGATGACAGCAAAATGGTATCTTCATTGGTGCAAGGGGAACGAAAATGTCATCTTGATACTCCTGTGGTGAGTGGTCTATATGTTAAAAGATAAGGAGATAAACCTAGCAATTGAATGTCTGGGAAACAAATAAGGGATGACTTCATGTCCTTATGCACAAGACAGAAAATGAGGAACTTTACAGAATCTGTCATGGGACTATCAGTTAAAAATCACATACACTGTCTACCATGGTGAACTGTATGCCAAATGGCATTGCATATAAAAACCTCGCAACTCAAATAAGCTCACTGCTTACCTCTAATGGCATAATGGAAAGAGATAGAGAAAGATAGAGACAATTAGGAAGACAAAAAGAAGATGGTGATCTCATTGTGAGTTGGGATTGCATACATATCTTGCAACTCTAATGAAAATTTAAGATAAGTGAGCTCCTTGCTCACGTCTAATTGCAGAATAGAAATTGAATGAGATAGAGTAATATAAAGACGGTAGAGAGAGAAGAAAGAGAATCAGAGGGAAATAGAGAATCAGAGGTGTGTTATATTCTCATAGGAGGACCACAAGCTAAGGGCTCGCTGAAAGAAATGTTTTCAGCATTAAATTAAGGAAATGAGGTTAGAAAGAAAGAGCGTGGCATATATTTCTTCATTCATATATATAGCTGGGTCTACTTAAACAGAGAGCAGCCTCATTGTGTGAATACCATTGAGCTTGTCAACACAAATGTAACAACTTCTTCTAGAAACGAGGAATGTTGTATAAGAGTCATAACACCTATAATTATTTTCGCGCCAAAACTGGATTTTGTATCTAATTCTAATTAAATCCTCTAACATACTGCTGTGGACATGGGTTGGACAGATTAGAGAAGATGATAAAATAAGAACTTTGATATCGAGTTCTGGAAAACTAAACCAATAGAAGAAAAATACAAGCTTATGAGAGGCTTGTTCTCTCCCAAAATAAAGCTAAATAGAATTTAAACATCACATAACAATTTTCTCCCCTTCCTTCACTCTACACTCTATTCTAGTTATGTGAATGCTTGTTCCCTTCGTAACATTGAACTTACTACTGATATCTTCTCTTACAAGCAAAATTTCAACTGAACAATGATGATATTCCTAGAGTGCCCCTTCCATAAAGCATAATTTCCCCTATAAAAGAGAATTGTCCACCAGGCAAAAAGAATTGAAGAATAGGGAACGTTTGTCTCAAACATTGTTGCCACTTGCCAGGAGGCTCCATGAACTGGAAAACCCTCCCGCCATTCCAAGTACTGCACCTGAGCACTGTTTTGGAACCTTGTGGACTTTGACGACTCTTCCGTCTAAGATGACAGTTGGCTGAACCACTGCAGAGGAAGACTGACCTTGAAACCAGGCTGATGTGTGGGTTGCTATTGGAATAGTACCGTGGAAAGCTTCCAATGATACATGAAAAAAACATGCACTTGAGCTGGCAGGAAGTTTAATCTTGTAGGATATTAAACAAGTAATTACTTAGAAAGGACCATAGTACTTACTACTTAGGAGATAATATCATTTCCTGGTTGGACTGACTACTGCCTTTAGGGTTGTAAATTTAACCAAACCCAGTTGCCCCCTGAAGCTGTCTCTCAGCTTGGGCATTCATTCTAGACTGAGCTCTAGCTAGATGAAGCTTCACCTCGCTAACCGTAGCTTCTCTATTAAACAAACTTCTGCCAACAGCTTCAATAAAAGATTCACCAGGTAGATAAGGTAGATGAAGAGGTGGAGGATGATTATACACAATTGCATAGCGAGTAAGTTGAGTAGCTGATGAAGGTGGGTGTTTATGTGTTATACCACACTGAGCTAAGGAAAGCACATAAAACACTCCATTCTTGAAGGTGATCTGTACACATAAACCTAGTCAAGTGTCCAAACATCTATAATAAGGCTCGAGTCAAGATGAGTGTTATCTCATTTCTTCTTCTCCATGGGCTATTGTACTCCCACAACCGTTATTACACTTTATGCAATCCCTCGTTCTCTAAAATTCTTCCTACTTACTATTCCTACAGAGACCAAGGCAAAGAAGAGAGGGTATGAAAGTGGGTCCTTTTTGTTTTATTTAAATCGGAGAGTAAATGTGGTTATGAGAGAACATAGAATTATGTAGGCGTAAGAAGTGGGGTAAAATAGTGTGGAAAGGAAACAAACCTTTGCCATTTAGGGCATACTTGGATTAAGGGTAATACATTAAGGGGGTAATAAAAGTCAAACTAAGGAAAATTAAGGTGAACTAAAGATGTCACTCATGACTCATGACTCTCCCAAGTTACTCAACACCTTCACAATTTGGAATTTCTGTATAAAAAATTGTGCTTCTCTAATGTGACACTTATGTTCCGTCTCTTATTGCTGATCATAATAATAGCATAGCCTTTAGACAATTTTTTCATTTCTCACATCAGTAGGTATGTGTTCACAGGTTTTGCCTTTAATTTGGTTAAGGTTTTTTTTTGAGGTGTAGGATGGACTGGTGGTTGTTGGTGTTGGAAGTATAGAATCTTGCTTCCAATAGTTTAAGTTGTATTGAAAAACTAGGTTTGTATGTTGCTATGTACTAGCATTCAGAGGGCAATACATTACAGTACAGCATGTATTACAGCATACTTGCACAGTGTAAGTTACATTACAGCATCAGCTACTGAGGTTGGTTTAAATGCTCTTACAAGGGCTTTACTGCAAGTGTCAATCCTTCACCAAAATTATCAAGAAGGTGGGAGTTAGGCAATTTGGAAGGATTTGGTTGCACCATTATAGACCTCAAATTCCCAAAGTCATTAATGTGAGACTCAATTGTACCAGTATCTTGCAAGTGGCAACTTCTTAAACTGGTCTTCTACATTTCCCTTAAGAAGGGAAAAAAAATTGTTCTAGTTCATCAATCCCCAATTCATCCTTAAAGTCAACAAAAGCCATACCACATTTTTTCTTAAATGAAAAGGAACTAATCAGCCAGTTTTCTGCCTTATCTACCATAAACTAAGATGCCAAATCTACTTTTTGATCTTCTAGTGTAAAATACTTCACGCGTGTTATAATCCAAAAACTGGATTTGGTTCATCAAACTTACGGGTTTCAACTTTTGGAACATACGCCAGAGAGCTGGCTCCTGAATTATTGAAGCTTCTACGAGATTCAAGTTCTTGTTATGACTCCAATATTAATTCAAATGCATTGACTTTCTCTTCCATTGCAATTACTTTTCAAGTTGATGGAGCCAGACTAAGATGGAAATAAAAAATATATACTAAGGAATTTATCCAATTCCTGTGATAAGGGAGCTACAAGTTCACTTTAAAAAGAGATAGAAAGAAAGTAGTAAAAAGAAGATAGAAAGAGATAGAAATTCAGAGTTGCTTTATATTCTGGAATAATTCTTAACAGAGTTAGTATGTCTATTAATATAATTGAGCTAAGCAAAACAATTGTAACAGCGTCAGCTAGAAAAGAGGATTGTTGTATAAGAGTTATAACAGAGTTTGTTAAATTGTGGCGCCAAAACTGGCTTTGGAATCTAATTCCAATCGACTCCTCAAACATAAATCGATTTCTAGAAACCAACTTGCTCATTACTTTCAATACTACTAGAGGAAAATCCATAACTATATGCAAAACTTGACTTAATTTAGAGAGTGTGAAAGTGACAAGAAAACGGTCAATCTCAAACATGTCCTAGATCAGGGGAGAAGCCCAAAAGATCAAACACTCCATCACTTGTGATGAAACACAACTCTTTTCTTCAAATGTCTTCAAGGAAAATCCCTTTTCAGAAGAAATACAGGCAACTATAAGATCCCTGATTGAAGTCACATGTAAAGCCAATGGTAGAGCATAGATAGTCAATACCAAGAATACACTAAGTTATTTACTATAGGAAAAATATCTTCATCATTGAGAGTTGTCCTCACTCCTCATGGTAAAATAGATTAGATTTTTAAGTTTTAGCTCTCATAAGCCATCTGTAATGTGACAGTTTGGAATTTCTTGGTACAGATTTTTCAGGGCATTGTGGATTCTTTTGAGGAACTGAGTTGGCTTGGCTCTAAATTATTGACTCGGACGATGTGGAAGTGCTCCAAGATAGCTATGAGGTTGGGTTGGAAGTACGACACAAACATTGTTCAGAGGCAAACGAACACGTAAATTAGGCTTTTATTTCACTAATATTTTAATAGTCATCCAAATTTTGCGAGAGGATGAAGATTGAACTCAAAATGTCATCAAAAACATAGTTCATATAGGATCACCTGAAGTGGATTTGAAATAAGCTGCAGTTTCATAAGGTAAATAGACAATGATTCTTAAAAAACTCCTGCAACCTTCTTTGAGCCGAACAAACTAGCGGGAATCACTCAACCTCTAGGCAAAATACTAATTACATGCCCCCTTCCCCTTTTCTTTTTCAAAGAGGTAAATGTAAGGAAGTAGAATATGACAGAATAGAATAGCACCCCAATTACACGTTCCCTCAATTGCAAGATGTCTGTCGAACATGAAAAACATTAATCACCAATAAATAAGTATAGACTAAGGGGGCGTTTGGATAGAGGGTTTCAGGAAAGGGAAAGGGAATGAAAATTCTGGTTACCCTTAGATGATGTTTGTTTTGGTGTTTTTTTACTTTCCCTTTGCCCCAATTTCAGTATCACTTACCCCCATATCCCTCTAGGTTGATTCCCTCCTACCCCCCAAGGTTTTCTATTCCCCCATTTTCCTCTACACCACACTCACCTTTGACCAACCTTGACCACCATATCACCACCCCCACTCCTCCAATTCAGCACCCCTACCACCGCTGCACCCACCGCCACCCTTCCCACCACAACCCCGTTTTCACCCCGACACCAACCGGAGCACTACCCACATCACCGCACCTCTTCCCCCTCCCAGCCGACACCACCAGATTTCTACCCACATCACCGCACCTCTTCCCCCTCCCAGCCGACACCACCAGATTTCTACCCACATCACCGCACCTCTTCCCCCTCCCCAGCCGACACCACAGATCTCTACCCACCTTACCGCACCCACGTTCAGCCTACCACCAACTCTTACCCTAACGCCACCTACGACGAGTCCACCACCAACACCAGATCAGGAAGTGAAGCCATCATCACCGCAACCCCAAGACCAACGACCCACAACGGAGCACCACCACCAGATCTGCGACGAACCTTTGGCGGTTATTGAAAGAAAAATGAACCGGCGGTGTGATGGCTGGAGAAGACGGTGATATGGTGGCAGTCACAGCGCCGGAGAAAATAGCCGGAGAAAACGATAATGATGGTGGTTTGACAGGGAGAGAAGTGGTGGGAGGGAGGGGGAGATGTGACTGACAACAGTGTTACCCTTTCCTGAATTTTAACCAAACGTATTGGGGAATGAAGGGGTTTAGGTTTCCTTTCCTTATCAAACCCTTTCTTGATTCCTTTCCCTTTCCCCTCTTCTAACCAAACGCCCCCTAAAAGCTTAAGTTCCTACAGTAACTAGAAAAGCGATCAAACTAAATAAAATCAAGTGACTGCTAGAATCCTAAAAGTAGGAGGAAAAAGTGGAGACAAATCCACAAGTTCTTCATTCTTCCTGATGTTCTTCTTCAGAAAAAATACACCAAATTCCTGATTTTCATCTCTTACTCTTTACTCCAGCCCACTGCCTACCTTATACTTCTAATTCACACCTGAAACATCCAGGAGGGCTCTACTGGAAAGTGGAAAACAAGAAGAGGGCACCCTAGAAAACAAGGACCCACCCTCTTAGCTGCTGTCTATGTGTCTATCATGCCACCCGAATAAACACCTTAGAGTGACTAATCCCAACCACCTCCTCTATGTTCTCTCTAACTCTAGCCTCCTCCCTCCAACTTTCAATGGGCTTTTGACTGCCAAAAGCTGACAGCTGGAGGATAAAGAACAACTATTTCACCCAGAGCTCCTTGATCTAATCTCCCCCTAGCTAGATAAACATGGCTAGCCTTGCAATAATTTGTTTTTAAAATTAGGAGGGACAAAGATCAGATTCCCCAGGAGAAAACGGGGAGGGGTCTGCTGTTTAGTTATCAATAATCAATTAATTCCCAAATTATGGTTTATTTTAAAACATATATACATATTGTTAAGCTTCAAATTCTGCAAACATTGGCAATTTTAGAAAACACACTGCCTAGAGGCAAGTCAAGGACCTCTCAACTGCATTAGTAAACAACAAAAGCATTCATGTCAAAGATAGCAACGAGTAACCAATGCTATGTGCAATCATCGACCTCTCTTGCCAAACAAAGTGATACCAAATATATAAGGGAGATGAACCCAAACTTAAAGTCAAAGCAATTCCCAATGAACTCTCGTTGCAAGTATAAGCACATAGCCTTTCGTTTTCACGCCTAATATAAACCAGTATTATTCAATACGACAAACACTGATAAACGTAGATCAGGTTGTACATGAAGTTCAGAAGGCCTGCTAATGAAGCTAATATATATTAATGCATGAGAAATGTTGAAAAGGAAAAGGAAGACGGGCATTGGCCAGGAGCATACCTCCCAATTCTGGCTTGATTTAGTTATGATAGATGAAGAGCAATCATCATCACATGTAGCGCTTGTTTGATCTTTATCAGACCAATCATCATAATCCATTAAAGGGGGCACAACATCTTGCGATAAATTTGATTCAGACAAACAAGATGCCGCATTGGTACCAGGGTCTTCCATCATCAAGTCAGATTTGGTTGACCCAATTTTCACTGTTAATTCCCGGAGCTTTTGCTCCAAAAGAAGACTTAAAGAACCGCTATCAATCAACTTTAACCCTCGTGGTGGTGATAACGAGCTTATATCAGATTGATCATTATCATAAGAATCAGCACAAAAATGACGATGATCGCTTCCAACGGTTTCAGTAACAGATGAAGAAGACTGAGATCCAGCTTTTTTTATGGGAGAGGTGAAAGTAAAGGATATTACATCCATGTCCTTCCTTGAGTTGCCTTGAAAGGATACATCGCTTTGTACAGCTCTCTCATCACTGTTTTCCAGCATTTTTTCACCTAAAAGGGTAACTTTGTCAGAAACCTGCTTGCCTTTTGAAATATTTTTCATCCTATTCAGTGATGGTCTCTTTTCACTAACACCATTCCGAGGAGGTCTCCGGTCCATTACACTAGCTGTTACTACCTTCTTTGATCCGTTTTCAGCATTAACAAAAACTTTACTTACAATTTTACTTGGACCAGCATTACTTTTCCCAGGAATGACATTTCTAGGTTGCTGATCCGAGATTGAAGTTTTGGCAGTTGACAGGTCTTTGCGAGAGACACTATTCTGCTTCTCATTGTTCTGTCTCAATACCCCAGAATGCTTCTTCCTTTGAGACCTAGTTGGACCAGTCTTTTGTGAATTTGGCACCTTTTCTTTGAGCTTCTTACGCTCCTTCTGCTGTGGACTCCTACTGTCCCTATACGCTGAACCAACTTTTTTCTCCACATTAGCTTTATCCTTGACAGCCGGAGGATTGGACTTACCTGTACTTTTCACTTTCGATGAACTACTTGCTTGTGAACTCATAATGTTTTTAAACAAAGACTTACGACTAACCCTATCAGATGTAGTTCTTCTGTCTTGCTGTACAGGGGCAGCCAGCTTTGGTGTGTTCAAAGACTCAGATAGCCTGGATGATCTCTGTGCAGCATCCATTTTGTCTTTTAGATTTTGAAGTTTAAATGACGATGAGGGAGACCCCAGAGATGGGATTTTAGCCCTCCCAGTCGGCTGAGGAGCAGAATCAATGATTCTTGCAGCTGCCTCCATTATGTAAGCTGCATCTTTCGTAGGTACAAACCCTGGGCTCTTGATTGGAGACAAGAGTTTATGGTGAGTAATTGAAATTGGTTTGGCAGATCTTGGAGGCAATACCTCAGACTGAAATCTCTCAATTGGTCGACTATGAATCTTGCTCACTCTTGAATCCACAGAATTCCAAGGGATACCTTCTAATCTGCTGGGTGCATAGCTATAGCCCATAATATGATTCTCAAGTTCAAATGGAGTAGGACCTCCAGGATAATAAGAACTCTCAATCACACGAGGTTCATAAGATGCAAAAGAACTTGTCTCACATGAAGCTGTGGTAGGCATTGTGTCCAATCCCATAAGTCGAGCAACCACCCCTGGGGCTTTTTTCCCATATCCATCATCCCCATTCACAGATGATGCATAGCTATAGTTGCCACTTCCTCTGAAAGAAGAACGGTCACCATTCTGCGACAGCTCCCTCTATATGAAAAGTACAATCAGATTTTTATTGTCATGCATTCAGTAAGAAAATGCGGTAAGAGAATGAAAATGTTAGTCTGGGCTCAAAAGTGGGTATAGCAATTTTGTGCAAGGAGTCAAATAAACAAGTTTGTGCTATGTTTCTACGGCTTGTGTGCTTATGTAACACATTGTTTGGATAGAAGAAAATGGAAGGAAAGGGAGGGGGTCTCTCTTGTTAGGGAAACAGTTTGGGGGAAGGAAGGGAAGGGAAGGGAAGGGAAGGGAAGGGAAGGGAAGGGAGAGGGAGGGATCCATTTCACTCCACCTTTAATAAGCATAATCCCTCCAAGAATGGAAAGATTTGGAGAGAAAATGGACAAAACATTTCCCCTTCCTTTCTCTTCCCTCCCTCCCCCCTCTCTCCCTCCCCTTCCTTTTCCTCCTTCTTTGCTATCCAACAAAGCATTAGTGTGCACCTGTCCATATTCAAGAGACCTCTCAATTTCTATTCTTTATGTGTGCCTGAGCAAAAGAGAGGCAGAGAGTAATAACTTACCAGAAGGTACTGAGAGATTGCCAAATTGTCAACACTTTCCTTTTCTTGGCTAGATCCTTCTGCATCTAAACAGGTAGCAAGCAGATAAGTAAAATGGCTAACCCCAAAAGGGACATATATATATACCAAAAAACAGCTAGACAATCGGAAGATTCGGAACAAGAACAATGCAAGTACCAGATGATTCAGAATGGTTAGAGAACAACTTCTTCCGGGATTTAGCATTCCAATCGAACAAGTAGAGGAAGCGTCCCTTGGAACGTTTCCCCTCGGCTGCCATCTCTCACCCACAGGTCGCAGCAACCTTTACATCACCTTAGGATCCCAGCCCACCGCTCTCTCTGCAATAAGCCAAGACTTCCTGACAACATTTTCATGATAATATTCAGAAGCCAAATAAATATTAGCTAAGACTTCATTTCAAACATAACACTAAACTCCACACTCTGCAACTGGAATATTTCACTGAGAATATTTCACTCCAATAGTCAATTTTTCCCCCCAGAATAGCCAACATCGTAAACCAATAAATTGGCATAGCTATAGTAAGTGAAGCTGAATGCAAAAACCCCCCAAAATTTCACATTTTCAACCCAACCCTAGAACCCATTTTTTATGACCCCGTCTGTAGCAACGACTATTCCCTTCGCTTAGAACACTCCTCTTAAGGGTAACCCAAGGATCTCTTTACATTCCCAAAAGTGAGCAACCACTATACAAAGACCAACTTGGTTCATGAAATTTCTCTAGATTCTCTGAGAACTGAAACCCTAATTCTGACCTCATAACTCACAACAACATCAATATTACTAATGAAAGTAATAAAAAGTAAACAAAAGCCAAATTACCCAAATCACCAACTACACTACATTGCTCAATAAGCTCCTAAAAAACCCAACTTTAATTTCTAACAAACGGGTATTGTTCAAGTACCCAAAACACTGAAAGTTACAAACTTTCTTAATATAATCAAACCCAAAACTCAAATAGAGAAATAAATCAAAAGCAATATACTTTAAAAAGGATTTCCCAGAAATCTTACACAAAATGCAGCTGCAAAAACCCCACATTTGCACCAGATCAACAATGCCCTAAAAATACAAGATTAGGGTTTTGTAAAGGAGAAAAAGAGGAGAGAGAAAATGGGGTTGCCGTTTGTGGTAAGGCAATCGAAGACAGAGGTTTGAATGAGCAATAAGTTTGAGGGATGAGCAGTAAAGGATTTTCAATTTATGTGTTTTTTGTATGCTTTTTAAACATGGTTTTATTTAATTTTCCCTCGTAAATAGGAATTATTGTACTCATTTTTGAAAAAAAGTTGAATTTTTAGGAAAATAATTGTTGTTTTTGTTGAATTGTTGGGGTTGGATATTTGATTGGCTGGATGCTTAGCTGGTATCAGGACCCCCTGAGGCCTGAGCTCACCCTATCAAGATGTTGTTAGGTGTCAAAGAATCAAGACTTGATTATAATAATTCTTGGTCAATCCATATAAAAGATCATATGAACCACAATTTTTGTTGGTTTCTTGACAATTTTGATTGTTTCAGGTTTTGAATCAAGGATAGGCTTAGCTAGATTCCAATAGGAAAACAACAATCATTTCAATTTTGAATAAGAAAATACTATTATCAAATAAGGCATCTAATTGATTGTTTTCGGATAGTTATTAGTTATTTTAATTGGTTGTTTCAACCTGTTGTTAGATTGACGTTTTTACTATCGGTTATTTTTAAAAACCTTTGGTAAAATCAAATGTTGATACTACTTGTTTAGTACAAAATGAAAGTCGATTTAAAGTCAATCTGAAACTGGTAAAACTAACTTTTTACTTTTGGTTGAAAAGGTGGCTCTTTTACCTATGTAAAAAGTAACTTATCAAAAAAAATTGTCTGTTTAACCACATGGTAAAGCAAAAATTGGAATCCACCCAAAAACTATTTACGTATTACAAACACCTCCACTCTTTAAAGCAAAAATATAAGTAACAAAGCTAATTCAATATCAATATTTTCTCATTTACAAGTACTTATTTCTCTCTCTTTTCTTCCACAAAACTTAGTTTTTAATCTAGGACTACCACCACCTTTTTGGACGGTGGATAACCCCTTTTCTTTTTGTTACTAGTTATGTTATTGGTTACCACTAGACCAAGTAATACTTGGTAATATTAATATCCAAGATTCGAGACTAGACATGAAATCCCAAATTCGTAACCTAAGACTTGGAATTCAAATCCTAAGGCTAAAAAAAATTGAGTCATGATATCAAAATGTTGAGAAATCAAATCCATAAACTAAACTTGAGATTCAAAATTAAGACACAAGATCCAAAATTTGAGACATAAAGTTTAAGATTTACAAAAATTTAATTAGGATTTAGAAAATGAGAAAGAGAGTAGGAAGTAGAGTCAAGTTATAAAAGAAACTTGGGGTAAAAAAGCATCAATCAACAAAGTCCGTGATATCGAAACCGGGCTCAACATTATCAAACGCATAGTGCAGACTTGAGAAATGCCAAGTATATAATTGCTACATATATCAATGTCATTTTTTATAAATGAAACCAAGAGCATTGACTTTATGGTAAATAACCAAGCAACACTGTTGGTACTTAATAATAAACATAAACATTATGTAACACTACCTCCCAACCAAGTATACTACCTTTTATATGATATATACTACCTAATACCCTAAAAGTGGATATTATTTTAGAGCATATAATAATCAGCTTGCTTTGCTGAATCTATACTACCTTTGTTTTGACTTTTGAGCATATACTACTTTATAACCCAATATATTACACTTATGCATTTTATACTACCTACTACCTGCACTGTTCAGCAGACCTGTCACATGCCTCCTCCCGCTCCTTTTGCTAATATTTGCACGGGTGCTATCTAACTAATAGCAATCTAGCACTGCTCGTACAACCTTTTGCAAGCTCCGATCACTAACCAAGTATTATAAAATCCGAATCATTTATATTTTCATCACTATGCATGAAAAGAAGTCATTGATCAAAAGTCTAAATTTTTTACTAGAAAAAAGGAAACGCATCCCTTTTATTCTTTATTTTTTCAGAGCTAATTAGTAGTTTACTAATTACTGATTACTACAACCTAGGTCCCTCATGCTTTGGAATTTAATTACTACAAGGCATGTGGTGACATGGTGTTGTGTCAGATACACATTCTTTGCTTAGCCTGTGGAGCTAGATCTGCCCGTCTTAAATTCTGGATTCAATGATTCATCATTGTCATCATTGAACTCACACCACACCTACACAGGTCCCTCATTTTGACTCTCAAGCAGCTTATGGTTATACAAGTCATACAACACAAGACACTTAGCGATGACATGACTAGTAAAACTTCAGTACAATACAACATCACTTCCTCTGAGATTTTGAGGCTTCTAAGCTAAAGGGATTACATTCATAATTCATTTTGCACTAAATATTACTCCAAAGCTCGGCATTTTACATGGATATGGACATCCGACACTTCGATTAGGCCAACATTTAAAATATAATAATTCAGAATAATGTGACGTCTTAGGCCCCACGCGTCTGGAATACTTGTACCCAAGTCGAGGTTACATAGTGGGCACTTGAGCTCGAACCATCTCTAACAACCACAGTAGGAGCGACAATTGCATCACATGGCTAACAATACTTGTGTTTTGGTCAATAATGGTAGGCTTGTCATTACTCTCATGCAGTCTTATTCACACAATTATCACAAGGATTAGGACCATATTTGCACGCATTTGGGTCAAATGATTCTCCAAAATGTTCAAGCAAGGTTTTTCTTCTGCATTCGTCCTGAAAATTAGGTCATAGAAAATATCATCTACTATTCTGATTCCAAATAATGTGAAGAACATTTCATGTTTAAAAAAGGGGAAGGACGAAAAAGACTGTTTACAAACCTTTAGTTCACAATACTCCCGCATTTTTTGAGCTTGAGCCATTGCTTTCTTGAAGCTGTCTTTTTTATAACTTTGTCCATTTCGCAACATACAAACGACTCTACTGAAATCCTTCTTCTGATACAAAGCAATACACTCTGCAGGAAGATTGTCTCTCCCTGCCCTCCCAGACTCTTGGTAATAGCTTTCAATTGATTTGGACATCGTGTTATGGATAACAAAACGCTATAAATGAGCAGAAAGCACCCATTAGAGGTTTCCCGAAGAAGACAAGCAAAAACATTTCCCACTCTAAACAGAGAAACGTCAATAGCAGCAAAACTAAATAGATGAATGCACTAAAATGCAGGAAGAATAACTTCACCAAAAATGTCACCCCCAATCTTGCATTAGGCCATTATGATTCAAACTTTTAGTAAAAAATCAGATTCATGAAAATAGAGCAATCATATTCAGACTTACCACATCCGGTTTATCTATTCCCATTCCAAAGGCAATTGTAGCACATACAACTTGTACTTCTCCTGTATGCCATTTCTTTTGAACGGAAACTCTTTGACGAGCTGCTAATCCAGCATGGTAATGCACTGTTTGTATCTTACATTTCTCATTTAAAAACTTTGCCACTTCCACACTTTCATTCTTTGAAAGACAATACACTATTCCACAAGAATCTTTAAACCCGTCCTTCAGTAGTTTCCCAAGCTGATCGAGTGGTTCCTTGGTCTTAGTAATCACCTTATACTTCAAATTGGGTCTATCGAAACTCGTCTCCAACACCAACGCACGAGGTATTCTTAATGCACTTAATATGTCCTGCAAAAAGAATCCTCAAAACAAGGACAATATTCTCATACAAGAGTAATTTAGTCCATACAATTATCTATACCTTGCGTACAGGATGAGTTGCAGTTGCAGTTAAGGCCATCACAGGGACATTTGAAAAATGCTGCTTCAGACATCCTAATCTCCGATAATCTGGACGGAAATCATGGCCCCATTGGCTAAACACAAGTAAGAACTAATTAAGCAAGAGAGAAAAGATTGCAGTAAAGTATACTGAACAACTTAAATTCTGATCTGTCCCTTTCTTTCTATGATGTGGAACCAAAACAAAATGTGAAATCAAAGCTACCTTTTTCTTCATGAAACTAGTTCACTAGTTCACCCTACTCTAGCTATTTTGCACTCATAAATCTCTTAATTTCAAATGAACATGTTATCAGATTCAATTGCTTCAATATTTCTTTTTCATGCTTGATTCAAAGGAAAAAAGAAGGTTGAACACTTAACACACAGTCAAGTAAGAAAGAGGTTACTCTCCAAATTGGTTTCCTTGGTAAGGTGAATCATACTCGTATTTCGCCATTGTTAGCATGTTGGGTATTGACTTTATAACTCCTAGGATTATCTAACTACAGTTTCAGCATCTCCCAAACAGTACTGCCAAAATTTCCTCTATGGCCTACACAATAAATGTAGCTCCATAGCTTTCACCACCCTACGATCTGAACTTTGTCAACGTCTAAGGGAACTGATGAGGCAGCTTCGAAGGGATATACCCATGATTAGAGGGTCATCATGTTGAAATTTCTTGATACAAATTCCAAGAGTGAGTAGAGCATAAGTTCGGAAAATTATACTTCACAAAATGCATTGAGTAACCGGCATACCTCACGCAGTGTGCTTCATCAACAACAAACCCTGCCAGCAGTCCCTGTGAATTGGATGAGCAATATCATCTCTTATTCAGAGAATTCACACTA
This sequence comes from Patellifolia procumbens, assembly GCA_947645195.1. NCBI lineage: Eukaryota > Viridiplantae > Streptophyta > Magnoliopsida > Caryophyllales > Amaranthaceae > Patellifolia > Patellifolia procumbens. Next base: position 829,508 of record CANSGD010001485.1, read on the forward strand.
CAATACAAAAATAAATTTGCAGCTTGAGTCTACTACAGAACCAGCAAACTCACCTTTTCATGCATACATTTTAAAGCATCATAGAATGATGTGTTCCCAGAAACTCTTTCGGGAGTTACATACAAGAGCTTACATGAGGGTTTGCCTTTCCTATAAAGATAAGGGAAAACACATCAGTCAGACAAGCCCATTTTAAGTTCCTCATCATACCTTGAAAAAACCACCAACAGTATATAGTAAATACAGGGAGCTCAAAAAAGGGAAAAGGTTGGGCATATAAGAAAACTTCTTAATGTAATAAAAAAAGATGTTACCTAAGCTCTTGAATAACCGCTGCAGCTTGTGAAGGGCTTTGCTGGGAGTTCAAAAAAGTTGCAGGTATCCCATACTTAAGATTCAGCGTGATTATTTGATCCTGAATAAGTGAGAGCAGTGGTGATATAACAATGGTCACACCTGGTTGTAGTGTGGCAGGAAGCTGTTAGAACACACAAGGCATTAGACTAAAACTTAGAAAGTTAATACTAATACTTCAAGCAACTAATCAGCCATGTATCACAACATCAGAAATGTAGGCCCAGGAGTATATGGAACCTCCATTATACGCCTAATCACAGGTACGCCCAAGGCCAAATACTATGAGCAAAAATAATAGTTTGCAAGGAATCTATCAACAATTGTGCACCAAGCAGTCAGAATTGCATGCACTGACCAAAATTTAATTTTTTCTCAGATCAGAATATGCATCCATTTGAGAAATTTTCTGATGAAATTCTTTGTCACTGAAACACTTTGATTTCACCGACAACACCAATGATCAATGTCAGAGACACATCTGATTATCTGACACTTGAAATGGCAGTAGGACATGGTTGTGATCCTTAAAATGCAGAAGAGTTACACAAGTAAAGCAGAAAACCTTGTGCATATACTTTGCATACAGCTTTCTACAATGTCAGGCCAACCTAGATGAAGGTGACAATACCTCCTATCCATGTACACCAATTGCAATATTCAAACCACAGCGACGAGGACGTTAGAAATTCATAATACAAAAGATAACCACCTGGTAACACAGACTTTTTCCGCCTCCTGTTGGCATGAGAATAAAGCAGTCTTGCTTTTGAACAAATGCTTTACATGCCTGGTGTTGCAAAGTACGGAATGACCTATTACCAAATATGACGACATTAGCTAATTCAAAATCGTCCAAAGCCTGTAATTCTTCATAATCTAGAGTTCCCTTATTTTGATTCAATACTTGACAGCTTTCTCTTGTAGGAGCCATAGGTGAACTCCTAGCCCTTTTCCTGGAGAAGGATGAGCCTGAATCATGAGTGACACTGCTGCGGCACTCCTTTAAAGCAATAGAATTTCATGAGATGCAGTTAAAATAGGCGTAAAAAAACAAAAAACACTCTCTTCTCAGAAATTTTGACGAAAGGAAATATGTGTAGATAGAAAAAAGAAACTAGCTTATAGCTACATTTGCAAGGAGAACTTTACGAAGCTATTATTGAGAAACTATCTGAATAATTTCCCCAGGTATCCCTGGGGTTGGGTAAATAGCCAAAATGTCACACAGGTTAGCCTAAATACCATTGGGGTCAATGTTTATGATTAAAATGCCATTACTACTAATAATCACTTTAACTATTCTTTAACAAAACTTAACGGACGTTAACCCATGGGTAAAAAAAAGGAGCCATCACTGACAATTAACAAGTTGGGTTTGATTTTGAAATTATTCTCGGTTGTTGTTTAGCATTCATGGTTAAAATCCGTTAAGTGATTATTAGTAGTAATTGACATTGTAATAAGCAGTGACCCAGTGGCATTTGGGCTAAGTCTGAAAATGGGTGGCATTTTGGCTATTTGCCTGAACCCAGGTATCTGGGGAAATTTCCCTGAAGAAAAAAAAGTTTTCAAACAACAGAAAGCTCTCAAGTAGAGTCTGGCAGCTTCTCAACTAGCTTCTCATCTTATCGATTCTATTGAGTGTCATTATGCACAAAAATAATAAATCAACTAAACTAATTGCACATTCTTAAAAAAGAAGTCCCGCATAAATGATGTTGCCATCAGAAGGAGCTAATGCAGGGCATAGCCAAATGTTGAAATGACTCCAAATCTTAGAAAATATCTTACCCCAGATTTTGGAGAGGTCCAACAGCTGTCGTTATGATGAAGATTAGAATGCGATGAGGACTTAGAATTCCTATTTGCAAGAGTTTCAAACTTCGAATCTTCACTTTCACTGGAAGAATCTACCATCAGGATGTTCTGGTGTGTCTGAGTTTTAGGCGGATCGTCTTTCACGTGAATACTACTCCCTGGATCCTCCTCATCTCCAAAATCAACTTCACTAACTTCTTTTCCCAACATACTGCTCAAAGCACCGCACGTTTCAGTTTCCATAGCTTGTATATCATCCCATTCTTCAGTGTCTTGCATCGACTCAGCCAACATTGCAAGAAAATCATCACCACAATGCTCCACAGTGATAAAATCTTTCCCATCTTCACCTTTAACAATTTCATCAATACATCTATCAGATAAGTGAGGTAATTAAGCCCTTGCCCCTCTTCTAAAAAGCTCAGTTAAAGAAAAAAGAATCCTTCTTTTGGGGTGGAGTAGGGGTGGGGGTGGGGGTAGGGGTAGGACCGTAGGAGACAGCTTCCTTGGTACAGCTCCATTATGTAACAATGTAACAGTACATGATGTTGCTAAAACTAGAATCATGCAACTAAAAGCACATGGAACTTCACTTCAGGCTCCTTCCTGATACCCCTTAGGCTACTAAAAAGGTAAACCTTGTAAACGTACAACTGTCCCATAGGTTCAAAAAAGAATATAGCATCATTCAAATTTGAAACGATAAAGCGATATCAACTTTGTTTCTCTAGAAGAAGTGGAAACTATAAACTGACATATGCTAGTATGCCCCAAAGGACTTGGCATATCCAAATATTAACGGAAAGCCACAGATACTGAGTAAAAATTTCTTAGATAAACAAGTACAGAAGTGAACAAACAATAATCACCTATAAGTTTTGGAAAGTACTCCTCTCAGCATCAATTGGTTCAACAATAAAACCTCATATAGGCTTACAAATGATCCAAAGGCTTCCCCTCATTCACAATGCATGTTATTTTGTTCACCGGTGAACACTACTCTGCCACGGTACATTAACGCTTTGTTTGGATAGCAAGGAACGAGGGAAGGAAAGGGAAGAGAAAGGGAGGGGAAAGGTGAGGTCCATTTTCCCTCCAAATCTTTCCAATTTTAGAGGATTATCCTTATTAAAGAAGGAGGGAAATGGATCCCTCCCTCTCCTTCCCTGCCCCCAACCATTTATCCAAACAAGTGAACTTATCCCCCTCCCTTTCTCTTTTCTTCCTTTCCTTCCATATCCTTCTATGCAAACAATGTGTATGTATTTTCAAAGGTATATATGTGCTTTTTGAGTACAAAGTGAAAACATCTATATGCTTCCGAAAATCATATATGTAAAGTAGTAGTGCTACACGGTGCACAAAAATACTTCCTCCGTTTTAAAATAAGTGATACACTTTATTTTTCACGCTTATCAAGGAAGCGATTTAAGGGTGTAAACGAGTAAATTTTTCGATGAAATTTTAATACAAGTAAGAATGAGACTTTATATTACTTGTGTTAAAATTTCATCGAAAAATTTAATCGTTTACACCCTTAAATCGCTTCCTTGATAAGCGTGAAAAAATAAGTGTATCACTTATTTTAAAACGGAGGAAGTAATTACTTCCTTCCGTTTTCTTTAGTTGTGAGCTTGTGACACCTTCTATATAGGTCAGTTTCACATTAGTTGAGAGTTGTGGACACTTCCCTTTCGGGCACTTCTTATCACATGGGTCCCTTCTTTTCTCTCTATTTCTCCCCTCTCCACAAACTGTATAAGAGTCTATGAAATTAAAAGTGTCACAAGACTCACAACTACAAAGAACGAAGGAAGTAGCACAGGCCCATTAACAATATTCGTAAAAATGAACAAGACGACATATATTAGAAATGCAGCAATGAGTCTTAAATTCATTAGAAAACACTTATCCCATTTGATTGACATTTACTAATTATCAATTTATCATCAGCCGGACCAATCACCAGCAAATTCATATAAAATAATGGAGAATCTACCAATAACCAAAATTGATCCTTCGCAAGGTTGCATTACCTTCAATTACATTGACACATAACTCAAACATCCCAGTAATAGCATAAGTATATAATAATCAGTTAATTACCTATAACAAGCATTAAAGAATGATATTATTAGGGTTTCTGGGTAACAATACCATAGAGATGAATGAGGCGATCTAAGCATTTGTAAGCAGACTGCTCATCGAAGCCGAATTCCATGGCTAAACTCACCAATCGAACTTTCTCCGTCTCTGCATCCGTGCCCTCCATTTTCTCAGTGTCTGTAAACTTTCTTGCACTCACTATCTGAATGCCCTCCAAAATGAGTACCAAACTTAAATTAATCCCAATTTTCTCCCGCCATTTCCTGAGCTCGTGAAATTAAGAGTTAATTAGTTTGTGACCCGGTGATGCTCCGAGTATATTTTTATGTTCAGATAAGTTAGAATAATGAGTATTACTTTTTCATTTTTAATAGTTAAAAATTAGACACAAAATTTAAGAACTAATTAAACAGTTTAAAAGGGTCGTGTGAGATTGCAATGAACGATATTTCTTCAATTTTTACCAAATTTTGATTAAGGTAAAATAAATTGTTAATTGCAATTTGACAACAAAAAGGATATGGTTTTATGGTAGTGTCTGTGACATTTCAATTAAGAGGTCGTGTATTCAAAACATATTACTTGCTTTTTAAAAACATTTAAAAAGACACTCGGCGATGCTCCAGGTTTTTATTAATTGCAATTTAATAATAGTTAAAAAATAATTGATATCTTGTAATGTGAAATGTTATTAATAAACATCTCATTTACAATATAGATTTTGAAATGTTACAACTTAACTCTTAGTTTACATTTATACATCATTATTGATTTTGATAAAAGAAGCACTAATAACATGTTAGCGTGGTGGTTGGAACTCCTTATTTCGTACTTGAGGTCATGGGTTCGAATCGTCACGTTGGCATTTCTTTTTATAGATGAGAATGAAGTGGATAGAGTCTCATTCAAAGAGGGATGGTGACACGTGGCGGATTGCAGTTCTTGCTTACGCTTTTTAATATATATATATAGATGTTGCTCCCTCTGTGCCATTATACGATTTTACTTAGGTAGATTTTGTTTTATAATTTTTTTCCTATATATTTGACATTAATTTTTGAAATCGTATCTTTAAGGCCTTGGGAAGCTCAATTACGCAATATACTTGGTTAACCCACTGGGAAATAACAATGATATGTAATTATGGAATTGTAAACAAAATAAATAATAATCTTTATTAGACAAGGGAACGGAAAGTAGGAATGGCAATGGATCGGACTCGGATTGGACTTACCAAACTCCAAGTCCGCTCCATTTCAATCGGACTATTAAATTTACACTCCTATTAGGATTCGGACTATATATTCTCGGATTCGGACTCGGACTTTTTCCTTCGGATTGTTTCGGATTCGAATCGGATTCGGATTAAATTACCATATTAAATACCCAAAACACATCTTTAATATAAAAATTTTAATGTTTTACTTGATTTCTTATAATGTAAATCTATTATTTCTATTAAAATGTTCTTTTAATCTATTAGTTGACGAAGTAACAAGTAATAATCGGACTCTAGTCGGATTCGGATCGGATCTTATCTAAGGTCCAACTCCTATCGGATTTCATTCGGACTTTTATGTTTTCGGATTCGGATCGGACTTTTTCCTTCGGATCGAGTCGGACTCGGATCGGAGGCGGACTGAATTGCCATCCCTAACGGAAAGACTTGGTGTCCACATGAAATTACCTTAATACTCTTACCTAACTTTCTATCCTCTTTAATGATTAAAGACATTTAAGTCAATTAAGTACTTAAATATTGTCTATTATATTACCGTTACTGTTACTTAATTTTCTTCTATCAATGACTAAATGCATTTAAGTCAATTAAGTATTTAATGAATTTCTATTATATATTGATTATCCAAAAATAATCTTAAATGTCATGATTTTTAATTTTTCCTATTCACATAGCTATGAAATACTTATTTACCTCGTGGTTGGGATTATTAAAAAAATACACCATAATATGAGCGAGACCAGTGTAGTTGTACACTTAATTATTCATGAAATCCAGTGCTTGATCAATCTCACAAAAGTATTGGCGACAAGAAACATACTTGAAGAACATCGTGAATGTTGCTGCAAATGGCCCTCGAAATTTTTTGGTCGAGCTTCATAAGATTGATAACTGAAAAATTACCTTTAGATGGCATACATAATTATCATACATAAGGTATATTTGTTCCTATTCTAAGAGTCAAGTGATTTTTAATAATGAAGCTCAAATCCGCTACTCTAAGATAGAGCTCAGATTCGTTAAAGCTAACCATGAAAATTTTGTGGGGGTGGGGCTCCAATAGGTAACAACTAGTATTAAATGCACGCGATGCATGCGAAAACATATAAAATGGAAAGTAGAATGGAAAATTCGATAATTTGTTTAAGATGTATTTTTCAAAATTAAAAAGTTAGTTATAGAGATAAATTTGTTCCATTTAATTAGGAATTGAAAAAAAGAATAATATGACTTTTGGTGTCCGCCACCTCTTCACATATAGAATAGAGATTTTCCCGTATGTAGTGGTTAACGTGCGTTGAATAGGATTACAATCAGAAGTACTAGGATTACAATTGGTAGATCCTGCACACGGAACTATGGTGAGCACCAAACGCACGATGAACATTACCCACTGTCCAATGAACATCATCCAATGAACACACCCAATGAACATCAACCAATGAACAATGAGCGTCACCAAATGAACATCAGTTGGACATCACCCAATGAACATCAGTTGCACATCATCCAATGAACGTCACCCAATGAACATCAGTTTGTGTTAAAAGAACACTAAGTTTACACACAAACAACAATAATCAGTTCTCCAATGAACAAGACTCCAAAATTGATTTGACATGAAAATTTTCAAAAAAATGTCAACCAATGAACATCAGTTTATGTTAAAAGAACATTAAGTTCACTCAAATGAACAATAAAGTAAATCAAAAGAACCAACTGGTGTTCATTGGGTGATGTCCAACTGATGTTCATTGGGTGATGTTCATTGTTCATTAGGTGGATCATTGGGTGATGTCCTATTAATGTTCATTGGGTGATGTTCATTGTTCATTGAGTAATGTTCATTGGATGATGTTCATTGGATAATGTTCATTGTTCACTGACTGATGTTCATTTGACTGACGCGTTTTGAGCTGTACGCATGTTGCTCTTCATAGTTTCGTGTGCAGGATAGAATTTGCGCTAGGATTACCGTTATCCGTTTATCTTATAACTTTTAACAATTTTCAATCGCGACTAAAGGCCCATTGAATAGGATTACCAAGAGTATTAGGTAACAATTTTGGCACTAACATTTAGAGCTTGACATGTGCCTCTTTTTTCCCTTGGTTTATACTATAGAGTCATAGAGAAATGTAATACTTTCCCATATATATATAATTTTCTATTACTCTCAAATGCAACATGTACTTGTTATTTTTAATGACAAGGCATGCCTAATTAGCGCAGTTTATGCTATCTAAAGATGCTTTCTAAGAACACTCCACGCATTAGATTTGTATTAGTAACTATTTTCCTTCAAAAATTAAAAAGACGAGATTTTTTGCTTGGCTACATGTTATAGCCTAACAAGGGACAAGGGACAAGGGATAAATTGGTTTTAGTTCCCGGAACAAAGCCCATGGAAAAAAAGTTCACCACATAGCCATGCAGATAATATTGGTAGTGATATTGTCTTAACGAGTTTTCCATATCAATAATTCATCTTTTATATGTATTTTGTTGGATTTTAACACTTTCTTACGCTTAGAGAAACTCTGACGATCGATTAGAAGAAGTGAGAAAGACATACTATTGTCCTTTGAAAGCTAAGGTGCCTTGCTCCAATCTATAAGTGGATGTTTGTTTGTGAGGATTAAAGGGGGCGGTTCGGAATGAGATTAAACCCCTTTACTCATAGTGAGTAATCCCATGTTTGTTTGTGAGGAAAATCAATTTCGTAGCGATTGCAAATGAGATTAGATTCCCTATCCCACCAAAACAATGCATGGAAAGGGGGCATGTATTAGAGGTGGGATAAGGAAATCGGAGGGGAATGACTCTGCCCTCAATGATAGAAAGGAAATGAGAAGTTAGTAAGGGTAATTAACACTAATGTGTTCATATTAGTGAATTTCAAGGCCAGTACGTTCAATTAAGGCTCTGTTTGGCAACATTAGCTAAAATGGAGCTGAATCTGATAAGTTACCTGAAACTGAGAAGGTACCTACTGAAATTAATAAGGTGTTGAAATTAATAAGAAACCTGAAAGTGTCGGTCGTTTGGTAGAATTGACTAAAATAGGTAGCTGAAATTCTACATCGGAGTTCAAATGTGAAAATTTAAGTCACCTAATTTAGAAAAGGTAGTTTTTTAACGTTTCAATTTAAGTCACCTTAATTGGAAAAGGTTATATTTCAGGTAGTTGCCAAACAATGCTAATCATTTAAGCTAGCTTAAATAATATGCTCCTTATCATTTAAGTCACCTTATTTGTGTTGCCAAACACACTCTATTGAAGCAATTTAGTGACGACTGTAAGTTATTAGTTAAAGACAGTCATCACAAGACATTTAAGGCAGCCGAAAGAAGCAAATATAAGCATGAAAGGTTTGTGACTCAATTAGATGAGAGGAAGAAGAGATGAAAAGATCAACAGTAAACTCAGATGCATGATAGTGCATGAGACATTAAACACTAGTCTCTTCTCTTCGCGGTTGGTACAAAGACAACCTTACTCATAAAATTTCAGCCATAGACTTCTATTATAGTTTTTGAGGAAGAAAAAAACAACTGAAACTGTCTAAACTTGGAGCCAATAAAGGCAATCTACTCTCTAACAATCTTATAGGTTGCTTCTTCACTCTTTCCTAACCAACCAAAGCTTACCCACAACATGAAGCAAAGCAACAAAAGCAATAAAACCTATGCTCATCATAAGAACTACATTTGGGGAGATCTTCAAACCGGGAGCGTCATCTGTGTAAAATTGCAGCATAGTTCCAGAAGCCCCACCAGTAGCCCCACCAGCTGCTGGCCTCCTTCGTCGAAGGCTGGCAGCAGCAGCTGCACTTCCTCTTGGGGGAGCTGTTCCAGTTGCCATGTCTGCAAAAGGAATATCACAACTTAGAACCCGCGTACATCAAAAGAGGTTTACACTTTAGAAACTAAAAAGGAGGAACATTCAATCATATATAAGTAACAAAAATCAAACTATAATATTCCACAATTTGCTAAAAGATTAAAAACAAATAGCCTCAGATAAAATCAGCAATATGATCTCCATCCAAATTAAATAATTGTTTTCCTCGCGCAGACATTTTAAGAGTGTTTGGTTGGGAGGAAAAAGGTTTTCCTTGGAAAAACTTCCCATTTCCCTTGTTTGGTTGGTAAAAGGTAAAAAAAAGTTCCCCCAAAGATGAAAAACATTTTTTCATCCCTCACCTTCCTCTTCCTCTTCCTCTTCTTTCATCCATCCTCTCTCAACTTTGTAAAGAACCAAAGAGAACAGAACTAATCTAATATTGTGTTTTCCTACCCGTTTTTTTTTGGAGGGAAATTTAATTTTCATTGAAAAATGTTTTAAATCCCATAACTCATGTCTACTGCACTCATGACGACCCCAAAGCTCAAGGGTCAACCAATAAGTGGAAACTGGGTCTTTTGCTTCCCATGTTCCCCAACTCTTTCCTAACAACTCAAACTTCATGCAGGCAACGAAATGAATTATGAGCGATTCTGGACGTTGCCATTTACTACTGCCAATATCAATGATGTCTATATCTATAGCCTTTGTTCACAAGAAAAACATAATGAGCTAAATGAAACCAAGTAGTGAAAACAATTTTCATGGAAAATAACTTTTCGAGGAAAACGATATTCAAGGGAAAACATGATTTTATAAACAGTTTTCCTTTGTTTGTTTGATTAAAAGGAAAATTAGGGAGAAAAGGTAAATGAAGTAAAAGAGAAATAAAGATGGGAGGAGAGAATAAAAAAAAGTAAGGAGTGAATAGGAAAATGTGGGCATATCTTCCTTACAAAATAAAATTGGTTTTCCTCATCTAAGAGCATTTTCCACCTTTAAGAAAAATGTTTCCCACCCCTTACCAAAACGAAGGAAAAAAGATGGAGGAACACCATTTTCACCGAAACAAACGGAGCCTAAGAGCAAGACATATCCACAAATTTATGAGGCGGACAGGACGTAAAGAACCAACTAGAAACAATGAAAATGCAATCACTCTGTTAGTCTGTTTTACAATAGACACTGGAGAAGGTAGCAGTCTATTAGACTCATCCTTCTACTGTTTTTTGCTCGAATAATCAGCTCTACACTCACCAAACTTGCTAATTACGCAAAATCACCCTCTTTGGATGAAAATTATCCAGACATATCAAAGATAAAAGTATAAGTCTATACTACATCGACTGCAATTAGTAAAAATTGACAAAGCTCACAACATTATCACCTCAAATTCAAAAACCAGAGGTCAATTTCTTACACTATAGTTCACACATCCCAACTCAATATTGCTTCCAAGTTGGAAGTTCCAACGTTCGACCAAATTCATCAGGAGTTAGCTATCTTAAACGTTCTTCTCTCCATCACCAGTACTTCTACATCACATAGAACTTTTATATACCCCCTCTCAAGCTCCTAAGTTACCTCAGATTAATCACTCAAAACATCTCAAATAATTTATAACACAAATCAATCTCAAGCAAAATAATTGCCTCCATTAGAAGCAAAATTCGTACCAACATCGACTGAAGGGCATATCAAATCCAAGCAAGGAACAAATTCAAATCCGATACGACGAAAAGGAGAGACAATCAGACAATCACATAAAAAGATGGTCAACAAGTATTATCATCCAACAATATATCCATGGCTGCTATAATCAAGGCAAGTACACTAATTCAAGGATGGGAGGTAAATTAACATTAAGTTCAATAATAATTACAATTTCAACATCCAATTGCACTAGTACCTATACAAAACCCCTTTTTATTCAAAGAACTTAAAGGTTCGGCTCAAATAAGTCAAATCTGAAAGATGAGAAATAGGGTTTTAGTAGCATAATAGCCAGATCGAAAACTACGACAATTTGCAATCAGAATAGATACATGCAAGATCAATTGAAACTCAGAAACAAAGATTAATCAGATGCTAAATCTAGAAAAACTGATACTGGTAAGATCAAAGATAATAATGAGACATAGCAAAGCGAGAAAGATATTGACCTGAATTCTTGCGTTAAGAGTCAGAGGAAGACAGAGCTTGATAATTTTGGAGGACGGGTAAAGAAGTTTCGATGGTAACGGAGTCTGAAATAATTGGACTTTTTCTCAATTTCTTTCGGTATATGTAACCTCGTCCCTCCGGAGAGAAAAATTAACATGAATAATTTAAATTATTGTCCATTTTACATAAGCCGCCCTGCATTGTATTGATAGCGATTTATATCACCTCCCCAAGCCTAATTCTTTGTGAGCAATCGATCGTGACAAGTTGACCGATCCATAATGAAAGCACCGGTAGATAGAAGCCCTTTGTTGACTATGAGTTCGAATCTAAGAGAAATTCTGGATAATGTGTCCTACGAAACGGCTGATACGTGTAATAAAAGAATCCAAATAATTTTATCTTTAGTATTTTAAAAATAATTTTATCTTTATCAAGTTATGATTGGATTGTTTATTAATTTTTAATATCTTAAAAAAATAAAGGGGCCGTTTGGCAATTAGAGTTTTGGGGCAAAAAGAGATATTTGGACCCACTTTAGAGTTTTTGGCTAGTTAAAACTCTAATAGGGATGTTTTATCAAGAGAGTTTCAAGAGAGAGTTTTGGGGTGAAAATCTCAAAATGAAAAAGCTCATATTTGGAACTTTTTCTTTAGAGGATTAGGTGAGAGAATTTATGAATTACTTTTTTGCCCATGATTTTAATTCTATTATATTAATTAACATGTCCATAAATATCATTATACACAAATAGAAAGTAATCAGCTTTTAGCAATCAGTTAAGTTTTACCAAACACATTTATGTTAAAAGCTAGTCAAACATGCAGTCAAATCAGTTGAACAAAAAGGTAAAACTCTAAAGTCTATCCGCTAAACTCTAAACTCCATTTTCCAAACAGGGCCGAAAACAAAAACTCACCCCTCCCAACCCCCACTATCCCAACCACTGCACAAACCCTCCTTCCCAACCACAACCACAATGCCTGCCACCAACCCCACACCACCACCGATGTCCCCACCCGCAAACCACCTCCCTTCCCCACCACCAATCTCCATCCCCCACCCCAAAAACAACCCCCAATACCTGAAAAAACCTCCTAACCACCGAATAAACCACCCACCCTAACCATTTTCTGGTGGTGGGTTTTGACTTTCCGAGGTGGTGGTGGTTTGTTTAGGGACGTAGGGTTGGTCTGAGTTGTTTTAGGGTGTTTTGTATGGGTCTAGGTTATTTTTGGGTAGTTTCGGGTGGGTCTAGGTAGTTTTAGGGTGGGCTTGGGTTGTTAAAGGGTGGTTTCGGGTTGGGCTCGGACTCTCGGTGGGTCTGGGATGTTTTCGGGGTGTGAGTGGTGGTTTTGTGGGGGTATTGGTGCTTAGGAAGGGGAGGGCAACGTGGTGGCTTGGGAAGGGAGGGGAAGGGATGGGGTGAGGGTTTTAGAAAAATAATAATTTTTGGCCAATGTTATTGGTTTGGGATTGGTTTGGGAAGGGAGGGTGATAATTGGGATTATTTTGGGAATTAATAAAGGTGAGATTATTTATAAAAGATGGACAATAGTTTGGATTATTCCTGTTAGTTTTTCCTTGTTTGTTAATTATATTTTATTTTTTTAGAAAAAAGAATTAGAGTTAAGGTGTGATTTTTGAAAATCAAGAGTTAAGGTGTAAAATTAGAAGTCTATTAATTTGTAATTGTTTTTTTAGTGACATTTATTCTACGTTATATGACATTGGTTATATTATATAACACTTACTAAATTGTAATGTAGAAACCTTGGGGCATCGCACTGACCTAATACTAGTTATTTATTTGTAAAATAATAAAACGATTCAAAGCATCGTCTTAGCCTATCCGGCTCTCAGCCCATAAGCTACATAAGCTTTGTTCTTTTGGACTGAAATTCCTAACTGCTTGAACTGAATTAAACTGAAATTCCTAATTGACTGAAGTGAGCTAAATGGAAATTCCTAAATAGCTAATAAATGGAACTGAAATTAATTTTTATTGATCTATCGAAAACAATTGATCCATCCTAAAACAATATGCATTGAACTTAAAATGGGCCCGGAGTGATGAGGTTACGTATATACCGAGAGAAATGAAAATTTTGTCATAAGGGACCTTTTAAAACATTTTGGTGTTGAGCAGGTACCCATAAAGATTTTATTGTGAATAACCACCCAACAATTACATTTATTTGTTATTTAGGACCTACACTTTATTTTTCGGCAACAAAGTCAATTTTTCGGCATTGGCTTAATTAAAACACTCTATCTCTTAGACCTGTCAAATAGGTTGTGTCGTGTCGACTTCGTGTTGAAAATAAACTTGTCATAAACCCTCAACACTAACCCAACCTGTTTAACTAATCATGTCAAAGACCCTTGACACAAAAATTTAAAGAATGAAGTATAAAATTTCTATCTGTTACCTTCATGTCATACTATAATTTTATAAACATCTACTGTATGTTTTTTCATCAAACAGATAAAACTGTGTTAGTTTCGTGTTGAAAATCTCACACTAACCCGACATTTTTATTAAACGGTTAAACTCGTGTTGACTCTTTTAAGTAAACGTGTCAAGAATGTTCAACACTAACCCACATATTTCGTATCCGGTTCGTATCGTGTTCTCGTGTCGTGTAAACTTTTGACAACTCTACTATCTCTCCTGGAAGTAGAGATGGCAATATCCAATGGATGATCCATCACCCGCTCCACCCCAAAAAAATAAAAGGGTGAAAAACCGAGTTAAATGGATGATGGACGGGTGACGGGTGAATGTGTAACGGGTGATGGATGGATTAGGGTGAGAAAGTTTCATCCATCACCCGACCCATCACCCGTTTATCACCCGCTCCATCACCCATTTCTTACATTTTCTTAAAAATCTATCATTTTATTTACATTAGTATAATAATTTTCCCTTTTGATTACTATCGACATGTTTTCATAAACTAAACTTATCTTAATTTGACATGAAGTTAATATATAAATTGTAATTTTGCAAGTTTGATTTAACTTTTCTCGTTCAATTATCATAAATGGATGATCACCCTGTCCACCCGGTTCACCCGCGGGTGGTGGATGGATGGATGCGGGTGATGGTCTAATCGGGTGACGGATGGATGGATGAGAGTTGATTTAACCGGGTGACGGATGCGGGTGATGCTTCACCCGACCCAAATCCCACCCATTGCCATCCCTACCTGAAAGAGATGTGTCAACTTTACGCTCGTTATAACCTTGTTCAAGCTCGATCAATATGTCACCCAGCCGAGTCGAGCTTGTTCGAGCTCGAGATCACCTCGGCTCGTTATGCCCCTATTCTCGTTAAAAAAAAACACTTTAATATCTTCAAAGTTGGAGTAAATGCCGGGTCCATATCCTAGTTAGGGTCGGGCTAATGTCAACCCATTCTAACCCGGCCCGTGACCCACTCCTTTCTGTAATAATAATGCAGATACAATGAAGCAGGAGTCCCCACTCCCAAGTCCCACGCTTCGGCGTTTCCTCCCCACTTTCTTCTCCGACAAATTTCTGAGCTTCCGGCAACAAGGTATTCTCTCTCCTTTTCAATTCACTCAGATCTATCATCACTTTCCTCATCTGTTCTTCGATTCGCACATCATTTCTCTACATTTTCCTCACTGATTTAATTTTTTTTTTAAATACTTCTCAACATTTTGAATATTTTCGGTTAATCTCTGATAATTGAATTTCCATTGTTGAATCTTCAAAATCAGAGCTAAGTACAAAATGCTAGGAATTGCGCGGAGAAAAGTTGTTCGCGGTGGTGTTTCGGTAATTTCGGATGATTCACCTATTTTTTCGCTACAGATTAGTTGCATTATGTGTATGAATGTCATTGATGAAATTGTTCTTGTTGCGATTTTGTTTTAGGTGATAGGGCGCCAAATTCAGAGAGATTCTGGAGCATCTGCACCTCCTTTTGGATCTCATGGATACATCACAGCGGGAAAAGAGGTGTGTTTTTTTAGCTAATGAGAAGTTTCCTTGTTTATTATGGAGGAATAGGTAGTTAATGCGTGTTTTGTACACCGCGGAGCACAATGAGGATTATATTCCCTGTAAATGTGTTTTTCGGAAATATTAGTACATTATAAGCTATGTACTGCTGAAAACACTAAGGCTTCGTTTGGTTAGGTGTCAAACTTTTTCAATGTAAAATGAATTCCATGGAAAAACAATTTACAATGGAAAAACACAATTGCGAAATTAGTTTTCCATTGTTTGGTTCTAAGTAAGAAAAATGATGGAAGATAAGGAAAATGAAAGGGAAAGTAACGAGGTAGAGAGAGGCGTGTACAAGAGAGGTGAGGAAAGGAAGGAAAACAATTCTCCATTTATTTTGAAGGAAAAATGGTTTTCCATCGTTGTAGGAGATACTACCTCCGTTGCGGAATACATGCAACGTTGGAGGTTGGCACATGGACCAAGGAAGGGAAGAGAGAGTGCAAATTGCCTTTATTACCCATGTGATAAAGAATAAAGTAGTTTACATGTGAGTGGAAAAGTATGGATACAAGTGTCTTTTTAGCTAAAAAGATTAACTATTAAAGGTTATGTCGCATGTATTGCGAAACATATGTAGTATTTTACTCCTAGGGAAATGGTTTTACACTCCCTTGCAAACCAAACAATGTAAGATTGAAATAGAGGGGAAGTAATTTTCGTAGAAAATGTTCTACATTCTACCAAACGGAGCCTAAATGTACTTTTTATTATCTTTATATGTGCTTCATGGAGCATAATTATCCCCATGCTCGGCGGAGTACAAAATAGTTTGTAGTAGGCAGTAGGCAGTATGCCTGAATTCCATACTACGTTGAGCTACTGTTGGGGTTTTATTTTAATACCGCAAGTGAACGGTGTCGTAGCACTAACGGATCGAACTCAGGGAGGTGCAAGATTAAACACTAGTTAACTCTAGATTATGAAATAGCTACACAATTCTATATCGATGAAAAGAACTATCAAACTAATTTCTAAACTAATAAGAAGGATAACAATAACGATGTTAACAATGATAAGAAAGTACTAAGATTGAGCATCACCACTAACATGAATTGATCAGACACAACTTACATTCCAATTAAAGAATCGAACCTTAGGAGAGATAATATTCTTTCAAAAAGAACTACCTTAAGACCACTTTCGTGACTACAAAAGGCCAAACTAATATGCATGTTTCCTATTTTCATGGCTAACATACAAAATTAGAAGCATTAAAAATCAATGTCAAATGAAATTCTCAATCTCAATTCTCACTATTTTCATGTGAGAATCTCGATCAATGACAAGCCGTATTGAATCCCAACTTTCGTTGGCGAATTCAATTGATGAAATAACAACAATGCTACAAAGAATCCCTAATTTCAATTCCAACTCTCATTGATAATAAAAACTAGGTCTAACAATGATGCAAATTGATAATGAAAACAGACTTGTCAAACCCTATCCATACGATTCAATAACATGGAAGTAAAAAAATAAAGTAATCAATCCATGCTAGGCTCAACTCAATCTTAGAAATAAGACTACTCACTAATCATGGCAATAAGAACTATAAACATAATTGAAAACATAATTGAGAAATAGCAAAAGAGAATAGAGAAGAATTCAAACTTGAATTAATGAGTACTTCAATTAAACTTCACAAATCTGATGTCTTTGATCTTCAAAATTAATCCAAAGCAATGTAATTAGGGCTAAACTAAGAGTTTTTGATAATAAAAGAGTCTAAAACTGAGTAATTCGGAATAAATTACAAAAGTATTCTCAAATCCTATTTATACCCTCCTCAAATAACTAAAGAAAAAGTCCAAAAAAAGATAAAAATCCGTCAAATCGGGTCAAACCCGATCGGGCCCAAGTCAAACCCGATCGGGTCCTGACACGGATCATCAAACTGCAGTCATCAAACATCAACCCGATCGGGTCAGGTATGAACCTGATCGGTTGAAGTTAAACAGGCCCAAAAAAGACGTCCAAATGCACCCAAATGATCCCGGATGCGATCCTGAAACTCTAACGATCATCTCCATGCTCCAGAATGGTTCATTCCACCTCCAAATAGCTCTAATGTCCCTGAAATAACTTAGAAGACACAAAACTAAATCTAGCGGAATATAGCGGAACCATGCATGAAATGTATCGTTTTGGTAATGAAACGGGGGTCAAAATGTAGCAAAATATCAACATAACAGCTACTTTTGGAATTATAGTTGAGGAAATAGTTTTTACTTGCACAAGACGGTAGAAAGTTACCTGATATATGAGAATATGAGATACGTGATACATTTGGACTTTGCTTGGCTTGCGTTGGGAAGAGCGAGTTGGTGTGTTTTGTGTCTCGAGTTGTTGAGGTTGCCATGACTTTTGCTGCTTGTTTTTGTTCCTTTTCTGGTTTATGATGTAGGTTCATATTTCAAGTTTTAATTTTTTGTGTTTTCTTTGTTTGAGCATGGGCTTTACTTATGTAGTGTTTAGGTAATTATTGTTAGTTATCAACAAGGGGCAGAGAAGGTCCGACTTTGTTGGGTGGAACCATGGAATTATAGAAGTAGCTTCAATTTTAAGTTTGCTTGGGCTTTAGTTAAGATATGTTTTCTTAGTTTAGGCTAACTTATGCGTGCCTAGTCTTTTCCTTGGCTTAGGATTCTTTAGAAATTGAGGTTTGTTATCTATAGGGCTGTAGAATTTCTTTAATCCATTAATTGTGTGATATCATAATGCTGACTTTGTGTTAGTCGTGGTTTTCTTAGTGATGTAAAACCTACTACAACTTTTGATCTTAGTAACTCTATTAAGAATCATTATAAATATCTTAGCTACTAGTGAGGGGCTTCCTATACATACTTAGTGCGTGTTTTTCGACATGTTTCGATGACTGGTCGGCTCAGGTGGAGAAGTTATAGACACTTTGCTCCCTTGCTTGAGGAATAGTTTTACAAGAATGTTTACTTAATAGTTGGTTCTTATTTGAGTGATATGGTTGACTTCTATATATTTTAATGTTATTTCCATCAAAATAAAAGCAATTAGAATTCAGTATTGGGAAATTGTACTAAAGGGCTAACAGAATTCAGATCACTACTACAAGCTAAGAAGTCCAACACACTTATTGCATCAGCAATCATCATCATCATCGATTGCCCTCTAAAACTGGCTTCCAAGATCATTCGGACCAGATCTTATTGATGTCAGGATGGAAATAAATGGCAGATTTACACTGGTAGCATTACAAACTCTGACTAAGGAAGCTTTCTGGTCATCAATCTTCACCCATGTAATAGTCATGGCAGATCTATGATATTAAATTATTAATACCAATATGACAAGGTTTATTGGCCAAGGAGGGATGGAACCATTGCATCGTTTATGAAATAAACCTGATTTGTCTCTTTCATGATTCCGTAGAAACATGAAAAACACTGGGTGTTATGATCCTCCGACCTCCTCTTTTGAGCCACTGGATCTTGGTTTGTTGTTTTGAGAATTAAAAAGCTATTTTGAGCCAAGGATTTGTAGTTTCCAAATGACACTTTCTCATTACTAGCTGCAAATCTGAATAATTTGGCAGCATAGTCAAGCATGGACAAGCTTCTGAAAAGCCACTTCAGCTCTTTTCTCACCGCATGCAGTGAAAGATTTAAACTTATTCTTTCCCAAAACGTCTTAAAGATAGTAACAACTTGAAAACATGAGAGCTCCTGGAACATGCCATTACCAATTGCGCCTTATCCTATCCAAAAAATTACAATTTCTGGCGTTTTTGGCTAAGTATGTAGGGTGATAAACCTGACCGGGTCTAGATAAACCTGACCGAGTCTTGTTGCACCGACGTAGGTTCCTGACTAACCAAAAGACGGCCCAAAACCTCTTTCCATATTCCCATGCTCTTTCCATTTCACCTCCAAATAACTATGCTTGAAATGACTTGAATGACACCAAACTACAAACAAATGTAATTTCGAATGGAATATAGGGAAACCATGTATGAAATGTAGAAATGTATTTTGCTAGGGATGGAAAAAAGGGGGGCACGTGAGGGGACTCGCTCCCGTATACCTATACTCACCTAAAATTCTCATATCCACCACCTACTCTCACTCATGGGAACACAAGTCTCATACCCACGCCCTAAAATCATTCTTAATCCCCATTCCGACTACTACGCTCTCATATCCGTCCACAGCCTATCCGCATGTCCAATATATTTCAAGTTGTGAATTCTATCAATCAAACCATCACTTCCTACTATTTGGCTGATGAGGCAGTTTCTCCATTGATGTCACCTAATTCCCACTACCTGGGCATACCTACCCGCTCATAGCCGTCCATACCGGCCTATCCGTCTTTCAAATTGTGACTTCTATCCATCAAACTATGATAATCACTTCCTACTATTTGGTTGATGTGGTGGTTTCTCCATCGTTGTCATTTAATGAGCCCCTTAACCTAATAGACTAATAAAGTTATAGGCTTGGGTTATATAAAATTTGTCGGGAGCGGATGCGAGATGGGCGGATATAAGGCACAGTGGATATGGGGCACGATGGGTGGATCTGGGGCGGGTATGCCCTCATATCCACCACCTTTCCACTACCCGTGACGGATGTGACCTTTAATGACCATACCCATTACCCACCCACTACCCACTAAACCTATACCCAACGAAACTCACCAAAGTCTACCCCGTCTGCCCATCCCCACTAATCTTGGTAGGGAATAATAGTGTAAATAAAATACAGTAAAATAATGATACAACATGCCCTGTAACTTACGAACTGATTGAACCATTTTTCTATTACCTATATAAAAAAGGAGAAGAGGGTCAAATAAAGTCAATGTTTTGTAGTAACTTTGAGTTTCCAATTTTACTAATCAACATAAGATGCTAGCGGGATGATATATACATGGAGGTTGGAGCTTTATTATGGTTTTCCTTAAATTTTTTAATGTCTATCACCTGTATACTTCTCATACCACTTCTTATCGCTCAAACATTTCTTTATCTCACCCTCATACAACCATCAGATAAAAGGGCAAGGCATAAATTTGGGTTTCCTTATGGGAGTTTTTTCAAACTTTTGTAATCTCTGCAAGGTAGAAACAAATTGCTTTAAATAGCAACGGACCATTTTAACGTCTCCGTCTCTCAACTGTAATAAGAGAAACAACTCTGGCAATATCTGATTATACTGTACCATTTTCCGGGGTATGGCTTAATGCTTTTGTTATACTTTTGATTACCAAGCTTGCACTTAACATCATCTACAACTGAATTTGAATGACCGTCTTTTAGAGCTTGAGTAGTGCCTAATAGTTCCTCTACAATATGTCAATACAGTTAGAGTCTTTCAAATGTAAATTAGTAGTTTTCGTGAACGAGACACTTTAATACACATCATCATTACTGCCTCGTGTGACACACGTGCCCGTGAACTAGTAGTTCAAAAAGAGTCAATTAATTCTAATGGGTGCCTAGTTATGCAAAAAAACTACTAGACAGTAAAAATCATGCAAGAAGAGGCTGATAATAGTGATAAATGATTGCATCTTTTCAGAATGGGGTCGGGTAAGGTTCTATGGATCTTGAATGAGGCATGTTCAGTCTATGATGTTCTCTTTTTAATGGATATTCAAATGAGTTTGTTTGAGCAATCTGGATGTGTCTTCAATGTAATCCTATCTTATGTTAAGGATTGAGCAAAACTTCTTCTGCCTGTATAAGTATTTGGTGTGCCGATTATTCTTGTTCAGTTATATATGCAATGGCATGATTCTGTAAGACGTGGAGATATAATCTTAACTGTCGTTTTTGCTAATTTGCTATTTCAGTTTCTGTGGTTAGTTATACTTGAGTGTCAAATATAATAAAAACATTCTTATTGTAATACTTATTCATGGTATGGTTTCGATCAATATGATCAAGTGTTCTAAACCCTGACAAACATATTTTTGATGAGCTGAGGTTTAGTTGAATCTCTGTTTAGAGACTCAGAGTGATTGTTTATTTTAGAAGTGCATATTACTATGCAGATTTTGCTTCACAGACAAGGATCGAAGCTTGTAAGGGCTGTCAGCTTACATGGGAATATTGGTATGTCTCATGTTAATATTAATAAAATTGATATGCAAGTAGGGTATATGTAAAATGTACTGAAATCTGAATCGTCCTTCATACTTTCTACTACAGGCTGTCCAGTTAGCGTAAGCTCACTAAGGTTTGTTTATGGCCTTATCTTATCCCTCCTTTACCCTTTCATATGAAATTGATAATTTTGAATGCTCCTACTATGTCGCTGCAAGAGCTGATGTCAGTTCACTAGATAGCCATGATTACAATTTTACTTATTTCTGTTTGTTTATTATGGGTCCACAGGGAAGTTGGATCATGTTTACAAACAGACGCATCTAGGAATGTCTGGAATAGGTCCTACTCATCAGATGGTGGTATGATGTTCTTTTTGTAGTCTTAGGTGATAATCTTTGCGGGTAAGTTAGATGGTCATAAAATCATATTGTTACTTCCAATACAGGTGATGTTGTTGAAGCCGTTGTACCCTTCATGGGCGAGTCAATTACTGATGGCACTTTGGCTGCTTTCTTAAAGCGTATGTCTCTGAGTCAGGATACTTGCATTGCTATTGAGAAATTTTTTGGCAAGTTGGCATAGGAGGATTATATTGAGCTCTAATTAATTTTTTTATCTCATGCTACTCCTTCAAATTGACTGAACAGATCCAGGAGACCGCGTTGAAGTTGATGAGCCAATTGCACAAATTGAAACAGATAAGGTGCCATTGATACCTTTTCTAGTGATTTTTCTGATTTATGAGGAGGTTGGTTAACTGTATGAGAATATCTCAATCAGGTTACAATGGATGTTGGTAGTCCTGAAGCTGGAATTATTCATCAGGTATACAAACTTCTCTCAGGCTTTGCAAGGATTGGGTGTAATGGGGTGGAAAATTTCATGGAGTAATTACTACAGGTCTTATTCATATGCCTGGATTGGGGTGATATTTTGGGCCCCTTACTTTCTCCGCCTCAAATGAGGGTAATACATTACCCAGGGGCCCTAGGATAACAATTACCGTGTATCTATTCTAGACCAAATAATACCCCCATAAATGCTCCCTGTAAAAAGTTCCTTCGTTCCAAACCTTCCTATAATATTACCCCCATAAATATCGACTCCTTAAGTAAATACCCACGAATCTTTACTCCTTAATACCTACCCCTGTAATTTCTACCCCATATCCAGGCTAGGCCGCGGTAGTATTGGTTTCTCTAAGGGTAATTTTGTGTTTCTGTTTGTGATTATTACATCCACTTATTGATTGATGTATCTTCCCTATTATTTTAGCTTTTAGCCAAAGTAGGTGATACAGTAGAGCCTGGTACTAAGATAGCAATCATATCAAAATCTGGTGATCACACACATGTAGCTCCATCAGAGCCACCAACCAGCAAGACTGTTGCGGCAAAGAAGGAAAAACCGGAAGCGAAGAAAGCAGAAGCTGAAGCTCCATCTCAAGTGAAGCCTAAATCTGAAGTTTCTGCTCTCGAGGACAAGCCTAAAGCCCCTTCACCTTCTGCCAAGGCCTCACCTTCTGCCAAGGCCTCACCTTCAGAGCCTCAACTACCTCCCAAGGAAAGAGAGAGACGGGTAAGTTAATTTTTTTCTCTTCTTTTGTACTAATCTGGAGGGTTCCTTCTGTTTGTGAATATTTGATAATTGAATTATTGCTCTAGCAGTTCATTGTTTGTAGTAATTTATGAGGACTTCTATAAACTTGTGAAATTTCACAGGTCCCAATGACAAGACTGAGAAAGCGAGTTGCTACACGTTTGAAGGACTCCCAGAACACCTATGCCATGTTGACTACTTTCAACGAAGTAGACATGTAAGTCATAGTATTTCCACAGCATTTGAGACTTAAGATGTATTCTGTCCCAAATTAGTTTGCCAAATCTTACTTTAGCTCTAAAGATCTGCTAAATTTTGACCATAATTTATCGCAAATTGTATTCAGCTGTAATGTGAAGATAAGATCTCTATTACCTTAAAAGCGTCGTATATTTTTCATTTTATTGATTTTCCTGTGGAATGATAAAAATAAATGGTAAAAGTCAACAAGTGTCCTACATTTTGAGACAAAAGGGAGTATATGTAACTACCTTGAGTTTTTTTTACTTTCACATTCTTGTGAACTTTTTAGTTCTCATGTGCTGGAAAAATGAGTTACGCATAATATTTCTCATTTCTTAGTGTTCGTCATCACAGACCACAATATCACGTGACTTAGGGTGTAAAATGACCATAGGTTATTAGTTGTGTAATTGTCGACATTCTACACCCAGAAAAAAAACACTATGTTGCAGTGTTGCGATAATAATTGGTTAGTAGTTGTGTAATTGGGGCATTAACGGTTTTTGAATATGTCCTTTCCAATCTAATTGTCAAAGAATTGACCATAGGCTTTTGCAGCATCCAGTCCGCAAACAGTTATGTGCTTTTCCATGATTAAGTTGACAATTTTAGTTAAGCAAAGGTACCTGCCTTTTCTCCCTTTTATCGACACTTTGTCCCAAATATTTGGACAGATTGTGAAAATAGAAGGAAGGGGAAAAGGGAGTTTTCTTTTAAAGAAACATCATATTTTGCATACTTTTTATTGGTAACTACCAATCGACCACTTTAGCATATGAATATCTTGTTTTCTCACAATTCTAACTCAGGTTCAATTATAACTTTGGACACTTTAAAATAGAAGTTTCACCATCTTTCTGGTATTGAGTAGTAGTAGTAGCAGGTTGATATTGTATCTCTTGTATTGAGGGTGTGAAGAAAGATTGACCGTCTTATTTGCAATTGCCTGATGCGGACAATATAATTCTGTTAGGACAAACTTAATGAAGCTGCGGTCTGATTATAAAGACACCTTTGTTGAGAAGCATGGAGTAAAGTTGGGATTTATGTCTGGATTTGTTAAAGTGAGTCATCTTCTTTGCCGTGGTTTCTAACTGGGCAGTTTAACTTATATGATCGACTACAATTGCTCATGTTGCTTTCTATGTTATATTTTTTCAGGGGGCGGTGAGTGCTCTTCAGAGTCAGCCTATTGTCAATGCTGTCATTGATGGGGATGATATCATATATCGAGAGTACATCGATATCAGTATTGCCGTGGGCACTCCCAAGGTTTGTATCTAGATATCTGTTTTTATAAGTTACTTGTCAATCTTGCCACGACCAGGCAATGTAGGAGATATTAATATAGTTTGATATCAACTGGCTGTTTCCGTTAGCACTAGCGGAAGCAAAAACAATGACAATCAATGAAACAAAATAAAGGTGCGAATTTGAGAATAAAAGGCAAAAACTTTTGTATTTTAAAAATCTCTCACTAATCAAATAGGGCAAAAACCTCTTTACACAATTGTGCAAGTTTATATGAGCAACTTGTCTTAAGCAATCTCTCCTAACTAGGCACTCACCAGTACTTGGCTAATTATCAACTGAGAGTTACTTTAAAATTGCCACCCCAACACTCTTTATATAGAGGTTAGGAAAACCCTTTTCCAAGTAGGAAAAGAATACTATTAAGATAATAATTAGGAAACAAATATTATATCTTAGGAAAAATACTATCCTAAACAGCCAATAATATCATAATCTTACTAGGACTAGAAATAAGGAAACAAGATAAAAAAGACGAAAAAATAAAATTAACGAGCCTCGACTATGTGTCCGTCCGGGCCAATAGCTCGCCCGCACGGACCAATGACTAGCCTGGGCTAGTGGCCACTGCGCTCGTTACATCAATTACCGATCCTCTTGTCTTTGTTTCTTTTCCCTTCACATACCTTTATTAGCTTGGGACCCGCAACGCGTCCTGAGCCCGGGACTCGTTGGGCTTGCAAATACCCAACAATGTTGTTTAAAGGCTAGCATTTTAGTGAAATAATCATAAATTGAAGTTGAGCATGAAGAGACTAATTTGACCTTCCGCGTGATTATTTCCAGGGACTTACGTAGCTTACAAATAAATTGATGGAAACTTGAAATTTCTGCTGATGTGTATTACATATGCAGTTTGCAAGAAAAATCTCGTACTCATAATCGTGCACACATAAGTTAAACTGCCAAAAAAAGGGCATATGCTTCAAAAGTCAAGTGGAGCTTACTAAATAGCTGCCTATTTGGTTTAGTGATTTCCCTCACAATTAGATGATGATTGTGCCTATAATTACTTGATAGTGGCAACGGTAATGAAATCATATGTAGTTTGCAAGAAAAATCTTGTACTCATAGTCGTGGTAATATATCCCATCTTCAAACATGTGATTTCCCTAAAAAATTTCATCACTACTAGATAGTAATGGAATTGTATGAAGAAATCACAATTTCAGCGTTGGACAAGCATTACCCTGGAGAATCACATTATATAACTGCATGCCTCCTCTTTTATTTTTCTATTGCAACGTTTCCCATTCATAGAAGGTCAAATATATTACAACATTACTAAGTTTGGCTAAAAGTTCTCTTTATCTCTCCTATAACACAGGTCCCTCTTATCTCTTTTTTCCTCTCTCATCATCACACGATCTCCTTATATAACATGCCAGACTAGATGTTGCAATAATTGAAAAAAAGAGGAGGAAGTATAAGTTTATTATCACTGCCACCATATTTTATGTACCAAACTGACCGTAACATTATTTTGTCTTGCCTTTTCACTTGTTAGCGATCAGCGACCTTTGTCATCTCTGACTCTAGCTGTCTAATCTTGATTTTGGTGTTGGTTTATTACCTTTCAGGGTCTTGTGGTTCCTGTTATTCGGGATGCGGATAAAATGAACTTTGCCGAGATAGAAAAAGGTATTAACACTCTTGCTAAGAAGGCCAGTGATGGAACAATATCCATTGATGAAATGGCTGGAGGATCTTTTACAATATCCAATGGTGGTGTTTATGGAAGCCTTTTGAGCACCCCAATAATCAACCCTCCCCAGGTAAGATAATTGTATTCTCAATCCTTTGTACTTCTATTATAGAGATCAAAACACAAATATTGTTGTTGGCCTAATGTTTCTCTTTCTTCGTTTTGGCAGTCAGCAATCTTGGGTATGCACTCAATTGTGAATCGCCCGATGGTGGTTGGTGGTCAGATAGTTTCACGGCCCATGATGAATGTTGCTCTAACTTATGATCACAGGCTGATTGATGGAAGAGAGGCAGTCCTTTTCTTGCGCCGTGTCAAGGATGTGGTGGAAGATCCCAGGAGATTGCTTCTTGACATATGAGAGAGATGCAAACTACGGTTTCGTTTTTTCCTTGTCAATAGTAGAAAATAAATTACCAGTCACGTAATCACAATTTCTGGAGGTCAATTTTCAGCCTGCCTTGATTTATAACTAGGTGCATTATGATTTTGACAAACTTCTCTTGTGGCCTGTGGGGGTGTACTTTTGGGCTCCCCTGGCTCTATATCCGGTTTACTTGAGATTTACTCTTATGGGGAGTATAGTACCCGCTTATTAAAGCTGGTAATTTTGGGAAATTTTGAGTTGGTCATTTTGATTCTTTAGAACTACCGATATATATGCTCCTCCTTGAATAGAATCTTTTTCTAAGCGAAATATACATCATCTCTTTGTTTCTACTTTCTATAACTATTTCTGTATCACATGGTTAGACTAAATATTTAATAAAAACAGGATAGATTACGAAACATAGATAAGCAATATGCATTGCTTTCCATCAAATTCTGGTAAATTACAAAAAAATAAAACGACAAGTAAAATGTGCAAAACTTCCACCATTATGATCATAAATGTTTGGTACAATTGTCTATGTAGCGACCATCCCATTGTGTTGCCGCTCGATTTTAAGGATGACAACGGCAAACTAAATATACAAATAGTACGTTCTAGATGTCTTTTCCACGCAACAGCTTCATCCAAGGAATATAGATTCCATAAAAGCAAAGCCACAATGATGAATCCAATTTACATGCGACGGATCGATGTTGTTGAAGACTCTTAGGCATCGTTAGTGTTCCGGGGATGCTTCTATAAGGAATAAGTACTTGTTATGGTAAAGACTTGCAGTTTGTGCCTTTAAGTTTTCGGACAACTAGTATCAGTGGAACGATTGTGTATGATACTGTGTTTCTATTGATGGAACTGCACGTTAAAGGACCTTATAAAACTGAATCGGATGATTCCAACTGAATAATTACTCATGCTATTTGTTAGGGAGTCAGATATTACGGGCAATCAGTTTATTGAGTTACACTTGGGAATCATCTTCTAACTAGGATTTCAATTCAAGTAGAAAATCTTTTGTTTCCGGCCTTGTATGCAATTCGTATATCTCGCAACTGGATCAACTTTTTTTAACCCAATTTCTTGATGTAAAGACATTGTTGATTAGATGTAGAGTAAACCAGTTAAAGATTGATGGCAACCTCTGCTTTCACCTTTGCACTTTGCAGTAAAATGAAGTATGCCAATATGTATTCACACTGTTTGAAACTAGAACTAAAATGTAGCTGAGGAACAAAGTTTACTATCTGACTAGAAATTTCAGGAACAAGGAAAATATGTATTCTGTAGAACGTGTTGAAGATCGGAAAATATAAAGGAAAACAGGTATGAAAACGCTCTAATTTAAGATGACTTGTAGAAATTTTATGGGCTGAAGGCATTTTAGTTACAACTCCTCCATAAAACTTACCTCTTATCAAGATGTTAACCTGGGTGGCTGCCTTGCGGTTCTGGACTTCACATAACACATTGCTATAATGTTATGTTCTCCTCAAGGCACAGACTAACCCTCCATTAACAACTTTTGTCAAGGTTTTCTCCTTGTCCAGTCTGGACTTCACCGTGACTCTAGCAGGTAGTCCTGTAGATATAAACCGTACGCACCTCTTTGTCAGCCCATCGGCTATTTGTTTAGAGCCTCTGCACCAACAAAAACAACCTTCATAAGTCCACTCATAGGTGCGAGATCCTTATCTCTGCATCCGGAATTAACCAAATTCTTCAGATGATCATCTTTAACCTTGGTGATTACAGAATCGTCAGTGGCCCCACCCTAGTCATTTGTGAAAGAAACAACTTCCTTTTCAGTCAGGCTTCTTGGTTTATTAGCTTTGAGAAGGGCATTGAGCAATTAAGCTAAGCAAGAAAATCTAGCGTCTTTATACGCGTAAATATTACAGAAAGCAGTAAGGCCAAAGTAAGCTGCAAAAAGATAAAAGCCTTGGAATAAATCAAAGAAAATGTCACTAGCATCATTCCAACCAAGGTGTGCTTCCAATTGCACAACTCATGCTTCCAGAAAGTCAGGTTGCAGCTGCTGAGATAAAATGTGGGGAAAAAAAACAGCAAGTGAAAACGAAAGATGAAAGATCCGTGAAAAGGATAAATCAAAATTAACAACTCGTGATAACACAATTCTTTTTGTTCGATACACTTCATTTTTTCAAGAAAACAATTGAGTGATAAAGATCAGTGGGAAATTAATCCTGTTAGTCCAGCAAGCCCATTTAAGCTACTCCCGCTACTACAAGTCTACAAGAGACTTCAGGGTGAACTAAGTTTAAGAAGCGGCATCACAAATTCCACAAGTAAGAACGATCAAAATCTCTAGACTGATGTGTATCTCACAGAAAATACTCTCGAAGCAAAGCCTTGTCTGCATCACCAACATTAGGATCAGTGACTAACCCAATAAATAAAGAAGCTGTGTGAGAGTCCGCCGAAAACTTCTTGCTTGTCATGATGTTTAGAAATTCCAGTGCCTTTTTAATGTCATTACCATAAAGAAATCCTTTAATAAGTGTGTTGTAGGTCCGATCATCTGGAGAACATCCGTTGTCCTCCATCATCTTCAGTAGTGCAATAGCATCATCCATCAACCCATTATTGCCGAGTCCTTTGATCATAGCATAGTACGATGGAGCATTTGGTTTTAACCCCTTATCCGGGAGAGAGCAGAAGATATCCATCGCATCTCCAAGTTGTTTAGCTTCACAGAGGCCATCAATTAGAATATTGTATGAGATGATATTAGGGGCGGTTCCATTATTCTCCATTTCCTTCATCATTGACCTTGCCTCGTCAATTTTTGCATTTTTACACAGACCGTAGAGCAATGAACTAAATGTGACAACATTTTCTTTTAATCCAAGAGTTTCCATTTCCTTAAAAAGACGGAATGCAGCTGCTAGCCTATTAGCTTTACATAGGGCATCGATAAGAGTGTTATACGTGACAATGTCAGGGGTTAACCCTATATTATGGACCGCTTGGAGTACCGCAAGTGCTTTGTCAACCTCTTTAGACTTTGAATATCCGTTGGCTAAGCTGTTGAAAGTAACAACATCTGGTTTGCAACCATCTTTCACCATCAAATCCATTAGCTTTTGTGCCTCTTCCATCTCAACACGTAAACAATATCCATCTAGTAAGCTGTTGTAAGTGATGATGTCTGGAATATGACCTTTGTCAGCCATGGATTCAAATAGAGCCCTTGCTTCACCAACCATCCCTTCTTTACAATACATGTCAATGAACATGTTGTACATCTCCACATCAAAATCTATGTTGTTTTCCAACATCTCAGTCGACATAGCTTGAGCATCTTTCCACTTCCCCACAGTGCACATACCTCGAATTAACGTAGTATAAGTGATGACATCGGGTGGAATGCGCTTGCTTGTCCTCTCCTTAAAAAGCTGGAGTGCTTGAGATAAAAACTGATCTTTACATAGACTGTCGATGATGGAATTATGTATGACAACATCAGGAAAGTAATGCCCATGAGATTCCTTAGTCTGAAGCAATTTGAGAGCACCGGCATTGTTCCCAACTTTGCATAGACCTTTAAACATAGTCCCATAGGTATATATGTCTGGTTGGAAACCAAGATTGAGAGTCTTATTGAGCAAGTTAACAGCTTCATCCAATCGCTCATAATGGATAAGCGCATTAATTAAAGTATTGAAAGTGACAATAGTGGGTTGATGGCCCATCTTAAACATCTTGGCAAGTACAGAGAACCCGAAACCAACATGGCCGGAGCGGCAAAAACAATTAACAAGTATGGCTAACGAATAATCATTGGGAGCGAGGCCAGACAACTCAAGGTGTTTAAGGAGAGAAATGACAGTTGGAAAAGGGGGATGGGGTTTAATCTTACACATTGCTGTGAACAGCTGATTAAAATCAATGATGGAAGGAAGAGGGCTCAAAGATTACCAAAGCCATTGAAGAAGAAGAAGGAAGATGAAGAACTTGGGGAAACAGTGTCAAAAAATGCAGCAGCTTTACTCATCATCAACAACCTCATTTGTATTATATTATTGTTGAACACTTATTAATATGGAGCAGCAGCAGCTTTGAGAAGTAGAAATGATAAAGTTGGAAGCTTTTACATAAACAGAGCAATGGTCATCTTCTTCACCTAACTCCACACACCCAGAAAGCATGAACTCAGACTTGTTTTTTTTTTCTTACACACACCCAAAAGAAATGAGTCCATATTCCATGTTCCTAAAATCCTAACACAGCATTTTGTTCGTGTTACCATAGAAAGGGCTAATTTGTTTCACCTAATTTTCTGGGGAAAAGCCAAAGACCTATCTGATAGATGTGAACAAATCTATCAGATAGGTCTGTACTACATTTTTAAAAAAATATACAATTTTTTCTTGTACTACAATTTTCAGAAACTATACTACTCCAAACTATATATAAATATACTACATTACGTGAAAAATATACTACATAAATATATAAGTGTACTACATTTTTTAAAAATAATTTGATATGTGCCTAGCTCCCACCTATCTGATATGTACTAGGCAGCCCTCCTCCAACCCTCCAACTCACCCCTTGGCTAAAAAATACTTTCGCCCTGTTTTTTTAGCGGGAAAATTTACACATGTTTCATTTATAGTCTCTTTATTTGCTGAATTTTAAATCACCCACTCTTTCGCTTAAATTAAAGATCTCAATGTTAAACGGGTATCTGATTCGCATAATTTAAGTA
The DNA here is from genome assembly GCA_947645195.1 of Patellifolia procumbens. Lineage (NCBI taxonomy): Eukaryota > Viridiplantae > Streptophyta > Magnoliopsida > Caryophyllales > Amaranthaceae > Patellifolia > Patellifolia procumbens. The sequence goes on from CANSGD010001485.1 coordinate 861,143, forward strand.
TCAGATATTGCTTTGGAATGAGGTTAAACTCATATGATTTTTTTCCCAATAATTGCTAATCATCATTATTGAAGCAAACAATGACTGGCAAAATTATATAGGCTAGTATGTCTTTATTTCCACTATACTAGCCATATAATGTGTGCAAAAATTATATCTGTAGTTTTGGTATTTTGAATCAATTTTTTTATGTTATTTATTTATTGAGGTTGGGTGAGTGGATAGTTATTTTTTGTGATGTAGTGGGATGATTATAGGTGGTTTATTTATGCAATTTTTCTCATTAATTTTTTTCTATTTTTTATGATAAATTATTTTTTTCTGTAAATTATTAATTAAACAACAAAGGGTAAATTAGGCAATATATTAAGTTTGGTGTCCCACCCCTCTTTCCTTACAGTATAGTGATTCATTTTATCTGGTATCTATTCTAATTTGTCTTCACAAACCATATTCATATAATCTTTTTTTTTTCGATTTGCTATACGTGAAGGTATTCATGTTATATTTTTTTTCTTAATTTACTAATCACCAAGAATCGTGTTCAAATGCATTTTTTTCTCAATTTTCTAATCACCATTCATTTGCTATATCTTATAGATTTTCTCTTAATTTTCTTTTTTCATAAACTTGGGAGACTTTGTACAATTTAATTGCAATAAGATTTGTAGGTCGTTGATCTTCAAGCAAAAAGTATAAGATATTATAAATAGATAGAGGGAAAATCATATTGTGTGTCACATGTAAATTGTACAACTTTTTCCTTCCAAACACTTGGTGTTAGGAATCATGTTCGAGGCTCACACTACCCTTATTTAATTCTTGATTCCATACTCATACTATGGGTGTTCATACGAATGCCTGAATGTTCGGATTAGATAATCGGATCATCCAATTCTTTTTTGGGAAAAATCTTATCTGATATATCGACTCGGGTACTTCAAATTTGGAGTTTCGAATATTCGATTTTTTCCCCACATTTCGGATATCAGATAAGTGAATCCTTCATTTATGTCCTCGACTTCATCATATTCTTCCACTTCTTTTAGAGGTGTATTTTTTAACTTATTTTGTCATATATGAACTTAAATTTAACTTATGAGAATTTAATTAACATACTCCTACATTTCATATCCCACAGACCTCCATTAACAAGATACTCCACATTCTCCATCTCCCCCAAACATTCCAATGCCTCATGGAGTTGGCCAATGTTACATTATGCTACTCGGATATACATGTTCCAGTGTTTGATTCGATTATTTCATGAAAAGTAGTTCTCCTATTTTTCATTGTTTTACTTGTAAAAGTTGGAGAATAGTTTTCCGAATAGTAGCAAATAGTTTCACCAATAGTCGAAAATTGTTTTTATAGAAAATGATTTTAATGTTGAACCTTGAGTAGCGATTTTCATCCGAGTTATAAGCAGTTCACTTAAGTCCACATAGATGCTATGGTCGTGAATAACCTTTGGACCAATGTCGAATGCATTTTTTAGCAATGCCAAAGTTAATTGTTCAGATTGTTTTAGAATGGAACGTAAAGTTTGACAAGAGTATTACATCTTTTTTAAGACATTAAGATTTTTTTTTTGGAAAAGGAAAGGAAAGAACTTATCCCTTGACGTAGGAGAAACCTCGCTCATCCTTGTAGATGATAAGAGGGAACCTGTGAGGAAGAAGGGAAGTAGGAGATCATACTCTTTCTTGGAGATGACTCCAATCTACAAGGAAATCGTGTATTTTTCTTAAGTTTCAAAAGTAATTTCTAAATGCTAGTATATTTTTATAAGGAAAAATTGCGAGAAACCACTTTTTAAAATCACGATTTTGCGAAAAACCACCTTTTAAAATAGTTTTTGCGAACGGAAACCTAAAACAAAAATTTGTTTGTGAAAAGAAACCTTAGACATTAACCTACCCTTTTTTCTAGAGGTATAGTTTGAAACATAAAAGGAGGGAGAAAATAATTAGAGTGTGCTAATATTAATTTTTGAGTTGGTGACAAGAAAATGGTAGGTCAATGTTTGAGAAAATGATTCAATGCCGGATTTTTGGCTCGAGGTTTCTTTTCACAAACGAAATTTTGTTTGAAAACATGGTTTTTCCCAAAATCCTGGTTTTAGAAGATGGTTTCTGATAGTTTTTTTCTTTTTTATAATGTATTAATGTCTTTTTTTTAGTGTTTTGAATTTTTAGAAGGTGTCTATGTCATCTTTCAAGTTGAAGCACAAGGAGCCTCAACACTTTTTCATCACATGATAGAAGGAGAAAAATTTTCATTGTTAGACACTTTCCAATCTTGTAAGTACTCCCTCCGTTTTTTTTAATATGCACATTTCTCCATTTTGGGGTGTTTTTTTTTAATTGGTACCTTTCTACCTTTTGCCATAAATGGAAAGTTGGCCCACCTAATTATTACACTTCTCTCCTACTTTTTTTTCCTTCTCTCTACCTTTTTCACTTTTTCGTTACTTTTACTAACCTTCTCTCTTACTTTTGCACTTTTTCCTTGGTTTTAGTGCAAAGCCTTAGGTGCACATTAAAAAAAACGGAGGGAGTAGTTGTTATTCTTCAAACCTTCAATTTGCGCGTTTTTACTTCCTATTTCAAAAGGGGAGTTCTTTGGTACCAGTTCCACACCATTCCATATCTATGACTGGTCATTTTTGTTTTATTTTCAGTTATTCCATCTTGTTTCATTCTTACATGATTTTTTTCCAAAGTTGTGAGATTATTTACAAAAACTGTGTTATATCAATGAGATGTTACTTTTATAACGAAGTCATTGTCATATAATACAGTTACTGCCATTATAACGGTTTGTGTTAAGGATGGATTAAGGAAGATGATATTAGTGACACACAGGATTTTAACAACCTGATGCTCCATGATGCTCCTCACTTATATATATATATATCCATTTTCATTCAGTCACTGTAGGAGAGCAAGTCATAATAGTAAATCACATTTAAGTTTGGAATAATCAGGCTCGAATTGATGACTTCCACCATGCCAAAGTGACACTCTATCGCTAAGTTATATCCCTCACCTCCTCCATCGAGACATTGAACTGGCTAATCAAAGGGTTAAGAAATTTTACACCTAAGTTTAGGGTGATTATTGAGTACACCAAAACAAACCAGAGCAGCAACATAAAATACACAAGGTAAGGAGAAGAAAACAAGGAAAACTCTTAAGCATAAAATTGCAGCTTGACACAGAAATAAGAACATGTGTGTATACGGCAAATTTCGTAGTCTAAATAAATAAACCAAGAAATAACGTAACAAAGATAAATTTATATTGATAATGTGTTGGGTACAATCTCTGTATTACAGTTTATATAAAATAAACTAAGTCCTCTGATTCTGTTCCGCAGCTTGATGTCGACACGTGTTGATGACGACCTTGACTTGGGTGTAGGACAACGTTTTGTCAACGTCAACCTGAATTTGAATGTTGGATGACGTTTTGTCAACGTCAACCTGAATTTGAGTGTCGGATGACGTTTTGTCAACGTCAACCTGAGTTTGAGTGTAGGGTGACGTTTTGTCAGCGTCAACCTGAGTTTGAGTGTAGGGTGACGTTTTGTCAACGTCAACCTGAGTTTGAGTTTTTGTTTGGGTTTATTCGAATGAGGGCTGACACAGCTTGAATCTCAGTCGAATGTGTTTGAGTTTCTCTGAACAGTCGGCACGAATTTGATGTGCTTATTGACTACTTCTAGAGAGGATTTCCAAGAGAAATTTGTGAGCTCTTGAGAATAATGATTTTTCCGACCCCAGTAACTGAAGGTGGAGAGGTCTATTTATAGGGGATGGAAACCCTACATGGACTTTTGTTGGTGTGGGTTTGGGCCCGTTTGTGACTTGGTAGTCTTTTTACCTTGTCCATTTAACCATCTGTTTGGGCCGTAATATGGACTGACCTAAATATTTTACAACCCAAATTATATTTATTTAAATTGGGTTTTATTTAGGTGAGCTAAATTAATTAAAATGGGCTATTATGTCTTTTAGCTCAAAAATAATTAATTTAATTTTAATGAAAAACACTAATAAATTTTTAGTGTCTACAAATTGCCCCCTCGAGACTATGTCACATACACGTTTTGAGGTGTTTATTTGTGACGGGGTCTCGACGTTTGTGATTTTAATTTGGGACTTCTTTTTTTTTTTCTATGTATATTTCGTTGACTAATCTTCTTAAACAAAAGATTTCTTTTTATCCTTTGGATCAGTAACTTAGGATTGAAATCCTATCACAACATGAAATCTTAATGATTTACCAAAATCATATAAGTTAATCAAAGGTTTGCCAAGGGTCAATTCACCTTTACTTTTGTTTCCATCATATAAAAGGTAACCATATGCTTTGTTTCATCATCACCGCTCAACGCCACAGGTAAGTCTCTGGTCTCCTTCTCTGTTTTCTTTGATTTTTTTTCATGTCTATTTGATTTAAGAAGGGTACTACTGATCAAGTTTTATATATACTTATATATATATATATATATATATATATATATATATATATATATATATATATACATATATATCTTGGCTTTGCTTGCTGCACCTTGTCTTCTATTGATACTCTGTTTCTTTTTTATGCTCTGTTTTTTTTTGGCTGCCTTCTGTGTTTACTCTCTTCTATGGAGATGGTCAGTCATATTGTTCCACTTTGTTTCATGTGCTGCATAGGAAGTACATCATTGTTTTTTGTCTTTATGTGATCTTTGTATCACTTTTTTTTTTAGGTTTCAATTCCCCTTTTTTTTCTATATTGTTTAAGGATGACGCATGGTTTAGTGTTATGCTGTGCTTGACTCTCTTTTATATGGAATTTCTTTGAACTGTGCTTCTTCTGGGTGTACGATAATGATTGTTTATATGGTAATAAGTTGAGTCTTTATGAAAGTTTTCAACTTTTTTAGCATAGTTGATATATAAATAATCAACACAGGTACAATCTGACTGAGCAAATTCAAGTGTCTTGTTTCTGTTGCATATGCGCCTAGATCGTTTTCCTCGGCTCACTTGAAATCTCTTTAATCAACAAGGCTTTGTTTGTGGCAGAATTTTCCTTTATATATGAGAGCGGCTCGCTTTAATTTTTTTCTAGTCTTTCGCGTCAAACTTTTTTTTTTTTTTTTTAATTTTAACAAAAAAACTAACAAATCAACACATATGATCATTGATGATTTATATGTTAATTTTGCTTTTTGTTTGTTTGTAGCTTCTCCCTTCTTTTTGTGCAACTCACCCCTTGCCGTTGACGCATAAAATTTGACGGGACACATTTTGAGTACGTCTCGCTAGTTTTATTTTATTTAGTTAAATGCCCCCTTTTTTTAAAATAAATGTATTGCATTTTTTGTTTTGCTTCCTAATGTTTTGTAGGCTACAAGAAAGGTTGAAGGGGATCCCATCGTGATTGGCCATTCGTGAATACACATGTGAGCCAATCAGAGGTGTCAGGTCATCGTGCGCGCACTGTGAACCTGACATCTTCAGATGGTCCTTATGAAGACTTGAAGAGGGGACTTCATCATGATTGGCCATTCGTGAGTACACATGTGAGCCAATCAGAGGTCTCAGGTCATCGTGTGTGCACGATGAACCTGACATCTTTAGATGGTCCTTATGAAGACTTGAAGAGGGGACTCCATCGTGATTGGCCATTCGTGAATACACATGTGAGCCAATCAGAGGTGTCAGGTCATCGTGTGTGCACTGTGAACCTGGCATCTTCAGATGGTCCTTATGAAGACTTGAAGAGGGAACTTCATCGTGATTGGCCATTCGTGAATACACATGTGAGCCAATCAGAGGTGTCGAGTCATTGTGCATGCACTGTGAACCTGGCACCTTCAGATGGTTCTTATGAAGACTTGTCATAATTTAATATTTTGCGTTTTGCTTTTCTCTTTTTGTGATTTCATTTTTTTGTAGTCATTTGATCCATGTATTATTCATGTACAGGTTAACGAGAATGGTGTTCATCAAGGAGTTTACATTAGATGGCAAGCTCCATCTTGCTACAGTTGACAAAGAGGAAGATGATCCACGCACAGCCGGCTTCCATTTCATCATTCACCAATCATTACTTCACCCACAGGGTATGCATACACATATTGACCAGGGATCTTTCTCAAGTGAAATGTCAGTGAAGGTGCACCATGGATCACGAAATGAGATTCCCTTTTACATTCTTAAGGGTACTATTCGTGACGGCTATGAACTGGATCCTCCATTTCCAATGCTTGGTCGATCAATCATTTCAGGTTCGTCGAAATGGGGGTCCAACAACTTGAGGATAGTTGGCGAAGCAACTCATTTGTCTGGGTATTGGGAGTGGACGTCAAACGTCTTATCCCACTTCGGAGAAATCCTTGACGCTTGTTTGATCCACTCTGCAGTTTATGCTTCCCTTTATTTATATGACAGGCGTCCAAACATCATTCGTGCCTTCTGTGAGAGTTGGTCTCCTGTCACTAACACACTCCATACCATGAATGGGGAGTGGTCCATATCTCTGTGGGACCTTTTCAAGCTTGGAGGGTTACCAATTCTCGGACGTGTTTATGATGAGACAATCCCTTGCTACCGCCAATTGGATGCGCGAGATAAGGAGGGACACAGAATAGTGCCTCAAACTTGCGAATTCTTGTTAATTGCCTACCACCATCTTGCCAAGGATCCCCAATCCAAGAGAGGAGTGACTGCTCAACAATGGATTGATTTTTGGTGCAAGAAACACAGAGTTTACAAGGTTCCTGCTAAGAGGCAAAGGTATTCTGAATCTCGCCCAAAATCCACTGCTAATCCTACTGTCAACGTTGAGACTCGATCGATTGTTTGGGAGAAGGGTGAGCTAGAAGTATTTGATCTACTTGGGATTACGGGTAGTACCAGAAGAATAACTACCTATATCGCAGCTTTCATCTCATGTTGGCTATGCACATTTGTGCTTCCTGAAACTGATGATAGACTGATGAGACCAGGTACCTTCGAGATCGCTTCCTTGATGGCCCGAGGGCAATCATTCAGCCTTGCAATTCCTGTGCTTTCTAGCATATATCGTGGTTTGAATGCGATTTCAGATGCTCCGAAACCAGCTTATTCGAGAACTTCATTTCCCGCTCATTATCTTTATGCTTGGTTAGCATATTATTTTAACACTCACCATGATGCTGACCCTGTTCCTTCAGGCCCCTTGATGGTCAAGTACTCTGGTGCTCAAGGGTCAAAATTCTTCAATCCCGACGATGCTCATACTATTATTCATGTTGGAGCAGGTGTTGACGCTGGTTGCCTCATGAGGAGCAAAAATAAACTTGATATTTTGCATGATGATGGGAAACTAAGTTATGAGAAACTCAGCTATATGGTTTCTCTTCGTTCATGTTACCTTCCCTTGCGCCGTCTCGACACCTTTCATGTTGAGCCTTATGCCCCACATCGATTTGCTAGGCAGTTTGGTTTTTGCCAAGACGTCGTGGGTTTGCATCGTCGTAGTGTAGAAAATCGAACAACGTCCTATTATGAGGCCTTGCGTTATTGGACATTGCTTTTGTTTAGCGGGAGCCAATCCCGCGTAGCTACACCGAGTCAACCACTTAACTGGAGGGACTTGGTGACACCTAAGTTTGCTAAATGGTGGCCCAAAGTGACCATTGGAGATTTGAGAACTCATGTTATGGTCCTTATTTCGAGCACCACATCTGATTCATCTATACCTAAGCAAGACCATAGACATTGTGTCGACAGAAATGTCATGAGATCCAAGGATAAACTCCCGCAACCTGTGAGCAAGCATACCCGTGTTACGAAGGGTAACCCCAGAGTTTTGCAAGACGAGGACCTCATCGTCAACCAGAGTGACACAGAGTTTGAGGTTAACTTCAAACATAGGCGAGGGAGCAAACGGAAGTCGCTTCCTCAAGACAATGCCTTGGACTTCGATCGATTCTTTGATGACATGCCCAACTCTCCCATTAATTCTTCACACTTTAATCTGGTAAGACTTCATTGAATAGTTTACCCCTTTTTTTTTTTTATTTTTTATGTTCTCATCCGGATTTTTCTTTTAGGATGATGTTGACATCAACTTACGAGATGTCGAGCATGGAGATTTATATGAGGATGACGTCCCTCCTCTTCCTCTAAGGACAACTCCTGGAAAAGGGAAAGAATTGAGAATCACAGAAAACTTGCATAAAAAATCTTCCTCCCACTCATCGGATCATGATCATACTGTCCATATATCATCCCCCTCTCGTAGTGAGGAGTCTATTCTGGGTCCTAACTCTCTTGAGGTTGCTGCGAGATCTCACATGGTCCAAGTGCAGGAAGTTCGTTCCCCTGCAGTCTCAACAATGACATTTGGACCCGACCTTTTAGCTAAAGACATTTACACCGAGGCCACTAAAGTTATGGGTGCGCGATATTTGAAGGAAATAAAAGAGGCACCTTTCTCTGAAGTTTCTAAAAAATATGAGACAGCCACCAAGATCTACAAGGGCATAGAAAACCTCAAAGGAGATCCCAAACCTTTGAAGCGCATAATAGATTCTTATGTCGGTGTTGTGTGCTCGTACCTTGCTTTGGAAGAAGTCGCAGCGAAGCGTCAGCGGTCCGAACAGGTGGCAAAGGATATCCTTCACCAAAATGAAGTAATTAAGCAATCTAAGTCCACGTATGATGAGATGAAAAAGGAGCACTTTGACCTTACACAAGAGAAGACTTCCATCCAAAGTGAGAGAGCTGAACTTGAAGTTAGGTTGGCAAAAGTCTGTAAAAGAGATGATGAGCTGACAAAGATCTTAGAGTCCAAAGAAAATTCTTTGACAGCGCTGGAGACACAAATGAAAGGTCAACAAGAAGCCCTGGATGAGTTAGAGGCGACCCCAACTTTGGGTGCTGAGGAGGTGTGCTTGCTTGAAGGGCAAAAGAAGCAACTCCAAGAACTTCAATCTTCACTCAACCCTTTTGAGTGGATGGATGCATAGTGACTTATTTTCTTCATTTTTTTTGTTGGGTTTAGAACTAGATTTTTTTTTCTTTCTTAGAACCTTTTTTTTGACAGACTTATTACTTGTTACTTGCATTTGTGAACAATAAGTCTTTCATTGTTATTTTGTCATCTATAGAATAAAGTATTCCATTTTTTTTGTTTCGCCGTTCACAGTTTATACTCTTGCGGGCCAGGAGTATTACAATAATTGTTTTATTTCGCCGTTCACAGTTTATACTCTTGCGGGCCAGGAGTATTACAATGAATTCCTTTTTTTTTTTTTTTTGGTGGCGGCTGCACTTGAAATTTTTTATTTTCCAAGCTGCCTACGTACTTGCAAAATGATTATCAAATAACATTGCAAGATCAAGCCAACGTAGTTCGGGTGATGCAAATTTTTTTCTTTTATGCATGAGCAGTTTACCCTCCTACTTAGGAGCTTACATGAGCTTACAACTCTAAGAATAATATCTCTTTAGGAACTTGCCATTGATAGGTCCTACACGTAATCCTTCAGCGTCGACAATTTTGTAGGCTCCATTAGTGTAGACCTCTTGTACCACATAAGGACCATCCCATTTTGAAGTGAATTTACTCCCTGTTTTGCGAGAAGTAATGATAGGCCTTCTTACAGCTAGAACCATATCTCCCACTTGAAAGGAGCGACGTCTGACTTTCTTGTTGAAGGCGCGTGACAGACGGGCCTGGTAGCACTCTGATTTTTGTTGTGCTTGAATCCTTTTTTCATCAAGTGCTTCTAACTCGGCCAGTCGAAGGCTATCATTTTCATCACTTGTCAAACCTTCTTGTATGGCTATACGTAATGAAGGGATTTGAAGTTCTAGGGGTAAAACAGCCTCAACACCGTACACTAACGCATATGGGGTTGACTGTGTTGCGGATTTGTATGTTGTTCTGTATGCCCAGAGAGCTTCCCCCTATTTTTTCATGCCAGTCACGTTTGGATTTGGCAACAACTTTGCTCAACAACTTGCACAACGTCTTGTTGAAAGCTTCGGCCAAACCATTTGCAGGTGCATTGTACATCGATGACTTATGTTGAGTGAACTTGAACTTCTCACATAAATTTTTCATCAACTTATTGTAGAACGGCGTTCCGTTGTCAGTGACAATTCGTCGGGGTACTCCATACCTGTATATAATGTGAGTACGAATGAAGTCAACAACATTCTCCTTTTTGACCTCCCGAAGAGGGATCGCTTCTGCCCATTTAGAAAAGTAATCTGTAGCTGCCAAGATGTATGTGTGTCCCGAAGACGATTTTGGCGTGATTGGACCAACTACATCAAGTCCCCATGCTTCAAAGGGCCAGGATGCCACAGTGGGATGCAAGGGCTCTGGAGGTTGATGTATGAAGTTAGCATGAAATTGACAAGCTTCACATTTTCTTGCATAATCCATGCTGTCTTGCACCATAGTTGGCCAGTAATAGCCCATCCTTTTTATTCGGTCATGCAATTTTGGACCTGACTGGTGAGCACCACATACTCCAGAGTGAACTTCCTCTATTGTTTGCTTTGCTTCTTCATCTCCTAGACATCTTAACCATAGTCCATGAAAGGATCGTCGGTATAATGTTCCCTTATAATGTATGAAGCGTGGGGCTCGACGACGGATCTCCATTCTGTGCTTTGCATCACTTGGCAGTTTTTCATGAGCCAAATAATCAATAATTGGTTGACGCCAATCTTCTTCGTCAATTTGATAGACGGATATGATGTCAACTTCTTCAACATCCTCTTCGTCCGAGGCGGCAATCCATACTTCTTCCATATCTTCTTCATCTGGAGCGACAACCCAGCGTTTGCAAACGGGTACTACTGTAGTGTCCTCTGCCCCCAGTGCCAAGGTGGCTGCAAGCCCAGCAAGTGCGTCAGCCATTTTGTTGGCACTCCTTAGGACATGCTTTAACTTGAAGGTATCGAGCTTGTCGAGTAACTTCAATGCTTGTTTCTGATAGGGGACTAAATCTTCTTTTTTTACTTCATATTCCCCTGAAAGTTGCTTTAGAACCAACTCCGAGTCACCATAAATGTCTAAGTCTTTGAGTCCCATTTCAATTGCCATTTGTAGACCTAGTGTGAGCGCTTGATACTCAGCCGTGTTATTTGTGCATAATTGAGTCAACACGAAAGAGTAAGTCAGTACATGCTTCTCTGGGGATATGAAGACAACTCCTGCCCCTGCGCCGTCTCGACGAGCAGCACCGTCGAAGTACATTTGCCAAGGCGGGAGTATGTCAATGAAAAATAAATCTTCGCCTGGCAAGTCATCTGAAAGTTCCCACTCCGCTGGCACTGGATGATCTGCAAAGAAGTCGGCTATTGCTTGTCCCTTGACAGCCTTTTGAGGGACATACACGAGGTCGTATTGTTTCATAAGCATGGCCCACTTCGCAAGTCTTCCAGACAATACTGGCTTTGAAAGGATGTACTTTATTGGGTCAGCTTTTGAGATGACACGGACTGTATGAGCTTGCATGTAATGCCTTAACTTTTGAATTGCAAAGACCAAAGCAAGACAAATTTTTTCCATGGGTGAGTAGTTCAGCTCGGCACCTACCAAGGTTCGACTCAAGTAGTAAAGTGCCGTTTCTTTGCCATTTTCTATTTCTTGGGCACACATTGCCCCCAGGGATCCCTCTTGAGCCGCAATGTACAAAATGAGCGGCTTTCCTTTTACTGGTGCCCCCAAGACAGGAGGAGAAGACAAGTACTTCTTTATGCTTTCAAAGCCTTTCTTACATGAATCATCCCATTCAAATGGGGCATCCTTTCTCATGAGATGACTAAAGGGGTGACATCTCCCAGCTAGATTGGAGATAAACCTTCTGATGTACGCAAGACGTCCTTGTAAACCGCACAACTCTTTAAGGTTTCTTGGTTCAGGCATTTCTTGAATTGCCTTAATTTTGGCTTGGTCAATTTCAATACCTCTATGCTTGACAACGAAACCTAGAAATTTCCCTGAGGTAACGCCAAACGCACACTTAAGAGGGTTCATTTTCAGTTGACATTCCCATAGTCTTTGAAAGACTTTACGAAGGTCACATAAATGGTTTTCCCTCTTTTTGATTTGACCACCAAGTCATCTACATAACATTCCACAATTTTGTGCATCATGTCTTCAAAGATTTTCTGCATTGCGCGTTGATACGTAGCTCCAGCGTTTTTTAACCCAAATGGCATGACCACATAGCAAAATATTCCTTTTGGGGTACGAAAAGCGGTGGCCTCTTGATCTTCAGGTGCCATGAGTATTTGATTGTAGCCAGCAGTACAATCCATAAAGGACAAGGCTTCATGACCAGTAGTAGCGTCAATCATGATTTCCGTCACAGGAAGTGGGAAATCATCTTTTGGACAAGCTTCATTTAGGTCACGGAAATCTACGCAGATTCGCAGTTGCCCGTTTTTCTTTCTCACTGGGACAATGTTTGCTACCCATGTGGGATACTTAACTTCACGAATGAACCCTGCGTCAATGAGCTTGTTTACTTCAGATTCGATCTCGGGAATCATTTCAGGTCTGAAACGTCTTTGGGACTGTTTCTTTGGGCTCATGCCTTTTTTGACGGCCAGTCGGTGGACAGCGACTTTTGGGTCGAGTCCGGGCATCTCCTTGTAACTCCATGCAAAGACATCTTTGTATTCAGAGAGCAGATTAAAGTACTCTTCTTCTTCTTCTTGTGATAGATGAGCACTAATATAAACGGGGCGTGGTTCGTCTGGAGTTCCTAGGTTCAACTCTTTTAGATCATCCACGGTGGCTTGCCCCCCGTCCTCGAGAGATTTAGGTGCCTCGTCTGTCTCTACTTCTTCGTCGCTATCATGAGCTTCATGGCCCGTGATATGATTTGAAGACACAAGTTCAAAATTTTCCTCTTCTTTTCTGTCAGACGGGGTACTCCGGTTGGTATGTACCACAACCCTCCCCTTCACTTTTAAGGGTCCATGCTCGATGATGTCTACCACTTGTGTGCGCTTCATGCGAGAAGGCACAACACTCTTAAGTTCACTGTCTTCCTTAATTTTGTCGTCCCTCCTTCCAATGCGACTCATCACTGATTGCCTTTGTCGATGGTTACTTGAGGCTGACACGCCTAGACGATCAAAAACTTGTGCTTTCTTCTTAAAAGGGAGAGTGTTTTGATGTGGAATGTGACCTTTTAAAACCGCACTCTCTTTCTTTCCATTCCCTCTAAGCCTTCCAAATACGGATTCACGCTTCTTAGGGGCAGGTGGTTGCAATCGATCAAAAACTGACACCCTTGGATTAGCTGCATTATTTTCACCTTCTTTTTCTTCGGCCTCCTCAGCAGTAATATACTGTGTAGAAGGAATATTCTTCCTATGTCGTGCAGAAATCCGAATAGGTTTTGGAGGATCGAACCCCAAACCTAATTTAGTTGGTTGAACCACAGTACCGTGTTCTTGTAATCTCTTCTGCGTGTCATTAAGTCCATGAGATTTTGCTTCAATTAGCTTCCCCATAGGTGCTGGGTTTTCAAAGTCATACCCAGATTTTGCCAAGAGCTTATAGGCATTAGGATCGAATCTACCCTTATTAAGCCATTTTCTTCTAGTTGTCTCCTCAGATTCTGAGATTGGAGGCTTGCAAATTTGACTTTGGTTGGCCTTAGACAAGGGAAGCATTGTTTCAGTCTTCAAAGTTTGAAGAGTACCTACGTCCACCTGTACATTTATCTTTGGTTCAACTTTTGTATCTTGGCATCCTGTGAATGGGGACTCCCCTTCCTTACGACGAGACTTAGGAACATATCTCAAGACTGGAGTTCTTGACGTTGCCCCCACGTCTTTCATAGGTTGAGTGACACTTTGTTCATTCGTCATTCCTATGTACTGTTGCTTGGCATTACTAGGTGGCTTGCTAGAGTTTGAAGATGAAGGGACATCTTCATTTTTCTTAACGCCCCTTTTACCTGTCGAGGTAATTTGGGATGGTAACATCTCACTTGAGGCTCCCCCATCTTCAAAAAACTTAGCATCGGCGAAGTAGGAATCTGCTTTGCTAAAGGGTTTAACATCGGCATTTATTTTCTTCTCTCCTCCACGATAGTACTTAAGACATTGATGGAGGGTTGATGCAACTACACCATTTTCATGTAGCCAAGGCCTTCCAAGCAACATCTTATATGATGTCTTTGTGTCAATCACATGGAAGAGGGTGGATGAAATTAGTTCTCCCATACTCAGGTCTAGGCGTATGATGCCTATTGCACGCTGACTATTTAGATCGAATCCTTGAATCACTATACGACTATTAGACAACTCCTCCATTGTAATCCCTAACTCAATCATAGTGTTTTTTGGCATGATGTTGACAGCTGAGCCTCCATCTACTAAAATGCGGTTGATCCTTTGCTCAAGTATGTAGCCAGAGACAAACAATGGTCGGTTGTGAGGTTTTGAACCCAACAACAGATCCTCATCTGTAAAGGCTAAGGCAGAGTTACAAGATGCACAATTAGCAGAGCTTTCAATGAGTTCCTCAACCCCTTTTATCTTGTCAACATATAATTCTGGTTGTTGAAGTGCAAGAGCCACTTGCTGACACATTTCTCGAGGCAGTTTGAAGATTTGCCCCCACCCCATCCGCGTTGGAAGAGCCTCTAATACAGTTAAAACTTTTGGGTCTATTTCAGTTCCGGAATGTTGAAGAGTCAGTTTGAAAGACACTTTGCTCTCTTTAGCAGGAGAATTATCTTCCTCACTGTCCTTCATTACTTCTTGCTCATTCTCCACAAAGGAGACAATGTTGACAGTAACCACAGTGAAGTAATCTTCAGGAAAGAATTCCTCTAAGATTATGGGCGTAAGCGGTTCTTGTTCAAGTAAATCAATGGGAAGGACTTGTGTCTTGACACTTTTCTTTGGCTTCTTCTTTCCTTTCAAGCGCTTAGGGCCCTTCTTCCTTTGTTGCTTCTTTTGTCGGCGGAAAGGTTGTGACTGTGGCCTTGTTTTCTTTCTAGGCCTCCTTCTTGTGACCAATGTCCACCCTTCGTCATCTTCTTCGTGAGGGGCGATAACCAAAGTTTCATGCTCAACATGTGACATGTTGGCCATTGGAGTACTTGGTCTTGCCACATACACAATCACAGGCTCCAAACTTCCGAACTGCAAAATTTGAGCTTGCCATGGAGATTCTATCACGGCGGATGCGTGATTAGTCTCAACTGTTTCATCAAGGTCCAACTCGATTCTTCCATCCTTTGCTAGCTGCATGATTTTTTCTTTAAGTGTTATACACTTCTCGATGGGATGACTAACCATCCTATGGTATCGGCAGTAGTTGGGGTCGGCAGTCTTGCCAACATCCGCAGGCCGTTTAGGTTCGGGAAGCTCGATGACCTTATTCTCAAGCAAGTCATCTAGCATTCCAGACAAGTCAGAATCTGGGAATGGGTACTTCTTTGCCTGCAATTCTTTTAAAGTGGGCCTATCCTTCTTAGGCTCTCTTGAGGATGAGCTCCTTTTGTCTTCAGTGCTCGCCTTTCCAGAAATCTTGACAGGCCCAGAAGTGGATGTGATCGTCATCGACTCCTTAGTTAAACTTTTCGAAGATTTTTCGCCTTTCTTGAAATCTTTCTTTTCCTTCTTCATTTCATAAGAAGCATGACTTTTACCACGATTATTGGCTATGGTGAGCTCCATGTCATGAGCTCGAGTAGCCAACTCTTGAAAAGACCTAGGCTTTATACCTTGCAAGATATAAAGTAAGTCCCAGTCCATTCCCTGTATACACATCTCAACAGCAGATACTTCAGTCAAACGGTCTTTGCACTCTAGACTCAGAGCGCGCCATCGGTTGATGTAATCAATCACCGGCTCGTCTTTCCATTGATGAGTTTTAGTTAACTCAATCATGCTAACTACACGTTGAGTGCTGTAAAACCTATTCTGGAACTCTATCTCCATTTCATCCCAACTATCAATAGATTCCGGAGATAAGTCTGTGTACCAGTTGAAGGCGATGCCTTTGAGGGAGCGAACAAACTGCTTAACTAGCAAGTCGCCTGTAGTGTTGGCATTATTGCACGTCTCTATAAAGTGGGCGACGTGTTGTTTAGGACTTCCCTTCCCATCAAACTGCTGAAACTTGGGGGGTTGGTAACCCTGAGGCATACGCAACCTATCGATTCTCTTGGTGTAAGGTTTCACATAGCGCTGACTACCTTGAGAACCTTCCCCAAGTTGACCCTTGACAGCGTTAGCTATCATATCCTGGACTTGTTTAGCAGTCAATGGAATGTGAGAGTTGTCTTTTACAGATTTATCTTTCTCACTTCCGCTTTCACTGTCACTATGCTTAGATGATCCCTCCATTGAACTTTTCTCAAGCTTCTTGTTCAGGGTAGCGATTTGATCATTCTGAAGCTTTATTTGAGCATCCTTTTCTTCTCCATCTTTTACCAATTTCTGCAGTAGATTATTCATCTCAGCAAGTTGCTCTTCAACAGTTTTTGTTGAAGTCACCATGACAGCAGCAGTGAATGACTTAGAGACTTGAGATGATCTTTCTATGTCAGGGGTCTCCAGAGGTGAAGAGGCAGAGGAATCACTACTGGATTCAGCATCACCGTCAACCCTAAATGGGCTAAAGAGGGGACTGGTACGAACGACCAATCTCTCTGACCGTTCAGTTGCAGTTTGCTTCCATTTGAGGGGAGCAACAGATGGTTGGTCAGATTCAGCTGCAGAGCTAGAGCCAAACACTGGCACTTCACGCTCTTTGCGAAAAGAAGACGTGATGGCTTTTTCAGAAACAGTTTGCCTAACTGATTTGCGTTGACGGGTAGGGATTGTCGCAGCTCGAAGGCTTACAGCAGCAGTGGCGACAGCAACTTTCTTCATTCCTCTTGTGTTTACACCAAGAGTCTGGTCGGCAATGAAATCACCCAGCGTCACAGTCTTTCGCTGGGTAGCGTCAAAGTTGTCAGTGAACTCAACAATGTTCTTCCTTGAGGCCATTGATCTTATAGTAGTTGATTTTTTTTTTTTTTTTTTTGTGAAACAGAGATGAGAGGCAGAGATGTCCCACCGGGCGTGCCAAAATTTGTATACGGCAAATTTCGTAGTCTAAATAAATAAACCAAGAAATAACGTAACAAAGATAAATTTATATTGATAATGTGTTGGGTACAATCTCTGTATTACAGTTTATATAAAATAAACTAAGTCCTCTGATTCTGTTCCGCAGCTTGATGTCGACACGTGTTGATGACGACCTTGACTTGGGTGTAGGACAACGTTTTGTCAACGTCAACCTGAATTTGAATGTTGGATGACGTTTTGTCAACGTCAACCTGAATTTGAGTGTCGGATGACGTTTTGTCAACGTCAACCTGAGTTTGAGTGTAGGGTGACGTTTTGTCAGCGTCAACCTGAGTTTGAGTGTAGGGTGACGTTTTGTCAACGTCAACCTGAGTTTGAGTTTTTGTTTGGGTTTATTCGAATGAGGGCTGACACAGCTTGAATCTCAGTCGAATGTGTTTGAGTTTCTCTGAACAGTCGGCACGAATTTGATGTGCTTATTGACTACTTCTAGAGAGGATTTCCAAGAGAAATTTGTGAGCTCTTGAGAATAATGATTTTTCCGACCCCAGTAACTGAAGGTGGAGAGGTCTATTTATAGGGGATGGAAACCCTACATGGACTTTTGTTGGTGTGGGTTTGGGCCCGTTTGTGACTTGGTAGTCTTTTTACCTTGTCCATTTAACCATCTGTTTGGGCCGTAATATGGACTGACCTAAATATTTTACAACCCAAATTATATTTATTTAAATTGGGTTTTATTTAGGTGAGCTAAATTAATTAAAATGGGCTATTATGTCTTTTAGCTCAAAAATAATTAATTTAATTTTAATGAAAAACACTAATAAATTTTTAGTGTCTACAATGTGTTACTGTGTTAGGATGACCATTAAATGGAACTAAACATAATAAACACATTAGAAAGAGAGGAAAATACAGCATAACATAAATAAATAAGAAGTAGGTTCCTAGGCAACAAACAGTTTGGTGCAGGGGAGTGCGTCAGCAGCAAAATTGCCAAGAGTGTAAACCTTATTGAGCACATATTTAGCATCAAGGATGCGGCCGCCACCAGTAGAAGCATCAACATTAACGGGGGTGGTATGACCTGTGTGATCAGTGATATCAAAAGTGGCAAGACGGACATGGAGTTGGGTATGGAGGTGGCAGCAGCCAGAGTCGATATAGAAGGCGAGGGTGCAAAGCCTAGAGCCACCAAGCTGAATGACCTGCCAGAAGGTGAGACTTTCCAAAGGAAGACAATGTAAAGTCCATAGAGACTCTTTATGATAGCCAGTGAATTCAAAGCATTCTTCTCCATGGCTCAAAGTGGATTTCATAAACAGTTGGTCCTTCTTGTCAATAAGGACCTTACCATCCGAGATGAGTGATGTCGGAAGGCGGGAGCTAGGAACAACAGACGCTGGGGGGCATAAATTAACATCCACAAGCGCAAACAAGTTGCCACAGTAGGCAAAGTCAGGTATAGGTGCAAAATCACTGCCAACGAGGTCGAAAGAATGGGGAATCGTGACACGACTATAAGAATAAGAAGGCTTGAAAAAATTCCATGAGTCCTTGTCCACATTGTATACAAAGATGCACCTGAAAGCTTCACAGATAGCCTCTACGAAGATTCGAGCACCAGAACCAGAACCACTAGTCTCCTCCTTCTCCTGAGTCCACCTTCCCCGAATAGATGCCATACCGAAAGGATAAGGAGGGCTAGACAAACGAGTCCAACACAGCTTAGGATGGCGAGGGTCCAATACCTCGAATCGATAAGCATGATCCTCTTCTTCTCCCGGTTCAGGTTCATAGTGTCCAGACTCGTTAATGAATCCAGTATCAAGCACGTAGATCTTTCCTCCAACTGAGAAACAGACAGGGATACGCTTTTTACGATTGAAATGCTCGTTGGCTCGAACCCATGCTCTTCCTCTTATTCCCTCTCATGTCCAAGTAGTAATAAGAAACTTGACCAGCTTCGAACATAAAAACTTTGGAGTGGAGGACATGAACTTGGTTACGTAGTAGATGGAACAATTATCAGGGTACACCATATAAAGGATTGACCAAATCATGGTCAAACATATAATATCATTACCTAATATGCTGCTGGAAATTACCCTTGATGTACTCCTTAATGATAGCACCGTATCTCTTGATTTCCTCTTTATTATCTTTCCTCTAATATTCCCTAATTCTAGCCATGTATATTGCTGTGCATACTAGCTTGTAATAGTATAAATAGTTGACTTGTTGATAATGAAAAGCAACAATTCCTTCTAATTCTCTATACACCACATACACTCTTACTATAATTTTTCTGGTTTCATCTTCAACTTCAACTTGATCATCGTCGTCCTCGTCGTCATCGTCTCTAGCCTTAGCCCAAGGGCGACGCTTTGTGGCGAAACACATCAGGGGGCGGTTAGGGTTAACATCTATATCATCATTATTATTATCATTGATATCACTCCATTTTTTTTTTGCCTTTCTGTACTTTTGAAATGAACGAATGCCATTGCTACAAACAACATATGGAAGCTCTTCCTTTTGACTGCTACCATCCATCCCTTCTTCTCTTCAAAACCCTCTTTTTTTTAGATGCTTCAGATCAATAATTGGGGAATAAACCCTAGAATTTGCCGGATTCGATAACAGCGGTTGAGCGATGTGCTCATGGCTTTGCTCTTTCTTCCATTTGTTAACTTATTATGCCCTGTTGTTTCCTTTTTCTTTAATTTTTAATAGGTCCATTTAGGACCGTCCATGAACGCGAGTCTTTCCTCTCTCTGTTACACGCGCGTTTTGCAGTTTTAAAAGTTGATGTTTTAGGTTCAAAATTTAAGGTTTTAAACCCATTTGTTAATATCATAACCTGTTTCTAATTTCTAATTAAAGTTAATGTTTCAGGGTGAAAAGTTATTACTTTTTGCTAATAAGTTAAGGTTTTTTGTCGAATAGTTAAGATTTATTATGTGTATATATATATATATATATATATATATATATATATATATATATATATATATATATATATATATATATATATATATATATATATATATATATTTCCAAAGTTGATGTTTGGATTTAAATGTTAACTTTTAAGGTTTTAAAAGTTGATATTTTAAGTCTATTGTTTAAACAAAATAACTTATGCCAATATTTAAAAGTTAAAGGTTTTAGATTCAAAAGTTAAGTTTTTAAGTTTCAAAGTTAACATCTTTAGCTTATATGTTAATATCGATTATATATATATGGTATTAGTTATGGATTTTTATGCAAAAGTTAAGGTTTTAGGTTGAAAAGTTAAAAACGCAAAAGTTAAGGTTTTAGGTCGAAAATTAAAAAATTCAATTTGAATGGACTGCTAAGCGTGTGGTGCGCGTGATTGGGTTTCTAATTAGCTTATTAGCTGGTCTGACGTTAAGGCTTAACCTAGTATCGTCTTAAAGTAAATCAACTCTTTTTTTTTTTTACGATTCTCTTTTTTCTTTGAGGAGTTGCAGTGCATGAGGTATCTTGTAATTGTGATCTATGATGGACATGAATAGAAAGCATTGTTTTGCTATAATTTTTGGAGTATATTAGCGTGAACAACCTTTGTTGTTATAAGAATAATTTTGTAATAAGTATATTCGGAAATGGCACTTACAAGCCCTAGAATATTTGATAATTAGATACCAACTTATGCAACTTTATCATACACTTTCAAGTCATTTCATGAAGTCTAACTACAACCAAGCTCAGTATTAGCTAGTCTTCTCTAAAATCCTCGTTGATTCTTCCAAGCCTGCTACCTTAAGAGAGTTGTAGTTACTCTCGTTGTTTGTCTACACTTATTCAAACTTCTTACTTTGACATTCAAATGAACTACATTGCGTATTTGCGTTAACATCATAAGGACCATCATAGTGCTCAATATATAGGTCAGTAAAGCAATAAATGAAGATTTGATTCTCTCTCTCCAAAAAAAAAAAAGCAATAAATGAAGCAATGGTTTAATTTCCCCCGAATTTATGAATATGTTGGCAACTATAACCTTCCTCCTCTATTTTTTTTTATATTGCAATAAAGGGGGCAAACTTTGTAAACTATTCCACTAATATACTTTGTAAACTTTGATATGATTGATATTCATTTCTAATTTTTGAGTTATACATAAATTAATGTATTATAATGGTCAAAATTGTACGTTAAATTTCGCAAAAACAAACATTCCAACTAATAAAAAGGGAAAAAGATAGTTCGAAATAAATAAAATATATATACTCCAACAAGCTAGAAAGAACAACTTTATATATGAACATAAGGAATTCTCTTTGCCTTTCCATTCATTACAACTTTTGTTTTTGTTAATGATAGCCATGAACAATATGAAAGCATTTTTTCTTAAACCAACGATAACCTTTCTTAAAGGAGCTCTTCACCTTACCTTCCATGCTATATATCTTATATTTTGCCATTCTTCTTTTCCTCTTTTGTTCTGGATTATTATACCATGCCTTCACTGAAAATACCAAGGAAGATGAGGCTGAAGACGGGGATGATTTACGTACCGTCCTACGAGCATTCCCTCTAGGAGGAGGTGGCCCTCGAGACCGTGCTACGTACATTTGATCCACAGCCGTATGACGGTCGATGCCGTTATACTCAACCCTCCGGTCACCTCCATATCCATAGGAATGGGTGTAAGGCGACCGGAAGTTGTCCATTTGTTGCCTTTTCCTCCTTAACCCCTCCTTTTCTCTCTTTCTTTTTTTCAAATCCTTTTATTTGATGTGGAGGAGGAGAGAATAGAGGGGAGAAGATAAAATTTGTGAGCTAGGAATAGGATCACATTGAGAAGTTTGATGAAGTTGTTGTTTATTTTTCTTGTTATTGAAGATGAAAATAATTATGTGGATTTACATATATTTAGGAGGTACCTTTGTATTCCTTAGGGGACAAAATTAAGCGTGTTTGGACAATTATGTATGTCAATTGGGCCGATATCCTTAGATGATTAGCTTTTAAAGACAGGAGGTGATTCATTTATGAAAGTAAAAATATTCTTTTACAAGGTTGAACTCAACATGTTAGTAAATAGTATCTATTACGTGTCATTCTTCCTTTTTTCCAACAATATTTTATCTACGTTATTTTCATATAAAAAAGAGTGCAAATTGTCTATGAGAAGCCTTGAACCCGCGACCTTGTGTATGAAAAATAAATGCTCATTACACTACAACACTATTGTTGTCTTTTTATCAATACTAATAATGATATTATGTGCTATCAATAAAAATGAAAAAGTAAAGGAGTATCAACATCACCAAACTATTTAGTAAATAATGAGTTGGAGGCTTTCAAGTTTCAAGCATGAACATCACTAATAACTCTGTCATTTTCTATTAAGCATGCTGATGCTGATGCTGATTTTGTTTTATTTTCATAAATCATGCTCGCTAAACCCTATAAAGAACTTCTTAAATTAATGTACTTCCTCCGTTTTTTTTAATCGCTACACTTCTCATTTCACGGACTCCTAGGCAAAACTTTGGTGAGTGAGTAAAAGTGTGTAAGAAAAAGTGGTAGGAGAGAGATAGAGAGAAAAAGTTACTAATAAGGAAAAAAGGAGAAGTGTAGCCATTAATTTTAAACTTCCTAAAAAGGAAAGTGTAGCGATTAAAAAAAAACGGAGGAAGTACTTCAATCCACTAGGCTTTATAAGGTACAGTACAAATGAAAAAGTAAAGGAGTATGTATAGAAATTCAAATTAATAGGTAAATCCTTTTCCCATATTAAGAACCTATGTACCAAATTGGTAGTTGGTGCAAGTCAGCAAGTGGTGATTAGGGCTGCACTTGATAGGGAGGACCGCCTGTTCGATCCCCCGCAACAACATTTGGGAGGGGACTGTAACCTAATCACCAAGAGATCTCCGAATCCGGATTAGTCCTAAGGGTGAACCGGGTGGATACACCAAAAAAAATGAAGAAACTATATATATATATATATGAACTTATATTACTGATAATGGCTGGAAAAAAAAGAACGGAGCCTTAATCAATATTCAGTTAACCAAACAATTAGAATCAGTCGCTCTATAGCTTGTTCAAAATGATTTGATTTTGTAAAGGTCTAGACTAACCTTATGATTATTTTGTAATTTAGACTGGATGAAATACACATGACATTTTTTTATAAGACTAAACGATACTAACTTGTCACAAGAACGAGGTACGTTTTCTGTAATATGGATTAACTTCCTTCTACTTGTTAAGGACAATGGTTAACCTAGAACAAGTTACTATAAATCCGTCTAATTGGTAATAAACCACACAATGTAATGAAGGATCTTGATCCACATGCATGAATAGTGTGAAATAGCAAACTCGTAATTTAGAGTAGGTCATAGTCGAAGCAGGTTAGCTTATAATCATGTTATATCCTGATGATGTGAAATGCAGCACTGTGTTTAAAACATTGTTGAGTGACATCAAATTTTGTATCCTTCAGTTTGAATCAAGCCACTATCAACTTGAGTGAAATTAAGTCAATTTCGTTTCGGTTCAGTTTGAATCAAGCCACTTTCAAGTCGAGTGAAATTGAGTCATGATACCGAGCACAACTGCATCCACTCGCCAATATGTAGATCGCAGAACAAGGAGATGTAGATGCATCTCCCTATCGACACCAAAAAGAAAGATATACGAATGCGGGACAAGATCCTTAGTTAAAGAGCCATTTAAGCTTTAGAGATATATACAATCTGTAACCAGTGTATTTTTAGTATATACTAATATTGTGGGGTTTTGTGTGGAGATAGGAAAGGAAGAAGGGGGGATGGCAGTGCCTGGTGGCGACTTTTCATGTTATTTCCACGATTGCGTTTTGCGGGGCTATAAATAGAGCCCGTTTTTCCTCAAAGTGTGAGAGCGTATTATTGAGCACTTAACCCTAAATTGTAAGTTCTAAGAGTGTTGTTTAGAGCTTGAGAGCAATTTGTGAGGGTTGTTTATGTCATCCATTGATTGCTAGATTCACAATTTGTAATCCTAGTAAAGTTAGGGTTTGTGAGATTGTGTGTATGCATTGCAATGATATGCCATTGATGCAAGTGCTTGTGTTCATCATCCTCCATTGAAATACATAGTGTATAGTGGTGGGTTTTTCACCCGGAGCTCGGGTTTCCACCGGTAATCCTTGTCTTTCTCGTTGTTTCCTTGCTTTAGTTGGTTTCTTGTGTTGTTGCTTGTTTCCTCTATTTTTCATTGTTGCTTAATCACTTGAAGTTGTCTACCACCCTCTTCTTTTTCCCTAACAAATATGCCATCCACTACATATATACAGTGCAAGACATCGCTTCCTTGAAACGTCACCAGACTCTACTAGATGTATATACAATTCATGCCTCGCAGAATAGGAGAAATGTAAAGCGGTGTTAGTAGCTCAAGAGGATTCAGGCTGCCCAGCTGCAGCTTCAGATTTCTTCTCACCACTAAGATCTTTCTTCCGCAACATCTTGGTGTCACCAATATGTGAAGCCTAATCATGAACAACCACAAACATAAAATGCAATATAAAACAACATTGGAGGAACAGATCACTTGAGTCAGGTTGAGTAAAATAGTTCCGCTTCGGTTGCTTTAAGTCAGATTGACGAACACTAGTTCA
This sequence comes from Patellifolia procumbens, assembly GCA_947645195.1. Lineage (NCBI taxonomy): Eukaryota > Viridiplantae > Streptophyta > Magnoliopsida > Caryophyllales > Amaranthaceae > Patellifolia > Patellifolia procumbens. The sequence continues at coordinate 885,907 of CANSGD010001485.1, forward strand.
TGACCCACATTCTTCGGGTTCGGACTAACCAATGGGTTAAGGAGACAAGGATGTCCTTTGTTTTTATCTTTATCGGCACAGTAGATATACCAAAGTAACAGATATAGGCATTCATAAGTCTAACTGTCTTAAGTATACATGTCACGTCTAAGTCCAATAAATATCATGCTTAAACCACCAATCCTAGTGTCCAGTAATAAAGAATTATCAAGTATACATATCACGTCTAAGTCCAATAAATATCATTTCGGGTTGAGGTCCAGCCGATATTCTCTCACGAATTGCAAGGCTGTGGCCTGTGAGTGCTCTATGTCTTGCGTGCACGAGTGCAAGTGCGTCAGAAGAGTGTACACATATACAAAACCCAGGAATTGAAGAGCAACCAGTAGAAAAGATTGATCAGGAAATCTCAATTAAGCTCATTTACTATTTACGGGCCAGAGTGAAAAGAATTATTAAGATGAGCATCAAATAGTTTCAAGATATGGAACGTCAGCCAAAAAATACTATGTTCACCTTGCAGCCTGATTTTGATCCACAATTGACATTCCAGTGACAGCTTTAAAAAGAGATTCATTTGATTTAGTCGATGCACTTACAATGTGGGACTTCCACTCCATTTTGACATTTTTGTCTTGGACATCTACAGGTTGAGAGTGGTTGCCGATATGGTGGAAAAGATGAATGAGAACAACAGCATCAAGAGCAGCATACTCCAACTGCAGAATATCCATAAATACAGTGTAAAACACGCAGTGCGACCAAAGAAACAAGAACAAATAGGAATTGTACTAACTTGTTGCTGACTCAGAGGCCTTAATTCCCAGTTGCTGTTCCTTCTTGTTTTGTTTAAACCAGCTCCCAAGATTTTCTACATCCCAAATCATAAAGTGATTATTTCTAAGAGAAGCTCAGTAAAGTACATTTTGTACGACAAGTTGCATAAGGTATCATATAAGAAAAGGAGAAGCAAGAGATCATATTGATTGATAAATTACAAGGCATCATATAAGAAAAGCAGAAAGCAAGAGATCATATTGATTGATAAATTACCTTTACAAGGCCAGATAATCCTCCACAAGGCTCTTTGAATACTTTCTGAATGTCCAAAAGCATTTCATAACGCTTGAAGCAGTCCAACTTTTGGTATGAACGAGCCAACTGATGCATATCACATTGAAAATTATAGCCTAGATATGGCACAAAAGGTAGCAATGTCATTAAAATGCCATGATCTGGTAATCACTGTATAAAAATTGATAAAGTAGACAAAGGGTTGTAGTAATGCCAGAAGAACACTTTAACAAAAAGTAGAAGAAGATGAAAACAAGGATAACATTTACGATGATATACATACCAAGCTTTAGAACTCTAGGAGATTGCAGAATACGAATTAGGCAGCTGTTCAGAATATCAGGGGCGTCATCATACAGCTTAATTAAATCAAAGATGAAAGCGACCTTTTCTGAAGCGATTTGCATGATAGAAACCTGTCAATTAAGGTGAATGGAGAAAAGACAAGATCAGGAAACAAGAAAATAGAGGAGAGGAACAGGATCTAAATCAAATAACAAACATCTGACTATCTGAGTCTACTAAGCTTCTTGGAAGGGGTTAATATAGCCCCCATCAACATAAGATAATGTGCTCCAATGAATACAGAAAATTTAAAACTCAAATTATTGACAAACACAAACTAAACTGAGTATCATTTTGAGATGCAATAGTGTCAGCCATACAAATCCTATACAAAAATGTCAACAGAAACATCATCAGATAACCTAAAGCTAGCACCTGTCTTTTACTTGATTTATTAACCTTAACCAAAAGCGACAGCAATGGGCCCCTCACCAGCTAGATGAAAGGATATGACAATAAGACCAAGAAGAGAAGTTCAATGGTGAGAGGTACCTTGTTGTCTCTGCCCTTCACATAGTTAGGCTTCCATTCACAATCTACGCCAACAACTTTACACCCTTCAATATAAGAAGTTGCCTTCTGCAGACTAACAGCCTCATCAACCCAAATAATGTCATCTATGAATAATTCATGAAGATGCAAATAATGATTCTGGAGAGGATGCACATCAGGCTCTGCAACCACAAAACAAGTTTTTCAATGGTTTGTCTCTAGGCCCACAGCACTAAAGATGAGCATATCTTATTAAGTGGCTTTGTTTAAAAAGCAAGAAAAAAGAGACTGCAACAGCTTAGATCAGCTGCAAGAGTAACCAAGTCTCCTTTCCTTTGCACAAAAAAACATTGAACTACTCAGCCACAAGATCAAATGATATATAGCATAAATAATCATGACATCCTTCAAATAAACACCACATGAATTTGAGACCTTCAAGCTTCATAATATAGACTAGCAAATAAACATGAGAATCATGAGATACCAATGTTTTCTCCACCTTGAAGGTACAATGTTCAGATGGTTGGCAGAAGTATTACGTTGAAACAAAAAAAAGATTATAGTTAGGGCAAACGACCAAGTATGTGATGCTACAGGATAAAACCAACAGAAGTAGTCGTCTGAAATATAGAGCAGATTTCCAATTGGTAACCAACAAAGTTTTGAAGGATGTGGCGAAGGGCCTCTCCGGGATTTCTGAAGCAGCAGCCCAAGATCACCAGATACAATGAAAGTCAATGGTCTCAATAGCCCATAGGCCAAGTAAATGTTCCAGATTCTGAACCTCTAACAATTATGCCAGACAAACAAGATTCTTTATTTTCCTTATTTTCCAATTAAATTGCCGTGCTACTAATTTTGTGAACAACTCTAGCCCTCTTATATCAATGATATAGCTTAAGTCTTGAATATCACATGAATTTATTATTGGTCTATTAGTTCCTTTCTAATAGAATGACCGTTTTGACACAATCAAACAGGAAAAAATTAACGTATACACTGTCCAACTTTTGAACTGCATCATCTGTAGTTCCACAAGCAAATGAAAAGTAAACCATGATCTAGAAGAAGGCATCTACTGGATTGATAATCAACTATACCAGTTCCAGCAAGTTTTCACGTAACGTCAAACAAAAGGACCAACCTTTTACCTTTAGCTTTCACAAATCCTTCCAACGAGTAACGTTCACATAATTCATCAACCTTCTCAGAGTAGCCAGCTTCCATCGCCAAATAAACCTTTTCGATCAAGAAAGGTGTTAGATCCTAATTAGTAGCAACAATGTAAATTGCAAGCCGTTCCAAGAAGATCAACTTCCATGTTAGCATGATGGGTAATAAGTGCACAGTGTTCTGAAGATTAACTCCCTGAAATTAATGATTTTAAGGTGTTTGGACTTTGGAGTGAGTTTTTCACAAAATTATTATGTTTTCATGTTTTGAGCTTAACCATCCAAAAATTAGTACTATAACTATATGGGCCTGTTTTGCACTCTCTTTTCCTAGCAGGTACTAAATTTTGCATGGGTCATATTATATATAATATTGTAGCAGACTATTTATCTTGAAATATAGTGGAAGAACATAGCATCCAAGATACAGTGATTTAAGCCAAAAGGCAACTCCTTCTCTGAGATAAATGAACAAGTCCTCAAAATATTAGAGGGGAAAACGGTGAAAATACTCAGGCAGCTTGGTTCCTCATTTCAAGGTAGCAGAAATTTTCATTTTTGAAATAATTGATAGCAAGATGGAAAAAAAATGAGCTAAAGCCCTTAATGAGCTAATACCTAAACAAACTAAGTCCTTTTCGAAAATAATCTATAAAGTGCTATTGGAAATTTCAAATTAAGTGCTTTGGGAGGGTCTGAAATCCATGCATGCTGGAATCAAGGAAAGTAATTATTAGGTTTGGGCTTAAAGTAGGTTTCAACAAGCCACTCACCAAATATTCAAGAAGTTGTCTATCATTCTTTGCCCTTTCCTCCGCAACATCCCAGCATCCTTTTTCAGCCAGAGTCTTCAGTGAGCTACATTACAAACATACGTATTTATTAATAGTTTGACCCAGAAAGCGTAGTAGCTTCATGGCTACATTTTGCCAAGAAAAATCACCTTTCTTTACACTTATGGTACACATCTGGAAATTTCTCTTGAAGATTATTCCTTTTTATAATCCCATATGCACCTTTTAACATATTCAGCTTAACGTATTCCTGGACAAGCACACACAACATTGATTGACCCACATAAGATGCCCATTTTTCTGCTGCTCTAAAATCTTGGTCCTCTAACATTTTATATAGGAAAGATTCTCCAGAGTGGCGGATACCGAATTGTTCCAACAAAGAGACAGCGGTCATATATGACTGAGATTCGATATGTCGATGAATATAATTCTCCATAAAAGACTCTGCATTGTCATTAATAAGGTTCTTCACAGCTGAATTGCGTAAGGCCTTTTCAATATTCACCAACTTCACATCAAAAGCTTCGATTATCTTTGTAAGTATCCTCTCATCATGGATGATAAAGCCTTGAACAACATCAAGAAATAGCTGTGCAGCAATATCTTGTGCTGCTAGCAGGTCAGTAGGATCAGTATTGCTTTTTAAATATTTACGAAGAGCAGATACAATCAAATGACTGAAGCCATCAGCATATGCATCGAATACTGGAAGCAAATAGAGGCAGCGGGCAATAAAAACAGCTGGTCCAGGCTGAGGAGCGTTTTTTAGGGCTAGATTGACTTGTTGTTGCAGAGCACGAAATTTTGTAGTTGCTTTAGACTTCCCTGTCAAATCAAATACAATTTTGTAAGTCTCCTTTCTCTCTCTGTGCCTTCTTCAGCAAAGGAGACTATATTACTTAGATGTACATAGGATATATGACCAGGAAAGAAAAAAGCGGCCGTTACGTAACTTAACGGGCGCTTCGTAACGGATCTGAGAGTGGACGAAAAGTTAAATACCGTTATGTAACCTTTTGATGAAAATCACACCCAACTCGCCGTTAATTCCGTTACATAACGGGTGACGGCCTTTTTTCTCCGTTACGTAACGGGTAACAAACGATATTTCCAATCAAAGGATTGTCATATCTTGGGGAGATGATAACAGGTAACAAACGATATTTCCAATCAAACGATCATGGCATCTACCTACTGTTGTGCAGGTCAAGCAGCAGAAGTATTTGAAGTAAGGCAGGAACAGGCAAGGTAAAACGGTTGATTCACAAGTTTCTAACATTCAAATATCTCCAGGAAGAAAGAAATAATTGTAAGTAACAAGCTCATAAGAAAAATGTGTGGAATAGAAGTGTTACCATAGAAATAAGATTCTTTTAAAAGGTATAGAAATACAACTGGTGAAACACACGACAAATCAGAAAAGGCATGAAGGCTCAGAGCCACTGATAGTTCATCTTGCTTCACATCATCGTACCCCGCAACTCTTTTCTCAAAGCCCATGACAGAATTGCTGATGAACCTACGCACCACAACAAGCTGTATTCAATTGGAATGAACACGCAAGAGAATAGCTTAATGAGGTTTACATTTAAACTGTTAATTGTCAACCATTCGAAGTAAAACTGCGAAACTAGTACAGAGTTAATAAACTCTCCACACATTACAGAGCATATGAGACAGAAAATCAAATCCAAGGTTCATGTAAAGAAGAAAAAATTACAGACACTTGGTAAGGATCCACTTTTACAAGACAAAAATAGATCAAGTGCCCTGATCTACACAGCCTAGCTTATCAGCATTGTGAAGGAAATATTATCATTTCATAGATCTGCAAGCACAATGGCCTGTAAACAGCCTAAAAGGCTACCAACAAATAAATATCAAGTGATTTCCCCATTAAAATGGAACTCGTAATGAAAGAGAATTATAGAGAAGATCCTGGTAACAGCATGCATATAACCCTTTAAGATGCACAAGAGCAATAGTCCTACAAACTAGTCATCTCTGTCAGAAACGTATCGAATTTCCTATTCCAATACAAACCATCACACGAACAACTAACAAAGGTTGTAAACGATACAAATTCATCTACAAACTCCAATGTACACACATACATGCACCACGATTAATACAAACGACTTCCTAATTGACCCTTCGTTAAAGAAATCGAGTACACAAGTCTGCCATCATAGCTTCAACCAATTTAACACAAGACAAGGCATAGCATTAGCATTAGCATCCCCTTATAACACGACGAAACGATAACATCTTATCTATTAACAGTTAGCAAATGACAGATAAATTCCCACCTCCACAAGTCTCTCATTAACTAAGTGAGTTAGCCTGAATGAATCATTCCTTATATAAGGGTGAAAAAAGTCAACAGCACCAAAATTTGAATGGAAATTGGGTACACCAACTTTTAAAATCACACCAACTTACATTTATCTTATTCATGCATTAATACAGCTAGTTTATACAACAGCAGCAAAATAAAAACCCATAATTGCAGAAAAAGCAACAAAAAAAAGCAATCCACAAAGTGGGTGTCAAAGCAATCATCAACAATGGAGGAAAGTATGAAAATTTCAAGCTGTAAACTAATTTCCAGAAGATAAAAGTTACAGGGATTACCAAAACTGAAGAAATTACTGTGATCTTCAAACAAGAGAAATTCTTGTGCTGCCAAAAAGAAATTAGAAATAGAAGAATAGAAAAGTACGAAAACATAGGATTTTTGCTTCTATAAAAAGAATCTCCTTTTTGATGGGATTTGATGGGGACTTTGGGCTTGTGGATTTTGGATAAGAAAACACCCTAAAAAATTAAATTGGGGGAATTGGAGTACAATATTGGAAAACATCCAAAATGCGGCGGTGTTGTTGGCCCACTTGGAAACGGGGATCTTTCTATCTTAGGCGAATTTGGTTGTTTAGGCTATGTTCTCTTTGTCTGAAATTTTCTGAATTTTTCAGATTTGATCTGATTTAATTTAAAATTTTCTGATTTGATCTGAACTTATTATAGTTGTATTTTGTTCTTATTATTTTATGATCTGATCTGAACTTTTCTGATATGATCTGAACTGAACTTTTCTGATATAATCTAATTTTTCTTGATCTGATCTGAGCTGAATTTTTCTAATCTGATCTGATCATTTCAGAAATAAGCACTAGAGTGCTTAAATAAGTTGAAAAGAACATACCCTTAGTGCTTTTGGATTGGATTAATACACTATGTAAGGCTATGTTTTTGGGACTAAACGAATAGAATTGAACTGGACATTGGACTGGACTGAACTGAAATAAAATTGGGAGATAATAGGAGAGGAGTATAACATTTAGAATATCAACTTAAAGAGTTTTTCATTTGTAGAAAACTTCTACTTCCCGCAATTTTTATGAACATTATTAAACCTTATCGACATTTCTTTATTGCAAACGTTCATATAGAATGACTTTTATTTACAATTAGATAATTCATGATAAAACCTCGCAAGTAAGAGCTAGTAAGAGCTATGATAATATGAACACAGTGGAAAATACGACCGCCCATTTGCTAACAACGAATTGCAAGAAATTTAAAGGAGGAGGAGAAAAGGAATGGGAGAGGATTGGGGGATGAAGGTTGGAGAAGACGTAAAGTTGTGGGTTTTAGTAAAAAAAAAAGAATCAACAAAACTTTATTCTTTTTTTCCAAAGTTATATTACGATAAAAAAATTATTAATTGATTTATGACAACAAAAAAGGACGTAACTTGGTGGTAGAGTTATTACATTTCAAATTATAGGTCACAACTCACACGTTCAAACTCGCTTACATGTATTTTTGAAAGTTAAAAAGGAATGGATTTTCATGCGCTAGTGAGAGGTACAACAACGCCATGTCAGCGTGTGACATGTAGCGATATGTGACAGATACAACGCATGCTCACGCGTTTTAATATTTTGAACCTTGAAAAAGAATGGATTTTCATGTGCGAGTGAGATGTATAACGTGTCATGTCAGCGTGTGATATGAAGAGATATGTGACAGACTACAAAGCATACTCACACGTTTTAATAAACAAAATTATATATAAATTAAAAGATATCTTTATTTTTCACAAAGTTCCACCACATGGGGCCTGTTCTGTTCAGCTTATTTTCAGTTCAGTTCAGTTCAGCTCTAATAAGTTCAGTTCAGTTCAGCTCCAATAAGTTCAGTTCAGTTCAGCTCTAATAAGTTCAGTTCAGTTCAGTTCAGCTCCAATAAGTTCAGTTCAGTTCAGTTCAGCTCCAATAAATTCATTTCAGTTCAGTTCAGCTCCATTCATTATTTAACCATTTTGTTTAATATTATTATTGTTGGTCTAATTTATTTTACTTATTATTATTGTTATTATATAATAATAATTATTATTATTTATATATATTATTTTATTATTATAACTTTACTCATTATTATTACTATTATTATTATTATTATTATTATGGCTGAGCAAAGTTTGGGTTGGTGCACGGTTTAACCAAATTTCATGTCAATACGAGTATTCTAATTTGCAATTGTTGCTTTATTTTACTGAATAAAATTCACTATTACATCATACAAATAAGCTACAAAAAGCTAGAAGATATGAAAAAATTACAAAGTTGCTAATAATACTGTAGTACTATTTAAAATACAACATTGTCGTTACGTTATATATTAAATATACTTTGGCGGTTTGGTGCATTTCTATCATAGACCAACCCACCACAAATCGTGGTTTGGTTAGAAGCACACATCAACCCATGTTTTAAGCTAATTATTATTATAATGGTAATACTATTAATTTACTTCTTAGACATTATATTATATCATCATCATCATCAAGTATTAATATATTAATACTAATAATTATAATTACTCATTATTCATTATTATTATTATTATTATTATCAGTAATTATTATTTTTAGAATTAATTTATTATTATTATTATTATTTATTTATTTATAACTATCATAATAACATCAAAATAATATTATCATTATTCATTTGATATTATTCTAAATTATTAATTTAATTATTATTACTTCGAATTATTATTACTTACTCCCTCCGTTCCCTTTTGTTTGTCCTGTTTCCTGAAAAGGAATTCCTAAATGTTTGTCTTGTTTAGAATCTTTTCCACTTTTAACATCAACTTTATCCACCTTTTACATAGATTAATGAACCATATTTATTATTTTTCTTCCATCATATTTAATAAAAGTCAAACCACTATCTAAATTGCTCCAAAAAATTCACTTTTCAACACACATTTATTACATTTTCCCATTATACTAAATAAAAAAGTCAATAACTCTCTTTTCAAGTAAGAATCTTATTTAATTAACACATTCTCTTAATGAAAGATTCATTTTTCTTAATTCTCACCCCGATTCCAAACAAGACAAACAAAAGGGAACGGAGGGAGTATTATTTAATATTCATAATAATTATTATTTTCTTATTATTCATATACTTATTATAATTTAATTCAATTCAATTCAGTTCAGTTCAGCTCCAATAAGTTTAGTTCAGTTCAGTTCAGCTCCAATAAGTTCAGTTCAGTTCAATTCAGCTCCAACAAGTTCAGTTCAGCTCCAATAAGTTCAGTTCAGTTCAGCGTCAATAAGTTCAGTTCAGTTCAGTTCAGGTAGAATTAGCTGAAGAGAACAGGCCCATGGTCCTCCGCCTCAATGCATACATGAGAGGACAGGTGCTTTGGCATAGTTACCTATCCTTTAAAGAGAACAAAAAGGTATTAACCCTAGACCTCTCAATTTGGTCTAAGGGATCTAATCAGTGCGTCAATATATGAATTGATGATCCTAAATGTAAACGTAATCATATAATTAATTAATATCAACTTTATATAAATTTCATTTGTATATAATTGGAGTTATTTTCAAACTAGTACGTCGAGATACGTGAAACTTTATATTTCATTTGTATATGATTAGGAAAAATTGATAAGAATAATCCCACCTTTGGCCGGTCTTCCATCAGTGGTACCACCTTCATTTAATCCAGGTATAATCCCACCTTTGACATCAATATTCTCTGAATGGTTCGTTACCTGTTGGTAACCTGTTGCAACAGGTTACTTTGTAGCCGTTAGGTGTTTTTTTATTTTAGCTTTAATTTTTTTAATCTTCTCCCTCCTTACTGCCACTCACTCATCTCTTTCACCCTCTTCCTCCTTCATCCTCTGTCTTCCTCTTCCTCACACTCTGCTTCTCACGCTTTTTCCATTTTTTTTTTCTTCAAATCTCTTCTTCCTCTTTTCTTGTATCCATGGCAGGAGGATCAATGAGTGGTTCATCCTCTCAATCTTCACGCAAAAAAACAGTATTGTGTAATCATGGAGCAAGTGCTATTTTACTTACTTGTAAGAAGCAAGGTCCAAATTTTGGGAGGAAATTTTATCGATGCTCGGAATGGAATGTAAGTAGTGTTACATATTGAGAAATTAATTTCATGATTATTGTTAAACTTCCATTTCCTGCTTTAATTTCCTGTTTTTTGTTAGTTTAACCTCCAATTTTTTTTCTCTGTTTTTTAGGGGGAGAAAGATTGCCATTTTTTCAAGTGGGTTCGTGATATGGTTGAGGAGGAGGAGATTTCCAGTGAGATAAGGGATTTGCAATTCAAAATCTTGGACAGAGACACAACCATTATTGAGCTTGAAGTTGAGAAGAAGTTTTTGGAAGATAAACTAATCAAAATGAAGAAGGAAAAACATGAGCTTCAAGTGGAAAACAAAAGATTATCATCCAACATTCGTCTATTACGTGTTCGACCGATGTTAGATAATAATAGGGAGAAAGCTTTTCAAATGGCTATGGTTATGTCTTGGATTTTGTTTGGTATTATTATCTACATGTTGAAGTGAATTGATGTAGGTGCTATTTTATAGTTTGGAATGTACTTTACGGTTTTTCATGAATTATATTATTTGGAAGTACTAATGTATGAACGTGTTCGGGTTCGATGATCTAAATAACATTGCTAATAAGGAATAATGTTAACAACAATTGGGAAATGCAACGCACAAATGTTTGAAGTTGACAATTTCCTACACATAATACAAAACGAGCACCATTGTATTGTGTTCAACGGTTTACAAAAGGCACCAAGTTGTTCAACACGCATAAGAACCATAATCTATTACAAAACATTGATCCAATGTTCAACAATATAACACAAACCATAATCTTATAAAAAACGACCAAATTGTTTGATGAGATCCTACACAAAGTACTACTCTAAAATTCGTTGTTACATAGAGAAATTCTGATTTGCCACGGAAGTAGTCGATGTTGATGCTTGACTTGAAATAATTCGCGGACCACGTGAACCGGGTTCCTGTTAAGCCAATATAATGGATAAGTTAGTATATTGAAGTTTAACATAATGATAATTAGGAGGCAAAAAAATTTAGTAATAACATACATTGGTGATGGTTGATCCATCATTCATTATCAAGACACCAAATCCAGTTGGAATCTGTTAAGAAGGAAAACAATCGTAAATCAATGTTCGTTAAAATATTGAAACTAAACCATAAGTAAAAAAACTTACATTGTTCCTTCCTCTTCCTCGACCTCGACTTCGACCTCGGCCTCGACCCGTTGCAGCAGCAGCACTGGCAACACCTTCAGCACCACCACCAGCAGGACCCCTACCACCAGCAGCAGCACCCTTACCACCAGCAGCAACACCCCTACCACCAGCAGCAGCACCCCTACCACCAGCAGCAACACCCCTACCACCAGCAGCAGCACCCCTACCACCACCTCCTCTACATCTGCCACCCCTTGATCCTCTACCTCCTCTGATCATTCTGCCACCCCTTCCAAGTGTGGTGGGTTGTGCAGATGCTGTGAAGTGGCTGGCTTGTGCTTGTTTAGTGGTTGTTTGTTGTTGTTGAGAATCAGCCCTAGGCCTTCCCCTTGGTCTCTTGCTCTGACTTGCACCCTCACTGACAGCAGAATCTCTATTTGGACACCTCCTTTTATTATGTCCCTTAGTTTTACATATGGTACATGTCATCTCAATACCATGCCTACTCATCTTCCCAGAGTATTTAGGATCTTCAAATGGGTCCTTTATTCTGTTTTTCCTAGGCCTTCCAGGTCCAATTTTTATAGGGGGAGGGTCTAGTGGAAGTGAAACCCTTGGCCAATGTCTCTCACCCTCACATGGTGGAATGGACCCTGCATAGGCCTTCAAATACACATCTCTTTTATAGCATTCATGGACAAAATCCTCTGCTTCTTTATGACAGAAAAAAATAGCAGCAACAGCATGACAGCAAGGGTAACCACACATATCCCATCTCCTACATGTGCATGTTCTAGCCTCTAAATCAACTGTTAAACTGTCCAGTTGGTGGTTCACTTGGAATAATGTGTCAGTAGATGGTAGCACATCACAAAAAGCAGCCTTGATTTTTTCCTTTTCAAGCTTTGTTTTGATCCTAGGGCAAATGAGGGAAGCAGACTTCTCCATTTCTTGCTTTTTTAACCAATCTTTGCATCAAAGATGCCCTAATATCCTCTAGCATATAGATGACATGTTTTGTCCTAGCATTTATGATCCAACCATTGAAAGTTTCTGCTAGATTGCTAGTAACTATGTCAGCTTTAGTGCTAGTGTTCATAAATGCCCTACAAAACACTCTTGGATTGTATGCTTTGAAACTCTGTGCAGCTTCATCACTCACTTTGGCTAGATTATCTAATGCATCATTAAAATCTGCCTCATTGTATGCCTTCACTATACTCCAAAACAACAATTTCATCTCATCCCCCCTATAACTCTTATGCCACAGAGCAAAAATATGCCTAGCACAATGCCTATGTTCAGCTTTGGGGAACACTAATGCAACACCATTTATGATGGACTGATAAATAAACATGCCAAAAAAAACAGAAAACATAAATCAAATCCATCATTCATTATTGATTACATGTTCATGCTAGACTAATAAACATGCCAAGAAAACATAAACATAAATCATAACATACTATGACAGTAAGTAAAAAACAGAGATTAGGGCATACCTGATGCTCATCACTGACAATTGATAAGCCATCACCATCTCCAAGTGCCAAACTTCTTTGCAGCTGTCTGAAGAACCACTCCCAGCTAAGGTTGTTTTCACCTTCTACAATAGCCCAAGCTATTGGATACATTTGATCATTTCCATCCCTTCCAACAGCTGACATCAGTTGGCCCCCAAGAAAAGTCTTCAAAAAACATGCATCAACACAGAATATCTTCCTACATCCTTCCTTCCATCCCTTTTGCAGACCCTCAAAACACACATATAACCTCTGAAAAACAGGAGGTTGTTTCTCCAAACTTGGATCAGTGTACAACTCCAAATGAGTTCCTGGACTACAAGCTTTCACAGCTTCTAAATACCTCCCAATCTTCAGATAATGCTCTTGCATAGAGCCATGAAGTAGCTTATGTGCAAGGTACTTCACCTTGTATGCAACATCTCTTTTAATCACAATCCTATATGCCCTCCTCACAGTTTCAACAATCTCCTTAGCAGGCCAATGTGGTCTACTCTTGAACACCTCTATAAACTGTTGTGCCAACCAACTTGACTTAAGTTGGTGATTTCTCTCCATTGTCCTATTACAACTATGCTCATTCTTAACCATTTTTACCAAGTATGTAGCTCTCCTAGTATCCCAAGAAGCATATAGCTTAAATGGACACCCCTCTACACAAACCACTCCAAGTCTTTCTAGCCTATTTTTGTTACTTGAGATATACCTTAAATTTCTCCCTTGAAGTATACCATACTTTGAAACAGCTTTCCTAAATGCACCCCTATTAGGAAATCTTTGCCCTACTTTCCAACTGAATTTGGAAAAATCAGCATCTTCACTAACCAACATACCCCTAGCAGTTCTCCTCTCATCCTCAGTTCTTTCATCACCACTTCCTGGTGGTGTATGGATGTCATCATCTGTACCTTCAGCATCACTACCAACCTCCCTGTCTTCACCTCCCCTTACTGCCTCACTACTATAACCTAACCTCCCCTCTGCAGCCTCTTCCTGTAACTGTTTAGCAATCTGCTCTAACTTAGAATTAGTTCCCCTAACTTTGTTCAAAGCCTCAGTGTATTCCTCATCACTGTTTTCATCATCTACAGTTTCAAATTCAAAGTCACCTTCTCCTTCTTCATCCAATCCAACCTCTGTATCCTTCTCTATTTCTTTTTCATTTAAATCTGCATCACTACCCTCACCCTCTGATGGTTCATACTCATCTTCACCATCTTCACCCTCTTCCTCTAAATCTGAAAGCCCTTGTTCAGCAAAGAATTCATCCCAATTGAGATTTTCATCACTCCTAGGATCTAACCACTCATAGTCATCTGGGACTTTGCTTGATATGAAAGTGGATTTTGGTGTTGACTGAGAAGGGCAGATTTAGGGTTGTCTGTTATTTCAGTTTGTTGCACAGGTTTTTTTGGGTTTTCTGATTGTTGTGTTGGTTGGGATGGGGTGGGTATAGGTTGATGTGGGGGGGTTGAGATAAAGGTTTCAACTAGGGGAGGTATTTGTGCTTTAAGAGGTGATGATGTGGAAGAATCTTTTGATAAGCTATACTCTCTCTGCCAAACTGATGCATCAGTTAATACTTGAACACTAACTCCACGTGGACTCCTTCTAGGTGGACCCCTCCTCACAGCTAACTTGGGCCTTGACTTTTTTGGTGTTTGACTTGACTTAAGAAGGGTATCAGTTTCTTCTAGATGAATCTCAGGTTGTGAAATTGGGTTTTCAATTTGTGAAGATGGGTTTTCACTCTCAATTGATGGTGGGTTTTCAGTTTGTGAAGTTGGGTTTTCAGTTTGTGAAGTTTGGTTTTCAGTTTGGGAAAGTGGGTTTTCAGTTTGTGAAGGTGGGGTTTCATCTTCTTTGGTTGGGTTTTCACTCTCAATTGATGGACCTTCTAATGGTAGTGGAATGTTAGCCAAAGTTTCAGGTTCATCTACACCATGTAACACATACATATCAATACATCTATGCTTTAAAACAAGAGCAATTAGATCTCTAACCTCATTGTCACTAAAAGTCTGCCTCAACCCATCATCAAGAGTTGTACCAGGTATCAAATAATACACAGCATCAATCTTCTTATAACCCCCACATTCCTTTGCTAACTCCTCTAACCAAAACCAGCATAACTCATCTGAATCTATAGGAAAGGTTCTACCTTCTCCTCCTAAATACACAGTCCCTTTACTAGTTTTCTTAAACAAACCCCCATGCCAAAATCTAAGTGTACCAAGTGTTGATTCCATAGCAGAACAGGAAGAGCATGCAAAGAATTGAAACCCAGAACCTATTTTAATGGAAACAAAATCAACATAAAACATACATGCAATTAGGGCATATTCAAACACTTTTCAACAAATCCTAGGGCAACCCAATATTAAAAGATGCAAAATTTAACATAAATTGGGAATTTTAAACAGAGAATTTTGAAATTTTACTTACCTCACTGAGATGTGGCTGCTATCGGTTTTTCTGGGTACTTAGAATTCCACGAACTTCAACAATGGAGCTTGGCAACAATGGAGGTTGCGCGGTGTTTGGTGAAGAAAACCTTGGCAACAATGGAGGTTGAGCGGTGTTTAGTGAAGAAAACCTTGGCAACAATGGAGGTTTCGCGTTTTTTGGGGAGAAGAGGGTGTTCAGTGGTTGGGGGGAAGTTGAAAGGACAAACTCCTTTTGGGGGGAAAGTAACTGGCTGGTTTTTTTTTACCTATTGAACAGGTTGTAGGTTGTAGGTTTTAGGAACCATTCAGAGAATATTGATGTCAAAGGTGGGATTATACCTGGATTAAATGAAGGTGGTACCACTGATGGAAGACCGGCCAAAGGTGGGATTATTCTTATCAATTTTTCCTATAATTAATTAATATCAACTTTATATAAATTTCATTTGTATATAATTGGAGTTATTTTCAAACTAGTACGTCGAGATACGTGAAACTTTATATTTCATGAATCAGTGACTATTAAAAAAAAGAATGTACGTAGTGTATGGTGTATTGTCTTCCTCCATGGATAATCTTGACTATATCAAAACTCGAGAATTTAAGTATATGGATTTTTATTAGAAGACAAATCAAACTTTACACGGATACAAAACTAACGTTGAGCAATAAAACATGCTACGATAATGAACCTTGTCGTTGCTAGCTTATAAAATCTCAATACCGCAATAGAGAGAAAATGATGGCTGATAATTTCTAACGATTTGAAATCAAGCTTGGAGGCTCAATTACATAGCGCAATAAGTGATGTGTAATTTTTGTTTATGTTAAGGAGAAAGAATATTACAAAATAGAAACTTTACCTCTAGATTAAGTAATACTCAATTACGCTATGTTAATACATTGAGGAAAGTTGACACTTATTGGCATATCGCATATATGTAATGTGAGATTAGACTACTCATTGTATTGCATCATGGTATTTTGACATTTTTCCATCATATATTTTTGTCATTGTCTTGTGAATAACATTTCTCACCAACCAAAAGAAAGAAAACATTACTTACATTTACATGTCTGTGCATACAATTAAAAGTTATTATCAAACATAGAGAATTAAGATCATTCCTCTCGATTTTAACATATGTTAAAATCAATTCTTGTCACATTTTGGTGGCTTGAATAAGAGTATATATTTTTATCTTAATTTTTTGAACTTATTTAAACGTTTTACATATTTTAAAACTTAATGAAATCTATTGAAATTTATCGAAAACTTCCGTTCTATACATCTGATCTAATCTGAAAATTTCTAATATGATATGATTTGAAAATTTCTGATCTGATCTGATCTGATCTGAATTTTTCTGATCTGATCTGATCTGAATTTTTCTGATCTGATCTGAACTTATTATAGTTGTTTTTTATTCATATTATTTTCTGATCTGATCTGAACTTTTCTGATCTAATTTTTTCTGATATAATCTGAACTAATATGAAATTTTCTGATTTAATCTAATCATTTCTGAAATAAGCAGTAGAGTGATTAAAAAGAGCATAGCCTTATTAACCTCGATTCATGAGATTAGTGAGATTGCATGAGATTCAGAAATAGTCCCCGCAATTGACATGACAACATTATTTGGTATTCTATGATATGATGGATCATACATACTCACGGGCCACGGCCATATAGGTGGCGGTTGATGTAACCTTTTATGGTTACTTCACAAGCAAATGGTATTTTCTGTTGGCCATGTACGTGGCCCTACATGATGACCCATGATGATGATGAAGTTTGACGTAACTCCGAGGTAAAGTAAAGCCCATAATCATAAACATTTTGAATTTTTGATTGAAGTTTTATGGCTTCAATTGAATAGAGGTGAGAGATTGAGGTAGAGGAAATGGGATGAGAAAGGAGAAGGGCAACAAAATATAAGTAGGATGACACTCGTTTATAGTACTTCCTCCGTTTTCTTTTACCTGTAACAATTGAGAATATTTGTGAGAGCTAAAAAAATTTAATTGTTGCAACTAAAAAAACGGAGGAAGTATCAGAAGTAGAAATATAAGATAATTGTAACAAATACGATTATCTAATGGTTCACAATAACATATAAAAATATAGGTATAGCATATTTTTAAACTATTAAGTTGATATTCTCTTAACTTTAAAAAAACTGAAATTCCAGGTTTAATTAAGTTTAGAGAATTTTCGATAAGTTTCGATATGTTCTAATAATATCTAAGGATTTCTAATAAGTTCTAACACCTTATAAGATGACTTTAAAATCAATTCCAATAAAATCAGATAAGTTTCAATAATTTTCAATAACTGCAAATAGGTTTATTTCAGATGAATTCAAGAAAATTAAGGTAAAGAAAATACACCCTAAATTTTCATGCTCATATTCGTTATGACCACATTAGAGTCTATGAGAAAAAAGTTCAGTACAGTGCGACAATAAATATGGAATCAAGGATTGATGAATTTAGATTGACATGGTCAATTGATCATCCAAAAGAGTCTAGGCCAATAATAAATTAGAACACTACTGATTCAGTTTTTGGTGTATAAAATGGCACAAAGGTATTTTGATCTCAAATCACATGTACTAGTGTACTACTCCTTGTCCACCTCACATGATACTCTTATTGATACTATCACATGTACTACCAATTGAACTACTTCATCCGTAACAATTATTGCAACAATTGAATATTTTATACCCAACAAATACTACCCAGTTGTTGCAATAATTTTGTTACGGAGGAAGTAGTTGATATTAACGGATGCACATGCACTTCATATTTGCGATCACTTTGTCTATTTGTTCACTTTGTGAATCGTGACCAAGAAAATATCGTGTGTTGGTCAGCTAACAGTAATGAACAGCAATCAGCAGGCCTGAGAAGAGAACAAACAAAGAGATCAAGTTGTTAAAACCCAAAAGCATCTATTAGCTTTCAGCTTCATCATTTTGCATACAAGATCAATATAAGTAGTTTCAATCTAGCTAAAATGAACGCCCTAACACTTGGTTGGTAGTGAATTTACGTATAAATTTGTAAGAAAAGTATATATCAACGCAATTTCATCTAGGAACACATGTTTTCTTCCATAAATTCCTATACCAATAAGTACCACCCTTTTAATTTGTAATGGATGTCATCGGTATGGCTACATGGTTTTCCTAACGAAATCACTTTAAGTCTATAATATCAAAGTTATTACCGTCATTTTTTCACCCCTATTCAAACAGAGTATAGCAATACTGACAGGAATACTAAAGAAGCGACCAATAATGATATACCATGCTCCAAACAAGTAAGCTTTATAGGCAACATATAAGCAAAATCAAGCCGATCCAACATCCAAGCACTGAGGCTACATTCTCTTCACCTGAACTTATTTTGACAAAAACTTATTATTATCGGTCCTAACCAACCTCAATAGCAGCTTATGTATAGACCTGACTGAATACATCTGATTAAACCTATAAAAATTTTAAGAGGAAGATAACTTACCTAAATACTAAGATGATGATTTACTTGGACTAAGAAAGGCATTTTCAAAGGTGTAAAGTTAATGGCTATCATTTAAAGGTGGCCAATTGGCCATTTTAAACCAAGCTTATCCGGCAGGCTGACACCAAACAAGTGAGTCGTGGTCTAAAGTTCTAGTCTTCGAGCCCTTAGCCATTATCCCGCACAAACTAGCTCAACCCTATTAGCCTAGCTAATTGATACTGTTTTGTAAAGGAAAAAAGAGTGACCAAAAACTGGCCCTTCAAGAGTGCCCTACACCAGTCGCTACCCTGTACCCAGCCTAATCACTTTAAGGGTTGGTTACATTTACAACCCCTAGCAAACATGTTAGCCACCCAATGTTCCAATTATTCATTAAAAGATAAGTTATTTCTTTCTCCTCGGGCTCCCTTTAAATCTTTGGTTTACTTATTCCAAGGCAACTTTGTCAACTGGTAAAGTGTTAGCTGCCTTATTTAGAAGAAGTGTTAAATACTTAATATATTATGTTAAAAACTGTAAGAAGAGTTCTCTTATCAAAAGGAACTTACCAATCGCAGAGGAAGGTATACCCTACGGTAGATGCATCCAGTTATCGGATCAGCCACTGTCTGTTTCTGTAAGTTTAGGCCTGAGTTGATGTATCTTGGTGTTATATCCTTGTCCGAGAACCCACATCCACCATGAATGTTCAGGATATCAGCCTGATCATCAAAAGAAAGTCAATTGCTATATGACTACATGGTTTGCATCTGTAAGACAAGCATGCACCTCTGATCCTAAATTTCTAAAAATCCAAAATTTATGCAGAAACATTAGAATTTCCAGAGATTATGAATAGCATAATAAAACGCTCATAAGCCCCAGGACTAACGCAAGAGGTAACTATTCAGGAGCTTTATACCCATGACATCTACAGACTCAACCACAAGCGAAAGCTTCTAAAATGAAATACTAGTATATCGATACAGAAACCTGCATGAATCATTCTAAAAGAGATCAAAGAGAAAGCTAATATTTAGAGCTCAGGTAATGGGCTGGGTGTAGGGATTTTTTTCAGCAGGAAAGTTTTTTTTTTGGGTATGCAAATACCAGCAATGGCCGACCCTTAGACAATTTGTCCATAAGATCAAAGAACCATAGCACCAGAAAACATTGGATACACCAAAAAGAAAAATTACTGGTTATTCAGATACTAGTTCTTCTAGGTTTAAACTAGTCACAACATTAGCATGAGTGCATGACCCATACACAGGCTTGCTAAAAAAGAGAACAATTGATCATCAATGTTCTCTACTAGAGACATCAGATGATCAGAAACAAAATAATTCTTCAGCATGACATGCAAACGAAAATGTAATTCAATTTTCACTTAACGTGCTGGAGTTTGTTTGTCTGAATTCCAAGAGACAAGGACAGTGGTCAAAGCAACAGTTCATCGTATAGCTTCTTCATAATAAAGACAATGAACAAACTAGTATCTGTAATCCTTCATGAGATACACAAGACAAGTAAAAGAAAAAAATGGAACTTACCAGTTTATAACCCTAACGGGAGAAATAAGATTATAAGATTCAAAGACTGAGTTTCAGCCAACAACAACTCCGCGTGTGAACTCTGACATAAATCTGAAAATATCGTGCCAGTTTAGTACTATACTAGTAATCAAAATATTTGCCAAGTAGTTCAGGAATCTTCTAAAAAATATATTGTGCAAAGACAAAATCAACTTCAATGCTTACCTCTTCTACATAAGAAATAGTCCAAAATTTGCACCAGTACCTAAGTTCTCCCATCACTCAAGTTCAGATAAGGTATGTTCAAGAGGGACAGTAGGCAAGCATTATTGTCTTGCTGATGACTCTAAACAGTCCACATGAACTACAACCGATAACTTCTGATGGAAGGCCTGAAGACAAAAAGGAACTGTCACAAAAAAGTGATATTGTTCATAATTCATATCAACTTTCATACATAGAGCAATAATATGTACCACTTCAAAAAATTCAGCTTCTTTCCCTAATTTTGCCGCAATATCCTTGGCTATTGATTTCCCTGAATCGAGAAGCATAGATCGGTTCTCCTTATTTGTCAAAGCCTACATACCAATGTCAAGATTACCAGCAGCAAACACGCTATAAAATAAAATTTCAGACTAAGCTATCATAGTTGCAAGATAAGATACGGCCACATAAACTTTACTGGGGACAAGTGTGCCTGAAGATGAAGTAAATCAAACGCGAAACCCGATTTTTTTTTATTATTATTTTGAGCAAAACGTCCATGCATTTTGGCACTGAAGCAGATACAATAGCATTTTCTCATCCGAGAAGAAAAGGTAACTTTTTGTAATAGTCCTTTGAGTAAAACATGATACCTACAAGTTGTAAAGATAATAAGATATAATTACTCCACTACGGCTTCTTTGCCATAGTATGGAAACTGGAAGGATCCTCAATGTTTGTCACTGACATAAACTTGATTCCTAGAACATCATCTAATACTCTTCTGTCTTCTACATCAAGCCATTATCATAATATTGACTAAACATAACCTGTCAAACTCATGTAATGTGCTCCAACTTCCAAGAAATATATATGACTGCATATACTTACCAATACAAAGCCTTCACCAGACTCATTCAATTCGATCTCTCTGAGGTTCAATAGCTTGTGCTTCTGAATGAGAAATGCAATCCGTAAAATGGAGCAAATACTTCCAAATTTCTGTATTACCTCACAGATAAGTGATTTTCACAAAAACACGAAAGAGACGTTACAGTTCAATTGCACCATTAAAGCCATGAACATATACTATAGTTCGTAACAGTGGATATATGGTACCTCTCGTGAGAATCCTTGGAAAGTACATTCAAGTTTAGGGAACTTCTTCCTATGATGTCTAGTAAGTCGAGCTATCAACTGCATAAAGATCAAGCAATGATCACCAATAAGAACCAAATTGACATTGAACATAAGAAGTATCATTTAATAGATATACCTCAACCTCCCCACTAGTTTAATAAGAACCAAATCGACATTGAACATAAGAAGTATCGTTTAAAAAATACCTCAATCTCCTCACTAGTGTAACCATCTAGCTGGCTGTGTTCCTGCCACATATATCCACTGTAAAGGAACAGGTTTGCTAAAGCTAATAACAAGGTCCAATATTGGATTTGCAAACAAGAAAGCCACAAATAAATCATATATCAAAACAAGGGTTAACAATAACCAAGCCATGTCCTATCAACTTAACCTAATAAACCTCAAACAAAAATGTACTTTACTCGACCACTGACAGACTCTACTTTCAGTTTAAAGCATATTTTCTATATATTCACAAAGTTTAAAAGTTTAAAAGAAATACCATGAATCTCATCAGTGCTTCAATATTCTGATCACAAGTGGTTGCTGATGGAAATCTAAATCACAAGAAACATCAACCATACCAAGACAAGACTGAACCTTATGCTATGCCCAAAAGTGCACACGGACCAGTTACAATAGCAACCATTTCTTCCACATTGGAAAAATTACTCACTTTCTTGAAACATAGTGTTCCGTTTACACTTATGCAGCACTTTGATGGGGAAAAGAGAAGGCAATCTTAACGTTTCTAATTGTGCAATGGCAGCAACAAGCTCTAAACCAAAAGGCAAATCAGAAGGGGATACATTTCCTCTGTGCATTGAGACATCTTCAGAGACAAACTTGGAAACTTTTGAGGATCAAGAATTTCACAAACTCCACCCATTCAAAAATAATTGTCACATACAGCTCCTTAAAACGAAGGAGTTGATCAAGATTTCATTAAAATATATTTCGTAACAACTAATCCTTCCCACCATTCTCTGTCAATCAAATTAAGTAAGAGTTATAAAGACGAGAAGACTTTTCCACATATCCAAGTATAGTATATGTGAAAATATTTCCAG
The DNA here is from genome assembly GCA_947645195.1 of Patellifolia procumbens. Lineage (NCBI taxonomy): Eukaryota > Viridiplantae > Streptophyta > Magnoliopsida > Caryophyllales > Amaranthaceae > Patellifolia > Patellifolia procumbens. The sequence continues at coordinate 908,799 of CANSGD010001485.1, forward strand.
ACACGGGATTATGATTTCAAAAAAAGCAAAAGTGTGGATATCCTACCATGATAATACTATATGACTGTTTATGGTAGCCTTGTTTCCCAAGATGGAGACCAATGTTATGAAGCATACAGGCAGCTTCAAGATACTCAAGATCTTTTTCATTGAGCCAACTATCAACACTAAAATGATCTTCAAAAACCTTCTTGTACTTCCTCAAACCTTCAAAAATACCCTACCAAGATCAACCAAGAAACACTCATTGTTAGCACAACATTTTTAAGACTACCATTGTTGTACAACTTCTTCACAGCTCCAACCACTAAATACCTTCGCAATAGCAGAACACTGAACACCATTTTTCATCCTATCGTTCCCATTAAACCTCATGGCAAGCCTCATCACTGATTTCCATCTCACATTAACATTCAAATCGAACCCTGGAAAAGCCTCAGCCACCATCTCAGCCACTACACCCTCTCCCAACGCATACGCAGAAACCTGCATCTCACTAATCCCAAGCAACTCCATAAGTTCATCCAAAAGAACTGCACCCGCCACAATAAACTCCGACCTCCTACCAAAGAACTCATCCCTCCTAACCTTCTCCCTCTCACTAATCTCTACCCCACATAATCTCTCAATAAGACCACTCAATTCTTCCCTACTAAACCACCACCAATTCCTCTTCCTATTCTCCCCCCAAACCCTCCTACTCTCTCTCCCCCCATCATCACATCCATAACCACACCAAATCGCCTTCTCAATCGCTCGAATAGTCCCAGACGATCCAACAACAACCTCAAAACCCAACCTTTTAACTTTCTCAACCAACCCAGATGCTTCAACCATCTCACAAACATAATCCCGGAGTCCAACCAAATCATTCTCCCCAAATTTCTCGGTCAGCGTCACATGCCCTAATCTCAATGAATCAGCATACACAACCTCTCCATTACCCCCAACAACAAATTCAGTAGACCCACCACCAACATCCAAAGTTAGAACCTTTTTAGCATAAACAGGCAAAAATTGAAGCACACCAAAGTAAATTAACCTAGCTTCTTCAACCCCAGATAATATATTCACTTCAAATTCAAAACCCAGTTGTTTTCTCACCTCATTAATGAAATTAATCCCATTGACGGCCTCTCTGATGGCTGAAGTTCCGACCACTCTCGTTCGCGCAACATTGTGGGACTGCACAATTGCTTTGAATTTCATGAGCGCTTCAATTGCACGAAACTGGGAATCTGGTGAAATCAATGGTGTAGATGATGACGATGAATTGCGCCCCAAAACGACGGGTTCTGAGTGTTTGTGAATGGTGGTAAATTTGGCTGTGGTGGGTTCGAATTGGATGATTAATAGTTTGAAAGAGTTGGTGCCCATGTCAATTGAAGCATAGAGGTTTTGGGATTCAGGTGGAATCGCCATTTTTCTGGAATTTCTGCGAATTCGTGGGTTTTTGAGTATTTTAGGGTTTCGATTTTTTTTTGAAAGTTCGGTTTTAACGGTTGATGAATGATGGGTTCTGATCTAGTTGGGATTGGGAGAGGTCAGAGAACGCGGTTTGTTCTGCCTAAAACGTTAGTATTTGGCATTGGCTTATGGTTAGGGCTCGAGGTAGGTAGAGTAGGGATGGTAATGGATCTTGGACCCGGTCTAGATCCGTAGATTCAGATTCGTTTAATAGGATCTAGATCTTCATCTTTTGGATCCGGGTCCTTGTTTTGCAAACGGATCTGGATCTTGCACTTGAGATCCAGATCCGGCCAGCAGACCCGCTTTAAAAATCTTTTTTAAAAAATATAACGATAAATAGTATATAAATAAGATAATAATGTAATAATCTTACTATGTAATATATAACTTTGAGAATAAATATTAAGTGAACCACTACACAATAAATAGCTATCAATTATAATAAAGTCGTTACTCCCAAACATTAATATAACGATTAAAAATATGGTAAATGTTTTTGCTTTACCCCCGTTAAAATTATGTACTTCCTCCGTAACAAAATAAACGCACCTTTTGCCATTTTAGGCCGTAACACAATAAACGCACCAAACTTCAAATTTTCTAATTTTAGTAAGTTTTTTAGTGTAATATTACTAAAATACCCTTATTTAAAAAAATGAAAACCTGATTATATCTCCTAAAATCTAATTACAAACTAATCAAATATAGTAATTCAAACACCTAACTAACCCCAATTAATCAACTTCAACCCTTCTCCATACTTCAACAGTTCAACCCTTCACCATTTCTTCAGCTTCAATAAATCTTCAACTCTTCACCATCCTTCAACCCTTCACCATTTCATCTCTACCATTTCTATTAACACCACCACCGTTGCTCATCACCAGCAACAATAGCATCACCATCTTCACAACCGCAATCCAAGTTCTTCAACAATCAAGATTTTTTGAGGTTTGATTTTATGGGTTTTTGGGTTAAAATTCTGGGTTTGGGTTCATTTTTTTGAGTTTTCTGTTCGATTTTATGTGTTTTAGGTAAAAATTATGGGTTTGGATTACTTTTTTTTTTGGGTTTTTGGGGTTCGATTTCTTGCTTTTGGTTTCGTTTTTATGGGTTTTGGGGTTAAATTCATGGTTTTGGGTTCCGTTTTTTGAGTTTTGGGTTCAATTTTCTGGATTTTAGGGTTCAAATTATGAGTTTTGGGGTTCGAATTATAGTTCTTATTCTCCTTCTTGTAGTTTTAGGGTTCGAAATTTGGGGTTAGGGAACCAAGTTTTCGAGTTTTGGATTCGAATTTTGGGTATTAGGGGTTGAATTTTGGGGTTTTGGGTTCGAAAATCTGTGTTTGGCTTAGAAATTTTTGTGTTTTGGTGCATATTTATGGGTTTTGGATTCGAATTTTGGGGCTTGGGGTTCTAATTTCTGGGTTAGGGTTCGAATTTTCTGGGTTTGAGATTGATTTGCTGGGTTTTTAGATTCGAATTTATGGGGTTTGGTTTCGAATTTCTGGGTTTTGAGTTCGAATTTAAGGGTTTTATGATTCAAATTTTCTGGGTTTAGGGGTTCTAATTTCTGGGTTTGGGTTTGAGTTTCTGGGTTTTGGCGTTAAATCCTGGGTTTTAGTTGTCGAAATCTAAGTTCAAAAATTGTTCAAATTTTGTGGGTATTTTCGATCAAATTTGGTGGTGGCTGTTATGGTGGTTGGTGTTGAAGGTGGTGGTTGACGTGGTGGTCGGAGTTGAAGACGGTGGTTGTTATGGTGGTTGGTGTTAAAAGTGGTGGTTGACGTGGTGGTTGAAGTTGAAGGCGGTGGTTGCCATGGTGATGGGTGTTGAAGGTGGTGGTTGGAGTTGAAGGTTACTAATCTTACTTTATCTCTCCTCCAAACCTTAGTTATCTCCCTAATCTCTCATTATGAAATTTTGCCTAGGAGTTCGTGTCGAGCTCATTTGGTGCAATAATATCGTTACGGAGGAAGTATATGTATTTTTCGTGTGAAAAGTACAAATAATTATCTAAAAAGTATACATTAACTTTTTCTAAATAATAAAAGAAAGGATCCGTTCAAGATCCGTCAAAGATCCGTGGACCCGTTGGATCCGTGGATCTGGATCTGGGTCCTTATTTTCGAGAACCGGCGGATCCGGGTCGAATCTGGATCTGTCTTTGGGGAAACAGGACTCGGTCCAGATCCGCCCCATTGCACGGTTTGTTAAGTGCACGGTTTCGTGTAGACTCACTCTGCATCTTACTAATTAGACGGGAATAAGAGGAGGTTTTATGGGTGGCGCCGTGACGGGGATAGAATGAAAATCGTATCTTCAAGGGTGATGAGGCGCCGGGTAAAAGTTTTATATAAGAACTCACATGGGGTAACAAAAAAATAAGGCGGTGATGGGCAAGTATAGCTGGTGTATGTACCATGCGGATAGTGGGGGTAAGGATGGTTTTATGTGAATTGCTTGGAGGCGGGGATGAGATTTCCCCCATCATGGGTGATGAAGGGACGGTGATAGGATGAGATTTTTACGCGGATGCACGTATGGAAGGATCGTTCATTGTACCCACTCCGCCTAATCCACCTCAGTGACCTCAACTTTCAAACAACGCCATTAACTTAGACTCGTCTTCAAGTATTGACCTTCATTCAGCCTCGTCGTTACTCGAAAATTAGCTAAGCTTCTTAATGAAGTAACACAACGCTTATCTAAGAAGCTGGTAGAAAAGGTAGATCATCGCACGACTAAAGAAGTTCGCAGCGATCGGATCTGCCTCCCCTAAGCAAAATTGACCAAGAAGAATGGTTGGACAGTGGAAAGGTTGTTGCACCATAATGCTTAGGCGTCTTCGTCAACGGAGCGAGACGTTGACCAAAATTTGAGTCGTGGTGGCGGTGACAAGAGGCGACAATAAGGCTACAAGATTCGAGGAGATCTAGCCGTGAAGGTTTAATATCCTTGGTTTAATGAAGCCGTGAAAAGAGCCACCATATGAAGTTTCAGGGTAAAAACACTGAAAGGGACTTGGATTTTGAAGCTTGTTTCTCTGATTTCTAGAGAAAGGAGTGCCCTTATATCTAGAAATCAATTTTCTTTTGCCTATCAAATGACTCGATATGGCACATGCTTATCCCTATATTAGTCTGAGATGGATGAGGAGATAGAGAGGCATGGCACATGCACAAGGGATACGATCGCTTGGCCTTTTCTCTTCTGATAAGCAACTTATCATCAATCCCTAATTTTCCTCTGAAGTCAAATTAGTGCCCTTAGAATTAACAAAATCGACCCGATCGGAGACCTGAATTGTTCCCGAAAACGAATACCTGAAATTGGTTTGAGTCTCAAAATGACTTGAGGCGACTCAAATCAGTAGACTCGATGTCCAAAATCACCCGACCTAGACCAGTCCCAAAGCAGACTAATTCGAATTTGACACGATCCGAAATGACCAAATTGGAATCAAAGCAAACTATACCATCAAGTCAAAAACCATGATCTGCCAAGACAATATGAATGAGATTTCAATTTATTGTTATTTACTTTTATAGTTAAATCTATGACTATTTGTAATTTGACTCAGACTAGTATTTGATTTTAGTTTATGAATATTCTTAAATTAAATGATTAATTCAAATATTGATTTGACTCGAAATAGACTTGACTAGACCATACCCGACCTGAAAATAAGAAGACGTGGGACAAGCTTGACTATATATGACCCAACTCAAATCAAACTCGAAATAGAACCGATTCACAATGACCTGGTTGTACCCTATTCGAATGAGTTGATCGCCACCTATAAGCCTAGCTCGTTATCTCTTTGTTTAATTTAATCAAAGTGTTTAGTGTGCAACTTTGCAGTTCCGACTACTTAATTAAGTATACAAATAATGTTTAAGTTATTTCAGGGTTAAACCAAAATAATAAAATAGTTGAAAATAGATTCTTCTTATTTTTATTAATGTAATGACTTTTGATTAGATTGATGAACTTATTTTTTTACTGAACTATCCAAATAACTTTTTTAAGGGGTACTAATTCAACAATCAATTGGTATTAGTCAAAAGTTTTAAGAGTGCTTTTCTTCACCATGAAAAAAATAAGTTTCAGGTCTAATAAGTTCAGATAAGTTTCAAGTTTTAATAAGTTTCAAGAAAAATTGTCAGAAAATACCAAGGTTTTAACACTTTTTCAAAATAAAATACAAAAGAGTTGCGAAATGTAAAAGAAATACCAACAAGTTATGTTTTTCTTAAAAATTCATACCAACTAAAAAATATTCGTCTATTTTTCCGTCTTAGAAATCCATACCAACTAACAGAAATTCATTCAACTTCATCTCTGAACAACAGAAAATCAAAGGTGAGTTAAATTTGGGTGAGAAAGTGACGGAAAAATAGACGGATATATGTTAGTTGGTATGAATTTCTAAGAAAAATATAACTTGTTGGTATTTATTTTACATTTCGCAACTCATTGATATTTATTTATTTTGAAAAAATGCTAAAACCTTGGTATTTTCTAATAATTTTTCCTAAGTTTCAAGAGGTCCAGACAAGTTTCAAAAGTTCTAGCACGTTATAAAATGACCTCCAATAAGTTATAATAACTTTAGATAATTTCAAATAAGACCATATACTTTTGGACTGAATAAAATTGAACCAAAATGAAATAAAGGTGAGCCAAAATAAAGCTGAACTGAGACAAATAGAACATGTCCTAAGTTATTCAGATAAAAATTCAGATAACTTAAGTTCAGTGTAGATAAATTCAAGAAACAATTACCTCGTCAGACTCTATGGACATGGTAAATGCAAGGCATTGATTTTGGTATCAAGACAAATTGCCGAGTTGAGAGTATATATATCAGACCGAGATGAGTCCAAATCCGACCCACAGAATCATATATACTTCGATCCAGAGTCAACCCGACCCATAATTATTTCGAGAAATGATAGGGATCTAACAGTTAGATGTTACCAAACATCTAACCCAATTTTCATAAAAAAACAATATATTATCATGTAAAGACAATATATCACCATGAGAAAGATAATACTCCCTCCGTCCTAAAATATAAGTCCTGTTTTGTTCTACACATTCTTCAAGACGCACTTTTGACATTTTATATCTTCAATTTCGTATTAGTAAAAAATTTAAAAAGTTGATATTATGAAAGTACATATTAGGACAAATCTAACAAGATCCTATATGGGTATGAATTCTTGTATATATTAATAAGAATAATTGGTAAAAGAATTTAAAATTTGACTCCCAAAATAGAAAAAGGACTTGTATTATGGGACGGGAACGGAGGGAGTATATTATTATAGGAAAGACAATATATTTCCATGTAAAAAATGATAAATAAAAGTTTATTTAATTGTCTTGAGTTTACCCTTTTGCTCCTCATTTATTATGTAAAAAGACTATTTTACCTATCACTTAAATGTGAAAATGACCATTTTATCGCTATTACATGTTTTAAACACATCTGACTATTAAATCCTTATCAACTCTCAATTATTTGAGGGTCCAACGTCCAAGTAGCGAGTAATATGGATGGACCCGACTCAGATCCGACTATTATAATCCCTAGGAGAGGCCGACCTTCTGGAAGTGAAAAAGAGTGGTAGAAAATGAATTGAAATTACAAACTCCAAAGTCACCCTCACCAAAGTCACCAGTCACCAGTCACCATACTCAACCAGTCATCCCGACCAGTCAGTCCACCACCACTGTAAAAGCCACTGTTAATGGCATCTTCCCTGTCAGTTTCCTCCAGACAACAACAAAATTCTTTCTACCTTTTTCATCAAATTTATAAACCTTGGCTTAAACACAGATAATGACTTGTTGCTTGTGGTCGAGAATCATCAACATTAACATTAACAACCCCCACTGGTCAGTCTTTATATGTTCTCATTTTCTTATTTTCTCATATTTCATTTTCGTCTTCCTTTTGAACCCTAATTGTCTGAGTTGACTTGCTTGTGGAATTCTTTCCCTTTGATTTTTATAATTTTCAAAATCCATTGGAATTCATTTTTCTTCTTTAACGAATTTTGAATTGTATTTTGTTTCATTGTTCAGTCAATTTCTTGTTTACTTATCGTTACACGAAACTCACCCTCTCATTTCTATTGTACTTTCGATTCACCTTCCTCCTCCTTCCCTCTTTCTCATTTTTGTTTTGAAATCCGCCGAGGCACATCTAAGCAGTGGCGGATATTGAAAAATTACTTACCGGGTTGAAATTATAATTATCAGGGTCAAATGGTCAAAATTTTAAAGTCGGTTTTCATGAATTTAAAATTTTAAGGTGAAATTTTCACAATTTAGATAGGGTCTAGTGATCCCACTTCCTGACATCAAGTATTGATTTTTATAGGTGTTTTCGCTTCGTAATTGAAAAACAAACTTAGTAACGATTTAAAATGAAGTGAAACATTGTATGGTACTTGGGGTTGTTTAACGTGACTGACAATGTTAGTTTGGATTGCATAAATCTATAATTAGTATTGCATTGACTTAAACCTGTTTTTATTAAGTAAGCTAATGAAATACTATAATTATAGTCTTTTCTATTGCTGAACTTGTCTTTTCTAAGTTGTCTTCAGTGTTGACCATTGTAGGCTTTCACATTTTGTCCATGTTTTAAAATTTATCATGATAATATAGAAAGGTAGTTATACTCTATTATTACTCATATATAGAATCTTTAAATGTTGATGATAATATCATTAATAAGAATTGGCCATTTTAGCTTTAATCATATGGGCTTTTATTATGATGCACCGACGATTCATATTAGCCGACTTCATGTTTTTATTGGTGTTGTTGTTCTCTTGGGCATGCAAACTTTAGGTGGTAGCTATGTAGCACGGGTACTTCACTTGATACCTAACCCCGTACCCGATAATATATCGTACCCGCTCTATGTCAATTTTCAGACTTACCGTTTTCCATCCTCGGACCCGCATCCGTTTCTGTCCCCGTATCAACTCGGTGTAACCTTGGGTGGTAGTACCTTAGAAAATTTTCTTGCATGCAATCTACTATTCAAGTATTCATAGAATAACTAAATCATCCATTTTTTATTGGGATGGAGAGAATTTGGTATACATTCTTCCTCATTTATATATAAACAACTAGAGATATACTGTAGCTCCTTTTATCTGTATTTGTGCACTCCTGTTTGACTTGTATTAGTAAATTCGAATCTATGTATGTCATGCTCTCCAAAGTGTCTGGTGATAACTTATAAGAATAGACCATGACCAGAAGTTTTTTCCAAGCCTTAACGCGTTTCTTTGGTCATTAAGCTAGTAGTTACATTGAATCCTAATTGCCCTTTATTTTGTTTAGCACTCCTAAATCATAAGCATGATTGGCCAAAACTGTCTCTACGTTAATTTGGCAAAATGTGTGACTTGCCTTGTTTAGATAGTCAAATGTAACTATAATCTATACAAGTGTATGAATGTACCTATAATTTATACAAGTATGTTTTCTTTATTAGAGCATGTGTACGTTTTATTAAGATGTGTAGTTTTAACCTTTTTTTTTTTTGGCTCAAAGAGGCATAGTTGCTTTTGATAAATTATATGCTTGACTTTTAGTATCTATGCAACTTCTGTTTTTTAAATGAAGCTTCTACGCGCTTTCAAGGGACTGATATCCCCATGCTTTATAAATCATGCAACTATTAGCAAATAATAGCAGCTCCAAGTACTTCCCTGCTATTCATCTTATTGCAAGAAAACATTTTGGTTCTCTGTGATGGTACTCAAGAGGCAATTTGGTGAGGGGGGTAGCGACATTTCATCACTGTATAGCGACTCCCAAAACCCGCCAACAAAATTTCGGAAGTGAGTGCATGGGATTTTGCTTCCAAGTGCCCTTTATGTTTGTCTGCTGATATCTTTTGCTATAGTGAATTATCACAACTGATGCTTCAAGTTGGTGGTTTTTGCTGTTGTTATCATCAAGTATATCTAATGGTTCACTTACAATGTTTTGCAGAGTTGTCAACTATGTAATGAAAGAACTGTCGTTGGAAGAACTTGCCACAAAAATATCTGCAATACTGGAACCTGCCCTTCGCAAAGTGGTATGGTTTCATTGGTGCCTTTTTCTGCCTGATCATGTTATTTGTTGTCTTTTGGTGTTGCACCATGCTCATGTTACTTCTGAACTTTGACTGGAAATATGGTTTAGATTTTGTCAAGCTCTTAGAAGTAATGTCTTTAATCTTTAGTCTCAAATACGAAAGCCTTGTAGCATTGCATTCTGTGTGTTTGATTACCTGATCTATCACTTTTTTTTGGAGTACAGTTGTTAAAGTAGATAGCTGCACACCTGTTTAAACATATTGACACTTTAGATATTCATTTTGAGTCTATACTTCTTGATCGTGGCTGTTTTATTAAGCTTGAAGGGTTTCCTTAGCTGTGCTTGACATGCTTGTCCTAGAGTCCTTTCATGCAATAGTGATCTTCATGTTTTAATGATGATTTGTGCTTCGAGGTTTTGAAATCAGATTGTTTCATGTGCTGTAAACAGGTGAAGGAGGAGGTGGAACCACTGATGTTTTTACTTCAGTCATCTCCAAGGTTAGTTTCACGTGCTTTGCGCTTCTATCTGTTTCCCAACACCATGGCATGTGGTCTTCTTTAGACTCTTTGGATAACTCTTGCCTTTTCTTCTTTTATTGGTTCAGCAGTTCTGAGATCTGATAGGCAGCCCTGGTAGTAAAGTGTGAGTGTGGGTAAATAAGTTTTCATATAAGTTCCTGCTGAGAGCTGGTAAAGGATTTATCTAGTATATGACTAGTATGTTTATTGGAAATCTAGGGTATTTTTATAAGCTTCATTCGTTCCCTGGGCAGCTAGTCTTTCTTTTGAACGGGGTTGCTCTTTCATGGTATTAATTTATCAGAAATAACATTGTAAAGGCTAAAGTTACATTTGATCTCAAGTGAACACTGGACTATAGGAATTTGTTTGTGCATTGATGTGTGACACACATGATGTATATGTACGTGTGTGCGTGTATGTACGTGTGTGCTGCTGTGTGGGTGGGTGTGACTGTTGATATTTAAATATTAGAGAGGAGTTGAAGGAGATAACGGAAAGAGTCATGATGGGTGCATTAGAGATTGAGAAAGGTGTTATGATTGTTGAAAATATTTGGATTTCCTCTGATGCCTTTTAGAGTTTTTTTTCATCGTTGAATTTTTTTGCTATTATTACTGAGCTTCACGTTTATCGGTTATAGGCTCCAGCCCAATTCACTTCCTTTGAGAAGCCTGCAGCTGCTATTTGTCAACAAATTGCCATCTACTCTCTTTACAAATAGTAAAGTAGAGGATGAGGAGCATGAGCCTCTTCAAATAAAACTAGTTGATGCAAATTCAAAAGGCCTGATACAACATGGTCCATTCTCTTCTGTAAAGGTTGAGATTTTTGCCCTCAATGGTGATTTTGCTGCTGATGGGAGGGAAGATTGGAAAGAAAGTGAATTTAATGAAAACATTTTGCGTGAAAGAGAAGGTAAACGACCATTGTTGGTGGGGGAGATTTCCTTTGCACTTGTTGATGGTCTTGGATCCATTGGAAACATCACATTCACCGACAATTCAAGCTGGGTGAGAAGTAGAAAGTTCAAGTTGGGGGTTCGGGTAGTCTCAAGAGCTTCTCATGGATTTGGCATCAGGGAAGCAGTGAGTGAAGCTTTTACGGTGCTGGACCATCGTGGGGAATGTAAGTGTTCCCTTCTTTCTTTGTCTTGGCTGTCTATCTTTGACTGGTAACACTTTCTGAGTGCCTATTTTTTGCTCTCAAGTCTTTCACTAAGCAAGAATACCACAACCTTGTGTCAAATTGTACCCTGGTAAATGACAAAGTTCTTAGGAACTGATTTTCATTGTCGGCAGTAACGGAATTAAGCTCCCGAAACTAGGATAGAATTGGAATCTTAACTTGTAAACTGTCTAGGTATGCCTTTCAACAGAGTTCTATGTAGAAAGTTTTGCATCATAATTTTATATTCTGTCTGTATAACATGGGGAGAATAGGATCTTCCTTTTCTACTTGTCTAATAAGCTGCACCGGCTGAACAGGAACAGTTATAATTTTATCTAATATAGATCGCACAGCTAATCTTTATAATTCCACTGTATTGTTCTCAGATTTTTGAACTTGATGTATACTTTTTATTTTGCAGCCTACCAGAAGCACAATACACCATCCTTGGATGATCCAGTTTGGCGTTTGAAAAAAATATCAAAACAGGGAGCATCACACATGAAATTGGAGAAAATTGGAATTAAGACAGTAAAGGATTTTCTGATGCAATACCACATGAATTCATCATATCTACGACATGTAAGAATTTGTTGTTTTGCATTTAGATGATTATGTTGGAGACAATTTTGGGTTCCAATTCAATTAATCTGCAACCTTTTTTCTTTACTCCAGGTGCTTGGCAAAGGGGTTGCCAATAGGACATGGGACACAATGGTGAAGCATGCTAAAGAATGCCATCTGGACAATACATACTTTAGTTACTGTGCTGAAGCCGAGGGTGCTCAACTCCTCTTCAACTGCGTCTACAAAGTCGTAGCTGTTAAGTTTGTAGGTCAAGATTATCAGCTGGTTGATTCTCTTGATATTTGCCAAAAGGTTAATGGTTTTAGATGGACTGTGTAGTGATTCTTTCTACTCTGAAGTATCTGTTTTACTTAGGGGCTGATCTGTCTTATGCAATTTTTTATCAGGCGCTGGTGGAAAACTTGAAGAAGTTGGCATTCTTGAATGTCAACCAGTTGGTTCCAGTCCACAACGTATCACCTATCTCTACTTCAATGAGGCCACATGCTGAACATGTCCCATATTCTTTTCAAAAGTTGGATCAGCATGATGCTCGTTCGATCGTAGATCAAGGTATAAAACTATGTCCTTCTGAGATTCTCCAGGGATCGTATTAGTAATTTCGAAAACTGTCTCTAAATCCCCCTCATCAAAAATATTTTGCAATAACGTAGGATGCTTTCTTGGTCCACTATTTGCACAGACATCCTTCTTGTACTTTTTGTTGCTGAATGTTGCAATATGGATGCAGAATTGATTCTTACATTTGCTAGATCAGCAGTGGAAGCTCAAAGGTCCATAGTTATTTTTCAAGTTTACAGCTGAATAAGTTAGGTCACTGTTGCTGTAGATGAGAAATTCTTGTTATAGATCCTACTTCATCATTACTTGTGTGGATTAGAGATAGGCTTTATATTCCTTTTAAAGCTTAAAGTTTAGGTCACTAAGGTGGCCACTATATAGGTGGGGCAAGGAGGCCGTCTGTGTTGGGAAAGGCGGACACAGGACTGCACACTAACTTAATGGGTGGGCGGGGTTCTCTAGAAAAAATCGGCTGAAACTTACTGGTCTATAAGACAGGATGGGCTAAGTCGAAGCAGATTGGTTGTTTAGAAGCTTGAACCACTTTGACAAACCCATATTCGGACTAGGCTGGATGGGATGAGGTTGATCTGACACAACAGCCACCTCTGTACTATTGCTACAGATGAGAAATTGAGAAGCATGCTATTCATGTCGTTGATCCTTGATTCATTGCTTATGCGGGACTGGAGTTCTGATTTGCCTAGGGTTATTTTTTCCCCGTTTCTTTATTATTATTTTTGCTTTTAATATTTCTTCTATATATATATACAGATGAATCGGAGAAGCACATGGATATTAATCTTTCATCATCATCATCATACCCCTGCACAATTGAAGATGGCTATCTACTGGAAGATGATTCGGCATCTCAGACTAACCAACCGATGCAGGGGTTTACTCCATCTTCTTTCCTGACAGATGATTACTCTGCTGAACCCTCTGATGGAGTCTATAACTGTTACCAAAACATTCCAATGGCTACATTTTCTCAAACCAGTCAGTTTGGAGAGCTTTCTCATCTGCAAACATCACCCTTTTGTGCTCTTGCTACGAATTGGGGACAGCCAGATGGTTTCTTAACTCCAACTCCGGATGCTAATGTAGGTCTCTTCTCCCAGCTTCCCAATCTTAGTGTTGGTGTCTTAGGCAGAGGAAAGTCTAGGGCCCGTTGGTGCAAGATTCGAGCTGCTGTTATGTGGAAGATTGTTACGCGAAACGCTGCAACTAAAAGGAAGGGAAAGTTTTCATTCAGCTATCATTCATGCAGCTGATGCCACACTGTTCATACTCAGAATCCTGAAGTTGTAGGTTTAGTTAGAGTTTGACTCTCACAAAAAGTAGGTGGTTTTTGTCTAAACTTCAACTATGATGTACATTGTGCAAACTTGTAGAAGGCAGAGTTTCTATCTATTGTTATAACTTATATGGTGGATTTTGTATGTTGTGAATAAGCCTTCTTTGCTGGTGATTTTGTATCCTATGGAATTATATATGTTAGACAATGAACCAAAGTTTGTAAATGTGATTGAAGTTTTTCTTATTGATACTAAAAGTAGGCAAATTTTTCTGGGTTGCATTTGTTTATTTATGCATCTTGGTTCAGTGTGGCAACTGCACCTTGTTCGGTAAAATGCTTTTGAGGCATTTCATGTTTTTGTGAAATACTGTACTTTACTATGTTTAGCATAAAATTGAAATCATTTCGAATTTCTTAATTCAACAAATTCGAGCAAGAACATTCTATGTATTAAGTCAGTCGGTTCTGCTTACTTTAGATCTCATATCTTGACATATTGATTCTATAAAATTATAGTTTTTCCATTTGCATCCATGTTACATTCAACTAGAACCAGCATTGTAAATTCAAATAAGACAATAATTATAATCCAAAATTGTACTTCAATCCAAGGTTTCTAAATTTGAACCTTTTACTCAACGAGCTATAAGCGAGCTTTCTATTTCAAAACTGATCTGACCTATATCCAATTGATACTTTTTTTTCAAAATTTGACCCATATATGGATCATAGAGAAGGAGACGAAGTCCTGAGTATCATGCCAACTAACGTTGGCCTACTTTTAATCGCTTTATTTCGACGAATAAATTGATTCATAGGGTGATATTTGAAGTGCAATAATCTGATTGGCAAATTGGTTAAACAACTTTATGACATGTGATCATGATGATAAAAAAAACTTATGACATGTGTATCTTGAATTCTTGATCTCATGATCATATGTCAAGCATTTACTATTTAATAATATCTATGTGAATAGTAACACGTTTCCGTACACTAAAATTATAATAAAAAATTCAATAAACTAAACTAATGGTATCCAATCAACTGATCAAGTACGTAACCACGAGCATCTATCACCAATGGGCCCCGGACCCACCATGATAGCATTGCTAGAAGACGGCGACTTAGGCCGCCATACTTGGGCAGCAAGAATCATTCACGGGCAGAATGGGTAGCAAACAATAACGCTTTGTCATAAACTCATAGGTGAGTCACATTACTTTAATTTTTTAGGAAAAGGTGAGTAGATACACTAAATTAAAATCCAACTCAATTGATTTGAGTATGTTTTATGTTTATGGACCCTTGACATCTATGTTAAGTAAAAGAAATAATATATATAAATCAAAAAAAGTTACATCTAGCAACTGTAATTTTTTCATGAACATGCCTATAACTAGGGTAAGGGATAAAGTCCGGACTTTGTTGGATGTGAGTTATTTGAAATAGCCAAAATTTGTTATGCTATTCCTATTTAAAAATCTTGAATTATTATGCGGAGTCTTTAGGATCGGACATACAAGTCTTTGCATAGTAATGCAAACCTTTAGAATATTCTAAAATAATGCTAATTATAGGCCATTGTTTCACCCAAAGTGACCACAATCATGCTTATTAATTTGATCTTACAGTTTTTTTTATCGCAAAAGTATTAATTTAGCCCCTTAACTTTGTCCGGACGTGAGATTAAGCCCCTTAACTTCTAAATGTGGTATTTAAACCCCATAACTTTAATAAAAGGTGAGATTAAGCCCTTACCTTTTAATTTATTTATTTTCACTAAAATAAAATAAAATTATACAGGCAAAATACCCTCCAATACTGATATATGTATATTATCTCACCTCACCATCTGGTCATTCTCACTCTCATACGTCTAATCATTATTATCACCTCAATTTCCTGAATAACTATCCTGTCTATCCATGTAAGGACTCAAAATAGCACAGATGTTACAAATCGAACAACAACTTCGCAAAAACTACAATTTGTAGTATCTGTAAGAGAGTTGAACGAATTTGTAAAGGTTACAAATGTTAAACTACTATTATTAATCCTGATGGCACCATGAAAGACACTTTTGATCAAATGCTGAATCACAAAAACAAGCACGATCAAAATTCACATTAAAGAGCAAGATAATGCAGCAATCATCACACAAAAAAAGGAGAGAAACTCAAGAAAGAGAAAACTGTTAATATTCCTACACCAACAGCAACAGAAGAGTAGCACAGCAGCATGCTACATGAAGTACTTCTACACTCAACACTCAAGCTTACAGCTGCATCTCTACCATAAGAAGACTACACCCTAGCTTTACTAGATTGCATCTCTTGTAACAACTTCAGATTCTGTTATAACATATTTAGTTGTCATCATCAAGTTTAGTTCTGAGATCATTAGCTATATATATAGCATACAATGTACTCCCTCCGTTTTTTTTAAATATGCACCTAAGGGTTTTCACAAGAACCAAAGAAAAAGTGCAAAAGTAAAAGTGAAGGTTAGTAAAAGTAAGGAAAAAGTGAAAAAGGTAGAGAGAAGGAAAGAAAAAGTAGGAGAGAAGTGTAATAATTAGGTGGGCCAACCTTCCATTTATGGAAAAAGGTAGAAAGGTGCATATTAAAAAAAAACATCCCAAAATGGTAAAATGTGCATATTAAAAAAAAACGGAGGGAGTAATAGATACAATTACATACAATAATGAAAATCAGAGAGTTAATTCTCTCCTTTGCTCTATGATCAAATGTGTTTCTTATTCTTCTTAATCAAGTTCCTCTAATTGTTTCAAAAACCTTATTGCGGTGATAAATACGATGATGAGAAATTGAGAATGAGAGTGAGCAGATCAAACGAGAGAGAAGATGATAAGGTGAAAAAATATATTGTATAGTTTTATTTTATTTTAGTGAAAATAAATAAATTAGAAGGTAAGGGCTTAATCTCACCTTTTGCTAAAGTTATGGGATTTATATATCACATTAGAAGTTAAGGGGCCTAATCTCACATCCGGACAGAGTTAAGGGGCTAATTTAACACTTTCGCGGTTTTTTTATACTTCTCCTAAACCCCCCCCCCCTCCTCTGACTGACTAGAGTTCAAGATATTTGTTTGACCTTCTAAACCAATCATTTATGTCATTAAATTATTTTAAGAAGACTTATCTAATCAGGGCCGTTCCTGACCTTTTTAGGGCCCAGGGCGAAGCTAAAAAATAGGCCCCTAACTCATCATACAAGTGTACAGTATTTGGTCACTTTTACAGTTTTACCAACGTTGTTTTTACATTTCGAATGCTTATGGTGAAGTAACAAATATAGCCCCATACAAATTCAACGATATATAATTTTCAAAAAAAATAGCTATGTTGTATTCGATTTCTTCAATAATTTAGAAAATTGAAACAATAATTTTGATGTAGGAAAACGAAAATAATAATAAATAAATATTCCAATGATAATGTAGTAAATTTTACTGACCAAAATAAGAAAAAATTACAGAAGACATATTCTAGTTGTCGAAACATATTGTACTTCAATGACTCTAATATATCAAATCATATAGCAAATACTACCATAAAGTAATATTTTATGAGTGAATTGTAATAATCTAATCTGACTTACCTCACATTTATTTACACATACTTTAATGCTATCAAATTTGAAGCAAAAGTAAACTTAATTACATCATGGACAATATAATCATATTAATACTTTCTAGTACAAAAAAGTATTAATTCTAATCTATCAATGGTACAAATTATCTAACAAATGACATTTGTACTATGACAATTAAAGATATGTGTACACCTGAAATATTGAATTGATGTTATGAAATCTAAATGGTGGATGGTGTGAAGGAAAAAGGAAAGAAAGTAAATAATAATACTATAAAAGTTAGTTATTGAAATTAGGAAGAGAAGGGGAAAAAAATGAGAAATTGTAAAAAAAAGTTGTAGGAAAAAGCTTTTTTGTGCAATAAAGAAAGAAGGGAAAAAAAGTAAAAGTAAGTGAGTGGGAGACTGGGAGTCGAACCCACGCCAACATAACACCAAGATTAAATGCGCGGTGGAGTCTACCACTAGACTAGAAGCCAATTTCTCATGAGTTTTGCGCACAAATATAATCATATCTAATGAACCTGAAAACATGAGTGTTCCTTCCATGGGCCCTGGGCGGGCGCCCCGCCTGCCCCGCCTCAGGGCCGGGTCTGTATCTAATAGGAGTATTTGTTAATATTCTAGAATAACCCATAATTGATTGTATTTTGTTTTTCTTTAATACCTATTGTAGATGCTGTTTGGCTTTCGATTAATAAAACGCATGATTGATAGTATTATGAAAAGACTTGAAGGCGTTTTTTAGTTCAGATTAATCATATACCACATCTGTCTCAAATCATTTGCTACATAGATTATGACACAAAGATTTAGGTAGAGACGTAGAGTATGTGGGAAGGTTGAGACCACTTTTCATTTGTTAAAGTAACTCATAAAGTACCAATGGTGGGTTTAGGCTCCGTTTGGTAGGGTGTAAACCAATTTCCTGGGAAACTGTTTTCCTCTCTTTATGGTTTTACATTGTTTGGTTGACAAATGAGTGTAAAACTATCTCCCCCCCCCGCTCTCCTAATGATGGAAAACCATTTTACCTTCAAAAATGAAGGGATAACTATTTTCCTCCTTACTTTCCCTTTCATTTTTCCATTTTCCTCCATTTTTTTACATGGTACCAAACAATAAAAACCTAATATTGGAATTATGTTTTCCAAGAAGTCACTTTACATTGAAAATGTTTTACAAACAACTAAACGAAGCCCTAATAAATAATTATCGGAAGAAGACAAAAAATGAAAGTAATGAAGTGACAAGTATAGTAGGGCCCATAAGCCAAGACGGGAAATGTAGCAAATAAATTAGTACACCCATTTATGGTATGTGTAGCAAATAATTTGGGACAGAGACAATAAATGATAAATGTAGCAGAGTGATTTATAATTATTATTATCATTATTAATATTATCATTATTAAGTATTGTTATTATTATCATCATCATTATTATTATCATTATTATTTTCAATATTATTATTATTGCTATAATAATAATAATAATTATTATTATTATTTAGGAAGGTTGTTCAATGGCTACAATAAAATTGTAGCCATTGCAATAGTTTCAATCTCAACTCTTAATTTTTGTAGATTTCATCTTATCCATTAAATATAATTAAAATCTAAAAAATTAAATTTCTTTTTTTTTTATTAAATTATTTAGATTAATGGTTAAGATGAGTTTACAACTAATGAAGGGTTTAGATTTAACTAGTTATAGTGGCTAGAATTTTATTGTAGTCATTGTAGAATTATCCATTATTGTTATTATTAAGTATTATTAGTATTATTATCATCATCATCATCATCACTATTATTAATATTATTATTACTATTATTAATGTTGGATCACAAGGAGACACTCAAGAAGGGGGGTTGAATTGAGTGAGGTATTTTCTAAATTTTATCGAACTTTCTTTCGAGATCTCAGAGACCTTCTCTGAGCTTTTGAGTTGCGTATATGAATATTGTTAATTCGATAAGAATTTCTAGAATAGTAAATAGAAAGGCAGTAATAAAGAGACGAGACAAGCAATTTTACCGTGGTTCAATCTCACCTCTGAGATCTACGTCCACCCTACCTTTTCTTTTATTAATTGAATCACAAAATACCAAACTCTTGATACAACTTGATTCCCTCACTACTAACCCTAGTAGTGCCCCCCAACACTTAACTCTCAGTGTTGCCTAATTAAGTCTAATTCCCTTAGGAACTCAACTCAACACTCTCTATAAAAGATGAAATTACAGAAAGATTTGAATCCTCTTTTTTTGTGCTTCTGGGTTAAGCAGTTTAGAGGTATTATCGAAGCTTAAGTATGTGTTTTTCTGTCACAGATCTCAGTGCTAGTCTCAGAGAGGTTGAAGATATGTTACTGAAAATAAAAGATTTCTGGAAAAACGTATCTTTTTATTTTCTGATCTTTTTGCTCTTATAAAGGCTCACGTTTTCAAATCAGTTCTTCAGCTTTACAAAGATAGAATTTTCCTCTTGATAGTTTCCTAATCCTAAGCAAACAATTATCTTTAAAGAAGATTTTATCTCCTTTAAGATATTAGTTTCCTAATAGGATTAGGACTGATTTTGTAGACAAATTCTTTCCTTAAAATCAGAATATTACTAAAATCTTTTTATTCCAAAACTTATCTTTTCCCACAAAAAAGATTTTCCAGATTTTCTACAAAACAATCTTCAACAATAAAACGATTTCCCTTTTTCTTTTCAAGTTTCGCAAATCGTTTTATTTAGGTGTTATATTATAGATTGCATTTATTTTACTATCTCAAGTAAAATACCTACAATCTCTAATATTACACATTAGCACTTTGATCCGTTATTTACGAACACACACTTTTACATATTTGGAAATTGGCCTTAGTCTAAAGCGTTTGACAATTGATTCTTCGAGACTTCGTTTAGGCATCTGCAACAAAACTTCACCAAACATGTTAGATCAACTAATTGTGTTTGTCATCATCAAAATACACATGGACAATGTGTCCAACAAATTCCCCCTTTTTGATGATGACAAACACATAACAGTTCCCCCTCAACATAAGCAAATATTACATTGGCAAACATGATACGATTTCATGAGAATGAACATCTAGCATTAACATAGTGCTATATACCAAATCTTCCCCCTTTTGGCATTATCAAAAAGGAGGCATAAAAATCCATAGTATCATAGTTCGAAGTCAATTGTCCATGCAAAATAGTAGCTCAAGCAAAAATCAATCTAGTGATGATGGTGCTACGTCAAGATTCAATTCACAATCCAAAGTTTTGAAGCAAGAACTAATCCAACTCACAATCCGAAACTATGAAGCAAGAGTTAATCCAATTCACAATTCAAAGTTATGGATCATAAGGTAAAAGTGAAGAATTATGGTAGGATAAATAAATAAGGTAAGCAAGCTTGAATTATTTGGAATAGGGATATGCTCAACAAGTGCTCAAACCTTATTCACCTTTTTGACATCATCACGCATAGATTTTGGAACTTTCTTCACTTCGGCACTGTATATGTTATTGTGCCACTGGACAATCTCTTTCCTTCAAAGATAGCTTTGCTTCGTATATTCAATAATCCAAAGACATGGTAATCACAACTCTTTTCATCATCTCATAATTAAACTCTAATATGAATTGTCTCATCTCATTTTTTTTTATTTTTTTTATTTTGATGTCATGGAAGGATTTATTTTTTTCATTTTTTTTCCTTCCTATTTTCCATTTTTTTTAAAGGAGATGTAGACTATATAGAAATCATAGAGTCAATTAATGAGAACCAGCAAATAATATTAACTTGTGAAACGTGATCTTATCTTCTTTCAAATTTTGTCCATGGCACTGTGCCTTGTACTGTGCCCCACTGATTTATTTCTTTCACTTATAGAATTTCATTGCCGACCTCTTCAAGTTCCCCCTCAACTCATGACATCTTCTTTCACCATCTTTACAGAATGTCTTTGCCCCGAACATAATCATGAATCAAGGTTAAAAGCACTTGTTGTTTGGAGCAATAGGGGATGAAAACAAGGATGTAATGGGGAAGTAAATGAAGAATAAGTAAAGAAGAAATAATAAGGCCAAATGTCAAACTCAAAATAAGCAAATCAAAATATCGGGCTAAAGATCAAGCTTGCCATAGAAAAGTGAATTATCATTTCATAGCTCAATAGTTCAGCAACTTAGGATCATTTAGCTTAATACTTTGGCAACTTAGAATCAAAACATCAGGACAACATCATTAGACCTTGCGAGTCCTAAATCACAATTAAAAGACTCTTTCACAAATTTTGACATGGATAAATATTATAGACTCCGATTCAACACATCTATGAGAGAAGATAAGGCATATAACACAAATCAATTGCTAGAAATATATCTCAAAGCGAATAAATTCACCCTTTTTTTTGTTGCCAAATGTAACACACCCTCCATGGTAAGGCTACAAGTGAGAGGAATTGAATTTTCACTAATCATAGGTCTTAAGCAGCTAATGCGGAGGATAATAGGATGCTTTCTCTCACTTTCACCTGCAAAAAGATCACTTGTTAGTTTTAGGAACCCAAACTTGCTTGGGTCCCTTCTTCTTTCGTTGAGCATCTAAGAGATCCTTTCTAACCCATATTTGATTTACATACTTTGCATTCTTCTCAACATGTTTTTTCTTTGCATTACAGTAATTCATGAGATGTCCATTCTTTCCACAGAAGTAGCAAATCAAATATTCGGGAAGATCAACATATTTTCGCTTTCGAAAGTCTCTTTCAAAATTTTTAGCTCTGAGACCTGTACTGAGCTTCTGGTCAGTATATCCTAAACCATGTCTGTTTCGATTCTTTGTTTGAGAGATCATATGGTCTAGGATATTACTACCAGGTGTGGCAATTTTTGACTTCTGCAGTTGCACCTTCAAAGACTCAATTGTTGCTTTCAAGTTTTCATTTTTGTCATTTAGGGTGTTTAAGTCATGTTTGGCTTTTTCAAAATCTTCACAAAGTTTTGTACCTTGTCCTTCATTTATAAGGTCAACCCTAGGGTTTTCCTTTTCATTTTCAGTTCCAGTAGTTCAAGGTTCAAAACGTTTATTTGTTTTTCAAAGTCAAGATTTTTTGCCTCAAGCTCAGTATAGGGCACAGTGTTGTTTACAATTTCTTTAGCAAGAGCTTTTTCATATTTTAGCGCACTTATCTCAACGACTTGGTCATTTATCGTTTTGTTCATATCTTTATTTCTTTTGACCAAGTCCTTGTTATCATCCAGCAATTCCTTATATTCCAATTCCAACCCAATTTTTTGCTTAGTGATGTTTTTCAAATCTTTTTTCATGTTTATAAATTCATCACGCATTTCTTGACAATCGTCAATTACATTACTAAGCAAAGCAATTAGTTTGTTTTTGGATAATAGAGGTATCTTAGATTTCAAAGAAGTGAGATTTACCTCTGCATTGTCCTCCTCATCTTGGGAGGTGGGTGTTTTCGCCATAAGACATAGATGCGAGTCATCTAGGTACTGAGACCTTCTCTGAGATCCTTCAGTTGCATTTAGGCAAAGTTTTGCCTCTTGGCTCAGTGCCTCTGACTGTTCCTCATCAGACTCGGATTCTCCCCATGCGGCTGCTACCATGGCCTTCTTGAACTCCCTTTTTGATTGTTCTCTTTTATCTTTGGGTTTCTCATTTTCCCACAAGGGACATTCCTTGATCCTGTGGCTATATTCTCCACACTTAAAACATCCAGAATTAGTAGCACTTTTCTTATAGTTAGATGTAGTACTCTTACCTTTGAAATTCGCATTCTTGCTAGGATTACTTTTTTTGTTCTTTTTAAGAAAATTTTTGAATCTCCTAGTAAAAAAAGTAACATCTTCATCACTATCACTATCATCACTTTCTAATTCAGTTTTTAATGCTAGACCTTTGCTCTTTGGTGTAGGATTTTTAGCATCTAGAACAAGTTCATGAGTCATTAAAGAACCAATTATTGGCTTCTTGTATAGCAGTTATTTTTGGTAGCCAACGACTTGTCAAACTTCTTAAAACTTTCCTAACCAATTCTTCTGAAGAATAAATTTTTCCAAGAGAACGCAATTCATTTGTGATGATAGTAAAGCGAGTAAACATTTCATTTATTGATTCATCTTTATCCATGGTAAACAATTCATATTGTTGAACTAACAAATCAATGCGAGATTGTTTTACCTCATTCGTGCCTTCGTGGGCTAACTCGAGAGTATCCCATATTTCCTTTGCCGTTGAGCAAGCAGAGATCCTTGAGTATTCATCAGGTCCAATTCCATATTGGAGAATATTCATAGCTTTAAAGTTCTTCTCGGCCTTTGCATAGTCGGTTGAATCATAGTCGTCTTCGTCTTTGTCAACCAACTTTCCCTCATTATTTTTGACTTGGATGAGGATGGGTCCTTTTCTTATGATTTTCCAGCATTCATAATCCGACCCTTGGATGTAAATCCTCATCCTAGCCTTCCACCATCCATAATCTTCTCCATTGAAAACCGGGCACTTTGAGTGTCTTCTTTGAGAGTCATTTTGTGAATTCATGCTAGCTATTCTCTAGGGATTAACCTTACAAGAATATTAGGCTCTGATACCAATTGTTGGATCACAAGGAGACACTCAAGAAGGGGGGGTTGAATTGAGTGAGGTATTTTCTAAATTTTATCGAACTTTCTTTCGAGATCTCAGAGACCTTCTCTGAGCTTTTGAGTTGCGTATATGAATATTGTTAATTCGATAAGAATTTCTAGAATAGTAAATAGAAAGGCGGTAATAAAGAGACGAGACAAGCAATTTTACCGTGGTTCAATCTCACCTCTGAGATCTACGTCCACCCTACCTTTTCTTTTATTAATTGAATCACAAAATACCAAACTCTTGATACAACTTGATTCCCTCACTACTAACCCTAGTAGTGCCCCCCAACACTTAACTCTCAGTGTTGCCTAATTAAGTCTAATTCCCTTAGGAACTCAACTCAACACTCTCTATAAAAGATGAAATTACAGAAAGATTTGAATCCTCTTTTTTTGTGCTTCTGGGTTAAGCAGTTTAGAGGTATTATCGAAGCTTAAGTATGTGTTTTTCTGTCACAGATCTCAGTGCTAGTCTCAGAGAGGTTGAAGATATGTTACTGAAAATAAAAGATTTCTGGAAAAACGTATCTTTTTATTTTCTGATCTTTTTGCTCTTATAAAGGCTCACGTTTTCAAATCAGTTCTTCAGCTTTACAAAGATAGAATTTTCCTCTTGATAGTTTCCTAATCCTAAGCAAACAATTATCTTTAAAGAAGATTTTATCTCCTTTAAGATATTAGTTTCCTAATAGGATTAGGACTGATTTTGTAGACAAATTCTTTCCTTAAAATCAGAATATTACTAAAATCTTTTTATTCCAAAACTTATCTTTTCCCACAAAAAAGATTTTCCAGATTTTCTACAAAACAATCTTCAACAATAAAACGATTTCCCTTTTTCTTTTCAAGTTTCGCAAATCGTTTTATTTAGGTGTTATATTATAGATTGCATTTATTTTACTATCTCAAGTAAAATACCTACAATCTCTAATATTACACATTAGCACTTTGATCCGTTATTTACGAACACACACTTTTACATATTTGGAAATTGGCCTTAGTCTAAAGCGTTTGACAATTGATTCTTCGAGACTTCGTTTAGGCATCTGCAACAAAACTTCACCAAACATGTTAGATCAACTAATTGTGTTTGTCATCATCAAAATACACATGGACAATGTGTCCAACAATTAATATTAAGTATTATTATTATTATCATTGGTATTATTTTTATTATTAATATTATTATTATTATTATTAAGTACTCCCTCTGTTCTCTTTTGTTCTTCCAATTTGGAATCTCTTTGAGAGAGGAAAAAAGTCAAAGTAGGAATAACAAAAGGGAATGGAGGGAGTATTATTATTATTATCACATTATTATTATTATTATTATTATTATTATTATTATGATTATTACTATTAAGTATTATTATCACATTGTTTTTATTATTATATTTTCATTATATCATATATATAATTCAATTTACAAAAAATAAGTTCAGTGGAGTTCAGTTCATATCGTTGCAGCCTTGCAGGCCAAAAGAACACGACCCAAATATACTTTCAAAAAGCTACTCCCTCCATAACATATTAATGGCAACGACTTATTTTGTATGCATTATAAGGAAGCGATTTAAGGGTATAAACGAATAAATTAATCAAAATAGTTTAAGATTAGTAACCTATTATTCCATTGTTACTTGTATTAAAATTATTTTGATTAATTTATTCGTTTAAACCCTAAATCATTCCCTAAATCACTTTCTTAAAATGCGTACAAAATAAATTCTTGTCATTAATGTGTTACGGAGGAAGTACATTTTCTATAATGAATATTTCAAAAAGTGGTGGAAGAATTGCATCGCTGACATAACTGGGCTTAGTCAGAGCTGATTGAGCAGTGATGTGTACAATGAGGTAAGTGATGCAAATCTTAAACTTCAACTGAAGAATTATGCTCTAGTCTCTTAACAAATGAAACAACTTCTTGATTAAAATTAAGGATCCTGATTGTGTTGAGTGTTGACTTCACAAAGCTTAAATATGTAACTACCAAATTAGCATTTTTGTTTTCTTCTTACATTATTCGGGAAGAATATGCTTTATGTCTTTTGGGATAATGAACATCTTGGTCGGGTTTTTAATATTTTTGGTGTTTTAATGATGTAATTGGTCGGATGATCAGTTTTTAATATTTTAGTGTTTTAACATTGAACTCTACTTTTGTGAAATAAAGAGGAAACAAACAGAGGAGAGTAATTTCCGGAAGAGCAGTGAGACTGTCGGAAAGCTGATAGGGAGAAAGCATTCAACTCGGAAAAGTGTTTTTCAGAATTAGGGTATATACGGTTAGTCAGGTTACAGGTACCAATCATTATCAAGATTTGGGTAGCAACTACCATGGCCTCGTTCATTTCACTTTAAGATAAGTTCAGTTCACTAAAAATAAGTTTAGTTCCGTAAAAAGAAGTCCAGTTCAGAAAAAATCACTAGTGTAAAGAAGAAAAAAACAATATGAATCAGTAAAAATAAGTTCAGTTCAGTAGAAATAAGTTCAGTTCAGCAGAAATAAGTTCAGTTCAGTAAAAATAAGTTCACTTCAGTAAAAATAAGTTCAATTCAGGTAAAATAAGTTCAGTTCAGTAAAAATAAGTTCAATAAGAATAAGGTGAACTGAACGGTGCCTAAGATGAGTTAGATCTGGCGATTTGCCGTATTTTTTTGCAAATCACGATTAAATAGCAGTTAAAGATAACCAATGTTATTTATCGCGAAAAATATCATGAAAGAATAGAAAGTAAGTTATGACATCTATGATATGAATTTCAATGTTACCCATTATCATTATTCTAAAACTTGATTGGTACTCCTTATGATTACTGTTTGTATGGGTATAAATACACCTTCTCGAATACACAAAAGTCCAACACGAGTTGGCAAGTTAGGTTAGACGGCCTAAGGCCGAAGTGCCAAAAGGGCAACGCTCATTTCACTATATAAGCTCTTAGTAGGACTAAGGTAAAAGCCCCCCTTTCTCACATATTCACATATGGACTCACATTGAGCTCATACTTTTCTCTCCCGACATCCACACTCTCTCTATCTAAAATGAGTACTAACTTGAGCGTCGGAGGCCCCGTCACATGACACCTCCGGGAGCTCGGGGTTCATAATATAATTGGCAGGTTCTTTGCCAAATCTCGGAATCGAACCGCTCATACCTACCGCAAAAGAGGTACAACACTTTAAGACGGAAACACTATTTATTTTACGCACTTTACCTACATGATGAAAGTAAAATTATTTTGATCATAGACTTTCACCAATAATTTTGTGAGATTAACAAATAGCTAATTTTTTTAATAGAAAGAGCAGCTAGCCAAGTCTTTTAGCCAATATACCTACCAAGAAATTTAATTAGATAAATGATCATGTTAAATCTACTTTTCTAGTTTTTATATAATTCAAATGCTTGTCTCGCGGGGAAATAATGTAAATTTATGGGATTTTATAAACGAGATGGTTGTTTGGTTGACACCAAAATTTAAAAGAGAACAAAAAGAAATCATGGGAATTTAATTATCCTCTCTCTTTAAACAACTTGTCTTGTAAGAGACCAACTACTTTTAAATTAAAATTAGACAACGGTTCAAGCCTAATATTTTAAAGAGAAATGAATAGTGTTGGAATAAAGTTAAAAGAATAGTTTGTTAATAGATGTGGGTTTAGGTTGGTCTAATTTTAAGTTAAAATTAGCTCGCCTCATTTTATAATTTACACCTAAATGGTCAATCAGGATATCTATGATTTGGATTCCTTAATATCAATCAAACAAATAAATGACAATTATATGAAGGAAATAATTTCCCATTATACACTTTTATATAAGATTTCTTTTGTCAATGAAACAAACAATTATAATTCAGATTTAGCAAGCGGTCCCGAAAAAGAATTAGAGAGTGATGCCACAACTCACCCACCTCAACCTCACCAAACCTACCAAATTAATTGATATACTTTTTGAACCTTTTAGTCATCTTACATCTTCACGAATAATAATGAGTATAAAAATAGTAGCAATTAGCAAGACCTAAATCCTTGCAAGAAAAGACCATTACTTTAGAATTCAAGTTGAGTTTTGTTTGGGATAATTCGTTTTCCCATTTTAAAAAGAAGAATGGTTGTAGAATTGGTCATGGACTCATGTGGTCATCACCATCTTATTATATTATTGATAATGTATGTGTTTACCTTGACTTAGATATGTTTTGAGCAACTTCATGTAAAGCACCTACGCGGTTGCTTATCACTTTAACCGTCTTCCCATGTTTCTCTCTCGTATTTTTCATCTATAAATATGTCCCTTTTTAGCTGCTTTAAGTTACTCTAATGCTCTACTTAATCATTTGGGCACCACTTCCTCCTTTATCATTTAAGTGTTTGAGATACTAATTAATTTGGATGGTTTTGAAGAGGGGTTTTTCTTCTAGTGAAAACGAGAATGATCATCTACATCCTCAACCAACCCAACAATCAAGTACTCAACGGCTTAAGTACACTACGTAAGTAATGCTTCCTATATTTTTTTTCCCTACCGTATCATTTTTCATCTATAACAAGTTGTATATTTATCACATATATTTTTGTGAAAGTAATCCTTCTTGCCTTTTATATTAATGGTAGTTTTTCTTCCCTTTTCAGCCTTTCTCACTACTTTTTCATTTTTCTTAAAAATTGTATCCAATCCACGTAACAAAATAGAATGTGTCAAGAGGCATAAAATTAACTTGAGCCATAATTGTTTTAATTTGGATGTAATTCCATAGTATTGTAAAAAAGATTAGATTTATTAAGGAGTATCTTATAACACCCTATTTCGTCAGACATGATTTTATTATAAAGCTTCTTATCATTACATTTTTATTACATTATATGTTGACTCTTAGCTTTCAGTTAAAAAAAATCACAGTTGACAGAGTTTTTCTTTTTTAAGAGAAAGATACAAGATAAAAAAAACAAAGTTTTAGCTTTATTTGTAATTGACCAACGATTATAATACAGTATTTCCTTAATTTGCATGTTTGATCATATTTGCTTCTAGAATTTTGCCCTCAGTTTAATGGGGACTAAAATAAACTTTTTTCATCATTTGTAATCCTCTAATTAGCAATAATAATCAAAGTCTTTTGGCTGTGTCAATAAGAGCCTTTTATGTTTACCTAATATTGGAAGACAAATTATGTGGGTTATGATTTGGTAATTGGTATTGAATCTTGATAGGTGTCAGTCCAAAGATGAGTTATGTCTGCAATCATATTCTGCCCAGTTGGAGAATCTAATCCGAAAAGTGGTATCATAACTCACAACTCCTTTTCGACCTTTTTCGATCTTTTTTATTGATATCAGAATCTTAGATTCTGTGCTTTTTGTGGAAATAAATACTTCTATGTACTTTTCAGACATAAAATCATTATTTAATTATGCCTATCTAATTTCTGGGAACCTCACTCGGCCACTCCACTACGTGACACGTATCATGCTTTCGAGGACGTAATTTTAATCTTTGGTTTGTTAAATTGTTAACAGTACTTGAATATCCTTATTTCGCGTGTTAAATAAGGGGTAAAATAGTCTTATTTACATATTAAATGAAGGGCAAAAAGATAAATTTAGGATAATAAAAAAATATTTTATTAGTTTTTACATGGAAATATTTTGTCTTTCTCGTAGTAATATATTGTCTTTCTCATGATAATATGTTGTCTTTACATGATAATATATTGTCTTTTTATGAAAATTGTGTTAGATGTTTGGTACTACCTTCTTTTCTTTTCGTTTGTTGTACTTTGACCATTTATGTTAGAGCTTTTTTGTCAAAGTTAGACAAACAAAAAAAAATATAGGGAGTAACATCTAACTGTTAGTTACCTATCACATCTCCATTTTTCGTGGCTGTAGTAAGTGAGAATGAGAATTTGGAGATTAAAATGCGAGTAAGAATAAAATAACATTTATTCCTCCTTGTTTAGTATGAGTTAGGAATAAATTAGATTAAATGGTTATTTTACTTGAATATCCTTATTAACTTCCCCTTCCTTTCTTTTCATTAAGGATAAATAAGTCATATTCTAACAAAATTTTAATCCGACCTCTAATTTCTACCCAATATTTTATTTTGTTGAAATTCGAGGGCATTTAATTCCTGTTTCCAATCACCCTTAAAAATCTCAATCACTCCAAATATGAGTTTATATAAATGTCGGCCATGCATAAATTAATCAATTTAGTCAATGGATTTATGAATGTATGGTTTGATTATTCTATGAATAGGTACGAGAGGAAGTAGAGCACGCAATACAACACTCTTACCATTCCATCTCAAGGTCAGTATTCTGTCTATGTTAAAATTATATGCCGATTGAAGATATCCCACCTTCATTTTTCTACGTAATTTGATCACCTTGATTCATTTATTGTTGCTTAACATTAATGACTTAACGCATGGGGCTACAAGATTTTAAAAGGCGAAATACTGCCTTTTGATGCATTAATAACACCAATTAGAAAATATATTAAAATGATTTATATCAAAATTAGTTTGCATTTATTGATCACATTTTAGTATTTTTTGTGAAATAAATTTTCAGGCATTTGTAATTTTTTGCAAATACCAAAAACAAATCTTCAACTTAT
Organism: Patellifolia procumbens; assembly: GCA_947645195.1. Taxonomy (NCBI): domain Eukaryota; kingdom Viridiplantae; phylum Streptophyta; class Magnoliopsida; order Caryophyllales; family Amaranthaceae; genus Patellifolia; species Patellifolia procumbens. Next base: position 939,437 of record CANSGD010001485.1, read on the forward strand.
CCAATAAACAGGGACTTTGAATCCGATGTAAATTAGGCAAAGCTTCAATTTAACTTTAACTTGTCCTAAACATGGTGCATAAGTTGATTGTTGGTGTTTGAATAAAGAAAAACATAATTAAAAAGAAAGGTCTAGCAATATTTATTAGAAAAAATTGACAAGAATAATCCGACCTTTGGCCGGTCTTCCATCAATGGTACCACCTTCAATTAATCCAGGTATAATCCGACCTTTGACACCCATATTCTCTCATTGGTACAGGATGATGGCAACCTGTTTGACCGACTAAAATTACCGTTGACTTTCTTTTTAAAAAAAACTTTTTTAAAAAATGAAAACCCAGCCCACCCCCCAGCCCCATTCCCACCCTCACCCCATCCCCTCCCCTTCCCCCACTGCTGCTCACCGGCGACTCGACCAAGAAGGGGCCCACCACCGCAGTTCTCCATTTCTCTCTTTCTTTCTCTAGTTTCCAAAGTTCTGTCAAAAGAAGGGGGTAGGTGAAGGTGGTTTGCGGTGCGGACGCGATGGTGGTGCTGGTGGCTGAGTCGCCGGCGGTGACTTTGGCGTTCCGGCAGTGGTAAGTGGTGAGTGAATGTGTGAGTGATATGTTGGAAAGGGGAGGGCGTGGGGTGGCGGGGGGGGGGGAGGGTGGCAGCAGAAGGGGAGGGGGTGGGGTGGCAGGCGCAGGGGAAGGGGGAGGGTGGCCGCAGAAGGGGAGGGGTGGGGTGGCAGGCGCAGGGGAAGGGGAGGGAGTGGGGTGGCAGGCGCAGGGGAAGGGGAGGGGGTGGGCTGGCCGCAGAAGGGGAAGGGGAAGGGGTGGGCTGGCAGGCGCAGGGGGGAGGGGAGGGGGTGGGGTGGCAGGCGCAGGGGGAGGGGGGGGGGGGGTTGGCTGGGGAGGGAAATAATTTTGTTAGTTTTTTTTAAAAAAACTTTGATTTAGAATTTTAATTAAAAATTTAAGTTTTAAATATACTTAATTAGCTATTAATCACATAATTAAGAGGATTACCCATGATTGTAGGTCACCATGACTTACCAACAGGTGAGGGACCAATGAGAGAATATGGGTGTCAAAGGTCGGATTATACCTGGATTAATTGAAGGTGGTACCATTGATGGAAGACCGGCCAAAGGTCGGATTATTCCTATCAATTTTTCCTATTTATTATTAGAGAAGCTTGGTAGAAACATGAAAATAGCCCCAATAGTTTGTTGCAGTCTTAAATTGACTTTTTTGGATAACTCTGTTGTTTGCCATGTCTTTTTTAAAATGGTTTAAGGGCATGTTCTCTTCGGCATAAAACAACTGAACTATACTGAATTGAATTGAAGTGAACTGAACTGAAATGAATAATGATATGTGAGAGTAAAAGTATTGTCCAGAACTGAATTAAACTGAACTGAACTGAACATAAGCTGGGGAGAATAGACCCTAACTCTTTTCAGCTAAAATAAAGGCTAAAAAGGGTTAAACCATATAACAATATAGCTGTCAATAAATTCATATCAGATTTCTTTAATTAAGGATTATTTTATTTAGACAATGGCTAAAAAGGATAATTTCAAGTAAAAAGAACGAACCAAAAATTGAAAAGTGTATATAAATATATTTTGACCATAACATTTCAAGATTATATAAGAATTTCAATGTGATGAGAAAAATTCCCAAATATTTCAAATTCAAGTGAGGTCAATTGACCCACGACTGTTATAGCTCCACCGGTGCTTAGACTTGTTGTTACCTTTGTGACACAGGTCATTACCAATTCAGCCAAAGTCATGTGAATCAAGAAAGTTTAAGTTACAATTTGAGGGCAAGTTACCTCAAAAACTGTTTACTGGGAATAAGGTAGAAGCTGAAGATTGTACACCAATCAAACTGTTCTTACTAGATGCTATTACCGGGCATCGAGTAACCGATACTCCTCTGTCATCTTCAAAGGTCAAACTTGTTGTTCTTCATGGCCATTTCAAGGCTGAAGAACTAGAGAATTGGACAAAAAAGGAGTTTAACAACAATATTGTGTATGAGAGGGATGGTAAAAGGCCATTGTTGGTTGGTCAGCATGTAGTAATTGTATTGGAAAATGGGATTGGTTGCATTGGTGATGTTTGTTTTACAGACAACTCTAGTTGGGAAAGAAGCAAGATGTTTAGATTGGGTGCTAAAGTTGAAGCTAAACAAGATGAAGTTATGGAAGCGGTAAGTAATCCTTTCGAAGTCAAAGATCGACGAGGAGAAAGTAAGCCTTTTGTACTTTTTCCCCTATGCATATTTTGATCAGTTAGCTATCTCGACTGCATAACATGTTTTGTGGATAACAAGAGACGGAATTGCATTTTCGAGTGGGCTTCTTGACCCTCGCGTCTCTTGTTTTCCATGGAACATGATCTCGGAATAGTCCTATTGTTATAAAGCAAAATTGTATAATACGAGTATCTTACAGAGCTATATGCCATGAAGTGTAAATTCGATGGAGTACAGTAGACTTTGCCAAACGGCAAGTCCATATCCAAAATATTTCGGATTTGAAATCTTGAGTCTTGATATAGTCCATCTCTTTTCACTAGCTTAGTTCAGTGTTGAACGTTTTGGTAACAATGAGTATATGCAATGCAGATTACCAGAAGCATAATATTCCATCTCTCGAAGATGATGTTTGGCGGTTATGCTGGATAGCGAAGGATGGTAAGATTTGTAAAAGGTTGGCAGAGCATCATATTTACAAAGTGAAGGATTTTCTGACACAGTATTACCTTGATGAGTCCCTACTTCGCCAAGTAAGGAAAATGATGTACTGCATCTTTTGATGATCATTATACAATAAGAAGTTACTGCTTATGATCAATTTAATTTCTAATTTGATTTGTGAACATTGCAGATTCTTAATGTATCACCAAAAAAGTGGGAGGCAATCATTCAAGGGGCTACTGCATGTTTTTCAGACAACAATACTCGAATCTTATGTCACTCAACACCAATTGACATCCCTGCAACTTGCCATGGTATCATCTTACCTCGTGTCAGAGAGTTCGACTAAATGTTTTTTGTTATATAGTTTGATTAGCAAATATGTTCAACTTTTATGTATATTTTGCATCTTTGATTTCTTTTCTCTTAGATAATTCCTACTGTGGCGGTAAGACCATCTGATACAAGAATAAGCGTATGTTCATGTAGATCAACAAGAGATCAAAATGTGGGATTCCCTTTCGGAGGAGCATATCCGTCAGCTGGATCAATCCTTAACTCTGAATGATCCGTTACTCATGGACCTTTTAGCTGGCTCGTGTAGCAATAACTACCATTCGTGTATGGATAATTCCATGCTGCCATCTTTCCCCTCTAAGTTCGACTTTGAAACCTCAACTTGGTTCCCTGTTGCTGATTCAGAAGGCAACAATTATTGTAACTCTAATATAAGAATGCTGTCCTCCCTCGCAAATGAGAGTGTTAATGCTTCAGAGCCGGCAAATCCGAAAGAGGGTTGGGGTAAAGTTAGAGCTTTCTGGAAGATATTAGTTAAGCATGATGAAGCTGCCATAAAGAAGGGAAAATTCCCTTGTTACTGTCAGTAATTAAGCTGCTTGCCCTTTCATATTTGTAGGGTAAGGGGTGTGAAGGAGGGTTACTTGAAATATTTACTGCTTGTTCTAGTTTGATCTATTCTCTTGTGTTTCTCTTTACCATTTGATTGTTATGGGAGTCTAAATGCATCCCATTTGTTCATGTTGGTGTGTTTCTCTTGTGGGTGTATAAAGAGCGATAAAACACAGTGATATTATTGAGATTTGAACCTCAAGTTCATGGTGGTGTGTAGTTGATTTGAATCTACAATGCTACTGTTTAATGTTCAGTCACAAACTCTTCCTTGCCGTTTGTTTGACCTGTTGCGCATTCTTTGGTGCATTGAATAGCCTTTTTGTGGCTTCTGTTTGAACAACTGCAACATTTTATCTCAGAAATTTCTGTTGCATTACCAGCAATTGAATTTGCTAATTTTGTTAAGCATATGGAGCTTTGGTTATTGGAAAACTTGTGTGGATTATGTAATTGAACAGTTTCTAGGCACATACAAATATGCTTTACTAGAGAAAACTAGAGGATTACAAAAGGAATCTTTTTAATGGCGTAAATATTTAATGACCCTATAGTTCTCTATAGAACCTTTAACAAGAACCAAAAAAAGTCAACAACCGTCACAAGCAAATAGTTGCTCGTCTGAACACTTCTCCAAAAACATATTCGAAGGCATGAATAACACATATTAATCCTTATAGCTCGAAGTAAATTGATGAATCATTCCTCAAGTTGTTATGGCTTTCTTTAGGTAATAGTGCAAGGAGCGTATTGCGGATTGAAGAGTTTTGCAACAAAAAGTTAGCCACGCAGATAAAAAAATAAAGAAGCCCGGCCTACGGGAATACACAAGCACCAAAATTGAGGCCCATGAAGTAGCCCATTAAATTTCTATTCCCCGGAGATCCCGACCCATGAACAACATAATTGTTAAGCAATTTTACCGGTCAATTAATTTAAAGCAGGTCAATAGATTGACTAAATTTGGTCGTTTTTTTAACACCCCTAATCAAATGAGATTATGCATCACACATCGGGGTGTATCATATGAGCATAGTACATCCAAGGCTATCTGAGAAAAAATAAAGTATTGGGCGTACCATGCTCATGGTAAACCCAAGAATATTTGAGCAAAAAAAATAACCTTGGGTACCATGCTCATGGTACACCCGAGTGTATAATAAAAAATGTTAATCATTAGCTATCTAAGGAATTATGGCAAAAAACTGTTCATGAATAACAAAAGGTAAACTTGACTGCTTCCTTCTTAATGCTCGTATATATAGAGAAATTGTAAAAGTTTAGAAAAAAGACTAGTTTATGGGCCTGTACAATGTACCGTGGCCTTTCTTATTTATTATGTTTTATTAAATTAGAATAATATTCCTCATTAATTTAATTAATTAATAGAAATTTTTTACAAATTGAATTTTGAGGGAATAATTTAATTACCAACCAAACAGTTTGGGAGGATTGTGAAAGAGTGTAATTTAGGAGATTGATTCATTTTTTCAAAACCTCTATTAAGAAAAGGATTTAATAAGGATATGTTTGGATAGGGGTTTTCAAGGAAGGGAAAGACAAATAAAATCTCATGTTTCCCTTGTTATTTGTTTAATACTTCCTCCGTTTCGCAATACTCGCAACATAAGAATAGTAGCCACTATTCATGAACCAATCTTATGTTATATCTTTTTACAAGTGTATAAGAAAAAACATAGTCAAGTGGGGTCTTATTTGATTCGTCTTAATGCATACTATCATAATATCAACTTTTTATAATTTTTACTTATCAATAATTAGAGATATTAAGGTTCAAAGTATTGCATTGGATAGTGTGCAAACAAGAAACGTTGCGAGTATTGCGAAACGGAGGAAGTATTATTTTTCCTTTTCGTTTACCTAGTTCTAGTTTTAGCATACCAATATTTCCCTGTACTACATTGATCCCCCAAAAGGTTTTGAATCCCCTCAATCCCGCTATATATCATAACCACCATTAATCATCACTGTCACCAAACCGACCCTAACACCACCAACCCTATTGCCGCAAAGCTAACATCCAATCACCAACACCTCCACCTTACCACCACCTCTAATCCCCCAACCACCATAACCACCTCCACATTGGCCGAACTCACCGCCAAACTCCACTATGACCATCAAGTGAACACAATATATGCGAAGAAAAATGTTTGAAAACAGAGAAGGGAAGGGTCGTCGTCAACACCAACACCCCCAACCCCCACCAAATCCTCGACTCACCCTAGTGTTTTGCCGCTTGTTTGGAGAGGACAGAACGTCGTACGAGAGAGAAAACATCAGTGTCGTAAGAGAAGGGGAAGGACCTTGCTGTAGATTTTCTACTCGATGTCGTACGTAGGAGAGAGAAACAATCAATGTCGTAGTCATATGGGGCCGAACAGAACGCTGGAGCTATCGAGTTTCTGGTGTCGTCGTGCTGGTACTCATAGGTAGGGTTGTTCATGGGCGGTTAACCGTTTTCATTTAACCTAACAAGACGGTTAACCATGATAATGGTTACGATATTTTAGTAACCATAACCTTTCGTTAAGGAGCGGTTAACCATAAATTAGCGGTACTGTTAACGGTTAACCATGTAACCTATAACATTTCATTGTTTAGATAAAAAAGAGCATGAACAACAATTAACAAATATAAGCTATACAATCGAGTACCAATGCGAATTAAACGGTAAATTGTTTCAATACTTCCAACATGTGATCAATCAATAAATAGTCAAAATCATTAATGTAAATATACATAATAGTTACAACACTAAAAATGACGTCTAATATTAGAAATCTAGTGAAGAAAGTGAGAAAAGAAAAGGGGTAAGATTGTGAATTTGTTAGAAGTAATTATACAGTGTGAAAATTAATAATCAATTATTAAGTAAGCAATTGAGTTGTATATTTGTATAAAATATTTTTTAAAATATAATTTTATAAAAATAAACGGTTAAACGTTGGTTAACCATTAGTGAATTTTTTAACCATAACCGTAACCATTAACCACGATACGATTAAGATAACCAGTTTGTCTTAACAGTAAGATAGATTAATTGTACCATGAGACCGGTTAAATGATATGGTTATGCGTTTACAATGTTCTCTCGACGCCCTACTCCTAGGAGACAACACAAAGTCTCCACTGCCGCTGGTGCACGTGTGTTTGTCATAAAGATGGAGACGTGCATGATAGGAGAAAGAGGAAGAATCAATAACCTTTCTTTACTTAGCTAAACATTTGGTATAATTGGGGGACTCATTTCCTTCCCTAACTCATGCTTAATCCCTTTCCTTTTTCCATCTTCCATCTAAATCCCACTGATTGTAATATGGGCAGACCTGTCAAACGGGTCGATCGGATCCAGTTCAGGTTAAACGATTTCGGATTCGGTCGACTCGATCGGTCAACTTTCGGGTTCGAGTCCACTGGTGCTTCAAGATATAACACCCCTGATACCAACTTTAATATAAATAAGCAAATAGCACATCATATACACTTCCCGTATATAACCCATCACACTAACTCACCACGGCTTGTTAAGATTTTATTTACTTTCCTATATTCTTTACCTTAGCCTAGTCATTTATAAACCTAGGCTCTGATACCAACTATAACACCCCTGAATTTCGAGTTGCTAATTAAATTAAATAATATCAAAATTCTACAGAAAATTCGGCAAAACTCCGTCTGAAATATGGACCGCCTAAAATTCAATTTAGGACTCGCGTCCAAATTATAAACCTGTAAGAATAATCCAGCAAACCAACTTCTCCAAAATCCTTGTCCAGCTCAACAGTCAATACATCCATGCATAAATACCCGAAATCCAAAAGTGTTATTCCACGGTTATTGCAGGAATAACCGTTAAGGATAACTACCTTACTAAATTAATGTTAAAGCAACAACTAATTAAACTATTACAGTCCAACGTGTAAGGTTTAAGTAAATTAATATTTATAACCTTAAGTTCCAAAATGATAATATATATATATAGTGCAGCGGAAATAGAACTACTATACTTCAACTAAGCTAGTGGAACGTTGCTCTCAACCCAAACCCCTTTGCAAATCTTCATGTACCTGCATATATCAGGCATGTAGTATCAGTCAAACTGGCTGAGCAAGATTTCATACTAAGAAACCAAACATATATGCAGGTAGGATATATTAACATATCCTACAAATCATTTACTTTCAAAACATAATATGAAATCCAACTTTATAAACTCTTTTTCCTTTCTTTGTATTTCTTCCAAAACGTATACATTCTTTCTTTTCCTTTTTGAAACCAAATCCTTTCTTTCCTTTTCTTTAACAAAAAATATATTAAAAGTCTCAAAGTTATAAATCTAGAGAATGGAACAACTTTTATTTCCATTGGGCTAGCTAGGCCCTCCGGATAAAACTAAGACAAAGATCCCTAGTGTGCACACCCTACAAACGGCCAAACCGTAGCAGAAGATCAGAGTCCGAGGTACTGATCAACGTACCCCCACAAACTATTCTATAAAATCGAGCCAAACTCGACAAAGTTCCATTCTTTGAGATGCCACACAGGCAACCCCCACAACTTTAAAAACACAAAACTATTTGATATAATCTTTCCATAAACTTTCCTTTAACTTTCTATTTGTGGTTCGAAAACCAACATCTCCATCTTTGGAGGAACATCCTCCCTTTCCAACCAAGCTTTCTATTAATGGAGGAACATCCTCCCTTTCAAACCACTTTCAACCAAAATTTGATACATACCTTTTTAAAACTCTTTCTCTAACTACAAAAGTTTTAGTAAGAAATCTTACCTTTTGAAATACAGCAAATCAACTATCTCAAGCAGTCAATACGGCTCCTCAATGAAACCGGAATCTACAATATAAACATATATGTACTCATTAAGTAATAATAGACTTGGCTTAACTAGTCAATGAGCTTTGCTTAACTCTAGTTTCATAAATTATGAACCTCCTACTTCAAATGACATTACTAACGAATACTAACAATACTAAAATATCTCTTAGTTTATATAAAACCAACACCTAAGCTTCATTATATATATTTAGATACTTTGGAATCCGTTAGGAAAACATTCAAACTTAAATCACTCGAAACTAGATTATTCAATTTCAGCAGAAACTTAAAATGGCATAATTTCCTCATTCGAACTCTGAATCACGCCTTTCTTGAGCCTATCTTGAGTAGAATTTCGATACGAACAACTTTTGTGAAATAGTATTTTTGCGAAAAACGCCTAGAAACTGTTGAAAAACATGAATTACGAAACTGACCTGTAATTTCTACGAATTTTAACTCTTGTTCATAAACTCATTATTACCATGAAACAATCTCACTCAATCAAGCTACACCCAACATTCATAATCAAAAACCCCCAATTCAATTTCACTTCTAAAAACCCTAACTTCATAAACTTTGAGAAAACTAGAATTAAATTAAGAACTTAACTTACCCACTACTATGGAAGATTAATGGTGAAGAAATCTTGTGAAATCGACCCTTAAAACGCACCCCAAACCTCAAAACGCACCAAATAACGATCCTCTTGCTGCTCCTCTTTCTCACGGGTCGCGCCGCTACTTCGAGGTTGTTGTGTTGTGGTTGAGGCGCCGGACAGATAGAGAGATTGAAGGTAATATAATTCTTTGCGGGATGAAGATTGTGAGGGCTTAAGAGAGATGGAGAGGATGAGTGATGGAGAAGATGAAGATGGAAGGAACTAATGAACGTAATGTCTGATTGTTTTGCTTCCTTTTATTTTCTTTCTCTTTTTTTTGTTTCATTATTATCCCTTTCCCTTTTATACATAAAAGCCACTCTTTTCCTTTTTGCAAATAACTATATAGATATATAAGTGTATAATCTTTCTTATTAATACTTAAACTCTTCACTAAACTTCCCATTAAATTCATACACATTTTTTTTAAAAAAAATAATTCCTATGTAAAAATATTAAATATGAAATATGATTAAAAGAAATAATTTATCTTTAATAAAATAAATATTAACTATATTTCCAAAAACTGGGGTGTTACACAAGACCCCGTATGTCCAGATTCAGGTTAGCCCAATAGGTTCCTTTTCATTCCATTTTTTTTTGTAATTCATACAATGTTTCTGAAAATAAATTGTATAATACTCCCTCCGTCTCAATTTGATGTTACCATTTTCCTTTTTGGGATGTTTCAAAAAGTTTTTCCCACTTTGAATCTTTTCTATTTTAAGAGTATTTATTTGGAAAAATTGCCTAGAATAATGCAACCTTTTGGCGATTCGCAAATAATAATGCAACCTTTATACCCCATTTATTTTAAACAGGACAAATGACCGGTGACCTGAATGGAGGGTAATTTTTATTAAAACTTTAAAATCAAAATAATAAAATTAAAAGAAAAACTTAAAAAAAACACCTAAACTAAACCCCACCACCCCACCACTCCAGCCCCTACCCCCACGCCAGCCCCTGCCCCCACGCCCTTGAAACACCCTTCGCCGGAAAATACCCAGAACCTCCCCACCACCTACCCATCGCCGGAAAATACCCAGAACCTCCCCACCACCTACCCATCGCCGGAATTCTCCCTCTTCTTTCTTCTCTAGTCTCGCAGTCGCATCGCCGGAAATCTAGGGGGCTTAACGAAGGGGTTGGTAGGGGTGACAGGGGGTTCGAATGGGGTGGGTTGGGGTTTTCGAAGGGAGTGGGGTGGTCGGGGGTGGCTGGGATGTTCGAAAAGAGTGGAGTGGTGGTCGACGGTGACTGACGGTGTTCGAAGGGAGTGGGTGGTGGTCGGAGGTGGTTCGGGAGGTTCGAAGAGAGTGGAGTGGTGGGCGGGGGTTTCTGGGTGGGTTAGCAGCGGTGTTTTAAGGTGGGCGGGGATTTCTTGGTGTTTCCGGTGGGCTGGATTTCTGGGTGTTTCCGGTGGGCGGGGAATCTGGTGGGAGAAGGTGGGTGGGGGAATCTGGTTAACAGGTCAGGGGAGGGAGGGGAAGGAGGGGAGGGGAGGGGAGGGGTAGTTTATTTTTTGATTTATCTTTTTTTAAAAAGATTTTTTAATAAATTTATTTATTAGAACCAATTATTAGCTGACACGTGTTCCACTAAACCTATTATTCAGGTCATATCCACTTTTATTCGGTTTTGTCCTGTTTAAAATAAATGGGGTATAAAGGTTGCATTATTCCAGAATAATCTTTAGGTTGTATTATTATTTGCGAATTGCCAAAAGGTTGCATTATTGTAGGCAATTTTTCCTATTTATTTTCTCATTTTACTCTTTAACAACCAATTATTTACTACACTTTTTTACTTTTTGTCTTACACACAGTGTCGTTCCTGACATTTTTGGGGCCCTAGGCGCAAAACCAAAAATGGGCCCCCAAAAGGGGCTTTGATAAAGAAAGGCCTTTACGACGCTTGATTGGGAAGCGCACTTTATTCTCGTTTGATTTGTCTTCGGCCAAAGTATAGATTTTTTTTCATATATCTGATTTTATAGTATTAATTTTTGAAGTTGTGTCTCAAAACTATGGAAAAACACATATAGTATTTGTCTTTTAGAAATATAGTAGTACTAGTACGCTTTAGTTCATTTCTTCAATAATTTATTTTTCTTAAAAGAATTGCATAAGTATTGAACTCCATCATCATTGTCGATAATCAAAAAATCTTTCTCTTGGTAAGGTCATCATTTATCACCAAAAAGAGAAAACTATATATAGCAATGACATATACCCAAACCCCATATGAAAAATAAGAATTTGGAAAGGAAAAAAATATTCAACAAACAAAAATATTGGAAAACAACTAACAGAATGTGTAAAGATATTATGAAACAATGACATTTAAAAATAAAATCAAGACGAAAGCAAATACCAAAATTAATACAGAGACTTATGTTTGACAGTCTATCCATGAGCACATGGTTAGACCGTATGATGTTTAAGTTAAGATGGTAAGGTTTGAACTTAAAGGTTCAAATTTTAAAATTTTAACACTTAAGCTTTTAAGTATAAAAAAACGTCAACGGTTATAAGATTATGAGCTAAAATCTTTTTACTTTAAATTAAAACTTTTTGGTCTTAAAGGTCTATCCCAAGACTTACTCGGTATAGATAATAATTTTTCAATTGATTTTCAAAGCTGCTTGATGAGAATATTTTTTTAGTAAATTGTTTTAGATGATTGAAACTCATATGAATTGGAGTGTGGTACCGTACAAATTATAGATGATAATTCTTTATCGCTATTTAATAGGAATATTGGACAAAAATTGGCTATTGATTGTTGAACATTTTGGGGAACATAACGTTTTTCATTTGAATTAAATGTAAGACTATTGGGAATATACGAAGAAGTTCATGAGATTGGCAACATATTAGATTTAGGAAGCGAAAATTTAGGAAAAAGAAAGTAATAAAGGTCCCTAAATATTCTCTTTCTTCTTTTCTTCTTCGGTACTCTCAGAACCCTGCGCAGAAATAATTTTTTTTACTATATGACATATTTTCTAATTTGGGCCCCTTGAAGAGTTGGGCCCTAGGCGCTCGCACTCGAGCTCTACCCTCAGAACCGGCCCTGCTTATACATGGCCCACTTTAAAATCTTTTATATTTCAATCATTCACTTTTCTTTCTCTCTTTTACTTTTTTAAAAACAAAAAGGTACCAAAGTACATTTTATATAATATAAAATTAAAAAAATTCTCATCCACCTCAATTTGCATTGGTTTTCCCCCATATTCCAAATGAAAACATCAAATTGAGATGAAGGAAGTATGTGCATTAACATGTCTATTATCATCATCGTGGTCATTAATCACCTTATGATGTGCAAAATAGTACTCCCTCCGTCCCATAATATAAGTCCCGATTCCGTTTTTACGCGGAAATTAAGATAGATAAAATCTAAATTTAATTTACTAAATGATTTCAATTTCATTGAGAATGATAACTTATTAAATTTTCATTGGAAATCATAATTTATTAAATTTTCACTGGAAACCATAATTTCTACTCCCTTCCCTCCCCCTCCCCTTCTCTCTGTAGCTGCTTGAGGACTGAGCATGGCACCCACCTCCACCGTTCATCAAAACCCGTTTTAACAACCATCATCAAACTCACTCCCAAACCCATTTTCTCCCCATCACCACCAACCACACCACCAACAACAACCACTGTAAGATTACTTCTCCCACATCTCAAACCCACAACATTATCACAAATCACATTATTATCACAAACCCATCTCTTCTAAACTTGCCTAAACCATCCGGTATTATACCTGAAAACCGATTCATATCAAGGGAAAGCTTCTTAAGTCTATCTAATCTCCCTAATTCAAACAGAATAGACCCATAAAGCTTGCTATTACTCATAATCAAACTATTCAAAAACATGTAATTTTCGATTTGGATAGAAATCGATAACCTGAAACCCATTTCCAGAAAGATCTAGGTTGACTAAATAAGTTAACCAATCACAGATTTGAGGTGGGATTTCGTCTGAGATTTGGTTACCGGAAAGATCAAGGCTTTGTAAACTCCGGCGGAATTGGAGAGAAAGAAGGTGATTTTCTTTCTCGATCCAACAAGATTTTTGACTGGTTTTTCTCCTTTTTTTTTTTTTTGAAGTGGTGTAGAAAGGATTTTTTTAGAGAAACAAAGAGGATGAGTGAAAGGAAGAAAAGGGTTGTGATGCATAAAGGAAAGTCCGTAGGAAAAGAGGAATGAAATAAAGAGTACTCCAATGAATTACTCCCTCCGTCCCCCAAAGGATTTCCCATTTGCTTTTTTTGAAGTCAAACTTTGTAAACTTTGACCATAAATTATAACTAATATATAATATAAATAATTGTCATAGGTGATCTTGTTAGATTTGTATTAATATGTACATTCAAAATATCAACATTTTATCATTTTTATTAATAAATAATAGGAGATATAAGCGGTCAAAGATGTGCATTGGAGACCGTGCAAAAAGCAAATGAGAAATCATTTGGGGGACGGAGGGAGTACAATTATTATCAGCCATAGGTTTTAGAGGAATAGAGAAAAAAAGACGGGGAAACGAAGAAGATGAGTATTTAGTTGGAAAGTGGAATGACATTCATTAATGTAACGTTAAAAAAAAAGAAATATAAGTGAAGATTCCAATTATGCATTTAATTGTGGATCAGTTTTTCATGGTAATATGAGGATATTTTGGAGATTTTAGTATTTAATTGAGGATATTTTAGACAAAAATAATAAATTAATTTAGAAATAGGACTTATATTTTGGGACACCATAAAATGAAACATGACTTATATTATGAGACGGAGGGAATAGTAGCAATGACTAATGAAATGACCATGACCACCCCACCGACCAAGGCTTTATCATGTCGGAATATACAAGGAAGTGTACCTATCATTCATCATAATTATCAATACCCATTATTCATTTATTCCCAATCAAAGGAATCTATTTCGAACTTACTCATAATGTAGTTGGCAGGAAAGTGTCACACTTTTTTGACTTATTTAATTAGCACTTTAATGAATCTCCTACATGAGAACGTTAGTTATCCAACAAACTCAAAATGGAGCAAATATACCCAAAGAATAACATCATTGATTCGATACAGAGATCATGGAATAATAGTTAGCCAAATATAGTATATAAAAAAACATGGAACCCTCTTATAATTGTCTATAAAAGAGATTTAAACAAGAAACTTCTCTTACTTACACTAAATACGATTAATAATTCTTTTGAGATGCAAAGCTGATTTTACTTATCGTCTTCAACTCAAAAACTTCTAATTCCTCGATTGTCAAACAGTTACACTTCAGTTAAAAATATATATATATTTTGAAAATATAAAAGAGAAAATTTACAAGATCACTCGTCACAATATCTTTTCACATAATTTGTAGAATATAACCTCCAATAAGACAATAATATAGTACGTTTTATTGTTATAACTGATAGAAAAATATTAATGAAATATAAAGCTTGACACATGCTTATGTTGCCAATAACAAAATGTGGGAGTATTTTGCCCCAAAAAAAACGAACAAAATGAAGGAGCATTAGATAGTGCTAGATTCTAATAGAGATAGTTTAGTTGACTTTAATACATTGTTTGGGATGATATCCTAGCAGCTTCATGAGAGCTTCCTAGCGTTTGCTTCTACCGTTAATGGTAATTTCTCTTACACTCACACACTCTCATAACTCCTTATTTAAACATTTTATCTAAACATCAACTAACCCAAACCTCTCGTTCTGAAAGCATTTTATTAGTCTATTAGTCTGGTTTGATGACATTGATCAGTGATTTAGTTGGAAAGAAGGTTTCTCAACCAAGAAATCACCCACTTAAGTTAACAAAGTAAGTTATGCTCCCTATTTCTCCTTTTGTAGCTATTTTTTGCGCAATTTTCAATGTTTATAAAACTATTAATATCTTTATATTACTATTTTTAAAAGCATATATTCAAATAATCTAATAAGATTTTATACATGTGATTTTTCTTATATATTGGCGAGAATTGACAGTCAAAATTTGGCTCTACCATCGAAAATTTCCATCTATGAAGAACAAAATCGAAACCTTCCATTTATGCCGAACAAAAAGAAAAAGGGGAGTAACTACTAATAATAGCTTTCTATGTACTTTGTATAATAGTATATCCTAAATATTATATCTACCATAATGTTTCTCTAACAGTATATGTGGATGTATATTTTACGTTTTTAGGGAGCATTTTTTTACATCCTTTTATCAGCGGTAACTAATTTTTGTAATTAGTCGTCTTCCTATAACATCAATCAATCTAAATTTACAAACTTCTAGTGGGACTAAATAGTTTATATAAATTGCTTATAATTTAACTTGATGGGATTTAAAAACATGTGTAACAGGTACTTGTTCATGGATAAATTTTGGGTGCAAAAAAACTCTGACCAGTTGGAGAATATAATTCGAAAAATGGTAAGCGAACTCTTTCTGGATCTTTTTGTTGTTATAATGCATGACATAGATTTGTTTGCAATGATATTGTTAGGTTCTAAAGTTAATTATGTTTTTTTTAATGATTAAATTTGTACTTTTCAAAATGCACAAACTTAGACAAGAAAACAAGATAGAAAGTACTACTACTCATCCATTAACGCGTAGGTGACTGACCATCAACTCATGATAATCTATTGAGGGGGTTGATTATGTATGTCCTTTCCCTTTCAAGGTACTACATCATGATAATCTATTGAGGGGATTGATTATGTACTTATAATAGGTTAATTAGTGATGTATATCATAGTCATATCGATTAGATTTGTATGATAGTCACTCCTTGAAAAGAAAATATAAAAGTAACAAAAGATAGTATGTTATATTCGTCTAATTCTAATTTGATTGAACTTAACTTTATTTTATTAGAGCTAAATTGAAGTGAATTTATTGTAGCTGAACTATAATAAATATATAAATAATTATTATTAAATAATAATATGAATATTAAATAATAATCATAATGATAATGATAAATAATATAATTTATAATAATAATTAATGAATAATGATAATAGTATTTTAGATATTATTAAATGATAGCATAAATAAATAAATAATAGTAATAATGATAAATTTATAATTATTATTAATGATAATTGTTTCGAGAAATTTGTAATTCGGGGGATCTAATTCCAGCTTACGGCAGTTAACAATGATAGTCCGAGGTCTTTCAGTCTGAGTGCCTGCTAAACGAGACAGTGAGTTACCCTAGGGTTGTATTCGGGATTCTCCCTCTGATGCTTAAGTCAGATTAAGCTCAAGTAGTCAGAGTAGCACAAGTAAATGCGTTGAAATCTCTGGAAAAACGTACCTGAATAATCAGGTCAAAATACTATTTATAGGTAGTACTTGGGTGATATCATTGGGCGAAGGTGATGATGTCATGAAAGTCTTTTTGTCAGTGGGCTTGACTTAAAGCCCGTACTCTCTAGTCTGGAGGGTCCCAGGGGTAAAATGATAATTTTACACCTTATTGGTATTTTGGTCATTTCGCTGATAAAGTGGGTCATGACTGGACCGGACCCAAACAATAATAATAATAATAATAATAAGTAATTACTATTATTTATATTAATATATTGATACTTGATGATGATTATATATCAGCAATAATGTCTAAGAATTAAATTAATATTAATGCTATAATAATGAAAATTAGTAATATAATAAGAACTAGTAATAATAATAATAATAATAATTGGGACGGACTGTACAAAATTACAACCTAATTTTTTTAGCGTATTTGATTAGTTTACAGGCTAAAAAACGTGGGTTGGTTTGTGCCTTTAACCAAAACATGATTTGCGGTTTTGGGTTAATCTATAATAAATTAAATCGCACCACAAACTCTAAAGGAGTAACGTATCTTTAATATTCAACGTAATTAATGACGATTTTGTACCTTATGTAATAATACTATTGGCAATTTATATTTTTTTCGATATAATCTATCTTTTTGTAGCTTATTTAATTTATATGATGTAATAGTGAATATCTGATCAGTAAAATAAAACAACAAATTAGAATACTCGTATTGAGATAAAAATATGGTTAAACGACAAAGTGGGATTAATTATAAAGTGTGGTATAAGACTATTTGATACTCCTGCTTTGGTAACTCTTTACTTTTTAATTTCTTTAAGTTAACAAGCTTATTCTCAAGCTAATAGAACTACTAACATTGAAATAGTAAATTTCGGAGATCTTTTTAAAACATTACAAACTAATGTACCCTAAGAGAGTCTCATCATAGGAAAACTAAATGTTCAAAGAAAACCAAAAATTTGATAATTTAATAATTTAACTAAAAGTGGAACCAACCAGGCAACTACCCTTATCTCTGATTTTCACATTGTGAAAGAAAGTTGGCCAAGCAAATGAATTAGTGGATCATGATTCATGTATTTATGTGGTGTCCTTTTGTTGAATTTATATTTATTGCAATATGATTAGGTACGAGAAGAAGTTGAGCATGCAATTCAACGCTCTCCCCTCTCCAACTCAAGGTCAGTTTTTTTCTGCTTCTTTCTTGTTAATTTTTGTGTTTATTCCGTCTTGTTTATATTATTGCTCAACTTTGGTCCAACCTTAATTGGAATTTTGATCCTTCGTATCACTTTTGAGTTTATTGTCCGGCAACATGTTTGAATTGACAAAGTTCTCTATTACTACCTCCGTTCCATGTGTATTGCAACATGGGGAGTTTTACGCCTCCCAACGCACTACTTTAGACGCTAATATCTCTAATTTTATTTAAGTAAAAATTATAAAAAGTAAATTTTAATTAAGCATATATCGAGACGAATCTAACAAGATCCCACATGGCTATATTTATCCTTGTGTATAAATCACAAAAGAGGGTCAAAGGGTAGTGTATGAATAGTGCAAAATGTCAAAGGTTGCAATACCTATGGAACGGAGGTAGTATTTGCGTAGTTTCTCTTGTATTACATGCTATCAACCGCTTGATTGATAGGCGTATTTAGATTTCTGTCCAAAAAGGGAATAATTGTTACAATGATACCTTGCATCTTAAGGAATACTACCTCCGTTTTTTTAATATGTATGTTTGGTTTTGTGCGCGGACCAAGGAAAAAGTGTAAAAGTAAGAGAGAAGGTTGGTAAAATTAAGGAAAAAATGAAAAAGGTAGTGAGAAGGAAATAAAAAGTAGGAGAGAAGTGTAATAATTAGGTGGACCAACCTTCTATTTATGGGAAAAGGTAGAAATATACATAATAAAAAAAACATCCCAAAATGATAAAACATACATATTTATATCTAGGCCTCCATGGTAATGTTTGTCCTTGGACAATTAGCCGTTGTTATATCATAAATCAATTACCACTTTTTTAGAGTTTTTAATAATAACGGAAGTTTGTAAAGAAAATTACATAAATCAAGGTTTAGTAAAGGATACATAAAACATGTGGTGATTCTTCACGTAAATTCGTTAAGGAGTATTAGCTACTAGCTAGTTTCGGCTACAAAAAAAAAGGTTTAGGACTAAGAGCATCCTTAATGAGGTAGTCGAGAAAATCTCAATTGAATTGAGATTTTGGGTATGTTCTTTTCAACTTATTTTCAGTCCTTATAAGTTCAGAAAAGTTCAGATAAGTTCAGATAAGGTCGAATAAGGCCTAGTAAGGTCTAATAAGGTCGAATAAGGTCTAATAAGGTCTAATAAGTTCACATTATTATTATTATTATTATTATTTATTATTTATTTTATAAAATTTATTATTATTATACTCATTGGGCTATCATCGTTGCTTGTTGTACGCTTGAGAATTTTGTTCGTCTACATGAATAAGGATATCGACTTTTATGGATTGTCGTTTATAAATGAACATTAAACTATTGTATTTGGTAGTTGTTCTTGAAGCTATTGATATGCATCTTTTAAGTTTACCTCCGTAGAAATTTATAATTAATAATAACAATAACAATAGATAATGACTTATAGACCAATAATAATAGATAATTATAGTAATATAATAGTAATAATATAATAATTTGAATAATAATAATATAATAATGGTAGTAGTATTAATGATAATAAAAATTAACTTCATAATAAAAATATTAATAACAGAGTAATTATTAGTATTATATTAGAGATAAGAATGATAATAATTATAATGGTAATAGTATAAATAATGATAATAATTATAAATAATGATAATAATAACAAATAATAAATAATGATAATAATAATAAATAATAAATAATGATAATAATAACAATAATAAATAATAATAATAATAATAACAATAAGGTTAAATAAGATCTAATAAGGTCAAATAAGGTCAAATAAGGTTTAATAAGGTCTAATAAGGTCGAATAAGGTCTAATAAAGTCTAATAAGGTCTAAGGTCGAATAAGGTTTAATAAGGTCTAATAAGTTCAGATAAGTTCAGATTAGTTAAGATAAGTTCAGATAAGTTCAGATAAGCAAAAATAAGTTGAAAAGAACGAACCCTTTGTTGAGATTTAAAAAACTTTTTAATAGGCAAATGAGAAATCTCAACAATTGAGTCTCAACCAAAGGAGAATTCTTTGAGAATTCTCAAGCAAATTGAGGTGGCAAAAGGGGAGAGAGAGAGCCATTGAGAGAGTGCCAAGTAGGATAGATAAAATATACAAACTTTTCATATGTTTCAAATCTAAATATCATAAAATTTATACCTTAAAAAATTATAAAAAATATATTACCATGTACGATTTTTTATACTCTTCAAATTGATATGCATATTGATATAAATTTGAACACTTTATTTTTTGCTAATCATACCAAAGTAAGAGAGATAAGAGAATTGAGAATTTTATAAAAGATCATTGTTAAGAAAGAAGTGAAAAAATACTCAATTACAATAACTCAATTGAGTGATATGGAGGAGAGAGAAAGGTGAAAAAGAAGTAACTATTTACTTGAATTACATAGACAATCTATATATGTGAAAACTTTAAAAAATCTCAATTTATTAGATTCTTTTTCAAAAATTCCAAATATAAGTGGAATGACCTTACCCCACTTATGGCAATGTGCATTCGGGCCATGGGGATAAGTTAGTTAGATCACTCATTCTTCTATGCTCAAGCCATATTTTCTCAATCCTAATTTCAGTTCAGTTGCTTTCAGTTCAATTATTTTCGGTTCAGTTTAGCTAACCTCTGAACAACCTCTCTCTCATCTCAATAGTCATCTAATTGAATTCCCTCGAGTTCAGTTCAGATCAATTCATTTCAGCTATTTTCAGCCAAATAGAACATGCCTTTACTTCACTCCAATTACATACAACACCATAAGAATACTCAAAGTCAAGGATCATAATTATATACAATACTACAGGGTTGGTTACTATGTAGAATTTCAAAAAGCTTCAAACATTAGCCTGCTATGTTATTATACATGATGCTTACGGTTCTAGTGCATTTTATGATTAGTTTAGGTTCTAAATTATCTTCTTTATGTCGCAGTCCATCGCCAAGTCCATATGAATCCAGACAATTGAAGCTGCAGTTTGTGGGCAAGTTACCTTGCAAGCTATTTACCGGGAATAAGCTAGAAGCTGAGGGACCTTCACTCGTTGAAGTACGTTTACTCGATGCAGTTTCCGGACATCTAATTACAGATGATCCCTTGTCATCGAAAAAGGTGGAAATTGTGGTTCTTCATGGTCACTTCAAGATTGAGCAACTAGACGATTGGACTAAGAGGGAGTTTAGTAGTCATATGCTGTCTGCAAGGAGTCACAAGAGACCTTTGTTAGTTGGAAAACTTGTTATTACTTTGCATAATGGAATTGGTTTCGTCGATGATGTTTGCTTCACGGATAACTCCAGTTGGGTCAGAAGTAAGATGTTTAGGCTGGGAGCTCAAGTAGTCGGCAATGAAGACCGAGTTAGGGAAGCAGTAAGTAGTCCTTTTCAGGTGAAAGATCGCCGTGGAGAGAGTAAGTGCTTTTGTTTTTATGCCACCTGAACTTTCTTAAACTGTGTTTAATTCTATATGGTATGATTTCCTGACTACCTAGTTCTGATGTTCTGTTTTTCTTTCCTGTTTTCTGATCAATCATTTTTGTCATACTGAACTTTTTACCCTTTTTCCTGAACTTTTGAGTATTATTCTATGTTACTTCGACACCCTCATTTACCTCAAAAACCGAGTGTCGTATCATGTCGTGTCGGACACGACAAGATACTTGGATACTTCATTTTTAACTCAAAATCTTGATTTTTTTCTACAAAATGGCCGAGTCCGATACTTCGACACTCGTATCCGAGTAGACACTTAATCTGTGTAACTAGCTCACAGTATGACCAGTTGTACAATTTGTTGCACGGAAACTCACTTTGCAGTCAACGTTTCCCATTTCCACGCGTTTCATAAACCGAAACTCTTTGAGATACATTTGAGGTTGGAGACTTAGAGTTAGGCAATGATGAATTTTTTGTATGTTATGTAGCCTATAAGAAGCATGACATTCCACATCTAGAAGATGAAGTTTGGCGCTTGAACGGGATAGGAAAAGATGGGGAGATTTGCAAAAGATTGAAGGAGCATCAAATTTACAAAGTACAGGACTTTGTGAGGCAATATCAGAATGATGAATCATCGCTCCGTAATGTAAGCTTAGTTTTTTTATAGGTACTTGATTGTTGCTTAGAGTTTTTAGGCAAAAGAATCTGATGAACAACCATCTTTGATCTTGTTGATTATAGATTGTCAAGGTATCACCAAGAAAGTGGAATGCAATCGTTCGACAAGCTACTACATACTTTTCAGGCCAAGCATGCACGAATCCGAGTAACGTGGCACAAACTAACAACTCAATGGCTATTCCTTGCTTTAACATGGAGCTTCACTCAGTGCCTCCAGCTCTTCAAGGTAAGAAGCTCTGGTTTCTAACCATTGTTCGAAAAACCTTGACATAATTCTCACTAGTGTATAAATCAAGATATTATCTTTTAGGATTTCGTTGCATCTGTTTCAATCTGTACGTATATTCGAATGTTTTAATTAACATATTAATAGGCAAAGATGAGACACAGAACAAGTGAATGCTAATTTCAAGTATGTCATGCATACCTTATATTGGAACTCTCTATTTCAGACACTTTGAGAAGGACTTTGGTGTACGACATAGGATTTACATGTGACGTATTAGAAATTTTCTTAGCTAAACATTAACTAATATGTCTTTCCTTCCCTTATACAAATGTTTTGTCCATCCAGATCAACAACATATTCAAATGTCAGAAATCCATGCAGGGGAGCATAGCCATCATCAGTTGAACCAATCCATAACTTCAGACGATTCCTTGCTCGCGGATTACTTAGATGGATCATGTCATAACGTCCACCTCCCAACTCTTGATTATGGCTCTATAGCATCATCTTCTGGAACTGTGTTCAATGATCTTCAAACCACAAGTTGGAATCCTCTGCAATTAGTAGGGGGAGACAACAACTGCATTTTGATGAATTCTAGCTATGATACTAGCATGGCAATGCTCTCCTCAATCCCTGGTGCGGATGTTCATGCTTCAGCGACTCCAAACCGTGAGACTGGTTGAGGTGGAATTCGAGCTATCTAGAGGATGAAGCTGCTCCAAACAAGGAGAAGTTTGTGTGTTATAGTTTGTAGGCTACTTGCCCTTGAATATTTGTAAGGGCAAGAGGCAGAGAGAGGGGAACTCAAATGGTTTTTGCTTTGATGTTTGATTATTATCCTGTTACCTTAATTTGATGGTCTCAAAGACTGGGTTTAACTCTATGTGAATTGCCAAATACTACTCATTGGAATGAATTATGTTTATGGCATATGAAAGACATGATTGTTAGCTAATACCCGATCAATGTAGGAGTGATCACTGGTCTAAAATCCCGAACCGAATTGATTGAACAGATTAAACAAAAGAAAATATACGAAGTATAACGATTTACGATTTATGGGGTTTCAATAAGGAAAAAAATCATCTTCTACCCATCAAACTTTATTATTGGTCATCTTGCCTAATCATTAGTACGTATCTCAATATATTAGGAAAGAAAATCATTTTTTTGTGCCATAAGATTTAATATTTTTTTTATATGTAAAGGCAAAACAAGTCTAGTCCAATCCAAACTCGGCAAATGTACCGGACCATAAATATGAAAATAAAAATTAGAGAAGTAAAGACCAGACCGATCCGATACCGATCCAGTCCTGTCTATTTTTCAGGTACAAACTGGTTTTTGAACAGCCTTACCGATCATTGCTCGGTTCTTCTAGTTAATACATTTGCAAAATGTAATGAGATACTTATAAAAGAAAATCAGACAACGAAAACATCATAAGTAGATACAATTTGTGGCTAAGGATTTATTCAATTAGACATTCACTACTTAAAGATAAAAGGAGTTCAACTGAAAGTATTTACTAATTTTACAACAAGTGTCAAGAATTGACTTGATTTTAAATGTAGATAGTCATATATTAAATGGTTTGAATTTGGATTTTGTTTAATACGTGCAAAATAATACTTTCTTGTTTGTCCTAGTTTGACCAATTATGTGAGAGTTTTTTGGTCAAAGTAGGACAAACAAAAAGAAACAGTACATGCAATAATTGATTAGCAAAATACTTAATTATCTATTTAGTTTTTTTTCCTTTTTTGGTATCTCATTCCTCTTCCCTTTAAAAACGAAATTAGTATTAACCTTATGACGCATTTTTAGAATCGAAAGAGAAGAGGTTATATAGAATAGTTTCTTTATCAGGCGAGATCTAAATAAATTGGGTGATGATAACATATTATAATAAGTAAGAAAGAGTGAACAGTAAACAACACGTCAACACCAACTAATATGCAACGGGCCAACGGTTCACGGCTATAACGAATTAACGATTAACTAGTACCAGAAATCACTTAACGAATTTGTTAACGAATAAAATACTATAGCCTATTACTTTACTGCCACATATTCCGACATTCTCTTACTTTTCTTTCTTTTCCTTTTTTTTTTCTGTACAAGAGTTAGGCAAACGTAATATTCAATTGGGGCTTTTGCCGACGCGTTTTATCTGACACACTCCAAGATACGATTATTTAAGGAATCATGAATCGAGGTTTCTTTCTTAAAATCAACGGAGGCTTCTAGAAATAGGATGTCTAATTATATCACCAAATAATATGCTATCGTAAACGTTAATTGTACTAGCAAAACTCACGTAGTAATGACTAGGATTGGAAAAGATTGATCTGATTTAACGATTTCATCTAGACCTAATTTGATTTCAACCCATTTAATTATATGAGGTAACACAATTAACCTGTATAATTAGACAGGCTAGTTCAAGGTTGACACTTTCAACCTAAAAATAATCTTCTTTAATCTGTTTAACTCATTCATTAAATTTTCAAAATATGTGAAAAATCTAAAGATAAGTCATAAAAATGTTGTCACAACCTATTTATTGTGAATTATGGTTAAAATAAAATGGACTCTAAACATAAGTCATAATAAAATTCCAAATTCCAAACATGCATACTTATTCTGGTGAATTTGTTTTAATAATTATGACTTAATGGATTAAACACGTAGTTGAGGTAACCCATTTACTACAAAGGTTAGGACGAGGTTGAATTTTGCAACTCGTTTCTTAAATTAGTTATGAGCAACCTTGGTTATATAGACTATAGTGTGGCTCCTTGAAAAGATGAGTTGTACAATTTATGAAACCCGATAAAAAAAGTTGTTTAAATATAACATATGTAAAAGTGGCACAAATTAATAAAATATAACATTGACACTTTTAAAATGATAAAAGAAAAAACATTATTAAAAGACACTTATCATAATGATACATAGGCTTGTTCTCTTCCACTTATTTCTAACCCTTATCAGAAAAAATTAAGTATAGATAGGTATTAATAAGTTCAAATAATACTTTATATGAATAAACTTATATAAGTTCAGATAAGTGTTGATACGTTTTTTTTGACATCTGGTATACAACATTATGGTTGGTTAGAATACAAAAATAATTTTATTTTACAAAGATTTGCAATATCGTGTGCCTTCTGACCCTGATGCCTTAAGTTGGAACCCGTAGGGCCGTACAAAACTTCCGTAGGGATTTACGTTGGGGAAAATGGGAATTTGGGTTTTTTTGCTGAATCACGTGACTTAGGCGTGCTAGTCAACGTCGGAGATTCTAGGTCAACGGGCGAAAATGCAAACATGTTTCATTTTACAATTTTTTTTTATATAAGGTTGTTTCTTGCCAAAAAAAAATTATTAGGTTGTTTGTGACAAAAGGTGTATTTTATTAGGTTGTTTCTAACAAAAAAATCCTATGAATTGAAACATTACTTAAAATGGATAGTTTTTTCCCATTTATTTACAACTTTGCCCTTGGTATGTGTGTTTTTCCTTCATTAACAAGTGGTCCCCTCTTTCTCTCTCTACATTCCTTGATTTGTATGTTTTTCTCTATGTTCCAAATAAGAAAACGGAGGAAGTATGATATTTTCTTTCAAACCTAACAAACCCTAAAGCAGGAGAGCCAAACCCAGCAAATCTTAATAGCAAAACTAAAAAAACTCACTCAGCAATTCAGAATCAAAGCAAACTAACAAGTTGGGGCAGAGCACAGGAGATTAAATTGTTGTTAGGTTTGATTGATTGTTGATGAATCCTAATTTTGATGATGACAAACAAACAAGCTAGCTAGAAAGGAAACTAAAATGTAACTTAATTATGTATTTTAATTATTGATGATTGTCAAGGTATCAAGATATTTGAGTAAAGAACATATCAAGTCTGACGAGAGACTGAAATCTGAAGACAAAGTAAAGATGGTCAAAGAGTCGATATTAGAGAAACATAAAGTTAAAGAGAAAAAATATTTGTAGTTTAGTTCCTATGTAAGGAACGAGTAAAACTTTATAAGAAACAAAGACTAAATAAAGGAACTTATGCCTATTCCTGTGATAGGAATAAACAAGGTGGCACTAGGCTCCGTTTGTTTTAATAGAAAACAATTTTCATGGAACATCACTTTTCAAGGAAAACAATGTTCAATGGAACACATGATTTTAGATAAAGTTTTTCTTTGTTTGTTTAATTAGAGGAAGACTAAGGGAGAAAAGGTAAATAGAGTAGAAGAGAAGGAAAGATGGGAGAAGAGAATAATGATAAATAAGGAGTAGAGAGGAAAATGTGGCTTACATTCTTTATAAAGGTAAATTGGTTTTCTTCTCAGAGCATTTTCCCACCTTTAAGAAAATTATTTTTCTCCGTTACTAAAACAAGCAAATGAAAATAAAAAGAGGAGGAAAACCATTTTCTAAACCAAAACAAACAAAGTAAACATAGAGGAAATCCAATGAAAATGCTATATTTAATGGCTTATGCATAATTTCCATAAACCTCTTAACGACTAACGGAATTCATTTGATAGTTAATACTTTAGAATTTAGTAGTGCCACGTCATCGCAATATCGGCTTTTCTCCTACTTTTCTTTTCTTTACTTTTTATATCCTTTTCTTTTCCTTTCCTCCTCTTTTTTGTGTGTCCAAGAGTGAGGTAAACGTAGTTGTCAATTTGGCTTGCCGACGCGGTTTATTTGATACAAAGATGATTCTATGATGGGTTATGAATTATGATTCATCCTAGAAGTAACTAGTAAGTAGATATAGTAGTTCGTTAGTCAATTCAAGACCATATAATATGCTACCTCGTTACTATAATCCATACTTAGCACAACTCACGTTATGCTTATGCATAATAATTTAGGTTTAGGTGCGATTATGGTCGGGATAATTTGAATCGATAACACTCAGTTTTTTTTTTAATTAAATGAGTTGATATGATTAAGTTATTTAATAGATCAATTAGATTAGAATTGACTTTTTCAATCCAAAATCATTCTTTCTTTAACTCGTTTAGCTCATTTATATTTTTTTAAAAGTAAAGGTTCTAAAGCAGTTTATTATAAATTTATTTCTTAATTATACCTGGATTAATTGAAGGTAAATGTAGTTGTCAATTTGGCTTTGGCCGACGCGGTTTATCTGATACAATGATGATTCTATGATGGGTTATGAATTATGATTCATTTTATAAGTAGGTAGATATAGTAATTCGTTAGTCAATTCATGACCATATAATATGCTACGTTGTTACTATAATCCATATGTAGCACAACTCACGTATGCTTATGCATAATTTAGGTTTAGGTCCGATTATGGTCAGGATAAATTGAATCGATAACATGCAACTTTTTAAAATTAAATGAGTCGATATGATTAACTTATTTAATAAATCAATTAGATTAGAATTGACATTTTCAACCCAAAATCATTCTTTCTTTAACTCGTTTAGCTCATTTATATATTTTTTAAAAGTAAAGGTTCTAAAGCAGTTTATTATAAATTTATTTCTTAAATATTATTATTATATAATCATCATCAAGTATCAATATATTAACAATAATAGTACTTATTCATTATTATCATAAATTATTATTATTAAATATTACTACCTCCGTTTTTTTTCAATATGCATGTTTGCTTTTGCGTGCGGACCAAAAAAAAAGTGCAAAAGTAAGAGAGAAGGTTAGTAAAAGTAAGAAAAAAAAGAAAATGGTAGAGAGAAGGAAATAAAAAGTATGAGAGAAGTGTAATAATTAGGTGGGCCAACCTTCCATTTATGGAAAAAGGTAGAAAGGTACCAATTTAAAAACACCCTAAAAATGGAAATAAGTGCATAATAATTAAAACGGAGGGAGTAATATTAATAATCAATCTATTATTATTACTATTATTTATCATTTATATTTATCAATTAATAACAAGTAAAATACTATCATTACTCGTAATAATTATTAATTATTTTTGTTTGTCATTATTAATTACTTCCTCCGTTTTTCAATACTCGCAATATTAGCATAGTAACCATTATTCATCTACCAATCTTATGTTATATTTTTTCATAAACATATAAGAAAAAACTAGTCAAGTGGGGTCTTATTTGATTTGGCTTAATGCATACTATCATAATATCAACTTTTTATAATTTTACTGATCAATAAGTAGAGATATTAAGATTCAAAGTATTGCATTAGACAGTGTGCAAATAAGAAACGTTGCGATTATTGCGAATCGGAGGAAGTATAAGTTATTACTGCTTATCATTATTCTTAATTATTAATTATTACTGCTTATCATTATAATGATCATTTATTGTTCATAATTATTATTTAGATTTTTTATATTATAATTATTTATTATTAAATACAATTCAGTTCATTTCAATTCAGTTTAATTCACTTTATTTGTTTTCAGCCAAAGAGACAATGCTAGACTTTAAGCCACACATATCATCTGTAACGCCCCGAACTCAGGTGCCTTAATTAAACATCATTAGCCTTAATTAATCATAAATAACACTAATTAATTTCATACTTTGCGGAAGCGTTTCCTTAAACCTGTGGGTTATGGCCCACTAATAATATAATATTCTTACAAAAACATCACCATCTTATAACTATAATTAAGACCTTAAATGCTTGCTTAAGCTCACATCTCGAAATCCATCCCAACCTCTTGGTTTCACGGATCCATCTTGATCCTCTTTCATAACCTGGGCTTTAGACCTGTCAAAATTCGACCCGACTCGAAACCCGACCCGGAAATAGTGGGTTTTGAACATAACTTTTTGACCCGAACCCAATTGTGTCCGAACCAGGAAAAACCGTTTTTTACCCGACCGACCGAAAAATCATTATATTTTTAGATGTAATATGAAATTATGGGAATTTTATTGCTAAAAATAGCTTCAACTAGAGTATTTGGTTCCAAAAATGAATTTTGTTAAATGTGGATGTAATTTTAATGGTTGAATTCAACTATAAATGACTATATTTTATATAACTTACTATTTCCAACGTATATTGTGTGTATTTTGTGACATATATGACTAAAAAACCAAATGAAAGAAAGAGCAAATACAAATCCCTTAACCTGTTGGGTCGACCCGAAACCGAACACAATGGGTCTTGAACAAGGTTTATTCGACCCGAACCCGGAAATATTTTATTTTGACCGACCCGACCGACCCGTTTGACAGGTCTACTGGGCTTCGTTCAGAAGAAAAATATAGAGAAACAAGAAAAGACAGAAAACATTCCAAAGTGAGTGGAAAACTCGTAACTTTACTCCAGCCCGTAAAAACGATTTTGTTCCCAAAACATTTTTGTACACACATGCATATATCACATCCTTACACTTAATCATGCTTCACATAACTTTAGTAATTGGTCGGAATACGAATCGTAAGACATTAACTTTAACTTAAACCTGAACGGACGGGTGGCAAGGACTATTCACACGAGCTTAGACCATTGGCAAGTATAGGCTTTGGACCTTACATTACTTTCATCATACATTAATTGTACTTGGCCAACTTGGCCCATTAAACATCGTAAACCTTTCCTCTACCTGTAACTTGCCCATTTACCAGTTCAGTTCATAAATACAAGCCAACAGACTAATTCTCTTCCCACTTTTCATTATCGTATCTTAATTTTGAAACTCATAGACTTGTATTCTGAGCAATTTCCGTAACATACTTTAACATCATAAGCATTAACATAATGAGCATGCTCGTAACTCGTAACAACATAAATCATGGATCAAACTTTACACTTCTCACATGAAGTCATAAATGTACTCGTAAACTCTTATGAACATAAATCATGCATCATGGATCACGTTTTATCATTACTCACATACTTTCATTAAATACAGCATACTCAGACTTACCATATAAATCATACTTCCATGCATAAATCTCACGTTCATACCAACATATAATCACGTTCAACGTGCATTGATATAATTCACAATATCATACATAAACTTATATAACCTGGGAGTTAAACCAGAGAAATAGACAACGTCATACATCTCATAATCACACTAATTATTTTATAAGTAAAACACGAGTCATGAACAGTATTATTAACATAAAAGAACATTCATAATTTCACATGTTTCCATTCATCATTCTTAACAACTTGAAACCACACAGGTTTCCGTTAATACTCTTACAGCAACGTAGGTTTCTATCTTTCACATTCTTTTAACTTGGTAACTGGCTAGTAATCATGGTAATCCTCAAGGAGCACTCTCCCGTGTTGGATATACCCGTATAATAGTCCTCAAGGAGCACTCTCCCGTATTGGATATACCCGTATAATCGTCCTCAAGGAGCATTGTCCCGTGTTGGATCTATTATTCATAATGTAACTTTTTTTATAATTAACATATACTACCAGAACTTCTTTGTTATCTGGCTAGTATTCATGGTAGTCCTCAAGGAGCACTCTCCCGTATTGGATATACCCGTATAATAGTCCTCAAGGAGCACTCTCCCGTGTTGGATATACCCGTATAATAGTCCTCAAGGAGCACTCTCCCGTGTTGGATATATTATTCATAATTTAGCTTTAATACTTAACATATACTACCAGAATGTTTTTAGTATCTGGCTAGTATTAATGGTAATCCTCAAGAAGCACTCTCTCGTGTTGGATAAATAGTCCTCAATGAGCATTCTCCCGTGTTGGATCTATTATTCACAACGTAACTTTAACATATACTGCCAGAACCTCTTTCCACTTTTTACTTATCATGTTTTCCGTTCTTTTTACCTTATGTTCACACACATCACAAACCATAACTTACAAGCAACTTACTTCCATAAACAAACACTTAATCATGCGTAAACATAATTCGTATAAACATGTAACTTACGTATAACAACATAGTCATGAGTCTTAAAAGCATTAATCATACATATCCATGAAATCATATAAACATGTATCCCATGAATCATAGCTCAGAACCGACATACTTTACTTTAAACATTTAAAAATCATGAGAACGTTAATTAGATTACTTAACTTACATTAACATCGAGTTTCATATGAACATGGATAGAGCCATATAAATCACACTTGGCACTTACAATCATACTGGTCATATAATATCATACTTGTCATGTAAAATCTACTTTCAGACATAATTTATAATTCATATGGCCAATAATACTCGAACGTACTTTTACTCACGTAAGCATAAATCATGGTTCGATCATATTATAAATTACTTTCATTTAAATTAACATGATTCACTCGAATAAACATATAACATGAACATAACTTATAAACCACTATTCATTTCTTATAATAATCATTTAACGTTCACAATCCACATTAACATATGACTTTACATCGTACATAAACAAGAATTGTACTCTGACATGTGAATCATAATATATATAAATTCAATAAACAAGCTCTACATAACATCATGAATATAATGTAAATAGAGAATAAACTTTAATTCCATAATCATAATACGAAGTCCATATAATCATATTTTCACATACGGGATAAAGATCATTGTCATTTTCATACTTTCATACTTTGTAATAATTCTTCCAATTCATAATCATTGTGCATATATATATAATCATACTCTCATAAACATACATGAAGATATGGGTATATATAGTAATGCTGGACATAAAGGTTACCTTAACCGCACATTCCATGATAATGTTATAACTCCGAGAACGGCATCCTTAGGCCTTTCGTGTTCCCACATTCCGTTTATTGCTCCAAAATACATCAATAAATTAATGAATTAGAATCCACTAAACTTATAACTAATCACGATTTTTCCTTAATGACCCATTTCTCGGAAATCTTAATTTAAAACATTATATTTAAACTCATTTATAATTTAAAATGGCATTTTCATATTTAATTAAGAATAATTTCATAAACTGATTTTCTAAAAGAATTTATAATACTAATTAGGGTTAATTAACAAATGGGTATAATAAACAATGGATTTTAAACCTTCAAAGTCAATGTCTAACTTTTGCTATATTACCCCAAAGCTGATGTGCTGCTTGCTAGTGATTGGTGGTGGAGAACTTGGGGAGCAAGGTGAAAGAATAGTCAAAGGGAAGGGAAGATGACAGGTGGGGGAGGTGAAAGGGTTGGGTTTTGGGTTTTTATTTGGGTTAAAATACTAAATGGTTAAAATGGGTAGTATAAATTGCGTTTTGGATAGACAAATTAGCAAAATGAAATTAACCCAACTAGTTAACAATAATATAATATAATTAAATCGTAAAAATTCTTTTGAAAATCGTTTAATATAATTAAATCGTAAAAATTCAAATTAATACTCATTTAAGCTAATAATATAATTACTTAAGCTATGAAAAGTCGGGATGTTATATCATCATCATGAAAACGACATAGATTGTCACAATTATGACACTCGTGAAAATGGTATTATTATACTTGGAAGATGACATACATTTGGAAACACGGTGCATATTGAAGGAATATAGAACTATAGGATCATAACGTACGAATTAGGCATATAAGTATACACTTAATTTCTATATGAATTCATCTATGAATCAAAAAAGAATTCATCAACAATA
The DNA here is from genome assembly GCA_947645195.1 of Patellifolia procumbens. Taxonomy (NCBI): domain Eukaryota; kingdom Viridiplantae; phylum Streptophyta; class Magnoliopsida; order Caryophyllales; family Amaranthaceae; genus Patellifolia; species Patellifolia procumbens. Next base: position 972,140 of record CANSGD010001485.1, read on the forward strand.
TTCTTGATTTCGAGAATGTTTCATTATTTTTAATAAGAATTGCAACCAAAAACATGAAAGTAAAAAAGTAATGCTATCTCCATTTTTTAGTTGCAACACTTTTCTAATAGGGAAATTTTCTAAAGATTGCAACACTTTTTCATTCCTTATATAGTTGTGGTCCCCCACACTATCTCTCATACTTAACATAATTACTTCCTCTGTAACAAAATAAATGCACATTTTGCACTTTTGACACTATTTACAGTTTTAAATTTAATCGCAATTTGTAACTTATACATAAGGAAAAATATAGTCATGTGGGGTCTTGTTGGATTCGTCTCAACGTGTAGTTTTTTATGATCTAATGTTTATAATTTTTACAAATACATAATTAGAGATATTAATCTTTAAAGTTTATCTTGGCATGCGTGCCCAAACTAAATGGTGCATTCTTTTCGTTACGGAGGAAGTAAAATATTTTTGTTGTAGTCCCCCACACTCTCTCTCATACTTTTTGCACAACTAGAACATTCAGTGGTCTCCACTTCCCTTAATTACACTCATACATTCACCTAATACCTCATTAAATTTTGTATTAGTTTTCGTTTTTTCAAAAAGTGTGGCAACTAAAAAAGAACGGATGTAGTATTATATTTAAAAATAAACAAGATTAATATCAATATACCTTATTTAAGTTCAGTACACAAGTAACACAACCTATACTATATACTCAAAATACAATTATATACGTGTTAAATGGTCTATTCATAAGTAAAGAATGACTGTTATAAAAAATACGAAAATAATTTCATTCTCATTTGAAGTTTGAGGACCGCATCCACCATATAATTTTCCATTTAGTTTTCTTTCTTGACTTAGGGCATGTTCTTTTAAAATTGATTAATGGAAATCAAATCGATTTCACTTAGTTTACTCAGAGTTTTTTCTTAGATAATTATTTTTTCGTCAAATGACTAATTAAATAAGGCCTTAGGGCATGTTCTTTTGAGTTGAACAACTTAATTGAACTGAACTAAAAAAACTGAATAAAACAGAACTGTAAAAATAATGAAATATAAGAGTAAAAGTATTTGAGTTCAACTGAAAATACTTCATTAAAAACAAGTCGGGGAGAAGAGGGCCTTAGTCAATGAGCAAACTAGTATAGAAATAAATAAAAACTGTACATTAGGATTCATTTTCAAGGAAAAACAAAACTACCGTGGTGGAATAAAAAGTGAATGAATTATTCTAACTTAGCAAGATTAAGCGCCTATTCTCTCCAAATTATTTTTTAGCTCTTGACAATATGTTTGCCGTCACAATTTCGCTATTTCTTTCAATTGAATTTAATTCAATATGATATAATGTTCAGTCTATTTTCAGCCGAATAGAACATAGACTACAAAGGTAACTTAACAATTTCCAAGAATTTTCAAGTTCTTCCGTACGGCTCCCTCTTGATGTTTATAAACAGACCACTTTCAGTTTCAGTTCTTACAGTCTTCACACTGGTGTTTACATCTCAATTTTATCTCTCTGAAAAGTTTTCTTCCTCTCTCTCTCTCTCTCTCTCTCTCTCTCTCAAGTCTCAATGGCATCTGAAAGGTTTTCATGTAATCATCAACAACCCCATGAACCATCCAAGTGAGTATTATGGTTTCATTTTGGGTTTGTAATTATTTTATGTATTTATAAGTTGATCTTCGTTATTTTATGATTAGTAGTATTACAATTAATAAAATTGTTGCCAAATTTGAGTTTTTACTTTCTTGGTATGCTGGTGTAGGCTTTCTAGCAGCACATTGAAGGAGAGATTTACCCAATTCAATTCTTCCATTGAGGAACTTAAATCTTCAATAGAAAAGGTAGTTGTTGATTAATGCAATTATCTATATTATGATCACAGGCCGGGCTGGGCTTTTACCCAAAAATTGTCCACTTCAGCCCAAGGCATTGATGCGATATTGGGCTCAAACTTCGAGTATTTATCCGGCCTTACAAATCACGTGTGGATCCCTTTTCTCTTTTCTTTTTTTTTTCTTGGCAAAACAAGACCCTGTTGTTTTGGAGTGCGGATCATCTATCCCACATAGTGTCCCATTTTTTATTATTTGGTCCCATAACTTGAATAAAATAATTTTTTAATTTATTTTATAAATGCTCTCTATTTATAAAGCCTCCTCAAAAACAAAAATATAGAAAATAAATTTCACTTGGTAAAATAAAGAGCAAAAATGAAATAAATCGTTTTCGCCATTTATTTTACTATATAAAGTTAATTTTTGTTTTTTATATTTTAGGAGGACTTATTAATAGGGAGCATGTACAAAATAAATAAAAAAATATTTTATTCAAGTTATGGGACCAAATAATAGAAAATGGGACACCAAATGGGATAGATGATCCGGTCTCGTTGTTTTGGATTGCAGTCCAGCTCAGCTCAGCTCAACTCTCGAGTTAAGATTCTAGTTCAGTTCGACTCCTTTCGATCTAAAAGAACAGGGTTTAAATCTGCCCAATTCTGGGTTTTTTGGGCCGGATCTCTGGGCCCGGCTATATATGATGAACTGAACTTTTCTTTTGGAATATCTGAAACTTTGGTCGCTTTAGTAAGAATTGTTGCCTTTTTGGTATCTACTTTTGTGTTCACAGATTCTCAGTTTGCTTTCAGAATGTTCTTGTGGTCCAGAATAAATGAATGATGAGAGAAATGACTATTTTTGTATAAATATTAATATGTAGACAAAAGTAACTGAAGTAACCATATGTGGGTTGTCTGTTGTTGTTTGATGTCATTAGGTACAAAAGACTTTGTATCAATTGGTTTCTGTCCTGCCTCCAAATGCAAGGTACTGTTTCGTTGTATATGAGGTTTTTCAATACGTACTATATCGGAGGACATGTGTTGATTTGCTTAGATTTGGAAAAGAAATGCTCTTGTTTTCAACTATACATTTTGAGCAAGGTCTATGTCTATGTTTATATTAGTAGAGCTTTGGAAAGCTCTGAACTTATTGTGTTCATCAGAGGGACTTGTTCGGAACCGAAAAGGAAAGTATGGGGTTTTAGGAAAGAGTGTAAATAGAATAGATATGATTCGGGTAGTTTGTTAAGAAGGTTTACTAGTACACCTGAGTGTACCATGAGTATGATACACACAAGACCATTTGAGCAAAAAATTAGCTTTTGACTTGAATATTTCTGATCTAGTGTAGTTTACTAGGGGATCTAGTGTAGGTAAAGGTTGCTTTGCACAACTTTGACTTGAATTTTTCTGATCTAGTGTGATTTCCCTTGTGTGAATGAACTTATACCGTAATTTTTGCGTTGTTATATAAAAAAATGGTTATTACATGATCTTGTATATAAGTATTTTGTTTTATGTGTCTTATCAAATTCTCAACTTTTTCTTAATGCGTAATTGAAGATTCTAGTGTAATACGTATCTAGACAAGAAGACTTGGTGTAGCCTAATCTTATTTGAACAAACATAAGTGATAAGTTCTTGAAATAAGGTGAAACATAGAAGCTCGTACACTTTGTTAGATAGCAATGTGGATTAAAATAAGGTAGGGAAGGAAATGGGAGAGAAGGGAAGGGAAGGGAAAGCAAGGAAGAGTGAGCTTGCGTTTTTCACCAAAACAAACGGAGCCTTCATTCTTTCAAATATTGGATGGATTTAGTTTATTAGAGTGAGAATTAGAAGGAAAGTGTCATTCCAATTTCCTTCTTTAACCCCGTGTTCTATCTAAACAAAGGAAAATGAATCCCTTCTTTCCCGTCTAAATTTTTCTTTCAGCTCACACTTTGAAGTTTGTAAGCTGTCATTTTTCCAACTCTTAGGGTATGCAATCTGCGTTGCACGTGTCTCGATATATCGAGCTCTAAAACATAATCTCATCTAACGGGCAATAGTTAGCAAAGGTCATATTTGTTCAGTGTTTATCATAGAATGGTAACTTGTAAATCCTTAAAGGTAGATAGTGCAATACTGCAATGAGATACAAATAGACATTGAATAACCTAAGCCAAATCGAAATTATACATGAAATTAAGTAATTGGATTTTGAGCCTAATTGATTGTAATCCAACCCAACCCAACCCGAAGATTAATATGGTGAAAATTGGTTGACTCTAGACATGTACTTGACCTGTCCCAAGATGGCTCATCTCGGCCCGAAACAAATCATATAAAACAATTTGAACTGAATCAGTTGAACAATACAATGCTAAAGACTAATTCGCCACCTCCACAATTGTTTTGACAGAGCACTTTTGTTGAAAAATATCAATAACTTGATGCTCATTCACAGTACCACTTCTCAAAAAAATTCAACAATGATTTTCTGTGAGATGCCGAGCATTTCTTTTATAAAATAAAGGCCAAACATCCCTTCGTATCCTTCGTTACTATTGTTTTTACAGTGTGATAATTGTATCTCATTTATCAGGGACCAATTTTAAATTTTAGCAGGCCCGCGTAATATTAGAGATAACCTTGTAACTATCTTATTCAAGGATTGTACTGCCTGGCATGCTGGAAATACAACGCTTTCACAACCCATGAAAATAGAAAATTACTGCTAGAATTTTTGATGGGTTGAGAAGGATTCAGAAAGTCTTAGTGTCTCTAAGTCAAGTCGAGTGTATTGTGTATACCTATCTAACAGTTTGAGTTAACCCTTACTGCAGCTCATTGCCTCATCCGGCTGAGTCGTCTGAATCAAGGAGCTTATGCTTATGCTTCAAGGGAGAATTACCTGATTCACTATTAACCAAGAACAATATAGAAGATGAGGGTGCTTCACTTACAGTGGAGTTGTATAATGATCTCGGGGAAAAGGTAGAAGATGGCCCTGAATCTTCTTTGAAGGTTAAAATTGTTGTTCTTGATGGGGATTTTGAGGAAGAAGAAAGAAATGATTGGACAGAGGAGGATTTCGATAGGCATGTTGCCTGCCCAAGGCATGATAAAGGGCCACTGTTGAAGGGAAACTTCAAGGTTTCATTAAGTGGAGGGTGTGCTAGTGTTTGTGACATATCTTTTACGGATAACTCAAAGTCTATGAGAAACGGGAAATTCAGGTTAGGAGCTCAAGTCGTTACCGGTCTTGCCTCTGGAAGGGTTGTGAGGCCAGCAGTCAGTAAACCCTTTAAGGTGAAAGAAAACCGCCTAAAAGGTAAGTATACCTCCCCTTACACATGTTGGAGCCTAGGCTATCATTTCTATCTTACATCTTACTGCTAAAATTCCAGCATTTGGCCATCTGAATTTTGCCTGTATAATTGCGTGTTCTTCCTCTAGTCCTGATTGGGCTCTTTTCACTTCATTCAGCTGACCGAAAGCATGCAACTCCATCTTTAGAAGATGATCTATGGCGTTTGGTTAATATAAACAAGACTGGGCCAGTTTATCGGAGAGCAGTGGAACATAAAGTTCGCACTGTGAAGGATTTCCTACAACTATATCACACCGATGAAAAGAAAATGCAAAAAGTGAGTATTTTATTTTTTAAGCATATGCTAACACATCATTACAATGATGGTATGATTTTATTCTGTTCTTGTCAAATTCAGATTCTTGGTGTTAATGGAAAGAAGTGGGAAGAAATAGTCAAAAATGCTGAAGCATGCAAATCAACCGACCACTATAATTATGGGTACTATGATGTTGCATCAGGGGATTATCTTATATTAGATTGTGCCTTCAAGATTAAGATGGTTACATTCAAGGATAGAACATGCCGGCTTTATGAATCCCTTGATTTTTCCCAGAAGGTAAATAATGCTCTGTCTATGCTGATGCCCAACTCTTTTCGATTGGGGAGGGGGTAAAATCTCTCATGCGTCGATTGACCAACTCCTATAACCTTGCAAGTTTGATTTCACCACATGGGTTCCCCTATTCTTTTTGCAGAAAGAAGTTGGTAAACTAAGGCAAGCTGCATATGAGAAAAGAGGTGAACTTGTAATACTTGATGCTGCTACCAATCAGATACCAGTTCCATCAGGACTCGCATACCCATCTAGCATTCAACAAGAAGAGCAACAGCAACAACAACCAGCACCAACACCACCCAGTATGGATCCCAATATAGGCCAGAACTGGGCATGTCCAGATGTAGCCAGTGTTTTATCCGACCAGATGTGCAGTAATCCACCCACCCGTATGCAGAATCATGATACCACAGCATATGAGCAAAGAGGTGAACTTGTAATACTTGATGCCGCTACCAATCAGATACCAGTTCCATCAGGACTCTCATACCCATCTAGCATTCAACAAGAAGAGCAAGAGCAACAACAACCAGCATCAACACCACCCAGTATGGGTCCCAATGTAGGCCAGAAATGGGCATGTCCAGATGTAGCCAGTGTTTTATCTGATCAGCAGAATCATGATACCACAGCAGCTGATCCAGGTATGTACACATGACACCAAATTAGATAGAAATTTGTCTTGGGTTTTCTCAGGATGAATTTGAATTTTTTTGTGAAAGAACCAAATTCTTGGTTTTTCTAATGGTCTCTTGTGCTAGATTTTGTTTGGTATAAGCATCCTTACTCTTCTGCTTACGAGTAGCACTTGGAGGAAATGGCAGTTTATCACTCATATGCACTTTTTTTTGGAGTTCCGGGAAAATATTAACTGTTTGGAGCAAAGCATACTGTGGACATTACAATCCCTCATTTCACAAGTTCATTTTTTTTTCCCACATAAAACATTCCAACCGAAATTTGAAATCAAACAAAAGAAGCTAATGCTTATCCTGTTTTTATGTCCTCGGCCTGTGATTGATTTATAGTTTTGTTCATTCAGCTAATCAGGGAAAAGGAAAAAAGTAAATTACATGTTGGAATGATGATGTATGTTGTTTGCATAACTTTACTAACAATGGACCATTTCACATAGAACTGAAAGCTTATGGCATCATTTGTGCTAATGTGGTCCTCTTTCTTAACATGGAGGCAAATCTATGCTATGCCGATGTCCATTCCTAATGCTGGTTTGAACATTTTTATTTCTAACTCCTAGCTCTAATTCTTCAACTTTCAGAGTATTGGCAGCAAATGAATTGTACTACATCACCGTGCTTAACTGCTGATGCTTATGGGGTAAGTTAGCTACTAAACTTTAGTACAAACCAAATAGAGCCTAGAAACTTTGTTTTCAAGTCATTGACGTGCTATATGAGAACTAAATTTTGGAATATGAAATACATGTTGAAAACTTACTCTGTTTGAGGGAAAGGAAGGGGAAAAGAAAGGAGCGGAATGGGAAGAATAAGGATGTATTTTTCTTCCTAAATCTTTCCAACATCGGAAGGATTTGCTTGCTTTTCCCAAGTTCCTTTCCCCTCCCTTTTCCCAAGTTGTGTCCAAACAAGGGAAAATTCCAGTCCAAATTCTCCTATCCAAACGAATTGGTGGGCAGAACAAGATTTATCCAAAGAACTGTCTATATTTGTGTAGAATGATGCACTATTATCCAGATTCGTCTATTTTAGACGCTAAAACTAATGTCCTCAGATAGTTATGTACGGTTAAGTTATATAACTTCTGTCCATCTGTTTAGCAGGGAAATAATACAAGTATTGCATATGAAGACGGGACTCAACAGGCAGGAGATTACTGGCAAGACCTGATGATGATGTTATCGCCAACTGAAATTCTGAGTGCAGCTTACAGTGCTGATATGCAGAATTTTGATGCACTACCAGAAAATCAAGGTATGGGAATTTCAACAAGAACAGGATTGATCAAGTTTATTTTCTCTGGATATTTGCATCCCAATTTCAGACGCTGATATAGCTTTGACACTCAAATCACTGAGCTTTTTCTGCACAATTTGTGCAGGTGAGATCGACAATTGTATAGCAGAAATGCGACTATCTCCCATTCCGATTAGTTACCATGAAGACACTCAAGCTTTAAGTGGTTCAGACAAGTCGGAAAACAAATCTTCTCGCAACTGGTGTGTATTCCGAGTGGTAAAACTAGTTATTTCTCTAAGGAGGAACGTTCTAATAAGTTATAGACCTCAAAAGAAGCAAAAGCTTTGATTCATTAAATTTGTTTCATATTTTTCTGAAAGGCGCTTGTAACTGTATAATTATAATTTATATGGACATATTCTGTAAGGACAGAAGTTTGTACATGTTACAAAAAACTTCTCCCTGTTTGATTGTAATAATATAAAGGGGTCGCATCTTAAGTAGTTAAGGAATAGCCTAATTGTTAGAATTTGATTCGCCTTTTCTTGTATTTTTTTTTCTCTCGAAAAAAAAATGTTCTCTTTATGTTTCCTAAGTCTTTACCTTTAATGTTTTAGCTTTATTTTGCTAGGATTTATTCATTATTGAGTTTATGTAAGAAGTGTGTTTGTTGGGGGCATGTCCCAACTCACAATTAACCTTCCTTATGTTGGATATTTAGAGTATTCGGTAGATTATGATTCATGTAATGTTGCTTTAAGTGTTTTAGTTAAGGTGTCACTTCTTAAAGTAACATTGGTTATACGTTGTAATGACATGAGGCAAGTAACAAAGAAGCAAGCGAGCAAAGAAGCTTGCGGATGGCACTGGTCGCGGGTCGCGACGGGTTAATGCCTATCCATAGTGTATGGCATTTCTATGGTCGCGACTCGCGACCTGTATCACGGGTCGCGACGAGGCCGTTTTGCGGACGTCTTTGGTTGACGGTTTATGTCTTCATGCGGTTATCCATGATTAACAACGTTAATAAGAGGTGTTTTTCCTCTTGATGAAAGTACACAGAAGTTCATTATAAATACTAGTCAAAATACGGTTGACTAAAAGGAGTATATTGTTGACCTCAAACTGTTGACCCTCACCGGGGCTACTTCGAGGAATTTCAGCTATGCAATCCTTCCCTCATTGGGGCTACCTCGAACTCTTCAAAGTAATAATGCTTTGACTGAGCTACCTCGAGCAGTTTCAAAGGTGTTCTTTGAATCCAATACTTCTGAAATATTTTCTAAGTATACTAAGCCCTTTATATAAGGCACCCCCATTCGAGCAAAATGAGTATAGTACTCAATTTGCCCTAACCAGGCTACCTCGAAGCCCTAACCAGGCCACCTTGAGCAAAGGTGTTGACCTCCTAATGAGGGTGTTCGAGTTTTTATAGAACATCTTAGTGAGGGTGTTCGAGTTTTTTATAATACACCCTAGTGAGGGTGTTTGAGTTTTTATAATACACCCTAGTGAGGGTGTTCGAGTTTTTATAATACACCATAGTGAGTGTGTTCGAGTTTTATAATACACCCTAGTAAGGGTGTTCGAGTTTTTTATAATATACCCTAGTGATGGTGTTCGAGTTTTTTATAATACACCCTAGTGATGGTGTTCGAGTTTTTATAATACACCCTAGTGAGGGTGTTCGAGTTTTTATAATACACCCTAGTGAGGGTGTTCGAGTTTTTTATGATACACCCTAGTGAGGGTGTTCGAGTTTTTTATGATACACCCTAGTGAGGGTGTTCGAGTTTTTAATAATACACCCTTGTGAGGGTGTTCGAGTTTTAATAGTATATCCTAGTGAGGGTATTCGAGCTTTTGGATCACAAACCCAAGGGAGGGCGTTCGAAGTTTTTGGTGGGACACCCAAGTGAGGGCGTTCGAATTTTCAAAGAACCCCTCTTAGAGGGCATTCGAATTTTCAAAGAACCCCTCTTTGAGGGCGTTCGAATTTTTGAAGAACCCCCTTTTGAGAGCGTTCGAGTTTTTTAGGAACCCCTCTTTGAGGGCGTTTGAGTTTTTCAGGATCCTCATTGAGGGCATTCGAATTTTTGGCTAAAGCCAAACCAGCATGGGTGTACGTCGAGTTTTCAAAGCAAAAGTAAAATATTCCGCTCCACATCGCAGTTCCATCATGATTCTGAAACTACAACGTAGAGCGTGGGCTAATGTTTGGGCCCATTCCAGTCATGACCCACCTAACCGGTGAAGTGACTAAAATACCCTTGGGGATAAAATTACCATTTTACACATAAGGACCTTTCAGGCCAGAAAGTACAGGCCTCCTGTCAAGCCCACTCACAAAAAAGCTTTCATGACATCATCATCTTCACCAGATGACATCACCTCAGTACAACCTATAAATAGTACTTTCATCTGATCATTCAGGTATGTTTTGACACACATTTCAGAGCATTTACTTGTACTATCTTCTGACCTTCTGAGATCAGATCTGACTTAAGCATCGGAGAGACGATCCCGGGAACATCCCCGGGGTAGTTCACCGTGCTCGGTTTTGCAGGTACCGAAAATTCGAAGAATTTGGACTTGTTACTGGTTACTACCCTAGCTGGATTTGGACTCCCTCGAACTACAAATTTCTACTGTGTTTCTTGTACCCGAAACAGGTTCATTTCAGCTTTGCATAATACATTTACTCTTACATTTCACTATTCTTTTCAGATTAGTTGAGTTGAGTTCAATTCAATCCAATTTAGCTCATCTCATTTATAATGATGAGAATAATGCCCTTATTCAAATAAATCTTTTTAAAAAACATTTTACTCTCTCCATCCAAAAAAAAAAACATTTCATTTCTCCCTATTCCCTAAATGGTAATTCCAAATAAATTTCTCATTTGCCGAAGTGAGTAAGATCCAATAAAAAAATTAAATTCGTGACATGTAAGTGTCAACTTGAACCAAAAACAATACTTTTAAAAGTCAATAAAGATGATGTTCAATATTATTAACAAACAAAAAGGATCTACACCAACTATTTCCTTAGCTTATGTTTATTAGAGAAATAAAAAGTTCATCCAGGAATAGGCCGAGGAGGGAGTGGCAACTGGTAAATAGAAATCCTAGATATATTTCATTTGATGAAAATAATTGTTGAAAATGAGTATATAGTACTAGTAGTTAACTTTTTCCCTTTATTTTCCCTCCTGACTCTGTCAACGAGTTCTTCTATTGTCTTTTAGCTTTGAGAGAGAGCACATCAATGTATCATTTGATCCAGTCCACCAAAAAACTACTGATATAGTAAAGCAAAGTTGATTAGTAATTGTTTTTTAACCCAGAATGCAAATTTACCTATGATGTACATTTCCTTGAATTTTCAAACTCTTTCTCTGCTATAAAAGGCAGCCAAAGCCCAGCTGCTTTGAACTACCCTCTTTCTCACACCTCACTTCTTTCATAGTGGGTTAATCCCAACTTCTTTCTCAAATTTCTCTCCTCTTTTTTGTGGGTAATTTCAGTTTTAGCAACTAGAAAAATTTCATGGCATCTGGGAATTTTTTCATTGAGGAGCATCCTCATGAACAACCCCATGAGCAAGAGCAATTCGAGCCTCGAAAGTAAGTAACTTCATCTGGGTTCAGCACTATATCGTTTTATCTCAGCCCTTACATTATGTAATAATGTTGGTTTATAGATTTTATGGGTTGATTATAAAATATGATGTTGTATAAGTATTACTCTTAATATAGTATATTTTTAAGTGTTAATGTTGACTTTGTACATCCAGGGCGTGCTGGTGTAAAGGTGCTAGCAACTATAGGGAACTCAGAACTTTAGTTAGGGAAGAGGTAATTAATGTTCATCCATCCATCCATCCAAGTGTTGCTGTAATTTGAGCATTTTTTATAGAAAGGATGTTCCTTTTTCATGTCTAACTCTTCGTTTGTGGGATCTTTGGAAGTTACAATTTTTCTTGTTATTGATAACGGTTAGAGATAAGATTGCGTATATCTGAAACATCGGGTTGTTTGTACAATGTCAATAGGTTGACAACGTTTTGGATCGCAAATTACTACCCTATCTGCACTTGTTGCAAAGATGTGTCCTGCCTCAAAATCCAAGGTATTGTTGTTTGGTTGTCTATAATATGTTGTTTTGCTTTTTGTAATTTCTGTGATGGATTGCATTTTATCATGTCTTAGTTTTGACCTATAAATATTTGGTAACTTCTAGTTATAAGATCTCCTACTGAACTGACTGTGTAAAGGGAGTTAATGCTTATACCACAAGGAAATGTATGTTAAGCATATTATCTGCCAAACAAAACTTAAATCTGAGGTCTAGGACCTAGTGGCTGGTGCTCGGATGGGGTGGAGTCGTGGAGGTTAGGGCCTTAGGGGTACAAATTGTACGGTACAATAGGTCATGTGATACTGAGATGATTGTTTTGGTATCATGTATACAAGATTCCTTTCTAGACTATGTTCTCCTCATCTTATTCAACTAATTCATGAAAGGTAAATTATAAGGTACTACCATGAGTACGTAGATAAGTTCATTCATTTCAAGAATTACAAGATCAATTGAGCTATGTTTGACAGTCAATAAGCCTAATACAGTAAAGGCTAGGCAAGCAGATTAAGTACAGTTCGAAGCTAATAGGTTTAGATGACTGAAAGACTGATAAAAGAGAGCACTCCGGCCCCATAAGTCATCTGTGAATTCTATGTATACAGATCGAATAATAGTCCATAAGTAAAAATTTAATTATATTGTTTCTCTTTTGGTATTTTCGGATTCCTTTGTTTGTATTACTTTGTGAAACTGTTTACATACGACAGACGGAGAAAAGATTCTCTTTCTCAGTCTAGCATCGAGTCTTTTGATTCTTAGTTTAGCACCGAGAAAAGAATTAACAGTTAAACGTTGACCCTTGCTGCAGCCCATCGCTTCAACAGGCCGAGTCATCTGCATCAAGGAGCTTGGAATTGAAATTTAAGGGTGATATACCTGATACACACTTAACCATGGACAAAATAGAAGATGAGGGAGCTTCACTTGAAGTGGAGTTGCTTGATTCTGGGAAGAGAGTTGAAACTGGCCCTGAATCCTGTGTGAAGATTAAGATTGATGTACTTGGGGACTTTATCGTTAAGGATATAGATGAATGGACAAAGGACGATTACAATAATAATATCGCCAAACCAAGGAAGAACAAAGGAGCACTACTGAAGGGTGAAGACGAGATTGTAATGAGCAAAGGGGTTGCTAATATTAGTCACATTGCCTTCACTGATAACTCAAGGTCAATGAGAAATAGTAAATTTAGACTAGGAGCTAAAGTTGTAAAAGGCCTTCCCCTTGGAGTGGTTGTAAAGGAAGCAAAAAGCAAAGAGTTTACGGTGAAAGAACGCCGCCTGAAAAGTAAGTGTTGCTTTCCTCATGTTGGGGCTTTCAACATATACACTAGGTTTTGGAGGGAAAGTGGGGGATTTATTTTCCATTGTCTGGATATGACATAGATCGGAGTAGAGAGATATTAAAGGGTTCCATTTTCCTTCCTCTTTTAACAAATCCTGCCATTTTTCGGAAAGATTTGGAAGGAAAAGAAAGCTCACTCTTTCCCTGTCCTCGCCTCCCTTTCTCTTCCCTCTTTTTTCCTACCCTTCAGGCCACCCTTTCCCTCCACAAATGCTAACCAAACACATTAATAATCTTCATCTTCTATCAATTTTTTGAGAAGTGTTTTGTATCTTACTCTTTACTCACCATTGCTTGTGACTTCTGACTTCTCATTGTCATGTAAATCAAGCCTTGTGATTGCAGTATCCTTCATTTAATTACTGGCTGATGTGAACCATTGTTTGTTTGTTTAGAGGAAAGGAAGCATGAAATTCCATCTGCAAAGGATCATTTATGGCGTTTAGTTCATATTAGAAATGAAGGGCCAATATGCCAAAGAGCAAAGGAAGCTGGAATTCATACAGTGCTAGATTTCCTACAATATTGTCACACTTTTCCAGAAGAACTGCAATGCGTAAGTACTATTCTGGATTACCTTTGTCGAATAAGTTGATGCACTCTTTACTGCTATGGAAGTCTTATGTTGCTGCTGGCATATTTCTCTTCTGTTCTTGTCAAAATCAGATTCTTGGTCTTTCTGAAAAGAAGTGGAAGGAGATAGTAAAAAATGCAGAAGCATGCAAGTTAACTGACAAGCTTTACGGATACTATGATGATGCGTCAGGGGATGTGCTACTGTTAGATTATGCATTCAACATCAGAAGTGCTGCATTCAACGGTCAAAACAATCGGCCATATAAAGACCTTGACGATATCCAGAAGGTAGATGCATTATATCTTCAGCTATAGAGTAATGCTATATTTGATGGAGAAGGAAAGGACAAAAACTGTGTATAACTGAGGACTATAAGCTCGCCATTGTGAATTTCAACTGGGTTTCTCCGTGTCTTTTTCAGAAACAAGCTGATGAGTTACGGTGCATTGCATATACAAAACGCAGCGAGCTTGCTATGATTGATGACCCTGCCAATCAAATATCAGTTCAAGAACTACACCCATATCCATCTGGTGTTCAACGAGTAGAAGAGCAGCAACCACCACCACCATCCTGTATGGCTCCCTATATAGGTGGGCTTTCAGGAAATGTGGATGCAGGCGGTCTTACATCTAACCAGATGTGCAGCATTCCACCCTTACTTAATCAAGGTACGGACAAATGACGATAATTAGTGTTCACAAATTTTGTTGAAAGTCAAATCTTGGGATAAATTTGTATTTTTTGTGCAAAAGAAGCATAGAATTGAGATTGAACCTCTCTTCATTGATGAACTGCACTTGGGGGATAATACTATTAATATGCTATGCATTTGTCTCTAAAACATGATAGATGAAGGCTTTTTGAAACAAAGTAGTTTTAGGAGCACATTTGTTATGCCTGACTATTACTAGGACTAGTCATACTATTAAACTAATGGATGCTTGTGAATGGTTACTTGCCAGGTTCCAGACTTAGTTTTTTACTGCGCGATGATGTCGATGCACTAGATGCATTCCTGGCAGATACAGATCCGGAAATGTGGGCAAACCTCTTAGTTAGCACTCCGCCACGAGAGGAAAGGAGCAATGTTTCTGAAGGTTCAGCTCGTGACCAAGTTACCAGTAAGCTAATAGCAGCCTGTTATAAGGCCAAATCTGCTGTTCTGTTCATGATTTCAGTACAGCAAGATCCGAGTGCCCGTTGTAAGAAGCGAAAGCTTCAATAAGACCATAACACTTTGAGCTTTGTTGTACAGTATTACTTGTATCAGTATCTCGCTTTTACAGTATCTTCGATTCTCTTGGCTAAGCATATACAGGATAGTTTTTGCTGTTAAATCTCATACTTGTGCCAAGATAATTTACATAGCTTCAATGGGATTGTTTGTATTGATAAAACCTTGTTGGTGTTCTTTGTTGCATTATACTATCTGCATTTGTTTTTAATTGTTGCACTTTCCTTTTCTAAATATTTCTTTTTTAATTGTTGAACTTTCACTTTTACTATTTTCACTTTTACTATTTAAGTTGTATAAAAGTGAACTAGATTTAAGTGTAGTGGTCCCATGTGAAAAAGGAATAAAGCAAAATTTTGTTGGGACCACTATACTAAGTGCGCAAATTAGATGGTGCAGGGAAGAGCATGGTGCTCATTGCGCTCCCTGCACCATACGGCAACGTTTTGACAAAAATAAGGGCTGTCAAAAATTTAGGTGGGGCCAGTTGTATTTTTAGGTGGAGAAAGTAGTCAGATCTTTTTTAAAAAGTAGGGCCAGCTGTATTTTTATTTCATCATCTGCTCATTCATTTCTCATTCCAAATTTCTCTCTCTCATTTGTTCTTCATTCATTTCTCTTCCTCAATTATTTGTCTTTCTCATTTATTTCTCATCCTAATTTATTTCTCATCCTCATTTATTTCTCTCTATTCTTCATAAATTGCCAAATAGTGGTTATTTGTTTTTATTTTCTATTTTCGGATTTATGCACCTCACTCCCTAAGATGGATGATTTATTTTGGAATGAAGGATTTTTCATTGATAATGTTATGTGTTCTAATAAAATTGGAGATTTAGTTGATGGTGGAGATTTTTCAAAAACGTAATAGGTGAACATATAGGTTTAGACAATGTACATGTGTATACAATTAATGAACATATTCTTTCAAAAAAAATTAGTGAACATATAAATTATGGTATTGTACACATGTGTAAAGTGAATTAACATTGATAAATGTACAATAGCTTACATGCAAGTGTACAAAAGATCATATCTGAGTGTACATATGTCAAATAATGAGAGTTAGATATATATATTGGACATTTGCAAGATATAGAATACAATGATTTGTTAACCCAAAAGGAAAATTAATTAATTTAATCAGTAACTAAAAAAAGTATTCTAAATTTCTAGAAATAAGTGGCACCATTGTTAATTAGTGCAACTTGGATAGGAAAATATTAAATGCCAACTGAACATATAGGTTAAGACAGTATATTCATTGATTAAGTGAGTGAACATGTAAGAATAGAAAGTGTACATATGTATAAAGTTAGTGATCATATTAGTAAAGATAGTGTACAAAGTGATCATATTAGTAAAGATAGTGTACACTTGTATAATTGTACAAAAGCTGATATAATAGTGTACAAAGTATTCACCTGAGTGTACACATGGCAAGTAATTGTGACTTGGATATATAATGGACATTTGCAAGATAGGAAATACACCCATATGTTTGTTAACCCAAAAGGAACTATAATTCTAATTAGTCAGTAGATAGACAAAAGTATTCTAAATTTGTAGAAATTATTAGATACATAGGACCTGTTCTGTTCAGCTTATTTTCAGTTCAGTTCAGTTCAGTTCAGCTCTAATAAGTTCAGTTCAGTTCAGTTCAGTTCAGTTCAGCTCTAATAAGTTCAGTTCAGTTCAGTTCAGTTCAGCTCCAATAAGTTCAGTTCAATTCAGTTCAGTTCAGCTCTAATAAGTTCAGTTCAGTTCAGTTCAGCTCCAATAAGTTCAGTTCAGTTCAGCTCCAATAAGTTCAGTTCAGTTCAGCTCCATTCATTATTTAACCATTTTGTTTAATATATTATTATTGGTCTAATTTATTTTACTTATTATTATTGTTGTTATTATTATTATTATTTATATATATTATTTTTATATTATATCTTTACTCATTATTATTACTATTATTATTATGGCTGAGCAAGGTTTGGATTGGTGCGCGATTTAACCAAATTTCATATCAATATGATTATTCTAATTTGCAATTGTTGTTTTATTTTACCGACTAACTATTCACTATTATACTATACAAGTAAACTTCAAAAAATTAGAATATATGAAAAAATTACAAAGTTGCTAATAATACTGCAGTACTATTTATGGTACAACATTGTCGTTACGTTGCATATTAAAGATACTTTGGCGGTTTGTGGGGGGGTTTGGCGTATCTCTATCATAGACCAACCTACCACAAATCGTGGTTTGGTTAGAAAGCACACATCAACCCATGTTTTAAGCTAATTATTATTATAATGATAATATTAATTTACTTCTTACACATTATTGTTATTATATCATCATCATCATCAAGTATTAATATATTAATACTAATAATAGTAATTACTCTATCAGTAATTATTATTTATAAATTAATTTATCATTATTATTATTATTTATTTATTTATAATATCATTTAATAACATCAAAAATAATACTATCATTATTCATTTGATATTATTCTAAATTATTAGTTTAACTATTAGTACCTAGAATTATTATTACTTATTATTGAATATTCATAATAATTATTATTTACTTATTATTTATATATTTGTTACAATTTAATTCAACAGTTCAGTTCAGTTCAGTTCAGCTCTAATAAGTTCAGTTAAGTTCAGCTCTAATAAGTTCAGTTCAGTTCAGTTCAGCTCTAATAAATTCAGTTCAGTTCAGTTCAGCTCTAATAAGTTCAGTTCAGTTCAGTTCAGTTCAGTTCAGCTCTAATAAGTTCAGTTCAGTTCAGTTCAGTTCAGTTCAGCTCCAATAAGTTCAGTTCAGTTCAGTTCAGTTCAGCTAGAATTAGCCGAAGAGAACAGGCCCATAGTATCAATATTAACTACAAAAAAGGAACATTGTATAATTCTGCTAAAAAGAACTTGATTTCATCTATGATTCTTGGCATTTTCTCTTCTCCCGCTTTTTGGCATTTTCCGTAACTCATGTCCCCGCTTGTTAACTTTGCTCTTGATAAAGTCAATGCAGTATTGAATCCGGACGTGTTTGATCCTATCAAACTGAGCGCAAATGTTTGTTGGGTTAGTAATGGGACACGTAGATAAAGACCTTTTACTTTTAGACTTAAAGAGTGAACATTTGGAGACACAATCATTGTACCTATGCTCAAAAAAAGTGAACATACAAGTAAAGATAATGTTGTTCATTTTTTACACATAATGAACATATATACATTTGTCTAGTACATAGAATAAGTATGTAGTGTACATATCATTTACTCTTTCGAGGTTGGTGCTTTCCTTTTCCCGCGCTTGGGCCTGGGTACAAGGTATGGAATCCTTTATGAGAGTATGTACATTAGTACATATTATTAGATACAATGATCATGTAAGGATTTGTAGTGTACATAATCAATAACATAGACACTATATAAATGAACAACACATATGGTGATATAGATAATGAACATATACGCATATGTATAGTACAACAAGAATATACTAATGTACAAAGAAACAAGAAGACAGACTAATTACTTGGCATAGTTTTAGAAATTGGTTCACTTTGAGCTGTGGGACTGTCATTGTACATATTGTTTTTAATAACGAACAACCATGAAATCAACCATGTACAAATAAACAAATCACAGTAAAAGTACTCACTTGGCATCAGTTTCAAGAATTGCTTTCACTCTCAGCTGTGGGACTGTCATTGTAAATTTCTCAGTGGTGTAAATTTCAAAAAAAGTTTCCCGCTAGTAACCCTGCTTTACAAATTATTCCCAAACATAACCTTAATGAAAAATATTTCGTTAATAATAAAGCATATTATATTAGTTAATAGTTAAAGTAGTTACTCGCACGTAAAACGAGGTATTTTGGGTCGTTTTTTGCCCTTAAGGGATGATTTTAGTAGGCAAGTTTTAGCCCTTAAGTGTTGATTTTGAGGTCGAAATTGGCAAAAAACGACCCAAAATGCCTCGTTTTATTTGCGAGTGACCGCCTTAACTGTTAACTAACGGAATATGCTTTATTATTAACGGAATATTCTTCATTAAGGTTATGTTTGGGAATAATTTGTAAAGTAGGGCTACCAACGGGAAAGTTTATTTGGAATTTCCGCCACTGGGAATTCCTTAGATCTAAGGACCACAATTGGGAATTTCCCTTTTATTAATGAACAACCAAGTAATCAACAATGTACAACTTTCTTAAGCACATCCATCTAATGTATGAATTCATAGAAACAACCAACAACCATCAAATGTACATTCTTATTCCATTAATGAACGACCATGCTAACAACAATGTACAAATAAACAATGTATGAATTTATAGAAACAACCAAAAACCATCAAATGTACGTACTCTGATTCTATTAATTTACAACTTCCTAAAGCATATCCATTGCAGCCAACAACCACCAATGTACATTTTAATTCTATTAATGCAAACATATGGTTTTATTAACCCAAAAGGAACTATAATTCTAATTAGTTAGTAGATATACAAAAGTACTTTAAATTTATAGGAATTGTTGGATACATAGTATCAATGTTAATTACAAAAAGGAACATTATGAAATGTTGTTAAAAGGAACTTGATTTCATCTATGATTCTTGGCATTTTTCCTTCCCCGCTTTTTTGGCATTTTCCGCAACCCATCTTCCACGCTTGTTGATTTTGCTCTTGAGAATGTCAATGCAGTATTGTATCGTAACCTGTTTGATCCTATTAAACTGAACACAAAATATTTAATGGGACACGTAGGTAAGGACATTGTACTTTTAGACTAAAAGAGTGAACATTTGGGAAACATACAGAGTACATATGCTCAAAGAAAGTGAACATACAAGTAAAGATAGGGTTGTTCTTCATTTTTTTAGGCATAATGAACATATATACATTTGTGTTGTACATAAAACAAGTATCCAGTGTACATATTACTTACTCTTCAGAGGCTGGGGCTTTCTTTTTCCCACGCTTGGGCCTGGACACAAGCTCTGAAATTCTTTATGAGAGTATGTACATATTATTAGATATAATGATCATGTAAGGATTTGTAGCATACATAATCAATAACATAGACATTGTACAAATGAACAACACATATGGTGATATAGATGATGAACATATAAACATATGTATTGTACAACAAGAATATACAAAATAAGCTGTGAGACTGTCATTGTACATATTGTTTTTATTAATGAACAACCATGAAATCAACAATGTACAAATAAACAAATCAAGGTAAAAGTACTTACTTGACCTCAGTGTTAGGAATTGCTTCATTCTTAGTTGTGTGTACATATTGAATTTATTAATGAACAACCAGATAATCAACAATGTACAACTTTCTCAAGCACATCTATCTAATGTATGAATTCATAGAAACAATCAACAACCATCTAATTTACATTCTTATTCCGTTCATGAACAATCATGCTAATAGCAGTGTACAAATAAATAATGTATGAATCCATAGAAACAACCAACAACCATCAAATGTACTCTAATTCTATTGATGTACAACTTCCTCAAGCATATCCATAACACCCAACAACCACAGTGTATATTCTAATTCTATTAATGTACAACTTCCTAAAGCATACCCATCAAATATATGGATTTAGTTGTTCCAACAACATCCAACCATGTGTACAACCATATTCAGTTATTGTACAATAACATCCAACAACCACCAATATACATTCTAATTTTATTAATGTACAACATATTAAACAATAACAATTAAATCTAGTTGTTTGCATGTTCATAAAAATACATAATAACAATTCTAAATACCAGTTATTGTACAACAACGAGTCTTCAAAGTACATCATTAGTCTAATAATGAACAATTGTTTTATTAAAAATACCTTTGTGGGGATGAAGAGCATTTTTGGAGTTCTTGCATTTTTTATTTGAAAATGACGCCCATCGGGATTTCTTCTTCAGATCTTGGAACGAAAAAGAGACAACAATTTACTAAACATATGTAAAATGAAATGATTTATTGAACATGAAAATGAGGAGAAGACTTACTCTATGGATGTTAGAAGTGGATCTAGGTGAAGCATTTTGAGATGCTTTGGGCAAGGTAGCTTCTTTGGTTGCCTTGGTTTCTTCTTTTCTTGCGACTTTAATTCATCTCTAACATCCATAATTGTAAAAAAATGATGCTAGAATTAAAACATATGATGTTCAATGAGCAATTTCCAAAAATATGGCAAAATTTTCGTGAAGGGAAGTAACCGGAATTGGGGTTTTGAGTTTTTGGAGTTTTGGTAATAGAGGTTTGGAGTTTTTGGAGAGAGAAAGAGAAATGATGGAGTATGGGGAAGTGGGGAGAGAAATGGCTGTCCACTTTGCATTTAATGTTCAGCAGTAACTTGTCAAATCAGTTTTTTTTTTAATTTTGCGTATACACTGGCGGACACTCAATGTACACTGAGCAGCGCTCCCAACTTAAAAAGTACGCGTTTTGTTTAATTTTGGCTGCTTTTTGGACAAGGAGCACCATGCTTGGTGTATAATCTACTAATTGATACTAAGTGTACTTAAAACAAGTTAATGAGGGTAAAATGGTAAAAGCACAAAGCAAACGTTACTAAAGAAGGAAAAAAAGCATTGTTGAATCTATTTTGAAACACCCCATTTTGGAAAGGAGAAACTATTGGGTCAGACCGTCTGACCCAATGACCCAATATTTATGGTCAGACGGGCTGCGGCTATTTGATATTTTCGCGCACACCTCCTCTGTTTCCGACCAAAACCGTCGGCTAACCCGCCATCTCCCTCCCTTCACTACAAACACTAATTCCCCATTTCCCTCCACATACTCCACTTCCTCTGCAAATATTTAATTGATCGTCCACGCAGTCGTCGCTAGTTCTCCATACACCCCAAAATGTTATTCAAATAAGTTCAAAACAAGCAGAGCACACACCAACACAACTCATTCAACAAAAATAACATTTCTGGTGAGTAATTTGAGCTTCTTCCAGCAAACAGGGGAAAGTAATAGTGTTGGGGAAGAACAACAATAGCAGGAGAGAGAAATCTGGGATAGAAAAGATGATGAAGGCATGATTTAGTTACTCCCTTTTTTTTCATTTGCTTCTAATTTACTTTCATTTAGAACTTATATTATTTCATTTACTTAAGTTTTGTTTTCAGTTAGACTAAAACACGTAAATGAAATAATAAGAGAAGTAACTGAACTTAAAAGACATCCAAGTGAAATAAAAAAGATCAACTGAAAAAGATTTGAAACCAACTGAACAAAAATTGAAACCAACTGAAACTAAAATGAAACCAACTGAAACAAAATTAAAACCAACTGGAAAAAAATTGAAACCAACTGAAACAAAAATGATACCAACTGATACCAAATGTTATGATCGGACGCGTCTGACCCAATACCTTCTCTTTGGAAAGTGTTGCATCTATTTTGAAAGGAGGAAGTGATAGACATTGCACATGTTTGTAGGATGAGTATGGTGCTCATGCTAAAAAAACGTAACCTTTTTCAAATAAAACGCGCGATTTAAATGAAGGTTGTGCACGGAATGTACATTATAAGCATTTAAATGAACATTGGTTAAAATTCAAATATAATTGTCTCTACCTATCTTAACATTTGGTCTTTTTTCTAAAGTCAATATTCATTCACGATGTATAAGAATATAAAATCAACTTATTTTTTCTCAAAAATCACTTCTACTCATCATTTTCATTCGAAAAAATTCAAATTCTTGTCAAAAAGACGGTAATATGAAATGAACATTAGAAGCGTTTTAATGAACATCAATGCAAATTCAAAATGTAATTGTCCCTACCAGCCTTAACATTGGTTTCTTTATCTTAAGTTATTGTTTGTTCTCTATATATAAGATGTTCGTTTACATATATCAAATGTACATTAGAAAATCAACTTATTTTTTCTCAAAAATCACGTCTACTCGCTATTCTCATTCAAAGAAATTTTAAATTCAATTTCCCCTCAAAAAGCGGTAATGTGGAATGAACATTAGAAGCATTTAAATGAACATCAATTCAAAGTCAAAAAGTAATTGTTTCTACTAACCTTAACATTTTGCGACGTACATTGGATATCAATAATTGAACACCTTGAATAATAGTATTGTATAAATGAACATTAACATTAGGTAAAAGAACATATATCAAAGTTTATAGGAACACATTTATCTTTTAAAATTAAGTTGGCTTTATAATGAACATTCGATATTTGTAAATGAACATCTTAAATGAACAACAATGTTGGATAAAAGAACAAATGTTAAGTTGGTAGGGACAATTACTTTTTGAACTTGATCTAATCTACATACCGTGCACCGCATTCATTTAAATCGCGAGTTTTGTTTGAAAAGGGTTGCTTTTTTAAGTGTGAGCATCATGCTCATCCTACTAACGTGTGTAACATCTAACCTTTGCGATAGATGAGTTACTACCTCGATTTCAAAATAAACGTACATATTCCTATTTTAGAAATATCAAAATAAATGTTACATTACTGTATTAGAAAAAAAATCTCAACTATTTCATATAACAATTTGTTGTTGTTGTTGTTGTTTTGTTGTTAAGTGTATGATTTATATATAAAATAAGTTAAAAAGAAACGAAACCTTTCTCACCAAAGTTTCATTAGTATCCCACCTCGTTGATGTGAATTCTTGAGAAAGATCAGTCTGATTTCCCTAGAAAAACATTTATTTGTTGAGCAATATCCTATACAGTGTAACATAAAATAAGTTCAATTCAACTACATTATTCAGTTCAACTCTATTTAATCCAAAAGAAGAGCACCGTATCTCTAATATAATTTAAAAGAAGAAATATTAGAAAATAGAAATCTAAATATTTTCATTTGCTCAAAATAAAAGGTGAAAAATTAGTAAACAACAACCTATTGTAAAATTTTCAGACAACAATAACATATAATAGTCAACTTTTCCCCCTCATGACTCTATCAACGACTTCATTTTCTGTTTTTTAAGTTGTGTAAGAGGCTGCATCAATGGACAATGTGCAAGGTTATTTATTTAACTACCCCACCAGAATAAACTACTGCAACTGTAAAACAAGTTGATTAATTATCTTTAACCCAGAATGTAAAATTTAACTATGGTGTAAATTTCCTTGAATTTTCCCTCTCTTCTTGATCCTCATCTATAAAGGCGGCCAACATACAAAGTGTTTGCATTCAACTTCCTACTTTCTTCACTCCTTACTTCTCTTCTTCATCTCAATCTTTTGTCTTGTGTTAATTTCAGTTCGGGTTATTTCGAATTTCATGGCATCTAATGAAGAGCATCCTCATCAACATCCACATGAGCAAGAGCAAATCAAAACTCAAGAGTATGTATAATCATATATATGTCTTTAATTGCAACACTTGCAACATCAGATACTTTTTTTTGTTTTATATGAGTGGACTATCATCATCTAATGATGTACTCCCTCCGTTTCTAAAAGATTAGCGTTGATTAATTTTAGTGTTAGTATTGACTTACCTGCATTATAGGGTGTGCTGGTGTAATGGCGCTAGCAACATAGGGGAAGTGAAATGCGTGCAAGATTTCATGGCCCTGCTTAAAACTTCAATTGGGGAAGAGGTAGTTCTTCCATCCAAGTTACTTAATTATCAAATATCATGTTTTGAGCATTCTTCTTTCTTTCTTTCTTAGCCTTTTGATTGGATTTCGTTCACCCAAAACTTCACCTTTTTCTACAAGGGATCTTTGGGAAATACAGTTTTTCTTGTTATTGATAACGGTTAAAGATAAGATTTCGTACATCTGAAACATCAAGTTGTTTTTAATGTTGATAGGTTGAAAAAACTATCAATCGTGTACTACTGCCCTATCTGCCCTTGTTGCAGAAATCTGTTCTGCCTTCAAATTCAAGGTATTGCTTGGTTGTCTATAATTTCTTGTTATGCTTAATATAATTTCTGTGCTAGATTATGCATTTGTCGTATCTCGAGTTTTGACCTGTACATAATTGGCAAAGTAGAAGTTAAGATTTCCCACCCCTCTGGCTAGATAAAGGCAGTAAAAGATTTACCCCTCAAGGAAATGTATGTTAAGCATGTCAAAAAACATGATCTTGCCCCTTTTTTGGTTTTGTATTATACTACTACTATGAGCTTACCAACCAAAGTGATTTTTCAGAAGTTTTGTTTATCATATAATCACTGTCACCTAAAATCACAAATTGCTTGAATTGAATTGAAAGACTATATAGTGTTTAGAGAGTTGTGACAACCCAAAATTTGGAATCAGAACACTAGGACCTGGCTGTCTCTCTGACTGGGGTCGAGGTTAGGGGTATAATAGGTCATGGATTAAGATCTTAGAAGTTTCGTCCTGATGATTATTAACTGAAAGGCTAATGAGAGAGAACACGCCCTTGGATCACCTATGAGCCCTATGTGTAAAGTAAATATGTAAATTACTTATTTATATTGTTACTCTTCCTGTATCTTCGGAATTTCTTGCTAGATACTACCCTATGAAACTGTTTAATGATCATATACGACTGTCCCTGAGATGGAGACTCTTTCTCAATCTAGCATCAAGTCTCTTAATAGTTAATATTCTTCGTCGAGTGTGTAATATTTAACAGCTGAAGGTTGACACTTGCTGCAGCTCATTGCTTCATCAGGCTGAGTCGTCTGCATCAAGGAGCTTGGAATTGAAATTTAAGGGTGACATACCTGATACACTCTTCACTTTGGACAAAATAGAAGATGAGGGAGCTTCACTTGAAGTGGAGTTACTAGATTCTGGGAAGAGTGTTGAAATTGGCCCTGAATCCTCAGTGAAAATTAAGATTGATGTTCTTGATGGTGACTTTGACGATGAAGGTAGAGATGATTTGACTGAGGAGGATTACACTAAAAATATAGCCAGACCAAGGAAGGACAAAGGATCACTGCTGAAGGGTAAATGCGAGATTGTAATGAGCAGAGGAGTTGCTAGTGTTAGTCACATTGCTATCACTGATATCTCAAAAACGAGAAATGGAACCTTTAGACTAGGAGCTAAAGTAGTAAAAGGTCTTCCCTCTGGAGTGGTTGTAAAGACAGCAATAAGCAAAGAGTTTACGGTGAAAGAACGCCGCCTGAAAAGTAAGTGCATGTCAGGGCTCTTAACAAGTACTGTGTTTGGATAAGAAGATTTGGAAAGGAAATAAGAAAGAATGGAATGAAAGAGATTAATGTCCATTGTTCGGCTTTGACATAGGGGAAGGGAATGGAAAGGCATAAGGGAATCCATTTTCTTTCCTCTGTTAATAAATCACATCGTGCCACTCCTTGAAAGATTTCGAAGGAAAATGGAAGCTCACTCTTTGCCACCCTTCACCTCTCTTTCTCTTCCATCTTTTTCCCTCCCACCCGTTGTCCTCCACAAATGCAAACCAAACACAAGATATTCTTCATTGCATTGCTTTGGTTTACGCTTTGTAGTTTTCTTCTATCATGGCTAATCTAAAGCATGTTTTTTTTCTTCTAGACGATAGGAAACATAGATTTCCATCAGCAGAGGATGACTTGTGGCGTTTAGTTCATATTAGAAATCACGGGCAAATATACCAAAGAGCAGTGGACGCAGGAATTCATACAGTGAAAGATTTTCTACAATATTGTCACACTTTCCCAGAAGAACTGCAACGCGTAAGTATTCGGATTTCCAGCTTACCTTTGTTAAACAAGTCGATGCCTTCTTTACTAGTATAAAGCCTTATGCTGACAATGGCATATTTCTCTTCTGTTCTTCTTGAAATCAGATTCTTCGTCTTTCTGAAAAGAAGTGGAATGAAATAGTGAAAAATGCAGAAGCGTGCAAGTTAACTGACAAGCTTTACAGATACTATGATGATGCTTCAGGGGATGTGCTTCTATTAGATTGTGCATTCAACATCAGAAGTGCTATATTCATGGGTCAAAACATTCAACAATATAAAGACCTTGATGAATTCAAGAAGGTAGATACATTATATCTTCTGCTATAAAGTACTGCTGTACGTGATGAAGAAGAAAAGGACGAAAACTGCGTATAACTGAGGACTATAACCATTGTGATTCTCAACTGGGTATCTACATGTCTTTTTCAGAAACAAGCTGATAAGTTAAGGTGCATTGCATATGAGAAACGCAGCGAGCTTGCAATGATTGACGACCCTGCCACTCATATATCAGTTCAAGCACTACTCCCATATCAAGCTGGTGTTCAACAAGCAGAAGGGCAGCAGCAGCCACCACCATCTGGTATGGCTCCCTATTTAGGAGGGCTTTCAGGAAATCTGGATGCAGGCGATCTTACAACTAACCAAATGTGCAGAATTCCACCCTTAAGTAATCAAGGTATGGACAAATGACGATAATTAGTGTTCACAAATCTTGTTGGAAGTCAAATTGTAGGATAGAATTGAATTTTTGTGCAAAAGAAGCATAGAATTGAGATTGAATCTCTCTTCCATTGTTGAATTTTTTCAGAGGGTGGGAGTAACGCTATTGGTACCCCTGCATATAACTCTAAAATATGGTAGATTACTGCTTTTTGTGGCAACATAGTTTTGGGAGCACATATGTTATGCCTGACTATTTCTAGGCCACAGTCATAGTATTAAACTAGTGGATCCTTGTGAATGGTTACTTGCAGGTCCTACACTTAGTTTTTTACTGCGAGAAGATGTCGATCAACTAGATGCATTACTGGCAGATACAGATCTGGAGATGTGGGGAAACCTCTTCGATAGCAGTCCACCACGAGAGGAAAGGAGCAATGTTTCTGAAGTTTCAGTCCGTAACCATGTTACCAGTAAGCTATTAGCAGTGTGTTATGTGACTAAAGCTGCTGCCCTGTTCATGATTTCGGGACATCAAGATCCGACTGTCCCTACTAAGAAGCGAAAGCTTCAATGAGACCATGAATCTCCCAGCCTTGTATGGTACTATAGTATTAATACGTGCTGTTATCAGTATCTCACTTCTACAATGCCTGCAGTTCTCTTGGCTAAGCATATACAGGATGTTCTTTTATTAATACTAGTGCCAAGACAATGTACATATTTGGCTTTTATGCTAGAGCTTCATTTAGTTTGGGTTACTTTTTGTATTGGCAAAACCTTGTTGGTGTTCTTTGTTGCATTATATATGTATTTTCTCATTCCTGCAATGGATGCCTGCTGGATTGTCTTTGCAGTTTGCATGATGATCGATTCTCATTTGAACTGTCCAGTGACTGTGTAATTATGTTGGTAGAATAATCTGGCACAAGCACTAGGGTCGTCCAATGAGTTTGGAAAGCCTTGTGCTAAAGTTTAAAATTAGGCCTTTATCTATAAAAGTATGATTATTATATAATAAAGTAAACCAGTATATTTATATCATGATTCACGAGAATTAGGAAATTCTGATAATTTAAGAGGGGGGGGGGTTGAGTTAAAAGTCGAATTATGGGAACTAAAAGAATTGAGAGGGAGAAAATGGTGACTTTGAAAGGAAACATGTAAGGAATTCATGCTTTCTAATATTTATAATTTGGAAGGAGATATGATAAATTAACATTACCGTATACACAATTTCACGTTAGTAAAAACGAAAAGAAAAATTAACTCTTACTCTAGTGCGTGTTGTGTGCTAATGTGTGTTAATGTGGATTTCTCCCTTTATTTTTTGGTAAGTTTGTTATTTAGAAAATGGGCCCCTCTGAAAATGAGACTTGTGCAAATGTCCACTTTGGTCGGGCACGGATCGGTCTAGTTGGGTTTGTCTCACAAACACTGGCTAGTTAGTAAGACCCTAAATAGGTAACAAGATTGTTCCGAGTACACCTATATTATTTGGATCCAAATGACCAAATAAAGCCCAAAGGCTCCCAAGTAAGCAAATAAGCAACATATAACTTTTGGTTAAATCTAATACTTCCTTCGTGTTATTGTTCTCTCTATTTGCTTTTCACGGTGTCCGCGACATATATTTTTGACAATTGTTATCTTTTCTTACATGTTGGCGAAAGCTATAGAGTATATCATAAAAGGTCGCTAGTTTGATAAAGATACATTGGGTTGAATCTGACAATAATTAACATGATGCTATTTTACATACAACAATGAGATTTAGCAATCAAAGACCAAGAGAGAAATACATCATTGCTCGGACGAATTTGACAAGAATTAACATGATGCTAATTTACATACTGAGGTTTAGCACTCAAAGTTGACGAACTTGGATCCCAAAAAAAAGAGATGGAGCAAACAATTAGGGACAAGAGAGAACTAGATCATAGCTCAGATTTGTCAACTTATATTTCTGGGCAGAAATGGCTCGTACTAATCGATATGTTGCCTACATTATAATGTAGGTCAATCAACATCAATACCAATTTCAAATAAAGACTGATTCACCAACCTTGAATTTCTTTACAATATATACATGTCAATCAACATGTTGTCAGCCTCAATATTACAAGTATGTTATTCTCTGGTGCACAATATTGTATACAAAGGATTTTGCAGTATTACACCACAAACAAACCTACAGGGTATCTTGGTGCCATAGATGCAGGTCGAGGTATGAAGTATGAACAAAAAAGAAACTAATAGGAAAATGAAAAAGGTAGACCACAATACAGTACAAATCACTTCAATTATCCTGAATAATAATCCAAACACAAATACTCTATCATGTTCATGTTGATTGTAATCTTTATGGACGACCAACAAGAAACATTCGTGCGTAGATCGCAAGCTGCAGAATTTGATTCAATAAATTTAGTAGTATTAGATAGAACTCCCTCAATAGAGAAACGGGGCAATGTTTCTCAAGGTTCAGCCCGCGACCATGTTTCCTATGATTCACATCTTAACTGACCAGCGCTGCTGCTATGCTGATAATTTCAGTTCAGCAAGATTCTAGTGCCCGAAGAAGAAGTGAGTTTTAACAACAATGTGTACATTATCAGTTCCTCAGTTAGACATAAGGTAGCTGTAACAACATGTTTACATGTTTTGCTCTATGCTTGTCGCTTGAGGTCCTGACATGAGGAAACATCTGGTATCATAAATACCCCAATACTATAGCTGATCATTGTTGTCCTGACATAACACATCAAGTAGAATGTGAATAGGTCTCCTACACAAAGTTGGAATTAAAGCCAGCAAAATCCATGATCTTTTTTCATCGTTCAAAGTTGTGGCGAAATTAAAAATATAGCCTAAAATAGAATATGATCCAATAATCATGAATAGAACTTATTTAAATTTCCATGATGCGAAGTACTCCCTCCGTTCCAAAATGTTATACCCATTTTCCGTTTTAGACCGTTTCAAAAAGATATACCCATATAGAATCTTTTCTATTTATATACATTTTTTCTCCCCATTTTACCCTTCAATATCTAAACATTTACCTACTTTTTACTCATTTGTACTTTAATGGTCCCCACATTTGAATCTCTCTCTCTTACTTTTCCTAATAAAAACAAAGAAAAGTACATGAAAATTATTAAAATAAACATAAGATTCTCCTATGATTCTATTTGCCTTCGTTTTCCCCCATATTCCAAATGGGTATAATATTTTGAAACGGAGGGAGTACTATGCATTGGGGACATGAGCAAAAGATTAAGACGAGCAAGATTCTCGATCCTGAGATGATTATCATTATGAAAAAAAGAAATTACCTGGTTAGAAGTATCTGCTTTAAGCTTTACGGATGATATAGTTTGTAGCCCCAGACCGTAATCCACTGACCATAGAATCAACCAGCCCCTTCCTGCGTTTGGGAAGATCAACTTAACTGACCTCATCGACCATAAAAAAGATTCCTGTTTTAGGGTGACAAAGCATCAACAAAAGCTATATCCACATCCTTGACCCTCTCCAAACAAAAGGGGAAAATGAAAATGGGGAAATTTAGAAAAGGGAGGCAGAGGAAGGGGGGGTAAATTGGAGTTGCAGATATATCTCCTAGCACATCTTGTTCTATCTGATTAGAGCATAAGAAGGACTAAGGAACAGAAACTCCACAGAAAGACAACTATAAGTAAACATCAGCTCTGAATCATATGTAACAAAACTAGATCAAAAAATCTTAGAATATCCCCAATAATCATGAATAGAACTAATATTCGAACTATCTGAGCTCACAAGAATCTCACTTGCATTCTGCGTCAACAACTTCATATAATAAGCAACTTCAGACAGGAAGAGTAAGTTCAATCATGGAAACCTCTTGTAAAAGGTACCAAGGATCTGTAGGTGCTTATCTACATTTTACAACATCTATAATTCAATCATAGAATTGTAAAAGTTACGAACAATATGCAACCGGCAGTTCAAAAGTTGGTGCCAAACCTTTAGATAGGACATTCGATGAGTATATCTGACACCGGCCGCTTCTTTACCTTGCCTGTCTTACAAAAGAAATCCACTACGATACTATACGCAATGTTATAGGAGACCGCTTCATCCTTCACATATGACGTCTATCATAAAAGAAACACGAGACATACGAATAAGCATACAAGAGGCATCTAAAAGGAAAGTACTACGTGTAGGTTGTAACTAAATCAGAGGTCAAACCTTTGCGGCACATTCTCAAAATGCACTAGAACCCATATGCCTGTATTCCCAATGTGGCAATATCCATCAATGCACGCGCAATAGCAATTCCTAACTATCCAATAAGTTGTGATGCCCCGAGTATCAACATCAAGTCTCTTCATCGTGAACCCATGTTCAATATAATCACTAATGCTCAAACCTATCCCCGGACATGGCACTCGAGTTTTCCTTCGTAAACTCTAACAACCCGATAAATAACAATTGTTTGTATCGTCTCATTTTCTCCAATCGCAACATCCATGAACGAAAGCACTATAAGTGACAACATTAGGAGAAATACCCTCTCTTTGCATTTCATCAAACAATTTAGCAGCTAAAACTAAGCAATTATCTTTACAAAGACTATCAATAATAATAGTATAAATAACAACATCAGGTCTACAAATCCCATCAGATTGAATTTTCCTAAGCAAATTAATAGCACCAATATTATTCCCACTTCTACAAAGTCCTTTAACAATTGCACCATAAGTAACAATATTAGGTTGAAATCCAAGATTAACAATTTTATCCAACAATTTAACAGCTTGACCAACATACTTAGCATCAATAAGGCCATTAATCAAGATAGTAAAAATCACAATATCAGGATCATACCCTAACTTAACCCGCTTACCGAATAGCGAGAATGCAAAATCAACCCGACCCAGATGGCAATAACACTTCGTGAGAATACCCAGTGAGTGCATATTGGGTCGGAGGCCCGATAACTCGACCCGTTTAGAGAGAGAAATGATGAGGGAATGGTGTTGTTCGGGTTTCATTTTGTAGATTGCGGTGAATAGGTGATTGAAATCAATGGGGGAAGGTAAGGAATTTAGGGAAATCATTTGATTGAAGAGAGAAAGGGGTTGATTGATGTTGGAAAACCCTAATTTGCATTGTTGTTTTATTGAATTGAGGAGTAATCGTTTGGTGAGAGCATCTCTGATGTTAAACATGTGAATTTGATGTTGAATTGGAGGAGTGAATTGTGGAAGAAGAAGAAGAATGTTAGCACCCGTGTGTTAGATCTAGGGCACTGTTGTAACGTGTTTACCAGAGATCCATGTCTTGTACTCCTCATGTGGATCTATCTTAGGTTCTAAGATGTTGTCCATGTTGAATTTCAAAGCCCGGCGGTGGTCCATTGGGCCTCACGGTGTATCGAATCGGGCGTAAGTCAGGCCCGGAGAAGTACGGGCGGGTTGAGACGTTCCAGATTTCTAAAAGGGGGTCCGTGCACCACCTGGTTTCCGAATTAATGGCTCATGTATCGTGTTATTCTGTGATGGATCTAGATGCTTATTCTGAGAGGGAATCGTATGGTTATTAGTTTTGTAGTTGCAAGTGACCGGCCGAGCTATTGGTGTAACACCCCTATGGACCGATGGGAGTCACAAAATAAGCATCTCTGGTCAATAACTGCCCCCACAAACCAACACCAGTCCTTTTCGACGCATTTTATCTTCACTCATGCGCACCTTGAAAAACTTCCTAGGAGGTCACTAATTTCAAGACTTTCCCAGCCAAGCACGCTTAACGGAGAAATATCTTAGCAATATGAGCTCCCTGAAAAGAAGATGCACAATGCTGGTATGAATAGTACAACTAAATTCTTTAAAACAATTATGGGGAGTATTACAATTGGGCTCGTGCTAAAGTTTGAACAGGATGTCTATGAATCGCCAATTAGCAACTAACATGTTTGTAGCGCCATTTTGGTTTTGTAGCGGCCCATGGCCCATGCTAAACTGAGTGCCATGTCGGCCGCCTAACTCAAACTTTAAGGTTAAAATATTTTGGACAAACTCGAGAGAATCAGGATGTTACATCATTTAAAGCCTGGGAGTAAGTTTGACTTAAATTTAAGTTGCAAACCTCACCTTTTTCGGCCGCTATGCTCATGATCAATTAGCTTCGCGCGTGATCGTGTAAGCTATTCATATGAGTTTAATGTATTATTCAACTTCGATTAAATCACTACCTCCATTTCTTAATGTTCTATTATTTTGACATGTTTTACAATTATTTCAACATTCTTTACAAGTCAGTTTTATCGGAAAATTTTATTCTTTCAATGTAAAAAAAAAAGACTTTTCTTTCATTACTTATCTTAGCCACCTACTTCATGTGCTTCACATAATGTTTGAATTTGTTCCTCCTCACATAGAGAGACAAATAGCATGTTATGTCTCCTTCTTTATTGTTATGTCATTTGCCAATGTTGCGAGTACTAAGAAATAAATGCAACGTTAAGTTGGTTATCATTGGTATTAAATTCTTTGGCAAATCGATATGGAGTGTTTGGACCCCCCAAAACTCAATGAGATGATTTCATTATTGTAGTGATGTAATCTTATTGTAAAAGACGTCGTCATGTCTTAAGAGTATAATTTCTTTTGCTTAATTTGCTCCCCTAACCCTTCACTATATTATTTGTCTCTTATCTCATTCACTTCCCTCATGATCTCATATGCCCCCTACATGAAGCCTTGCCATAAAATGTCATTAATCATGTTGTGACAAGTAGGTTGTTATTTTGCAGATTAAATTGGAGCTCGAGACTTTCTATTCCCATCAAAAGATATAAATAATGAATCTATTAATTATGCTACTCGGTCCAAGAATAGCAATGTGTTAAGTGAGTGCGTCTAAGACATTAGCAGATAATCTTTTTTTGATTCTTTACAATCAAATAAGAGAGTGAAACAAGTTTAATTTAAATATTTGTTAGAAATAGACATACAAAACAAGTTCTTTTAAACTAAATTTAGCTGAACTGAACTGAAATTTATATCGAATTACACTAAACAAATTTGTAGTAACCTCATGAACTAATTCCTCATCATTCATCCACACCTAGTGACTAGCAAATCCCTGATCAGAGTTACATATTTGTATTAAAAAAAGCAAATTACGTACTACCTCCGTTTTTTTTAGTTGCAATGGTTTCCTAAAACGGAATTTTCCCAAAGGTTGCAATGTTTCTACATTTTTCCATTTTTAGTAAAATAAAACCCTATGAAATTACTATTTTACCCTTACTAACTACAATTAACAAAAACTAACATCCTCGTTACAATCTAATTAACAACTACACTTTACATAATTACTCCCACCAAAAATCATTCAATTTCCCACCCAACCCCATTTAATGTATCTCAACCAACCCCAATTAAACCCCCCCACCCCTTCATTTCTCGTCAGTTTCCCATAATCCTTACCTGTTCTTCATTGTTCTTCCCTCTTCCACCAAACCCTAGATCTGATTCTCCCTCATTCTTCACTTTCCTCCCAATTCTCTTCACATCCCTCTCCTTCTTTCTTCCCAGATATGCTAATCCTCCACTCCTCTTCCTTCTGTTCCTCTTCTTGCATCTGTTCCTCTTCTTCCTTTCTCGTTCTGGAACAAAAAATTCGACATGAGTCCCAAAAAAATGTATTGCCCAGATTTGAGTCCTTTGGAAGACGCGTTTTTTGAAACCGAAGATGATTTCGAATCTGAAACCATCTTTGAAATTATGGAAAGCTTTAAGAATGATTCTCCCTGGCCAAAAAGGATTTACAAAAATGGAGTTGCAAAAAAACTACTGAAACCCTACGCCCTAAACGCTTTGGGAAGGGTAGTTCAAGATTGTGATGATTTTGATGATATGCAGAAGATGAGGGTTTCTAGGGCTTTGGCTTTTCCTGTTCCGCGAAATCCAAAATCGAAGGGGAAGGAGAAGGTCCAGTTTGTTGTGAAGGAAGAGAAAGTTGAAGAGGAACCAGTTTGCCCTACATCTGGGAAAGAGAAGGTTGTTCAAAAGGAGGTTGTTCTCTCTGAGCCCAAGAGGAACAGATCTGGGAAGAAAAGGGTTAGTTTTGCTCCTCCCCTTCCTCCTACTACCCCTGAGCGCATAATTGTATGTGCACTTGCAGCACAAGAACCACCTTCTGGTTCGAAGAACAAAGGGAAGGGGAAATTAGAGGACCTTTGCATTTCTGGGGTGAAGGACAGGGGAAAAAAGGGGAAAGGAAAAGAGAAGGAGGAAGAAACTAAGGGGAAAGAAAAGGTGAAGGTGGAGAAGGAAGTGCATGTTGATGGTTACTTCATGGTTGACGGTCCAAATCCTGGTAGGGAGCATGATATGTTTGTTGAGGATGATGAGTACGACAATCTGAGACTGTTTAAACTTGTGGAGGATTATGATGATGGGATGATGTCTGGACCAGACATCCCAATGAGTCCCTGCACTAGTTCAGAGCTTGATCCTGATACTCATTGCTTCCTTTTACTGAGAGGAAATCCCTCTCTTTGAGGTTTTGTTTTCTATGAACTTCCCTGTTTATTTGGTTATGTGTGTTGTTCTTCCTGCCTCTTGTTTACATTGCCACCATATTGAAATTGAGTCTCCTATGATGTTGTTGTTGTTGGTTGCCTTATATCATGTTATTGCTGGTGCTGCTGCCTCAAAGGCTTATACTGTTCATTAATGTGATTATGTTGCTTGACTTATATCATGTAACTGCTGGTGCTGCTGCCTCAAAGGCATTTATCCATGTTTCAGTGATTATAGTGGTTGTTTGATTATGTTGTTATGCATTGAGTCCCTATTTTAAAGAGGATATGGCTAATGATGTTAAGCATGCTATTGAACACCTAGTATGAATGATAGACAGCACCACTCTTATTGTGTCCCCCCTTTTATTATCACCAAAGCATCCATATGATGAATGGACTCAATTTAGTAACTCTAAGAAGTAGGGGGTGAGATAGCTCCATACTTGGTTAAATAACAGTATGTTGAGGAAACTAACCCTACTTCTAATTTGAGTTAAAAAGAAACCCCTGATGGATGCAAAGAAGTCAAATGATGTTTTTGATAGCTTAGCACTGCCACTATAAACTTCTATGCCACAAAGCTCAACTAACAATTAAAAGCAATTAAACTTACACCAAAAAGTTTCTTCCATTTCATAATGAGTCTTTCTAAACATGACTGTATACAACATTGGTCTTTCCCTAACTACTACAGATTTTTACTTCATATATTTTCAAAAAAAGGAGTAAGATAATAATGTGTCTAACCTAGGTTTGGTTAACAGTCTTGCCATTCACTGTGTATATACCAAAAAGTAGCTCCTAACTATGATTCACAAAATGTTTATAAACCCAAAAAACAACATCCATCCATATGCTCTTCACTGTTGTTCTCCATCTATGAATTCAATATCTTCACCCACACTAACAAACCTTTCATTCAAATATTTGACTGCCTCATCCACTAAGACTTGATCAACAGGGACACTTTCTGGTAATAAACCAAGCCTCTCTAACCTCCTTTTACCATGGTGAGGGAGCTTGTAGTTGTTCCCTCCCTTCACTTTTAGGATCTCTAACATCACATATTGTAGTTGTAACCATGTATACTTTAACACTTCTGGATCAAAAAAATCATAAGCATCTTGAACTTTAGTGACCAAGTCCTCTAGGTTCTTAGGGAATGACTTATACTGTAATGCTTGTATAGCTGAAAAAAAACCTAAATCTAAAACATTAAGATCTGGACTTTGAGCTGGTTGGCATATTAGTTGAATATTGAAACCATTTGCAGTGGCAGCATCTATGAAAGCTGGATCATTAGGCGGTATATGGGGTCTTGCATTATATTGTTGAATGTATATGTCCTTAGATACCCCTGTTGGCCAACATCTCATGATAGATGGTATGACTTGATTGATAATCATGTCCCTGATGACTTCTTTGGTGACACTTTCAATTGCTTTAGTTTCAAGAGTGCCTGCCTCTCTGTTTTTACTTCTGTTCTTAGCTGCAACCCTCTTCACAAAAGGAAAAATCCCAAACTTCCCATCATGTAGCATGCCCCCATTTTCATCTTTCATAGGCCATGATGTGGCTGCCAAGAACATTGCTTTCACTTTGAACCTCCTAGACTGTTGACACCTATATGGATCTTCCTCATGTGGGAGTAAATAGAACCTCCTCATGTCTGGATTTAGATAAAACCATTTTTCATCAATGTGTATAATGTTATGCATGTTCACAAATCTAGCAGGCTCATCTCTGTTTTGTGGTTCAATGTGTTTCAATACCCATATCATCCTGTCTATCTTATGTTTGTCTGTTAGTAGTGGAAGGTTTGTACTTGTATGAGTACTCAATCTGCCTTTCTTCACC
Source organism: Patellifolia procumbens (assembly GCA_947645195.1). Classification (NCBI taxonomy): domain Eukaryota; kingdom Viridiplantae; phylum Streptophyta; class Magnoliopsida; order Caryophyllales; family Amaranthaceae; genus Patellifolia; species Patellifolia procumbens. The sequence continues at coordinate 1,009,976 of CANSGD010001485.1, forward strand.
ATTTTCCAAACTGTGGACTGGGAACACTTCAGTGGTCCTGCAACTGATCTAAGTGTTGTCCTCTTATGTAAAGGCACTGACTGAAGCCATTCCTCTTGAAATTCAAGTTGTTTTCTACTAACTCTTCCTTGTTTTTTTTTCCCTAACATCTATAACATTCCCTAATCTTCTTTGGTTTTGTGCATCTTTCCATATTCTGTACAAAGTAGTATAAATCCCAAATTTAGATGCAATTTCTGTTTTTTTGTCCCTTGGTATTTTCCCATTTGCCTCACTAAATAACAACTCATCAACAATCTTTCTTCTTGTTTCCAAACTAAGTTCTTGTTTTTTGCTTACCTGATTTTGTTGCCGCTGTTGTACTTCTTCATGTTGTTCTTGATGTTGGCCTTCATGATGTTCATGCACCATATTGATGTGGTTGCTACACTCCTCGTAGCCATCCATCCACCATTGAAGACCAATCTCATAATCATCTTCATGGAGTGTCTACTATTGAAGCAGTTTTTGAGATCAACAATAGTGGCAGCCTTCCTTTTTTTTGGGTTTATTTTATGGAAGTGTAATTAATTAGTGAACATTTAAGTTTATGTGCTTGTGTGTGTAGTGAATTGGTTAACTAGTGAACAATGTCTGTTTTTTATTTTGGATGACTCTCTCTTCAATTTCTCTATTTATAGAAGAAAGAGTTTGTAAATGATGTTGGATGTTGAAGTAGGTAAAGGAAAGGGGAGACTTTTTGGAGGGAAATTTTGGCTCCACTTTTTGTAGGAAGTATGACTGGTAGATTAATAACTTATCTGTAAAATTGTTGTGCCGTGATATTATCACTGCCCTAAAGTTGAAATTGCCCCGCTACGAACACACGGACTCGTGGCAAACCAACCTCCGGGGTTAACACAACACTGACTCGCCGGTGAAGTACAGAGAGACAGTTTGAGAACGCTCTTAATATTGCCCAGTATTTGAGAGATAAATCGAGAGAAGTATGAGAGGATAATTTTCTGTGTGTTGAGAACTGTGCCAAGAAGGTTGTATATATAGGGACAGAAGAAGGGAAAACTGACTCCTAAAACCGTGTTAAAAACGGTAATTAATGGGTAATGGAAACTTCCCACTAACGGCTAGTGGAAGCAGTCAATTAAGGAGTGGAACAAGGAATTGACTGATTCCCTAACCGTCATAAAAGGATGACAGATTTTTCCAGTAAAAATTTAGTTAAGTTAAGTTATTTCCCAAAGCCCAAAGCCCAAAGCCCACGGCCCACGCCCCGAACCGGTCCGGGCTGGCGGCGGCGGAGCGCGCGCGCGTGTGGACTAGCCCAATCAAGAGCCCAACCACAAAAGCCTACCAAGTCACCAACTCAATAGATACTAGGAACATAACTATTAATAAACTCACCACTCACCTCTTATTCTTCCTATATGAGATCCCCAACTCTTCATATTCTTTTGAAGCAACTCAAGAGTTTTTGTATTACTCTTCTCACAAACTCCAACAATCCCCCACATGATTCAAAAGAAGAGATAGAAAGAAACAGGGCTGAAAAAGAAGATTTGGGCAATAGATACTCAGTTTTGTAAGCATCAATGTCTTAGAGACTTGAATTGATACCCAGTGCATACAAGTATGTCATATTGTCGTATTAGGTAGATTTCTCTTTGAACCTTCTACGGAGTTCATAATCAATACTTGCGCACTAAACCTTTTTCAAAATAAGAAACGTTCTCGCGATATATATATAAGTGCCCCACAATGCCTGGATTTTCATGAATGCTCTAGAGATCCTAAGCCTTAGGGATCTCATAGGGGATTGAGCGTAACCCCCACATTCACATAGGTAAGTTCATCAAGTTTGTACTATTTCAAACCACCTTATCAAGGCTATGAACTTATTAAGAGTATTTTACTCATCCTTACACATTTTACAGTAAAAAAACAAATACTACATCACTTTTATTAATATAGGAATGGTAGTAGTATCTACTACTTGAGTTCTTTTATGACTTAGTTTGACCCTTGAACTTAGAAACTTTCTAAGAAGGGTATCCATCATAATTCACTCCACAATAGGCTTTAAACCCATTCCTTGTGCCGACTCTAGCACCATTTTTCTACAAAGGCCTTTGGTGAGAGGATCTGCAATATTCCTCTCTGACTTTACAAACTCGAGTGAAATTACATTATTTCTAATTAGATTTCTAACTATAGCATGCCTCAAGCGAATATGCCTCCTCTTTCCATTATAGGCTAGATTATTCGCGACCCCAATTGCAGCTTGTGAGTCACACCGCATTGAAACTGATGGAGCTGGCTTCCCCCACAATGGAATATCAGCTAGCAAACTCCTTAACCATTCAGCTTCCTGTCCTGCCAATTCTAAAGCAATAAATTCAGATTCCATAGTAGATTTGGCAATACAAGTTTGCTTTGATGATTTCCATGATATAGCTCCACCAGCTAGAGTAAAAACAAAGCCACTAGTAGATTGAATCTCGTCATTATCAGACACCCAATTAGCATTACAATATCCTTCTAGAACACAAGGTGTTCTTTGATAATGCAAACCCCAATTGATAGTGCCTTTTAAATACTTCAACAATCTAATCAAAGCACCCCAATGCTCCTGATTAGGATTGTGAGTATACCTACTCAATCTACTAACATCATAAGCTATATCCGGTCTAGTATAGTTCATCAAGAACATTACACTACCAATAATTTTAGCATATTGTTCTTGTGATATACTATCTCCTTTATTCTTTTTCAAATGAATACTAGAATCATATGGAGTTTTCATAGGAACACAATCATATTGATCAAACTTCTTTTAAATTTTCTCAATATAATGAGATTGATTTAAAGATATTCCATATGACGTTCTAGTAATCTTTATCCCAAGAATAACATCAGCCTCTCCTAAATCCTTCATTTCAAAACACGAATTTAGGATTTTAGTTGCATTCACTATGTCTATATTGGTTCCAAAAATCAACATATCATCCACATATAGACATATGAAAACTCAACCAATACCATCTGTTTTGGAATAAACACAAGCATCAGAATCATTTACTAAAAAACCATTTGAAGTAATGGTTTGATGAAATTTATCATACCATTGTTTTGGTGCTTGTTTTAAACCATACAAAGATCTAATGAGCTTGCATACCTTGTCCTTTTGACCAGGAACAACACATCCTTCAGGTTGCTTCATATAGATCTCTTCATTTAGCTCACCATTCAAAAAAGCAGTTTTAACATCCATTTGATGCACAACAAGATCATGAATGGATGCAAGTGCAATTAATGCTCTAATAGTGGCTACCTTGGTCACTGGTGAATAAGTGTCAAAAAAGTCTAGACCTTTCTTTTGGTGATGTCCTCCAACCACAAGTCTAGCTTTATATTTGTCTAATGTCCCATCAGGCTTGCACTTCTTAGTAAAAATCCACTTACTACTCAAAGCCTTACAACCTCTAGGAAGGTCAGTCAAAATCCATGTGTTGTTACTCATAATAGACTCTATTTCACTGTTAATAGCCTCCATCCAAAAACTAGAGTCAACAGATCTCATGGCCTCCCCAAAAGTTCAAGGGTTCTCCTCCAATATAAAAGCACTTACTCTTTGCTCATCTAGAAATCCTTTTTCAGCTAGGAAGGAAGTAATGAAGTCAGGTCAATAACTAGTCTCAGTTCTAGTTCTTTTACTCCTTCTAGTTCTAAAGTCTCACTAGATGATGCAATGTTATGATGCAAAGTAGAAGAAGATGCAACAGGCAAGCATGATTGCGCACTAACTTTCATAGGAAAAATATGCTCAAAGAATTCTACATCCCTTGACTCTCTAATAGGACCAAAGCCAGAAGCATCCTTAAGAATAAGTCTATATGCAGCACTGTTAGAATCATACCCAATAAAGATTCCATCAACAGTCTTAGGTCCAATCTTACTCCTTTGAAAGTCAGGAAGTCCTATTTTTCCCAAGCACCCCCACACTTTAAGGTAACCCAAATTAGGTTTAAAACCTTTCCACAATTCATAGGGAATATTATCTAACTTCTTATGGGGAACTCGGTTAAGCACATAGCAAGCAGAAAGAATTGCCTCCCCCAACATGTTAGTGGGCATCCCTGAACTTATAAGCATAGCATTCATTATATCCTTAAGAGTTCTGTTTTTCCGCTCAGCTATTCCATTTTGTTCAGGTGTATAGGGAGCTGTAACCTCATGTATGATCCCATTAGATTCACAAAATTTCTTAAGTGGAAGTCCATCATATTCTCCACCCCTATCGGATCTCACTCTCTTTATCTTAAGGTCTAACTGGTTTTCTACTTCGGCTTTATAAATAAGAAATTTCTCTTCAGCCTCATCTTTCGTACTTAACAAGTAGACCTTAGTATAACGTGAGAAGTCATCAACAAATGTAATATAATATCTCTTCCCTCCTCCACTCATAGAGTTCTTAAAGTCACCTAAGTCACTATGGACTAGTTCTAATAAGGTAGAGGAACGAGAAACACTCTTGTTGAATGTTTGCTTAGGGTGTTTGGCCTCTACACATACTTCACATTTGTCAAAAGAGGTATTGCTAAAGTCAGAAATAAGACTAAGTCGTTTTAGCCTTTTAATGGATGCAACATTCACATGACCTAGTCTAAAATGCCATAAAAAAACAGACTCAGCAACATAAACGGAAGCAGTAGAAATTTTATTATCATAAATTACATCCAAAACAAAGAGTCCAGCATTACAAAATCCTTTACCCACAAAATCACCATTTCTGGTTAATACAAGTCTGTAAGATTCAAAAGTTAATTTAATTCCAGCCTTGTTTAAAAGTGCACCAGCTATGAGGTTTCTGCGGATATCAGGAACATGCAAGACATTTTGCAAAGCAATGGTTTTTCCAGAGGTTAACTTTAGAAAAACCTTTCCTTTGCCTAACACACTCACAGTGCTTGAGTTGCCCATGAAGACACATTCTCCTTCTGAAACTTTATCATAAGTCTGGAACATTTCCTTGCTTGAGCAGATGTGGCGGGTAGCTCCAGTGTCCACGACCCATTCAGAAACGTTGCTAATCAGGTTCACCTCGGACACCACAGCAGCAATAATGTCATCTTCAGCAAGGTTGACTTCTGCTTTGTTGTCTTTTGGTTTGGTGACAGCAGCATTTGAAGAAGCCTGTTTGTTTCTACAATCCCTAGCAGCATGTCCAAATTTACCACAAACATAGCAGTTACCCTGAAATTGCTTCTTACCCTTAAACCCATTACCATTCTGCCTAGTCCCGTGAACATGGTTCTGACTTTTACCCTTTTTCCCTTTTCCAGAATTTTTAGACTCAATAAGGTTGGCTAAAGTGGAAGAATGGTCGGTCTTTCCTTTAGTCTGAATCCGGTTTTGTTCCTCAATCTTAATGTGGGAAACTAATTCCTGAAGGGTAAAGTTTTTTTGCTTATGTTTCATAGAGTGAACATAGGTCTCCCAAGAGGGTGGCAGTTTCTCTAAAAGGCAATTAGCTTGAAATAAATCAGGAATAACCATACTTTCAGCAGCAAGTTCAGCACACAAATGTTCATAGTCATGGACTTGGTCTAAAACAGGTTTGTCATCAGTCATAGTAAATTTTAACCAACGACTACAAGCATATTTCTTAGTCCCAAAATCATCCAGTCCATACTTAACCTTAAGTGCATCTCAAATATCCTTTGCCTTTTTCGACTTACTATAAATCATATACAAAGGAGCAGTCATATAATGCAATAACATTCCCCTACATGTCTTATTATCTTTCTCAAAGTCCCTAACTGCGTCAACAGAAGCAGCATCAATAGTTAAGCAGTAATCTACCCCAATTTGGCCTAAAAAGAATTCCATTTTATCAGACCACATAATATAATTTTTTCCATCCAAAGGGTCTAATTTCGACATATCAGGAACAAAGGGGTTGACAGAATTAAGAGGAACAGCAACAGGAATACCAGCTATAATAACAGTATAATAAACGGAAAAATTTCAACTTTAGATTGTAGGAAGTATGACTGGTATATTAATAACTTATCTGTAAAATTGTTGTGCCGTGATATTATCACTGCCCTAAAGTTGAAATTGCCCCGCTACGAACACACGGACTCGTGGCAAACCAACCTCCAGGGTTAACACAACACTGACTCGCCGGTGAAGTACAGAGAGACAGTTTGAGAACGCTCTTAATATTGCCCAGTATTTGAGAGATAAATCGAGAGAAGTATGAGAGGATAATTTTCTGTGTGTTGAGAACTGTGCCAAGAAGGTTGTATATATAGGGACAGAAGAAGGGAAAACTGACTCCTAAAACCGTGTTAAAAACGGTAATTAATGGGTAATGAAAACTGCCCACTAACGGCTAGTGGAAGCAGTCAATTAAGGAGTGGAACAAGGAATTGACTGATTCCCTAATCGTCATAAAAGGATGACAGATTTTTCCAGTAAAAATTTAGTTAAGTTATTGCCCAAAGCCCAAAGCCCCGACCCGACCCGGTCCGGTCCGGGCGGCGGCGCGCGCGCGTGTGGACTAGCCCAATCAAGAGCCCAACCACAAAAGCCTACCAAGTCACCAACTCAATAGATACTAGGAACATAACTATTAATAAATTCACCACTCACCTCTTATTCTTCCTATATGGGATCCCAACTCTTCATATTCTTTTGAAACAACTCAAGAGTTTTTGTATTACTCTTCTCACAAACTCCAACACTTTTTTGGGTGGAAAAAGTCCACCAAAAAACTTGCCACCTATGGGGCCAAGTTTGTAACAGCAGCTAAACCCCCCCTAAAACTGCCGCCAATTTTCATGGTCCCCACATTTCTCTCTTTATTTTTTACTCAATTAATATACCCAATGGTCCCCACTTCCATTAATTATATACCAAATATTCACCTAACATCCACTTTAATTTTTTTTATTGATTTCCGTTTTTTGAGATTACAACTAAATAAAAATGAAGGTATTATTATTTTTCGTGCAAAATTTCTCAATAGTTCCACAGTTTCGATAAAAAGCCAGAAACTGAAACCATGTCGTGTTCGTGTAGGCCACGGGACCTAACCAGTAACCACCAAAACCTCTTTCCCCTTTCTCCCCTCAAAAAATTAAAAAAACATTTCCCCTTTTTAGTTAAAAAAAAAACCAACGTGGCAAGTCCCAATGGCATAAACCGTAAATAAATCCCAACTCCAACACCATTTTAAAACGTGCACAACAAAAATATCACACAAACTCAAAACTCTCTGGAACTTTCCTCCGTCGTCATACTCCCTCTGAACCACCCCCTTTCTTCCCCGAGGAGAGAGAAAGAGAGAGAAGAATAATCAGATATTTTTCTCTCTCTTCCCCCTCATCGAACTCTCTTTTTATCTCTCCTCATTTTTTATGATATAGCCATTCACTTCTTAATTCGTCGAAAACGCCTTCAAAACTATCCAAATTGCATCCCTTCATACGATTTTAGAATAATAATAATAATAATAATAATAATGGAAAGAGAAGGAGGATCTAATGGTAACAATGGATCTACTTATTACTCTGTTCTTGGTGTTCGTAAAGACGCTTCTTCCTCCGACATTCGCTCTGCTTATCGCAAACTCGCTCTTGTACTTTCTCTTTCTTTTTCTCTAATTTCGTTTTTTTGTTTTAATTCGGATTAATTATAATTTTTTCTAATTTGATTTTATGTGGATGTGAAGAAATGGCATCCTGATAGGTGGAGTGGCGCTAGTAATCCATCCGTCGCCGCTGAAGCTAAGCGTCGATTTCAGCAAATTCAAGAAGCTTATTCAGGTTTCCATACACTCTTTTAACTTTGAATTTGTGAATTTTGAATTTTGGATTTTGGATTAATTTTTTCTGATTTGATGATAGTTTGGTTTTGTGGAATTGTGTAGTGTTGTCGGATCAAGGAAAGCGAACAATGTATGATGCAGGATTCTATGATCCTATGGAAGAAGAAGATCAAGTGCGTACTTTTTAATTTTATTTTTATTTTTTAATTGTGGATTTGATTGTTCTGCATGTTGATCAATGGAGTATTACGGTATCGTTTTTCTTTTTGTGTGTGTTTTTTGGCCAATTGGAATTGTTTGGTAAAACGGCGCCGTAATGCAAAGCTATGGAACTTTGAAATACATTTTCGAGGAAGAATTATTCCCTTTTTTTGTTTGAAGTTACTAAAATTGGAGTTATTATGGAACAGGGGTTCTGTGATTTTATGCAAGAGATGCTATCAATGATGGACAACGTCAGAGGAGAGGTAAAATTAATCATTTTTGCCTTTCTTCTCTTTGAGTTACTTCTATGAGGTAAATTGAATTGGAAAAAGAATGAAATTAGCATAATTGAATAGTGAAATGTGAAAGTGGGTTGAATTGGACAAAGAAGTGTACTGAACATAAGTGTTTGAGTTGTGAGGTAAAATTTCGCGAGTATTATTGACAGTAGATTTTGACGTGTTTATGTTAAACCTAAATAACTAAAAATGATGTCCTTGAGCCAAAACTTTAGTAAACTTTAGGTCCTTAGAGTGATTTCATCTCGAATTCCTATATCTTTTCACTTGCCATGTGTTATACGGAAAGTTCATGAAAGTTAAATGTGGCATTTTTTACGGTCAAGTTATTTTTTGTGTAGCAGTGGCACCTATCCAATGTGACGGGGTTAGGGGTCTTGTTTATTTGTTCGCGTTGACTTGTGCGAGGTATTTAGTGGAGTATTTTTCCTACCAACTTGTTTAACGGTTAAAAGGAAAAAAATTCTTTTAGGTAAAAAATTAAAGAGTTTGTAGTAATACACTCCTGGTCTAGATTTCTATATGTGGAACTTGAGCGATATTTACATTGTGAATTTGACTCTAAGTTTTGCGTGCGGCTTGCTGCACGGCTAAAACCGTGTGTCGTCAACACAATGACTAATTTAGAGGGGTTACCAACTACTTTAGGAGGTTCCTTAGTGTTAGGATTAGGGCCTGTTCTCTTCGGCTAATTCTAGCTGAACTAAACTGAACTTATTGGAGCTGAACTGAACTTATTGGAGCTGAACTGAACTGAACTTATTGGAGCTGAACTGAACTGAACTTATTGGAGCTGAACTGAACTGAATTGAATTGAATTAAATTATAATAAGTATATGAATAATAAGTAAATAATAATTATTATGAATATTAAATAATCAGTAATAATAATTCTAAGTAATAATTATTATTATGAATATTAAATAATTAGTAATAATAATTAAATTAATAATTTAGAATAATATCAAATGAATAATGACAATATTATTTTGATGTTATTATGATAGTTATAAATAAATAAATAATAATAATAAATTAATTTTAAAAATAATAATTACTGATAATAATAATAATAATGAGTAATTACAATTATTAGTATTAATATATTAATACTTGATGATGATGATATAATATAATGCCTAAGAAGTAAATTAAAGTATTACCATTATAATAATAATTAGCTTAAAACATGGGTTGATGTGTGCTTCTAACCAAACCACGATTTGTGGTGGGTTGGTCTATGATAGAAATACACCAAACCGCCAAAGTATATTTAATATACAATGTAACGACAATGTTGTATTTTAAATAATACTGCAGTATTATTAGCAACTTTTTAATTTTTTCATATCTTCTAGATTTTTGTAGCTTATTTGTATGATGTAATAGTGAATTTTATTCAGTAAAATAAAGCAACAATTGCAAATTAGAAAACTCGTATTGACATAAAATTTGGTTAAATCGTGCATCAACCCAAACTTTGCTGAGCCATAAGAATAATAATAGTAATAATAATGAGTAAAGATATAATAAAAAAATAATATATATAAATAAAACTAATAATTATTATTATATAATAACAATAATATTAAGTAAAATAAATTAGAACAACAATAATAATATTAAACAAATTGGTTAAATAATGAATGGAGCTGAACTGAACTGAACTTATTGGAGCTGAACTGAACTGAACTTATTGGAGCTGAACTGAACTGAACTTATTGGAGCTGAACTGAACTGAACTTATTGGAGCTGAACTGAACTGAACTTATTAGAGCTGAACTGAACTGAACTTATTAGAGCTGAACTGAACTGAACTGAACTTATTAGAGCTGAACTGAACTGAACTGAAAATAAGCTGAACAGAACAGGCCCTTAGTGGGGTTGTTGACTTTTTAGGGGTTATTGACTGTTTTAGGGGTTACTAACTCTTTGTAGAGGAGTTATTGACTTTTTGGATGTGGGTTACAGACTATTAAGGGAAGTAGACTATTTGGTGGATTTGGAGAGTGAAAGAGCAAGGTATAGGTTACTAAATTATCTCACCACACCCTAGTTAATGGAATCGCCAGTTGCATATTTTGCATGTTTATATGTATAACATAAAAACATACTTCCTTAGTTTTTTTATTGACTACATTTTTTTCACGCTTATCACGGAAGCGATTTAAGGGTGTAAACGAGTAAATATTTCGATGAAATTTCTATACAAGCAAGAATGACACTCAATATTACTTGTTTTAAAATTTCATCGAAAAATGTATTTGTTTATACCCTTAAATCGCTTCATTGATAAGTGTGAGAAGACGTAGTCAATAAAAAACGGAGGATATACTTAAATGTAATCTTATTTATTTATATTAATGTGAATTTTTTAATTCTTTTTCTGTAAACTTGGAGACCATGCACCGTACACCCGGGTGTACCGTGCGCACGGTGCACCCGGTGGCATTTTGGTGATTTTCGTGAACTTCAGCAAAACAACTCTAATACTATTTCCTTCCATTTTACATCACTAAGTGAAAGCTACCTCAGTGGTTGGGCCTCTATGCTCTCTCCGTGTTAGAGGGTCGCGGGTTCGAATCCCCCCTCTACCACTCTTTGTTGTTTTTTTCCTCCTTCAACTCATTTTTTATTAATCTTTTTTTTATTCCTATTTTCTTAAAAGAAATATATTATTACTCATTTGAAAGTTGCGATGCTCATTTAGTTATTTTTCAAGTTCAAGTATAATCAATTTGCTCATTCGAAAACAATATTGCTCATTTACTTGTATTATTACTGATTACTATATTTGGTATTTATTTTAACACATTAGAAAATATATTTTCTCATTTTAAGATATATTTCTCATTTGAAATATATAATGCTCATTTTAGTAATATATTCGTCAATGTGACACAGTATATACATGTTTACTAATCAATAAAGAATTATAATTGCTCATTTAAAAGATAAATTACTTATTTATTTATTTTCCACGTACGAGTGTTAAGCTACTACAAATTAGAAAATAATATTGTTTATTTTCTTCTTTTTTCTGACTATTTATTTTTTATTTTTAGACATTGGAAATAAACATTTAATTTGCTCATTTAAGATACATCGCTCATTCGAACTATGTATTGTCCATTCTAGTGATATATTGGAAGCTTAAAAATTAAAGTGAATTTAAATTAATTATATATTCTACACCGTAAAATAAGACAATGTTTGCTCATTATAAGGATGTTTTACTCATTTAAATTATTTTTTGCTCCATAAATATTCAGTGGTATTTTAATAATTTCATTAAATGAGCAATATTCTAAGAGTTTTTTTCTCATTTAAGTACTTTTTTACACTAAGTAACATATTTACTCATTTCAAAGCTATATTTCTTATTTCATTAATTTTTCAATGGGTATCTTATTGTTTGTTTAGTTTTTATTTCTCCACATTGAAAAAAGAATTGGAAAAAGTTAGAGAGTGGAAAAGAAAAGAAGAATATAATAAGAAAATTTTAAGTCATAGTAACAGTTCATTTTGTGAATGAGCTAATTTATTACCTCACTCAAGATCAAAATGTTTACTGATCTTCCGGTGTAAAAAAGATTGCTCATTTGATCAAATGAGTAAAATAAAACTGCTCATTCGATCCAATGAGTAAACTAAAACTGCTCATTTGATCAAATGAGTAAAATAAAACTGCTCATTTGATCAAATGAGTAAAATGAAACTGCTCATTTGATCAAATGAGTAAAATAAAATGACTCATTTTGTGAATGAGCAGATTTATTTTACCTCACTTGAGATTAAAATGTTTACTTATCAAAACAAACATGCTCATTTGTCAAGCAGATTGATTTATCTCCAAGATAAAATAAACTGCTCATTTGATCAAAATGAGTAAAATAAAATTGTTCATTTTGTAAATGAGTAGAGTTAATTTAACTCACTCAATATCAAATCATAATGTGAACTATATCAAACATATTTTTCCATGTTTTCCTTTGAAAATCATGTTGCTCATTTCCTTATTTTTTACTCTCACTGTTTGTTTTTAATTGTCACAAAATGAGTAGATTTATTTTACTTCACTCAAGATCAAAAATCTTTACCGATCTTCCTTTGCAAATAGATTGTTCATTTGATCAAATGAGTAAAATAAATCGCTCAATTGTGATCAGAATGTTTACTGATCTTGCTGCACAAAAATGATTGCTCATTTCATCAAATGAGTAAAAAAAAATCGCCCGATTGTGATCAGAATGTTTATTGATCTTGCTGCACAAAAATAATTGCTCATTTTGATCAAATGAGTGAAATGTATTTTAAGAAATTAAAAAAGTTAGTGAGTGGAGAAGAAAAGAAGAATAAAATAAGTTTTTTATTTAAATTTTTTTAAAAAATATATTGTAACAGGATATGGAAAATATTAAAAAGAAAAAAGGCGTGTTATAATAATTATATATTCTACCTGTAAAATAAATTTAAAAATAACAATTATAATACAATATCCCTCCAAAAAAATAATTATAGTACAACAATATGCAAAATAATTGAAAAGGATAAAATAAAAAAAGCTAAAATAAGAACTAAGACTATGGAAGAAACATGAAAAAAAATAATTAAACTATGAGATTCAAAGTCAAAAGAGGAGGAAAAGACAAACGTAAAAAAAATTATAAATGATTGGTATGGGAGACGAATCCATGACCAACTACCAAACACATAAACCTCAAGACCAACTGAGCTAAACTATCTACATAGTATTGGGGCAAGCTTTTAATACTTATACTATTACCCAGATTTTCGCATTAATTACAATAATGCCACCGGGTGCACCATGCGCATGGTGCACCCGGGTGCATGATAATAATTGTAGTAAACTTGTGTCAATGTGTCAATTTGTCTCACCACATACTCATGTAAAAAAAAATGAATGCAAATAAATTGAGACATAGAAAATATTAAATATTTGTGAGGTAAGAAAAATACGAAGATACTTTTAAGGAGGGTAAGGTGATAAATCATTAAATTACAGCCATAGGCATAGGATGAAGTGAAGGATATTTATGTGGGTGAATATGATATTTTGTGGCAGACGACGGACAGTCTAGAAGATCTCCAAAAGATGTTCGTGGAGATGGTCGGTGGAGATGTGATCTCCAAATAAACGACTTTAATGCTAATCCTACGGCTTCTAAGAGGTCACGTACCACAGCTTCCAAAGGGAATGCTGCACCCAAACGAAGCTCCTCTTGTTGCTGATACGCTGTCGTTTCCTCTTTCTTTTTTTTCTTTTTTTTTGTGAATTTTCTAACCCAATTTGTGTCAATTTTAGCTTCTTGTTTTTTTGTTTGAGAGAAATTGTGATTGGCTTTAATAAAAGGCCCTTTATATTTCTCTTATTTTATTAGTTAGTGAAGTCTGTAATGGTAGGCCATATGAATGATATGATGTAATAAATAATTCAATTTTCTTGTCTTCGTACTATATGGAGTTTTTATTCTTCTTTGGCGTTCTTACTATATTTGTGAATTGTGATGGCCAATGAGCCTACTTACAAATTTGGGAATGTAAAAATCTATACTGTATATTCGAGGATTTTAGATGAAGCTAGACTAGGGGTGATAATGAGCCGAGTCGGGTCGAGTTTTGCATAACTCAACTCGACTCGTTAAGATCTCGAGTTGAACTCGATTCGAGTCGGCCATAACCGAGTCGAGCTTCGATCGAGTTTTGGCCAACTACGAGCTCGAGTCAATCTCGAGTTATTTGCTAGTTTTCCGGTCGACTACACACCTATAAGATAGATTTTATATAAAAATTGAATATTTTCACACACTATTATATCATTCGAGTTTCTCGCGAATCTTCAAGTCGAGTTTTGTGTATCTCGACTCGGTTTCATTGACGTCTCGAGCCAAGTTCGAGTTCGATCCAAGCTAACTCGAGTCGAGCGTTGACCGAGCTTAGACCGAGTCGAGCTCGAGTAGCTCACGAGCTGTTTCGCTCGATTAACACCCCTAAACTAAACTAGGCAGATCCTTTGTAGTTCTCCTGGTTTGTTGTTTTGAGCCTCTTAGGAGCTCCAAATTAGATAAAAGTCAGCCTCGATTGGACCTTCCTCTAGAGGAGTGTTTTTCACCCTTGATTTCATATTTTATTTTGAATTATCAACTATGGATTACATATGATGAATTGTAATCTTTATTTATATTTTCTAACATATATATAGATTTGTTCTGGCTTTGGCTTTGATGTGAAACAATAATTGGGCTCTAAATTAATCTTAACTAGTCCATGCCCGTGCATTAGCACGGGTTATTTTAGTATTATTAAACTTAAGAAAAATATTGTATCTAATACACAATATATTTATTATCGAAATATTAAATTGAAAATCTTTTTATTAGAGAAATTATTCGAAAAGTTTAATCTTAATTACTTCCTCGAAATCTCCGTATAATAATAATAAGTTTAAAAAAAAAGTTGTGTATACTTTCCAATAGTATAGACATTTAACTCGATTTAATTACATATAGGCTATTTCATATCATCGAGATTTTTACTGGATTGAAAATTTAATATGAATCAATATCTGAAGATGAATTACTATCTAATTAGAAAAACAAATTAACTACATCATATTTATATTCTATTATTTCCAAAACTTCAAAGAATAAAAAATGGGGAGAAGTTAAACAGAAAAAGGAACCATATATACTGCTTCGAAGAATTGTTCACAGACTAACCCAGACGTGGTAAACACAATTCGTCTTATGTCTTCTCTTCATCATCTTCCCCTTCCTTTATATTTCAGAGAAGATATCTACTTTCCTTCAATGTTTTCCATATTCTATTTTTTTCCCAGAATTTGAACAAAGAAAACTGACATATGTGAGAACCAATAAAAGGACTACACCATATAAGAATTCAAAATTGAAATCAAACACAATTTTTAATAGATTGAGAGGTTTAAAAGTTGACAAATTGAGAACCCCTTCTCCTCACGGAGGCAAGGGTGCTCTGCCTTCTGACGGCGGTTGCCCTATCGATCTTCTTCTTCTTGCTTGTGGTAGTTTTTTGAGACCTACCCTTTTCTTTATTTGTGTTTAATTTTTGTGGGTATTTCTTAGATTTTGAGAATTTAGTAGTATTTTTTGTTTGAAGATTTTTGAAGGAGGAAAAATGGGTTTTTTTTTTGAAGGAATCTTACAATTAATAGGGTTCCTACGATTTTGTCTAATCACCAAGATTCAAGAGGAGGATGGTGGTGTTGAGGAAAATCTTTGATGTGGACGAAATTGACTTGGGAAATGCTAGTTGCTTGGTAAGAAGTCATTTTGTTGCCAATAGTTGTGTGTTTTTGGATCATAAAAAATTGCATGGTTTTAGAGTGAAACAAATGGTGGGAAACAGGGAGTATGTTTGTGTTTATAGTTTTAGAGTGAAATGAATGGGGGAAACGGAGAGTAAGAATGAGCAAATTTTTTAACCATTCTTATAATGTGAATGGGTACAATTGAACGGTTATTTGAGTGTGAATGGGTTTTCTGGTGTAATTTGTTGATGCATAACTATATCTGATGTAGTGGGGAAAAACTACTCTTATCAAAAGAAACCACCATAATTTATTTATTTTTATTTTCCCTTTTTATATTGTAAAGTTCATTTTTTTTGGTTTCTAATTTTAAATGTTAAGCATTTTGGCGGGATTGATTGTGGATGTAGCAAAATAGCAATCGAGCAATTCTAGCCTCCCAAGATACTTTTAATTAATAATATTAGATAGGCTTTTTACCATTTTTTCCCCTTCCTTTCTGTTTCTTTACTTTACTATAGACTAACCAAACATATTATTACTCCGAAATCTCTCAAACTACCCAATACTAGAAACTACTATTCCTTTCTTTTCTCTTCTATTCCGTTCTTTTCTTTTCTCACCCTTTCTTTTCCTTTCTTTTACAAAAAAAAAAAAACCACACACACTTTAAGGGAAACATGAGAAAAAAGTGTTCCATTGCCTTTCTAACTCTTGCAAAGAAAACGTAACAAACTCTTTGAGCATTACAACAAATAACTGGAACATATCATAACTTAAAAAGTCTCATAAAAAATTGACATCCAAGTTCAACTATAGATAGTAAATTGATGGGATGATATATTGACATTTGACACCCTATTTAATCAAAAGTTATTAAAAGAGGCGGTATAATTTTAAGTTAAAATTTGATCAACTCAAACTCATCACCTTATTCAAAGAACCCATTACATTTTGTAAAAAGCCCGATACTTTTTTTTTATTATTGGCTTAAGTTGTTGCCTACTATCTAAATTAAAATTAGACGGTCTCTAAACTAACACTTATTTAACATGGTATAATTTTGTTAAATCTACTAAAAAAAATATAACTCGTACTCATTTCTTCTAAGAAACAAAATAAGAATTCTAATAGCCTAAATAAGAAGACACTGTTTTGTTTTTCACGGAAGTTTGCTACGTGGTATGTTTTTTCCAACTTTGCAATCTCAACTTGATCATTGACTCATACCATAACTTATTTAAAGTTGAGAATCGGCTAGAAGAACAAGTGCTTTGAAACGGTGGGTAGAGGAAGTATGGATATAATGTTAGTTTAATTAATTACAAAATAAAGTATATATGTGCATATGGCCAATTATAGGTGGCGTTCCTTCTAGCTTTAGCTTAATTAAAATAATGGATTAATCTATCAAAAAGATGCAAAGAAAATTGAAAAGAACATGACACGTATAGATCCCGTAAGCATGCATTAGTCTAATTTTATTAGTTCGTAAAGTGTGTATTAGGCTACAATATCCTGTCTTCTGGGTGGTCTTGTGCTGTGCTTTGGAAATTGAACGCACTTTTAGGATTCCCATCGTTCTTACTTAGGGTAAGAGTGGCCTCGATCATGGCAAGGGTGGGCTACGACACGATACGCACGATACGTTGACAGTGACAAAGTCAGAATTTTAATTTGCAAGAGGCCGAAATAAATAAGTTAACGATGGACCGATCACAGGCATCATTTTCAAGCTTCGGCCCAGGCAGCTGATATGGTACGGTGCCTGACCCGGCACATAGCGCATCTCGTCTTGTGCCCGGCTCTAATGTAACAAGATAGTCTTGTAAGCTTAAACTACAACAAGATGATCTGTAACAAATTCGAATCAACACAATAAAAAACTTGATTTCTTAAAAAATGGGTCATTCCAAATCTATTGAAGGTGTGTAGCAATATAGAGGTTGATTTTGATTCTCCTAAAGCACATATTTGGCTCATGGATCCTAAAGCTTAAGGACATGCAGACACTCAAAAGGCGAACGACAAATTTTTATCTACGCACTGTATTTGTATATAATACTACAAGTCTAGATGCATAGAATAAAATCTTAAACGAGCAAGAGTAAGGAAATTCCCTTCCAATCAACAGGCCCGCCAATGCGCCATACATAAATAAGACAGCACCATGTCTTCTTCCCCCATTTATGATTTGAGCTCCCTTAGAGCAGTAACCTCTTCGTATTCCATAGAACATCACACCAACTTTGGAAATATCATACTATATAATTTGACAACATGAACTTGGTTGCTCCACGGAATGCAAAGCTATATAAAATGGAGTTATGGTATGTCAAGAACAAATGCTCTTACCAAGTAGCCAAAGGCTATTTACACCATGACCTAGCTACCCATCTTGATCCCCCTAACTCCCTCTACTGAATCCGGAGGACGAGCATTGAATTGTACCAAATTTTCAGTGACTTCAGTACCTTGTTTTTCATATCTCAACACCAAGACGGTTTTGTACTCAGGCTTGTAATTGCTTATTAATAAGAGGCCCTTGCTGAGCGCCCATATTCGATCTACCCTTAGCTTTGAAATTACACATAAACATATGATCAATGCAGCCTAAAAGATTCAAAATCAGAACACACAATGGATTACGACACAAGGTCATAAAATTCAAATGCTTACTGAAGGGTGAACTTCACCAAGTGCCATGTACATGCCCATCCCCTTAACATCTCAAGTTTGTTTGTTCATATGTATAATGAATCCAAATCAGAAACAACAGTGTAAAATATCCCCGTGTTTTCCAACTTCCCTGTTATTTAAAATTCAGAAACTCTGGAACAAGAAAGCGGAGTAACAAGCTCAAATACCTGACAGCCAACTCCAAGTCCAAGCGTACGCTTGCTAATCATGATCAGTAACCGCTATAACTTGCATATTTCTTTCAGGCCGTTTCTTTAAAATACAAAGATTTAATCCCCTGCAAGGCTGCAACACCAAAAGGCATCAAAATTTGACTTTATCAAACATCACTGTAAGTAGGATTTTCGTTTTCTTATCTAACAAGGGAATTTGATGATAATACACCAGAAAGCATACTTTCAAGACACAAGAGCTTTGATAGCGATACTTTGATTCCCTACATCTCCTGACGCAACATAGCAAGCACAACGAAGATAAGATCTTAGTTTCATCAAATATAAGAGCTTAATAAGTTACTATGATGCTAGAGATTCCGAAAATTGCTGGTCTATTGTATATGCATTATATAGACTTGCTCATCGAACGAGTAGCACATATTTACTGTTGGCATCTTAGACTATGACATACTGCAAGAGTCTATCAGAATCTCATGTCTGTATCTACAAAATTACAGAACTTTCAGGATACAGAAAAACACAGGGTAAACAATGGTGCCAATCCCACCATCGCCTTTTTACCAAACTTTCCATATATAAAAAAAAAACACAGGAAATATGATGCAGATACTGGCAATCACAACAAAACAAAGGTAGGGATCTGAGTATCATGTTTTTGCATCTGGAACAAAGGCGTATATAAGCCCCCTACTACAGGCTACGGCCCTGGAAATGCAGGAGGAAGTATGAGTAATATCCTGAAAGAAAACTATTTGCTTCTCTTTGTTTGGCTAAATGAAACAGTTCACATTGCCATGAATAAGAATAGGCGACTGCTTTGACAAAAAGCAGCAAAAGAACAAAGGCATAGATCACTCAATTAACTACAAAGGCACTGAAGGTAAAATAAAACAACATATCTAATATATATTATAAATACAGATCTAATAAAATTGTTTAACCAATAATGTCTTCTACACAAATTAAATAAGCTGTGATTTGAATTAAAATGCTCAAAATGAAAAATACAGTTAGATGAGTACAAAAGCCAGCATCAGTTTTCAGGATGCAAACCTTTTGACAGCAAAATCAAGAGAAGGCTAGGACAGGGAAACAATGTAATTAACTCAGAAATTCAGAAACATCCATTGCTTAGTCCTTGTAAGTGAACCATTGAGATATTAGAATACTAATTTCATATCAATCTACTCAATCAAGATAACACCTGATTCAGGGAAATATTCGCCAACAAATACTAGTAATTCCTCAGAAATGTGGGCCCCAGGTTAATACGAAACCTCCATTATACACTTGAGTGTACCTATAGCCTATAGGACTAGGTACACCCAAGGCCTTATGCTACTCATTTGCTCATTCGGACTTTCCTTATTTGCTCAGCCAAAAAAAGACCCATAAGAGCAGATGAGCAAAAAATTAGTTTTCATGTAATCTATCAACAATGTGCACACAGCAATAAGACTTACATGCACTGACCAATATGTGTATCCAGTTCAGAATCTCTAAACCAACTTCCACGAAATCTTACGAAGCTCTTTGTTACTTAAGATGGTAGCAGGACATGTTCGTGATCCTTCTATTGCAGAAGAGTTATATGAGTTAATCTGAAAATCTTGCGTCAGATACGTTGCTTAAATCCAGTTTTCTACAATGTCAAGCCAACCTAGATGAAGGTGAGTAGGTGACCATACCCTTTATCCATGTATATCAATCACAATATTCAAACCACAGAGACCAGGCAGCACTGATAACTAATAGTAATACTTAAGAAAATCACCTGGTAACACAGACATTTTCCGCTTCCTTTTGGCATGAGAACAAAGCAGTAATGCTTCAAACGCCTGATATTGCAACGGAAGAACTGAACTATTAGCAAACAAGACGAACATTAGCTAATTCAAAATCATCCAAATCCTGTAATTCTTCATAATCTAGAGTTCCCTTATTTCCATCGAACTTGACAGCTTTCTCTTGTGGGAATGACAGATGAATTCCTATCCCTTCTCCTGGAGAGAGATCGACCTGTTTCACGAGTGCCACACTAGTCTGCTAAATGCCTAAAATTGGAGACACCTAGCCCCCTTTTGTACAATTCTTGATGTTGCTATTACTTAAATCATGCAACAAGAAAAGCACAAGGAACTTCACTCCAGACTCCTGATGCACTATTGGCTGCTAAAAGCCCAAAATTGTAAACTTACAAGTGTTCCATAGGTTCAGAGAAGAATGAAGCACAAGGCTTCAACACGAGTTTGAAATCATAGCCGATCATCTTTAGCATCACTCGCATTTGTACAATAAAGCAACATCAACTTTCCCACTATAAACAAACATAAGCCCCAAAATGAGTCACAGTTTGAGTTCAAAGTTTGTACGATAAGCGATAACAACTTTGCTCTAACTATAAACTATTAAGCGCTGTCACATCTGGTTATAGTTCCAGTTCCAGACTCGCAGTATGAAGGGAAAACCCGCAGTTAACTGACAAAGTTTACTGAGATAAACAGTTACAGAAGCGAACAACAACAATGACCTATGAGTTTTGGGAAGTCGTCAATTAGTATTACAATAAAACAGCACATAGGCTTACAAGTGATCCAAACACTCCCCCTCATTTACATGCAGTACCGGCCCATTCACTATATTTGTAAAAATGAGCAAGACAGCATAAGATAGAAAAGCAGCATGAGTATAGAACTCATTCAACAATAAACACTTATCCTGTGTGATCAACATATTCTAATTATCATTACTCGCACGAATTTGATAAATAATGTAAGATAAGAAACTTGATAGCATCTAATCATTGATCAATGTGATACCAAAAGAAGTACAATCTGATACCATAAGCTAACGCTAGAGGAAACTCACAACAGTTTCCATACAAGAATTGGAAGACTAATCAAATACTTCATCAGTCTACTCAAATCAAAATTTGACCTAATTCAGAAAACTAATAGTACCTAATAAGAAACACTAAAAACCCTACTTATCCTTGATAGTAATCCCAAGTTCACCAGCCACAATAACAGTAGTAGCCATGTTAAGAAACATACCATGCTCAACAACACCAGGAAGCCTCAAAATAGCATCACTAGCAACATTAAGATCACCAATATCCTTCTCAAAATACAAATCAATAATATAATTCTCATTATCAGTAACAAAAGGATCACCATTATCAGGGAAAGTTCTAAGTTTTGCAACACACCCAGAATCCTGAAACAAAATTCTCAATCTTTGAGCAGAGAATTTCCAACAAAAGGGAACAACTTCAACAGGCATAGCTAAACCACTAGCACCCAAATGCTTAACCAACTTAGTTTCATCAACAATACATATAAATTTCTTACAAGCACTCTCAATCATCTTCTCCCTCAACAAAGAACCACCTCTTCCTTTAACCAAATTCATAAAAGGATCAACCTCATCGGCACCGTCGATAGCGAGATCAACAACAGGGTATGAATCAAGATCTGATAAAGGAATCCCACAAGAAATAGCTTGTTCATGGGTCATCTTTGAAGTGGGGATTCCAATAATGTTATTAAGTTTTCCTTGATGTAATAACTCCCCAATTCTAGCAACAGCATGTTTTGCAGTTGACCCAGTTCCTAAACCAATCACCATACCTGATTCAACATACTCAACTGCTTTATAAGCTGCAATTTTCTTCAATTCATCTTGGGTTAATACAATTGGAGATGATATAGATGAAGATGAAGATGAAGAAGATGAAGATGAAGATGAAGATGAAGAAGATGAACCCAATAAAAACCCATTTTCCATGGCTGCTTTCTCTGAAGATATGAAATGTGTGCAAGGAATTGCCATTAATGAATGCAATTTAAAGCTATTAAATTGGGTAAGAGAATAATTCCAAAGATACCCAGAAATGAATGGAGGAGGAAAATCTGAAATGGGGTAAGAAAAATATGAAAAGGGTTGAATTTGATTGGGATTTTATAGAGGAAAATGTGATAAAGATTGGATTTTTTGAGTGGTGGACGGTGGAGGGAGATAAGAACAAAACAGAGATATTAGGGTTTTTATTCGAACCTCAAAAAAGTCTAGGAAGACTGTTTGACCATGGAAGGGAACAAGTTTGGCTAATTTGATTAATGTTCATAATCACGTTTAAAGGCAAAGTTTGTGGGAGTAATTGATATGGTTTGGTAGTATTTTATGTTGGAAAAGTAAAGTATAGGCGTGTTGATGCGGCGGCAAGGTTTTGGATTCGTGTTGGATGGTTTATCATTTTCCAAGATCTACTTTACTTTTTTTTATTATTATAATTTTTATTATACCTTCGGATGTAATATAAATAATATATACTTATATTTTTGCTCAAATAGTGTTGGGTTACCATGAGCATGGTATACCTAATTCTACTTTTTTGTTCAAATAGTATGGTACACCCGGCGTATGATGTATAATCACTTTCTTTTATTGTTAACAATTGAGACGCTACCAAATTTGTAAAACAAAGATAAGCGAATATAGCAAACTATCTTTATAATGATTATATTTTCATCACAAATCTCCCTCCTTAACATAATCTTTATAAAGATAGTTTCCTATATTCACTTATCTCTGTTTAGCAAGTTGGTTGTAGTACAAGAAATCTAAAGTAACTAATCATATACATCTGGTGTATAGGTTAGAAATCCTGTTATGTTATTTGTTCACTCGTTATTCCTTCTTATTCACCATTATTGAGATACATAATATACCCCTTCCTTCGTTCCTCAAGCTTAACTTCAACGATCTCGTAAATAATTAATCTGGTGCAGTCGAGTTCGTCATTTGCGACCACAAAGTTAACATCGTAGCAACACACATCTTTCAACCTTGGTACTACAAACATCATGTTATGACCGGTCTCAACACTTCCCAACGCATACATCTATCAACCAAAAGATTCACAAAGGTCATTATCAAAGGAGACAACCTACTAGTCATCATCGCAATAAAAAACCTTGGTTCTCACTATGGCAGATATCAAATATCATTGAAGACATCCAACACTTGCTAAACAAACTATAACAATAGGAACTATAACATATTATCTACAGAGAAGCTAACTGAGAGACAGATTGGATCGCCAACGTTGTTAAGCATCTTATTACATACCATTTACATATCACTATGTCACATTCACATTATTCCAAACTCTAACATATCCTTAGGGCTGATGTATTAGGACAAACACTTAAAATTAGGTTTGACTTCATACGCAAGTGTAAATTTAAAAGAGAATGTTTACACCTTGTTCTATCCTTGATCATGGATTTCTTTATAATAAAAAATATGAATTGGAATTGAAAGAAGGGAAGGAGCCCTCGATCCGCAACAGATAGAGGAGGATTATTCAATCACATAGTTTAGCCTCCTAGAATATGGAACACTTGGGACTTTCTTATTCCTCTTGTAATAATATCCCTTATTTGGATAATGACTTTCCATATTATGAAGTCGGTTAATGCTGGTTGATACTTAACAAAGGTTGTGTTTCAAATTTAATTGTCCCAAAAATTATTTGGCTCACATAAAAGTCTCCAGCCAAGTTTAGCTAGCAACCCTTGGTTCGTAGGTTGTGTTTTTCAACCCTTAATTTTTGGTTTACATATATTTATTCAATTTAATGAGCATGTAGTCCTTGTGCTTTAGGATTTTTTTTCTGAAAGAAGGATGGATTGACAGCGTCTAAAGATTGTGTTACTGAAGTCGAAACTTCTTACGTGTGAAGGTTAGCATGCCTAAAAATTACTTAATCCTAACCTTCTATGCATTCTAGTAATTAAAAAAAGTAAAGCAATAGTCCACGATAGTTGAGATACATTTTGCTTGGAATTTCTTTTAAATTTTAATGTTCCACAATTTTTTCCGATTAGGATACTCAATAAACTATAATTTTAGTTTCATAAGAGTTAATAGAATTTATTAATCAATATACTATAGTAAAATAGTCATACAATCACAAAATAAAAAATATCAACTCCAAAGATCTCCTCCCACGTTATACATTTTGGATGGAACAACTTTTAAAATTATACTTATAAATATTTTTAAGAATTTAATTAAACAACATGGCTTAAAGAATTTCAATGGTAAGGAGATGGACTCTGCAAAGATAACCTTCACAGTTTTTTAGTCTAATATTTATTGGTCACATACTTAATCTCATAAGGCATGACCTTCAAATCATAAAACCAAACGTCTTATCACTAACCAAGACCTTGCTTGGTTCCAAAATTACATGACTACATTTTTAAATATATTGTGAAAGCATTAAGATGACAACTTGACAAGTAACCCACATTATCAACTAATTACCCACATGTACAACCTACAAATCCAAGACATGATAATTAATGACAATGAGGTTAGATATTTCCAACTTGCAAGTCGAAATATACACACACAAACTACAACTTCACCACCTCTTTGTCACTTCATTTTGCTTAAAGTTTCCTAAACATATTCTAGTTTCTACAACAATCTCCTAACTTCCCATTCAACAACACCAACTTCCTTCCAACAAAAAAATTCACTAACCCCCAAAATATACCCCATAATCCCATGCATAATCGTTATTTAACTAATTTACTGATTCATCTTAAGCAAAAACAGACCCACAAGACATAGACATCAACAGTACAGCAGCTTGCTCAACTTCCCCCATTTTTCTCTTATTACTACTAATACTATCTTCACTGTTACTTCTCTGTTTCTTCAGCTGTGAAGACGAAGACGAAGACGACGACGAAGAAGATGACGATGATCTTTGCACAAATAGTTTGCTACCCAGATCACTATAACTACACCTCATCTTCAATGATTCATTAATTTGATCATTAACATCATAATCATCGTTTTGGATACTCTTGATTTCTGAACTGGGTTGTTTATCATCTATCATCTTCCTCTTCCTGTATCTAATTCCACATGCATTACAGAGTGACTGCCATAAATTTAAAAAAAAGCCCAGAAATTTAATTAGAACAGAGTAATTAAAAGCGAAATATTATTCTATAATTAATACTTCCTCCGTATCATAAAGATTGCAACGATTTGACGTAAAGTATGAATAAAAAATGTTAAATCTTTACAATCTTTGCGATACGAAGGTAGCAGAAAGAATGGAAAAAAGAATTGATACCCTAGGACCATAAGGACCACTTCTCCATAAAGGAGTTTTAGTGGTTTTGCAATCAGCACAATATTTCTTCATCATCTCGTTCATTTTCTTTTCCTTTTTTTTTCTGTGATTCTTGAAATGGTGGTTTCAATAAAGTTTTAAAAAGATGGGTAATTGATGATAATTTAGAGGGGGAGAAAGAAAAACCGACATAAATAGAAGATCGGTGAAGGTGCGAATTCCTAGAAAATTATATCAGAATTTTGGGAGGTGGAAATAACTGGAAATTAAACCCCACAAAATTGTAAAGTTTCAAACTTTCTGCAATTTAGAGAAGGGAGTATTAAAATAAATAAAGAGGAAAAGACATGAGTTAAGGGACACCCGCCACAATAAGGGTGGAGGGAAAATGAAGGCGGGAGGTTACGTGGCCATGTTTGAGGACTGTGAGTTTCTCTTACATTATTACATGAACTCTAGTGTCTTTCATGTTCTGTTTTGGATGGTGAGTTTGTTGTAGGAATTTTTGCACCCAAAATATGGTTCTCTAGTAAACAAAGGGTCTATTCTTCCCCGTTTATAATTGGTTTGATTTAGTTTAGTTTAGTTCAATTTAATTAAGTTTTGTCTAATTAGTTAAGTTTAGTTCAGTTTAATTAAGTTCAATTCAATTTAAATCAGTTTATTTTAGACTTGTTTAGCTCCATTTACATTTGTTTAGTTTAGTTTTGTTCAGCTCAGTTTAGTTCAGTGCTGTTTAGTAAAGTTCATTATTTAACTATTTCATCAATATTATTATTATTGTTATTGATCAAATTTATAGTAATAATTTTTCATATCATTACTAATTATTACTATATATTAGATCAATAACAATAATGATAATATTATTATTATTATTATTGTTATTATTATTATTATTATTAATAATAATAATAATAATAATAACAACAATGAGTAAAGATATAATTAGCAAAATAATATGTAGAAATAATTAGGCTAATATGGGTGAGGAGGTGTTTTGGGCCTTACATGGCGGCATCGACATAATCCAGGTGTTGTGTACGGGTGGTCCAATCCATTTAGTTCATTTCTAAATTAGCTCACCTATTGTACAAATGGCAATATATTGCCCCATATTTGGAGGATGGTTTTCACATCTCGGTTTTCATAACAGCTAGAACAACTAAATATGTTTATGTTACATTCCAAGGGTTTTATCTAGGGTCCAAAATTGAGGCAACCAATGCGGTTCTTATTGATCCCATCACTAAAACTTGGAAAAAACCCATTATTTCGCAACTTTTCCTCCCTTTCGAGCAACAGAGGATCTTGAGTATTCCGATTAGTAGACGACTACCACCCGATCGACTGTACTGGGACTTTGAAAAGGATGGTAGATATTCGGTGCAGTCTGCGTATCGGGCTATCTTTATGGATTTGAATACAGCGGCTGAAGCTTCGGGGTCAAACGTGAGAACAATGTGGAATCAGATCTGGGGGGCTGCTCTACTCCCACACATCAAATTGTTTGCGTGGAGGGCCTGTCTGGAGGCGCTGCCGACGCGTCAAGGTCTTAGCCGTCGTATCCCGAATCTTGTTGGTATATGTGAGGTTTGTAAGAGGGAGGATGAGTCAGTTCTTCACGCTTTAAGAGATTGCTCTCTGGCTAGTCAGGTTTGGGAGGTCAGTGGTGTTGAAAATGTGATTATGAGGCCCATGGTTAATGTGGTGGATTGGTGGGAGGAGTGTAGGAGAATCATGGATGAGGATGAGTGGATAGTTTTTTTTAACCCATGCTTGGGCGGTGTGGGGGGCTAGAAACAAAAGTGTTATTGAAGGAGTGGTGGAGACCCCGGAGGAGGTGTGTGGCTATGCTACAAAGGTGCTAAATGATGCGGTGATGGCGTCGTTTGCTGCTGAGCGTGCGCAGGGGATTGCGGGGACTGTTGGCCACGAAGTTCAGTGGCGAGCCCCACAGCAGGGATGTATTAAACTTAATGTTGATGCGGGTGTTGTGGGGGAGACAGGGACTGGTCTGGGCGCGGTGTTGCGTGACGCTAATGGTGAGATGCTGGCTTGTGGAGTGTGGCAGGAGTTCGAAGAATCGGAGCCCAGGCATGCAGAGGCCAAAGCTGTGCTACAAGGTTTACAGTACGCTAAGGATTTGGAGGTTCGAAGTATTGTGGTGGAGAGTGATTGTCTTGCGGTCATCCAAGCTTTGCAAAAGGATGTCACAGGCATTAGTGTTTTTGACTTATTATCGAAGACATCTTAGCTTTAGCTAGTTATTTTGATTTTATTTCTTGGTCTTTTGTTAAGCATAGTGGGAATAACGTTGCTCATGCTTTAGCTCACTTCGAACCTGTGGAAGTGGGAGAAAGAGTTTGGGAGTCAGATTTCCCTCTTGATATTGTTGAACTTGTTTCTTATGATTTATTGAATTAGTCCGCTTGGGGACTTCCCTCAAAAAAAAAAAAAATTTTGAGGCAACCAAAATAATAGACAAGCGATTTCTGGAGTTGAACATTAGTGAAGAAGAGTACCTTGAAATGAGGTAGATCGAGTCTGCTTTACACTTCTCTTACCTCTTTAAAGGAAGTACATTACATGATTTAGAATTGCGGTATTGGTCAAGTAAATCCTACATGAAGACCAAGTCCGACTATGTAAAGAGCTCGTCTCAATTGAGGGTCTAGAGGGTGCTCTCGACATGTTGGCTTTAGTGCCTAGAGGGCTTATTCTATTGGACCTTTATGGCGGAATTATGGATCGAATAAGCAATGACTAGATGTATGTGCAATCGAAAAGGAAACATATACAACATTGTGTATGCATTTTGGGGGTGAGAACGATGATGAAAATCAGTGTTTGAGTTGGATTTATGATTATATGACACCTTTTATGTGTCATCTAACCCTAGAGCAGCTTATGAAAATTATGTTGTAGAGGAGTCTCACTGAGGGAGCAACTTATGCAAATTATGTAAATTTATGATAAAGTCTTATGTAAATTATGGATGTCCCCTACTAACCCAGTGCAAATTCATATGCCTAATTCTTTCGTAATATTTAATTTTCCTTAATATTCTCTTTCTTAATACACATTGTTGTTCATACCAGATCTTTTCAGGGCCTCGAAAATATTCAAGACGGCACTACATAGACCTTGATCTTGGGACATTTGATTTTACCAAGAGCAATGATGATACTGTAGAAAGGGCAAGAGCTTGGGGTGAGAAATATTTCTTAGGCAACTATGATAGATTGGTGAAATTAAAGACCATAATTGATCTAGAAAATGTATGCAATAACCAATACAAAGGGATACCCCCTTCTAATGTACAAACTCATGCCGAGTTGTGAATGAAGTGTACAATACTAATGGTTCGTTTTTTTCAACTTATTTCCAGTCCTTATAAGTTCAGATGAGGTAAAATAAAATCTAATTAGGTCTAATAAGGTCGAGTAAGGTCTAATAAGGTCGAACAATATCTAATAAGGTCTTCTCAATCTTTATAAGTTCAGACCCTAAATTGTTGACATGAGATAAAACTCCAATGATTTAAAGATCATATAATGTCTCGTTTATATTCTTTGTGCTCTTTGTTTTTTAATATAATCAAACCACATAATAGCATAACACATTGCCCATATAAAAAAAAGAGCATAACACCTTGAATTTAGATCTTAAACAAATAAATCATATTGCACACTAGACAAAAGTTAGGGGGTTCAATTTACTCCCATTAGAAGATAGGAAGCTAAAA
Source organism: Patellifolia procumbens (assembly GCA_947645195.1). Classification (NCBI taxonomy): domain Eukaryota; kingdom Viridiplantae; phylum Streptophyta; class Magnoliopsida; order Caryophyllales; family Amaranthaceae; genus Patellifolia; species Patellifolia procumbens. The sequence goes on from CANSGD010001485.1 coordinate 1,039,402, forward strand.
GTACAAGGTTAATTTTGCCACATCTTTGCATCCAACTGTGTAATCAAGTAGTATTTCATTTTTTATGATAGCCAATTAGTATGACATTTCAAGCAAGGAGAACAAAGCCTCGGTACAAAATGTAGGGTGCTACAAAGTATAACGCTTTCAATGATGCTTATCTTTTGGTATGTGCCGTGTGTCTTATAACATGGTGATATAGACGAGATTCAATAATAGGTTTTGGATCTCATCTCATCATAAGACTTTATCAACTCACTCTGGTGATATCCATACCACTATTAGATTGTGTCTTATAAGACTGAATTTAATGTAAATTGAATTTATGCCCTGTTCTCTTAAGCTAAATGGAGTTGAAGCGAACTAAACAAGATTGTATTAAAAATGAACTCAATTGAAATTGATGAAACTTGACTGGAATTAATCGGGTTGCACAAAACAAATTGAATTCAAATGTACTTATATTTTGCGAATGGGGTAATCTTAATAATAACAATAATAGGTAGAACAGTACTATAATTAATGCTAATAATTATATAACTTATAATATTAACATAAATAAAAATAATAATGATTATTATTTAATTTTTTATAATAATTATAATTATTACATTACTAATAGCAATTTAAAAGAAAATAATTACTTTAATATTATAACTACTCCCTCCATTTTTATTTAATAGGGACATTTTGACCTTTATTACTATTCATATTCTACTCTTTGACCATCCTATATCATTTAGACATGAGAAAAAACATAGTCATGTGGGATCTTGTTTGATTCATTTTAATGTGTAGTTTTTAATTTCAACTTGTTATAATTTTTACTTATTCATAATTAGAGATATTTATGAACAAAATATGCATTGACAAGCGTTAAAAGTACAACTGTCCCTATATTAAATAAAAACAGAGGGATCGGAGTAATATTCATAACTAAATGAAAAATATTACTTGATTCTTTGAAAGCCTCAATATTGTTCTTGGGTATTCATAAGCTTCAAATGTATCTTGTTAGATGGTTACAATGTCAGTGGCTGCTAAAATGGATTGAAGTAAAATTAAAACTTATTAGTATAGTCGAAAAGATCAGGGTTTGAGGGCTTGTTCTCTTCAGCTTTAGTTCGATTCATTTTTGTTCCAATCAGTTTAATTTAGTCCAGTTCTGTACGACTCCATTTATCATTTGACTATTTTTTATGATATTATTATTGTTAATCTAATTTATTTTGTTTTTATTATTATATTATTATTGATAAATATTATTAAAAGCCCCTTATATAGCAAAATGTCTTTATTAAAAAAATGGAGGGAGTCTTTATGTTACTTACAAGTTAGAATTCAGTTTAATTCGGCTGTTTTGAGTCGAGCCGAAGAGGCCTAAGGGGTTGTTTGTTTAGGGGGACTAAGGGGTGGGATTGAGCATTTATATCCCCACGAGCAGTATTCCATGTTTGTTTGGGGGATATCTACATTTCCATCGGATTGAAAGTGAAATTGAATCTCCCCTTATTCCAGTAAAATAAGACATGAAAGAGACAAGTATTAGGGAGGGGATTAAATTTTGTAAGGAAATAAATCTTTTATCCTTAATAAAATAGAGAGGGGTGGAGAATTAGTAAGAGTCTTTACGTAGTATCATCATTTAATCCCAACTTATATCAAACAAGGAATATATACTATTTTATCCTTATTCCACCTACCAATTTCCAATCTCACTCCCACCTCTAATCCCCAAACCCCCATTTTCACGTACCAAACGTGCTGTACCTTCAATGTAAGAGAACATTTGAGGAGGATCGAAGCGAGCTCGTGATCCGAATTTGACGGGGTGGGTTAATCCGCTCGCTAAACAATCATTGTTTGCGTGCTTCTTCTTCTTCCTCTCCTCTCATACGTATGTGTATGTGTTCTGGTTTGTAATGCTTTTCTTGCCCAGAATAACTACTCCTCCTTCCACAAAATTCAATACCCAAAACATAAAATTACTTTCTTGAACATTTCAACGAATGCATTTCCTCATTTCACTTCATTTCAAGGCATGTTTCCTCTCCCTCTTCCTCTTCCCTCAACTGGGTTTCAATCTATTTATCTAATTATGTCATACTTTGATCAGATTGAGATGTTCTTCTTTAAAGTTTCTATCTTTGTAAAAATGCTTAGGTTTGACAAATTTAGACCCAGATTGCTCTATTGATTAGTGTGTTCAAATCCCAGGTCATTCATTTCTTTTGGGTATTTGAGTTTTGCTTGATTAAGCTTATCATCTTTGTCATTTCATATGACTTTTGCTTTCATTTGATGTTATGATTTATGGGTACTGTCTTATAAGATGTTTGTCATGAATGGTGTTATAAATTTCAAAGCTTTGGGAAGTTTGGATCATCTTTTTCCAATTAGGTTTGGTCAATAGCTGATTAAGGATTTCGTCGAAATGAATGACATTTGGTTACATATTTTGTTTATTTGTTGCAATAGTGATTCATTTGCTCACAATGAATTTGCATAATGGCAAGACTTTGTTGACTTTGCTCTAGAGTTTTAATCTGATCCTTTTGCTGAAATCAGAATCTGCTAGTGGGTTGTGGCTAATGGTGTTGTAGAGAGATTTGGGGTCTGCATTGTGTAATCTACCATCATGTATACCCTTATTGGTTGATGTATGCTGTCCTGATTTTGAATCTAATTACGGACAGCGCGATTTGCACCCTGCATTTTGTTGGAGTATATGCATCTCATTATAAGGATTTAGCTTCTAAGACACACGCCATCTGGTTCTGGCAGCCAACGTTCTTGTAATTCATATTTTCACCATTTTCACCGTTTTTCTTAGAAAACATGAGATTCATCATTGCCTTACTTGAATTTCTTGGCAGCTATACTGTGACTTCCATGCTCTATCTTATTTGTGAGTGCTGGTTCATTGGACTAGGGTTTGAGTTGCTGTGCTATTACAAAAATTGAGATGCAGGTGATTCACCTTGGAGTATTGATTGGTGGTGTGTAGTTGGTCGTTCCTTTTATAGATGACTTACCCACAGTATAGATTATAGAACTAAGAAAACTTATTGGATTAGTCATTAGTGTGTCTTCTTTTATTCGCTAAAATAATCACTTTCAGATTTTAATAAATGACATCCTAGAGAGATGCTCGTGCATTATTGGACAATGAAAGAAGACAATTCATTCCAATATTTGAAAGCTGATTCTCTGTTTGGATGAAATAGTAGGATGAAATAGTAGGATATGATTTTCCCTGCTTCTGATTTTGGCCAAGCAATATTCTATGAACTCATAGGCTGACTGCATCACTGCTCTATCTGTTACTTTTGACTGAAATTAATTTTTTATAACTTTGGCTAAGTTATCTGTATATATAGGGTTTGGCTGGTTTCTTGAGGCATAACTGGAGCTTTGTTTGTTTTCGGTGTTGTACATAGTGTGTAGTTTCAAATCTAGTCTTAGTGTGCAGAAGAATCTCTTACCTGAAGCTAAATATTGTCTTGCTAACTTATGATGCTGAGCTATAACTAGTGGAAGTTGCATACCCTTTTAAAGTCATACAACAATAACTCACAATACTTCGAAACTGTTTTCAGGTCTGAGCTATCCATTTCTGATGCAAAATTCCTTGGTTTGTTCGTTTTCCCGCTCAAACTCTTTAAAGTTCAGATGAGAACTGCCCCCATGTGCTTCTCAGTCTTACGAGTTCCTAGATTCAAGGTTTACTCTTTGGTTAATACATGGTGGGGAGGCTTTGATGCCATACATCCAACATGTAAAAAGGGGTACAACTTTAGGTTGCTATGTTCCAGTGTTGGTGGGCGTGAAAAAAGCAGTGGAAGTTGGAGTAGAAGAACTATAACCACAGGAGGTGAAGGAAGAAGCAAAAACTCCTTGAGTACTGCAGCCAATGTTAGGCTTGAGTTACCAGATAAAGTAATTGCAACAAGCACAAACTTAACCATAGAGGGGAACAGTTCTCAACAAATTCAATGTGCAGATGTTCGACAACTCATAGCTGAGAATAAGGATTTGGCCAGCCTTGCAACATTTATTGTCTTTGATCTTGAGACTACTGGTCTTAAGAGAGATGATGAAAGAATCATTGAGATTGCACTTCAGGACCTTCACGGTGGTGAAAACAGCACCTTTCACACTCTGATTAATCCTGGACGTGCTGTCCCAAATGCATATATTCATGGCATTACGACCAAGATGGTCTGTAAACCTGGTGTACCAAGGTATTTCCGTCAAATTGTGCTTACAAATTTTAGCTATAGGGGCATTTTGTTATATGTAATCTACAAAGTTAGTCTGGGTTCAAGAAATACAGACTCCTGCCATCTTAGGATATTTTATAAGAGCATGTTTAATTGAGATATCTGAACTTCTGAAGAGCTAACAAGAAACCATTTCTTTCACAAGTTTCCAGGTTATCTGATATGAGGGGTGGTAGTTGTGGTTTCCATTTATCGAGGTTAACTATTTCTACCTAATTATGACCCTCTCTAACCCTGTGGTAACACATTACATTACCTTTCTTGATCCAATACTCGTGACATGTTAGTGTTTCTTTTCATAAGGGAATAAACACTCAGTAAAGGTAAATTGTTGTTAGTTGTTACCTTTCCTCTCATCTATATGATTCCGTTACATGAGTTGAATCAAACATACACATTGGATTTATACACTGTAGACAACTGTACATCATACGCTGATACGCATCATCTATACACCGAATGGTGGAAAACAGATGCTTGTGTATAGTGAACACATGTTGCATTCTTTGTTCGGAACACTTTTGCAATTCATTTGTTTCTCTCTTTTCTTTATTGTTCCAATTTGTTTCCTAATTTACGATGACCATATTTATTGGTGGAATGAGTTCTCATTTTCCTCTGTTTGGACTCTTATATATTGTAGGATGGAGGAGCTTATTCCAATCTTGCTTCAATTTGTCCGAAGCCGTCAGAAACCAGGAGGATATGTAGTGTTTCTTGCTCATAATGCTAGATGTTTTGACGTGCCATTCCTGGTTAATGAATTTAGGCGCTGTGCTTCTGAAATCCCTTCAGACTGGTATTTTGTCGATACGCTCCCTCTAGGTCGTGAAGTAATGCAGTTCGCAGGTGTTTGTCTTTTCTTTCCTTTTTCTTTTTCTTTTCATCCTTTATCTTGGCTAGGATTTTGTCACTTATTTATTTCCGTTATCCTCAGGATTAAAACCTGGGGGAAGGACATCGTTGCAAGCACTACGTGCACATTTTGAAATCGAGTTAGAAAGTTCAGCTCATAGAGCCAAGTCGGACGTGCATATATTGTCACTGGTACTTCAGAAGATTACCTTTGAACTAAAGCTCACAAAAGCTGGTCTAGTGCAGAGAGCTTTTACAGTTAATGAATTAACAAGTAGCAATGCAAAGAAGAAAAAAGACTCTAAGCTAGGTCTTTAGTTCCTTCTTGTAATTCTTGTATCATCCATTGTTGTTGAATAATTAATGATGTAATTCTTTTAATTTTAGGTGAATCACTAATTGTATTCCCAATCTGTGGGGCTTTTACAGAAAAAGAAGCAAAATTCAAGAGCATTCCTGTTCCTTTTTTGTGTTTCTGTTTATTTTTTGAGACTTTGTGTTTCTTTCTTCTGTTTATTTTTTAGTCTTTTTTCCTTTTCTTTTCGGCACTATTCCCACCTGAATTAGACTTTTATTCATCCTCATAAAATCAGGCACTAAACACTATGCTCTTGTTGCTAATAGATCTCAAGACCTTGCGCTTACTAAAGAGTCTATGGCTGCTTTGAGTTACAAGAGTTTGTCAATCTTTCAGAACATAATAATAAGCAGGCCCAATAGACTGCCACCAACAGTTTTTGTGCAAGTTAAAGGGAAGAGTTTGAGGGGAAAACTCGCCGGAAAGATTTGAATGAGATTGATGTAAATCTAGTTGCAAATCAAGCCTTTTGTTGATTGAGATTTGGAAAGCAGGGAAAAGACCAAAAATAGGAGATGAAAAAAAATACTTAGTGCACTAATGGAGATATTGATAAATCACTACAGTTTTAGTAGTAGAAGTTTTGTTTAATGTATTTGGCATAATGAATTTAATGTAAATTGCTATACGGAGTCTTATCAAATATTCTGCAAGTAGAAATAAACTAGTCTGTGATCCATACAATTCATTCCATGACAAAAAATTTATTGATTAGAAATGATTACAGATGATAAGAAAGAACTCAGATGTTACAAATAATTGATGCGTCAGCTCTAAGGCTAAAGTTTTCCTTTCAATAGGACCTAAAATTATACCTGGAAGTATGTATTTGATTGTGGATTAGACTCATGTATCCCCTATCAGAACTCAGAAGCCCCCAAAACAGAAGGGGGCATACATTTAAGTATTTTTCACATTCTATCCAGAGTGCTACGATCACCTCGGAAACGAGAGAGAGAGACTCGATGAACTATAAACCGTGAGAGGAAGCAGCCAAGAACCAGAAGCGTTTTCTCTGGCCGGCAGCGGATGCAATAAATGTGATAACAGAAGGTAAATGCAAAATGGTTCACTTTCTAAAATATAATTTCCTTCAGAATCAGAAGAATCAACATGACAAAGCACATTATAATGAGAATTGTTGCACATTTGACTAATCCTCCATGCTTTTGAGTTCTTTCTGCCTGCAAGTCAACCATCCCAACAATAAGAAGGGGAAAGAAAGGGGAAAAAAGAAGAAGAGAGACAAGCAGATATAAGACGAGGCAACAGAAGAAATGAGCTGAACAAAGACTTTGTAACTATCAAAAGAAAAAAAATTACCTTTTGCAGCTGTTTTAGGCCCTCTTGGACGGTGGCTGCTACATTCTGAATGTTGTAGTCTATCCTATCGACAATTGTACCCTGCACACATGCAAGATGGATCAACAAATCTATCATCGGTGCGCTCAACTGACCGACTGTGAAAGCTGCGGTAGCGGCTAACCTGGTCTATCACCAACACTGAGAGATCCTTCATGATCTGAGCAAGCTCATTCACTGATTCAACAACCTATAGGACAATTGGAATCAAACAAGAAGATAAGTAACAAACAGCTAAACATCCGGCTTAAAAAAAGAGAAAGAACATAAATAAAAATACAATTATAATGGAGTAATTGTTATGTCAAGTCGTGATTAACAAATTCTTCACACAACAAAAAAAAAAAGATGAAGGGATCAATTAGAAATTTGGATAGATGTCAGCTTAACATTGCTGCATATTCAAAATAAGAAATAACAAAAGTATCTCCAGAAATGAGGTGTATAGATGGAGTATCATCATTTTTAAGAAAATTAGAAGAATCATTGTTCTTTTTGTTGTGGACTATAATGGACGAAACCAGATTAGCTTATTGTAATATAGAACATTCGTTTTTTGGTTTCTTTGCACTAGATAAGGTTTTGAGGAGATAGCCTCTCCCCAGCCCCCTAGTTACCCCTCTTTGAGCAAGAGCCTTAAAGGTAATTTTGAAGTTGATGTGGACTGTGGAGCAATAACATGCAGCTCATAGTCACTAATCAGTGACAAGATTCCGTTTTATCCATATTCTGTTGGCTTATGATGTACAGTACAGAATAAACATTAGGAGTTAAGATATAAACAGACTTACCTGCTGGATTTCTCGCTCCCTTTCTACTGTGAAGGCTTCAGTTTTCTTTATCCTGGTTAGCTGGTGCTCACTAAACTCCTAAGAAATGTTAAAATAGAGGCTGGTTGAATATGACTTAAAAACACAATGTATAAAAAGTACATAGGTGAGTGTGTGTGTGTGTTAATTATTATGTATATATGGATTTATGAACAAGAAAAAAAGGAAGAAAACACTTCTCGGGGCTTGGCCAACAACTGTTCCACCTCAAGGTGTGAATATTTCCTTGAGACTAAATCACATTCACCAAGTTTACAAGTCAAACATATACACTGAACAAAGTAGTGAATTAATTTTTGTAGAATCGTATTGTTCTGTCACTGCAGGTATTCTTAGTTACTCCATAGATAATCTTTATTTCCAAGGAATAAAGATCTCAATAAGCTTGAAACAGATCATAGAATCAGGTCAGTACCTGGTCATCTTCTTCTACTTGAGATCTGCTTCCGTTCATATCTATTTCCAAGTCTCCATCTGACCCCTGGATCAAGAAAGCAACCACCTTAATTGCTTCGACTTAACAGGACAAAGATGGAAAGATAACAATTTTAGCAAACTAATAAAACAAATAAAGTCAAACATGTATGAATTGTCGATACAAGCTATTAAAAATCACCAAATGATGTAAACAATAGATAATTAGATATGCTATGCGGACATTATATGTTGATTCAAACCTCTTTTTGCTTTTGGAGGCGCTTCAGATATGCAGATTGTTTCTTCCGGAGCTCCATTGATAAGTTTTGAAGATCGGTTGCAAGTGAGCGCTGCAGTAGAAATATCCTAAGTAAACTGTGGAGCACAACTGCAGCATATAACTAACTTCATTCACATGATCCAAACTCATAAGTCGAATTAATACCTGGACATTCTTTCTGACATTTGAGTCCTCTGAAGGTCCGCCAGCAGAAAGCCTTTGCAATCTCCTCTCTGACCTCCTTATCAAATTTGTAATTTCATGAGTAAGGTTCTCGATTAGGCGCTGATCTTCTTTACCATCTCCAAATGATGGCATTAACGCTTTTGCGTGGGCCTTTGTCAACTCAGACATCTTTGAACGTGCTCGCTGCACATTTGATGCCACCTCTTCAGATACATCTACCCAGGCAGGTGGTAGACCAACTGCTACTGTACCCTTACTGCACCAAATATTCGGTTATCTTGACATAACAGCTAAAGTAAGGTACTAAGGGTATTGCATAAAGCTAAGTTCCAAAGTTACACTTCATCAAAAAAAAAAGTTCACTTTAAGGGAAAATGATTGCCAAAATATATGGATATCAATTCCTTCAAACAACAAGCTTTACTCCCTCGCAAACGCAAAAATTAACTTACAAAGAGCATGTTTTGTTTGCATAGTTCACAGCCAGGTCAAGGAGTACACAGAAACCATATAAGTAACACCAAATAGGGTCACTTCCATTATGAACAAAAAAAAAATCTCAATTCTCACCAAAAGTTCAAATTCTAGATTTTTTTGATGTGGCTTGCTACAAAATCGAAAAAGCTGAATGAAATATATAACAAAATAGAGAGCCAGGTTCTCTACTTCTTGTGTAATTAGTTTATTAAGCTATTCTATAGCCATTGTGAGATAAGATGGAGTCACAAGTAACAATTTAAGTAGTTAACAAGTTGTGCTAAGTCTAATAAAAAACCAAAAAAAAGATCACAAGTCCCCTCAAACCATACGAATACATAACTCCTTAGATACATATCTAATCTCTACATGCCCATCTTAGACAAAAATTTACCAATACTTTCCACATTATTCTATCATGAACTTGTTCTTTTCCCTTGTAATCAACACCTCTCCACTTCATCTCTTGTTATGCGGTTCTTATTTTTTTGTGGACTCCAACAAGATAACTAAAGCCTATCCATCATCTTGTCGCCTCAGGGTTAACCACTTCACAACCAAGATAGGTAATGACCCATTTGTTTTAGCAATAGACCACAAAATAGCAGTTCACTTTCTAACACTCAAAATGACAATTAAAGCATCTATGACTATGAGCATATCCATATTCCAGCTAGCTTAGTTAACAAATCTTTTGTCCTTCATCATAATTCGTAACCACCCTCCCCAACCAATCAACCCGAAAAAGAAACACTAAGATAGCCACTCCCTTCCATTCCAAATAATATTTCTTAAAAATTACCGTAGTTTCTTTTTTTTGTGCATAAGGAACCACAAAAGCGTGAGAGATACACTAACCAATTGAACTATCCCTCACTCTTATTGATGTGCTGATTATGTTCGTTTTATACATATACTTCCTCTATACCATATTAGTTGCAACAGTTTGACTTTGCACTATTCATATACCTTACTTTGACCATAATATTTAAATAATATATGAAACTAAGTGTTACTACATCATTCCCAAATTATTTGCTACATAATAATTTTGAGCATTATTCACTTTGCTATTTTGACTGTCTTTGAGTTTATATACGTACGGAAAACTTACTCATGTGGGATTTTCTTTGATTCGTTTCAATGTGTAGTTTCCAAATATAATTTTTGTAATTTTTTACTATTTTGAGATATATTCCCTCTGTTTCTCAATAATTGTTACGCTTTCCTTTTTAATACGTTTCAAAAAAAATTATACACTTTACTTTTACCATTTTGGGATATATGGCCTCACCGATTTTGTATTCTTTATACTCTCCTAAAGTTAATTTTTTATTTTTTATTCTCTCTCCTAAGTTATTTTTTCCTATCATTGTCATGCTTTATACCCACTTTCTTGGTTCTTGTGTTTTTATAAGTGTAACGATTTTTAGGAAACGGAGGGAGTAGTATCTTGAACACTTGAAAAAAGTGAATGTAGCTATTAAATTGGGACGAAGGGACTAATATATAACATGTTTAAAGATTTATCTCCATGCATAATTTCAATTTATAAGTTTATGATAACTTTTAGTTTTCGATAGTTAGATATATTAATGGTCAAAGTTGTATATTGATAAGTATGCGTCGCACCTAATCTCTATTATATAAATGAAGAGGTGGGGGTGGACACCAAAAAGAAAAAATAAAAAATAATTAAAATAAATCAATGAGTTTATATAGTAATTAAGTTATATTTCCAAATTTAGCCATCAGATTTTTAATAAAAGATGTTCATAACTTCTAACTAAAATATCTAAAAACCTACAAAGTAAAAACAATCAAAAAAAATATCAACGATTATATTTTCTTGAGATCTATAGATAGACACCCACTTCGCTATACTTTTATATACTTTTGAAATTTTTTATTTTGAAATACATGAGTAATTGATCTCTATACTATAAGGGAAGAGGAGGGGGTAGACACCAAAAATAAGAAAAGATAAAATACATTAAATTAAATGAAGGAAGTTAAGGTTCCTATAATTAATTAGCTTAGTTAAGTTTTTTTTTTATATTTTCAATCATAGCCATCTATTTCAAACTAATTTCTTTTGGGTGATAAAGCATCAAACGTTGCTTTTTATAATTGTTTCATTTCATTCTCCTACTTTCTCTAAATGACATTTTTTATTAATCTTTTGATAAAATTTTTTGTCTTCTTTGACGTTTTAATTTTAGATCATTATTGTTAATCTATTCTCTAAAATTTATTACTCATTTTCTATTATGTATTTTTTTGTTTCTCTTTTTAAATTCTTTTGACATTATAGTTACACCCCTCGAAAAAATAAAATAACTAAAACTTAATTATTATTTGTTAAAAATTAGAAAAAAATCTATACTCTCACGGGAGAAAAGTACAATATAATTTCTTCAATATCCTTACATTGTCCTATTTCATACGCATCTTGTATACATGGATGGGAAAAAGACTTTTTTTCATAAGAAAAACTAAGGTAAAAAGATATGACAAGTAAAAGTGAAATCCTTATCTCTATTATATAAGGGAAGGAGAGGAATTCGTGTCCACAGGAAATTACTATCTTACCCTTTTTCTACTAAATTTCTATTCGATAAGGGAAGAGGGTAAACCATAAAAGAATTTTAAAAATCAAAAAATTATAGACTTGCTTGGAAAAGATAGAAGATGGTATTTATTTCACATCTGAATTGGAGGTGCAAATAAATTACAAGTTGCGACTAATTCATAATTTTTGTTTACCAAAAACTTTGATCGTTTTGAAAATTTATGGCACGCATTGTGTGCATCTCTGAAGTATAAGGGAAGAGAGGACTTCTTGTCCACAGGAAATTACAATCTTACCCTTTTTCTGCTAAATTCTATTCGATAAGGGAAGTGGGTAAACCATAAAAGAAATTTAAAAATCAAAAAATTATAGACTTGCTTGGAAAAGATAGAAGATGGTATTTATTTCACTTCTGAACTGGAGGTGCAAATAAATTACAAGTTGCGAACTAATTCATAATTTTTGTTTACCAAAAACTTTGATCATTTTGAAAATTTATGGCACGTATCGCGTGCATACAAGGGTAGTATGCAATAAAGGAAGTATCAAGTATACCATAAGCTACTAGTGATCACATTCAAAATACAATATGAACTAAAGAAATTACGAACATTTTAGCAACCAAGCTGTTATAATTCAACAATGCAGATCCAGAAAAACAAGTGAAAGTCACAAAACCATCAAATTTAACATTCAAACTAACCTAGAAGTTCCAGGATCATCAGTACTAAGAGGAGTATAAGAACGAGCACTACCACGATGAAGCAACGCGGTAGAAGCCAATTCAACATTCTGTTTAGACGACGTCGATGAAGAAACTCCTTCGATCGCCGGAGAGCGTACACTCTTCAGCGCATCTCTGTACTTCTTATACAAGATCGTCCGATTCCTGGTCGCCATTGACAAATTTTAATCACAACAATCTCATTTCATACGATTTAGCATCAAATTATGAAGAATTTTGTGAATTTTGACAATGTGGAAAGGATTTAGATCTGATAAATCGCTAATATGGACATGTATGATTTCCCCTCTCTCTTGATGGTTCAGAGAGAGGGGTGATGAATTGGAAATGTGATGATTCAGTTGGGATGGAGAGTGATTTTGGAGGTGTGGAAAAGTGGTTGGAATTTGGAATTTGATCAGAATTTTGGCGGCAATGGCGATGGAGAATGATCAGAACTCAGAAGTGGATGCAGCTGCGCTTCAATGGAGGGGAAGAGAGAGAAAGAGAGAGACAGCTCGGTTACTTCGGTAATGGTAATGTGGAAATTGGAGTTAGAAATGTGAGTAAAAATATAAATTTGATCCTTTAATAAAAATAAAATTGTTTGGTTATAGGCTTATAGGCTTATAGGCTATAGCTAGAGGTGATTATCGAACGAACTGAGCTCGGACTAGATCTGGTAAACGTGTCGTGTCGTATCATATTTGTATCACCCGCTTACATAAACGGGTTAAACCCCCCTCAACCCTAATCCGACCCGTTTAATAAACATGTCGTATCGTGTAAACGGGTCAAAGAGCTTTGACCCAAACCCGTTTATTCCGTGTCGAGTTCGGGTCGTGTTGGCGTGTCATATTGTTTTTACATACAAAAATTGAAAATTGAGTAATTTGTGTTATGTCATGTCAACCCGCTTAGTTAAACGGGTTGAACCCCTCCAACCCTGACCCGACCCGTTTATTAAGCGTGTCGTGTCATGTCAACCCATGTACTTAAACGAGTCAACTCCTTCGACCCAAACCCGCTAATAACGGGTCGATTTCGTGTCGAGTTGGTGGGTCGTGTCATTTTTTAACACCTCTAGCTCGGACTTTACTTAATTCGGCTTATGTTTGTTTAAGTTTATTTGAACTCGAGGTGACCTTAAAACTTAATGAATTGAGCCGTTGTCGACCTGTTCACGAACAATCTTAACGAATATTTTTGCTTTTGAATTTATTTTTAAACACTTAAGCTATTAACTTATTATTGTGTAATATCTAGAACAATTATAATTTTAGATTCATACATAATAAAATATTTCAATATATCATATAATATTCGAGCCTGTTCACAAGCTATTTGAGCCGAGCTTAACATAACTCAGCTCGTCTCGTTAAGGGCTGGAGCCGAACTCGAACTCAAGCCGAGTTACAACGAGCCGAGCTTCGACTGAACTTTGGCTGAGCCGAGCTGGAACTGTTCACAAACATGCCAAGCTCTAGTTATAGCCTTAGTTCTTTTGGATTAAACTATAGTGAATCGAAATGAATGGAATTGGACTAAACCGAAATTAATGAAGCTGAATTAAAATTAATTGCAATTAATCCAATCTAAAAAAGCCACATCCTATACCCTTTTCTCATCTTTTATTCGAGAAACTCTAAATGACAAAAAGTACTCTTGTAAAAAGAACGAACTTAAGATAGCCATGTTAATTTTATATAAAAAAATGATAGTCACGATAATATTTTTCTATCAATATAATTAAGTTTACCCGAATTTAATATCTAAGTAGTTTAAATAGTTTGCCTTATTAATAAAAGTTAATAGATTGTATATATACGTGGAACACGTTAAAATTAGGTTAAAATCCATTCTAATAAGCTATAAACAAATGAAGTGCTCTTCGTCATCCCATAATCAACTACTCCTTTCGTCTCATATTAATCGCAATAATAGCTTGTGCATATAGTTTTAGGAAGTTAATAGAGTAGGGTGTAGGTTATATTAATTTATTGTAAAAGTTGATATGATATAAAGTGATGTGGTACTTTTAGGAAGTTAATATAGTAGGGGAGTAATATTTTAATGGTTTCACATAAAGCAATAAATGAGTGAGATATATTAGTTGGATGGTATATAATAAAATATTGGTGGGTTTATACCTAAAATAGAAGTGTTGCAATTAATATAGGACAACCATATATGAAAGTGTTGCAATTAATATGGAACGAAAGAAGTATAACTAGCAAGTGGCAACAATAAGTTTTAGTCATTGTTTTTAACGTATCTAAAGAAGTATTTCCTCGGTTTTCCATCTTTAAGAATGTGTCTCTTAAATAAAAAAATATGTTTTAGGAGAAAAAGTTACGTTTTGGCCGGTTTTCCCTAGCTTATTTTCAGTTCATCTCTGGACAATACTTTTATTCTCACATATCACTATTCATTTCATTCCAGTTTAGTTCAGTTCAACTATTTTATGCCGAAGAGAAGAGGCCCTAAATTCAGATAAATTTCAGTAAGTTCTAAAAAATAAGATTTAATAAGTTTGGAGAAATATAAGTTAAAAAACGCACTCCACATTTACCATTGGCCTTTTCTAAGTTAGCCCTCATTTCATCTTTTGTTCGTACTCTAACTTAAATTATTGAGCTTTCCTTTGGTAAAACCGTAAAAGTAGTTTTGTGGTGTGTACATTGTACTTGACTCTTTAAAACGAAACTTTACCACTTATATCTACTAAAGGTTTGAGTTGGTCAAATCTCTAATTGCTATTTGAAAAGTTGTTGGCGAACATGCCCTTTTTCATCGAACCAACTTTGAGAAATATGCTTAAATTTATCTCGCGACAAGTGTCAATGCCTTATACTTTTACCAATTCTACGAGTTACCCCATAACTTTTATTTGAGCAAATAATTCACCCCGTACCTATATAGGTTGTGCAACTATTAACTAATTTTATTCGCCAAATTGCAATTAGGATAATAATTTCGCACTAGAAAAAGTTATATAAATTTGTTTCTAAAATCCGAATACATCTTTAAGTAATCCCATGAATTCAATCTTTTATAAGCTTTCGGTCTTTCCTCTTTGCTTATATCCTTAGCGCACTACGTTAGGGGCGAAGCCACATGGGGGGCTAGCAGGGGCCGGCTCCCGCGGCCCAATGTTGCGACCCTTATATTTTTCAATAGGCCCTGTAACATTTTAGGATAAATGCTAGTAAACTGCATTAAATAACACTAATATGCTCTTGGCTTAGTGGTAGGTAGACATAATTTTATACAAGAGGTCGCAAGTTCAAGGATGTGTAGTGGTATAATTGTGTTATTTTGCCTTTGCCTTTTATTTTCTTGGTCCCGTTACCTAATAACACTAATATGCACTACGTTGTATACGAGGAAAAGAAAGACGGAAAAAAGTTTAATACTTCTTATCCATCGGGATAGTAAGTTTGAGATATGATTGAGAGGCCTACCATTCGAGTCCGGATCATCTATCCCACATAGTGTCCCATTTGGTGTCCCATTTTGTATTATTTTATCCCATAACTTAAATAAATTATTATTTTTTCTTATTTTGTACATTCTTCCTACTAGTAAAGCCTCATCAAAAACAAAAATATAGAAAATAAACTACACTCATTAAAATAAAGAGCGAAAAGGAAATAAATCGTTTTCGCTCTTTATTTTACTAGGTGAAGTTAGTTTTTTTATTTTTATGTTTGAAGAGGTTTTACTAGTAGGGAGAATGTACAAAATAAGAATTTTTTTTTATTTATTTAAGTTATAGGACAAAATAATACAAAATGTGACACCAAATGAGATACTATGTGGGATAGATGATCCGGACTCCTACCATTAGTCAACATTGACTATAAAGTATAAACCACCTCGGACTATACCATCGACATATTTTCTCTTAACCTCTAATCCTCTATATGTCTGCTAGTAACACATCTTGCCAGTTGCTAGTTACAAGTTACAACTTGCAACTACTAACCACGGAAATACCATTCCCTTCCCTCCACTAGAAAGGTATAGTTGCAAGTCTTGCAACCCAAACCTCAATAAATTGTCTTTGTTTAGAGCCTTCGTTCTACTAGCATTACTGTACGTTGAAATGCAAGAAAGCAAGGAGGCCCTATGTCTTTTAAACTAAGGAAGAAAAGAATATTCTCATGTAAACTAATTTTGTTTTAATATTTTTAAATTTTTGCATAAACCCTTCGTTTTTCAAGATCGTCGCGGTTATTTATACAAAGGCTAAGATAAAAAGGCGAGAGAATGCATATGAGTTTTTTTGGTTATTTGTATAAGAGATAATCTGTAAAAGAGTATACAAGTATAACTGTATCAATTCAACAAGTGGAGTAAGATATTTTTATTTTGGTGAAGAATAGAGTAAGGTATTGTGAAAAGGAGAAAAACCTTTGCCATTTAGAGAATAAAATAGAAGTTGAAAATCTTTAGTGAACGGATTAATGAAAGGTAGGAAGATCTCTTACAAAAAAAGGACAACATCTTGTAGTTCTCAAAATTATACTTTCCTTAACTTGATTTTAGACCTTTTGGTTGGACACTTGCATTCCCTTTTTTCTGAAAGCTTGGACCCAAACGTGTAAATTTGAAGTCTTAATCAGGTTCTAATTTTCTAATAAGATGAAATGTGCCATTTAAATTTATTTCCACTGATCTTTCAAAGTATAGAGTTTAGCTTAAATCATGATTTGATCTGGACATATTTGGATGATCTCATACCATCATATGATGGATAACATTAGGTAAATTTGCAAAGGGACAAACTCTACACAATTTGGGAAAAAATATAAAGAAAGGAAAGCAAACACCAAAATTTTATTTTATTTTTGCTGGTTTTGTCTTTCCTTTTTTAAAAAAGCAGGGTGTTGCAAATTGCAGATAGATGAGAAGTCAAGAAGCTGTATCCAACAACAAACGAACAAAATTTAAGTGTTAAAAAAGTTCAAAATGGAATTAAAAAGAAGAAAATTCAGTACTACTAAAAATAAACAAACCACCTAAAAAGTAATATAAAGAACAAAATAAAAAAAAGAAAATTTATGAAAAACAATTTTTTATAAGTCTATTTTTTGTAAGAAATTTTTTTAATTTATTTTTGGCATTTCACAACCGTAATCAATTTTCTTTTGCGAGATCAAACCTGAATGTTATTTTTCGACATTAATGTCGATAACTAGAATTGGTCAAGACATTGCTCATTCAAAACGTCTCAATCAACGCTTGGAAACAACAATCAACATTGGAAAAAGCTTTAAGGTCTAATCTCACAATTTTTTCAACTAAGTTTATTTATCGTAAAAATCCTTATAAAAAATTATTTCTCGATAAAAATCCTTCTAGTAAAAGATTTTTTCTACTTCCTCCGTTTTTTTTAATGTGACACTTTCTATTTTAGGAAGTTTTAAATTAAATGTGACACTTTCTTTTTTGGTCAATAAACTCTCTCTATCTCTCTCCTCTCACATGGGTCCCCTTATTTTTTCTCTCTATCTCTTTCCTTCCCAAAAATTGCCTAGGAATCCGTGAATCTAAAAGTGTCACATTTAAATAAAAACGGAGGAAGTAGAAATTTTTCCAAACATAAATTAAGAACTCTAAAGTGCGACAGAGGCTTCATTCGGTAACAATAGTTGTGCGGGTAGCTGTTCGGCAACATTTTTTCCTCATCTCATCTAGTCATCTGTTGTGAAGTCTGAACCTCCCTTCTCTCTCACTTTAACACCACCCGCCCTTTCTCTCTCTTCCCTCATCTTCTTCCCCTTTCTCACTCTCTCTCCTCCATTTCCACCATTTTTCTGAGCTCACACTCTCAATTACTCACCTTTTTGCTCACAATAATCTCCCAATTTCATCGCCATCAATCAACAAATCATATTAATACTGTTGAAATTTAAGAGAAGATTTTATCGCGCGAAACCCTAACTATTCGATCGTTGATTTTGAAGTCATCAGCTTCCGATTTCAATCATGGACCCTAATTCTTGGAATGCTCGTTTGTCTTCCGTGTCTAAGCGTTATCAATCTGCTTTTCAAAGTCGATCAGGTAAGAAATTTTATTATATGGTTCAATTTCATTTTAGTGTATCTGTATCATATCATTTCTCAATGTTTTATTTGTTTATGGAAAACTGCAGATTTTTTAATGGGGTTTGAGGAGATTGATGGGGATGATGATATAAGGGAGGAGTTTCCATGTCCGTTTTGTTCAGAGTATTTCGATATCGTTGGATTGTGCTGCCATATTGATGATGAGCACCCTGTTGAAGCCAAGAATGGGGTATTGCTCTTTTTTTTAATTTTATTCCTGGTTAACTAATTTTGTTAATGTTGGAAACTTTGTTGATTTGTTATATTGAATATTGAATCTCCTCTTGAATCTTGATTGCACTCGAATGTCGCGGTCATACTAGTATTAGCTGCCGTATTTCTGTTACACTGAACGAACTTGGGTATTTAGCTGGGGGGGGGAATTGTGGGGGTTTGGTGTGGCAACCATACAGCATTAGAGACATTTGAGTGAAACAAGAAAGTGCGGTTGTACGGTAGTCAGATGTACAAATCGATTAAATGATCGAGATATGAAGTTGGCTCATGGGGTTGATGTGAAACGATGATAGAGTGAATCGGTTGAGTTAGCTTTAGTTGCAGGAATTAAAATATGCAAGCTTCTTGTTTCTAGGGTGTCCCTACGCAGTACGTATAGGCAACATTTATGTTACTTCGACATTCTCATTTACCTAAAAAGTTGTGTGGTATGTCACACTTAGGTACTTCCTTTTTAGACTAAAGCTTGACTTTTTCCTACAAGATGGTCTAGTCTAACTCTTCGAACCTGTATCAAAATAGATACTTGATTCGTGTCTAAGTAACATAGGGCGACTCATAGTTCTCTTGGCTTGCAGAAAGCACTTGCTGTCTTAGAATCTAATTGAAGAAAGCACTTTAATGTTGCTTGCAATTGGCTGTTAAGGACTTATAGAGACTTGGCATGCCTTTGGTTGCTTTCATATATTGCTGCCTTTATCTTCCTTATTCTTTTACCACACGTGGGAGGGAGTTAAAGGGAAGAGAAGTTTTAATTTTACAATTTCATAGTATTTGAATGTTGGAGGCATCATTTGTTGATTTTTTAGATATTCTAGATCATAATATCAATTGGAGGCTTATGTACTAGCAGAGATCAATGGGCAAGAACTGAACTGTGCTCAACGATGAACGGGCAAGTTGGGTTCCTCCGGATTATAGGTTAAACACTGATCTGAGGAATTGGTCTTGCTCTTAAATCGGTGTAATGATGGCTATGAACTTTTTGGAAGCAAGAATATTGTTTGTTTGATGAATTATTCTGAAGTAAATTAAAATGAATGAACTTGAGTTGTGTGTTGAGGAACCGTTTGGTAAAGTTCACGACAGACGTTGAGAAATCTGCTATTGGTAGGTGTGCGCAGGTCATATTTAGACATATTCACCTCTATAATTGGGACTAGAACAAGTTTGTTCCAAGACTTCTGTAAAAAAAAAAAAGTTTGTTCCAAGAGATTTAAATGATGAACCTTATCCCAGGAAGGTACTAGTGAAGGAAAAGACTAACAGCTTGTTTGGATAGCCAAAATAGGAGGGAAGGGGAGGGGAGGGGGAGGAAAATGGCAAAAATCCTTTGTTTGGATACCAAGTGAGGGAGTGAGGGATTTGGAGGGGAGGGGAATGGAAGGATCAATTTGTTAGAAATTGCTCCCTCCAACAATAGAGAGATTTGTAAGGAAAACCCATCCTTCTTTCCTCCCCTCCCTTTCTCTTCCCTCCCCTTCCCTTCCCTCCCCTTCTTTTCCTTCCCCTTTTTTAATCCAAACAAGCTGTAAAAGATGTAGGTGAGCATAAAGAGATTAGGCGCGGGGTTATTAATGCCTAGTAGGAAATATTGATATCATAACCAGGTACATAGGTTGACGAACATAACAGGAAAGGGAGAGGGGGAGGGGGACATCTCCTGCACAAAACCAGGACCTAAAAATTGAATAGGACACCATATCTATTATCACAAGTTGCTGGCTTAGAAATCTTTCAAGGATGGAAATCTTAAGTGTATTCTAGATAAGCTCAATCTCCTATGGCTTCTTTGCTCTTTTTCGTGGATCTACTTCTTTTCTTACCCATAATTGATCTTAGTTTTTAAATAAACTTTTTAGAGGCTTCCATTCTCACATTTTAAATGCCTCGAACATCCAGTAGGCAAGGCACACTCATACCTTTCCTTTTTGGCTTTTATTGATTTAAATTCAATAGAGAGGCCCATTGACAAATAAAATTGTTACACTAAATAAAAGCAAGTAGAAAGGGGGAAAGAAATAAAGAAGGGTCATGTGACTACTATTTGCTTATGGGTCAAGGGTAGCAGTAAGGACTGGGGAGTTGGGGACACCTTAGCCTTCTTAAGCCTGACTCACCAGGTGCCAGAATGGATTTCAATAGGAAGAGAAATAGTAGTGGGCCTCCCTATCAAAGAGAAATAATGAAGAGGTGAGATATGGAAGAAGAAGAAGAAAAGATCAAAGAGCGTGTGAGAGCGTAAGACAAAGCTCGAAGAGAGGGAAAGAGGGAATTGTTCTGAATATTGTTTGATTGCTCCCCGACAACTGCTACTGAAGGTATAGTGCTGAAATCGTACTAGAGATGGGTCACCGACATTTTCTGACATTCTCGGTCACAACCAGTGAGTTGGTGACCGTAATTGCTATCAGATCATGAAGTGCAATTTTTTTTCAGATTAGGGCTTTGAATTAGGGTTCATTTTTTGACGTGGAATTAGGGTTCAAATTGTTGAGAAGTAACACAATAAACAAAGAGGTTTTATTCAAAATTGCCTAGGTAAGTTGAAATTTTAATTAATATTGGCGTCTTTCAATATTGACCTCTTTCACAAAACTTTTAAACTTAGATCAGTTAGATGTTAGATCTATTACCGCGACTCTCTATCGAACGCATCGAACCTTTCAGAAGGTGGCACACAGCACATGCATCCTAGCGCCTATCATTAGTTGTTGCGCCTAACGGTCAGATGCAATCTGTCTTTTACTTTGGATCTTGGATTTGGCCACACCTAGTTACCTCTTAGGTACGCTTTGGAAACCAACCTTATAAGGTAATGGGCTAGAGGTACCAGGCACTTTTATGGAATATTGGAGTGGCAGGGCCTAGGATTTTATGTGAAGACATGAGTAAGTGATGGACTTTTGGTGGCTTAATAATTGAAACTAGCTTCATCAAGCGCATTGTATATTATGTATTACGAAAGAACAAGTTGTTATTTTTTTAATCTACTCTATGGCAATGAGGGATACAGGAGGATTTTCTTAATATTGGTTAGGAGTTCCTGTGAACTGTGGTCAATAATCGTATTTAAGACATTGAAGAAATTCAATAGCAGATTGTTATATTAGGGCTTGACATGAGAAATAGATAGAAATGTGGGCGCAGTCACACTGTGTGAGCCTACGCATAACGCGAGTCTAGTCGAGAAAGAAAACGTTTGAGGAAATCTAGTTTAGGGACCTATGGCTGAACCAAGCTAGGGCAACAAATGAAACCCTTAAGTTCTATAAAGATCATATTATGTTGTTTAACACTTGTTCTATCAATGACAATAATTGGGGGAGTTGAGCTCCGAATTTGGTCATTCATAGGCCCATCAATAAGTTCACTTCTTGAACTTAGGAAATAAGTGACAAAACAGTGAAACACTTAATTTTTGACAAGTACCAACTCGGAAATTGTCAAAATTATTCAAAATAAAAAAATAGATCAAGAGGAGAAGCTTGGAAGATCATCAAGCAAGCTGACAACATTTAATGAGAAATGAAGAACAAAGAGTATCTTTTCATGTTTCATATTTTAAGCTTTTAATCCTTGTAATTAATTGATGAATGTGGACAACTTTTATAAATAGTTGAATCATAAACAACAAAAAAGTATGCTGAAATTGAATTTTTTTTTTTTTTTTTTGAGTGTTTCCCAAAACCCCCCAATACCATGTCTTGGTTTTTTAGGATCGATATACTAAATTGTGTATGTCATATTTAGTTGTATTAGGACTATGTAGTTCTTTGAGTGTGTCTTAGAGCTATAGTTAAAATTTCAGTTTGAGCAAATCTATGAAAAGCAGCATTTTAAGGCGCCTTCAATGAGGTGCACCTCTTTTTTTTCTTCAAATTTAGAACTTAAAAAGACTTATTTAATTGCCTTGAATTCTATTAAGTGGAAGTTTGGAAACCAATGCATAAGCCCTAATATGGAGAAACCCTAAGCTGCGATTTGCTAGCACTTGATGTCCGCCAAATATGGGGCTATGACAAAGACGGGTTAGGGCTGAGGGACATCTTTGGGAAGTTCCAATCTACCGCGTTTTGATGGCAAGCGTTGTTAGAGTGTGTTCCTTCTTTCTCTTTCTTAGGTCTTTCTCCTCTCTTTCATTATACTCTTTCTCTTCAATCTTCAATCTTACCACTGGCTGTTTTTTTTTTCACTTCCTCTTCAACTACCTCTATATTGTAGTTAACAACCCTCACGTTTGTTGATTTGTTCACCTTCTCCTTTTCAAGATCCCCTCCCGAGGTGTCACTATTACCTCCAGTAGGATTACTAGATAATTAGTCAAATTCGATTTAAAGGGGCCAAACATAAAATAGGTGTTTTCATTTTAGCAAAAAAAGGCCTACTTTGAGGAAGGAAGTATGAAAACTATTGAAGTAATCATGGATGCCTCATCTTCATGGTCTTTTTGCCTCTTCCCATTCTCTCCCAGCCATGAACCTTGTGGTTGATAAGTCTTTGGAGTTTTGAATTTTAGGTGTGCTTGTGCATAGGTGGTAAATTTTTTTCTCATTCTCTATCTCCCATCTACACACCATGACACAAAGTTAGAAGATGAAGAAGTAAGAAGGAAAAGACACAAGCTTCTTGACATGCAATCTTATTAGAATGCTTTGTTGTGGGCATAGGTCAATGGTACATGGGGTTTATGTAAGGGATCAATTTCCTTTTAGCTCGGGAAGACATTTCTATTATACTACCAATTACCATATATTGTTTAATGATGAAGACGGATATTCCTGTTAAATTGTCCATATTTTCTTAAGCTTCAAGCTTTTAGCTTGTGGACAATATGGAGAACATTGTTCTTTTTAAAATGATTCTTTACTAGGAGTTTTTACTTCTAGTCCAAAAGTTAAATATCATTTAGGTGACCTCACGTGTTTTAAACAACAGATGTCCTTTTTTTGTTACTCTAGTAATGTGGATCTTTATATAACTTGTTGGGTAACTCTGATTAGAGTTGCTCTTATAGATAGTTATCAACCTATGATGCATGTCATTACTTAGTGACTCTTAATTGTAAATAACATTTATTTGTTGTCATTAGGGTACATGTACCTCATTAGAAATGGTACATTGGGGTATTTCAGTGACAGTTAGTCTAAACATTGGGCACATTAGTGAATTTTTTGCTTTTCGTTTGACATTTAGAAGATTGGGTCTATGTTTTATAGTGTAGAGCTCATAAATTACTGTCTTCTATAACTGTGATGGTTTTTTATCTTCAGGTGTGCCCAGTTTGTGCTATGAGGGTAGGGGTTGATATGGTTGCACACATCACATTGCAACATGGGAACATATTTAAGATATCCTTTTAGTCAATATTGACTTTATTGCTTATTTGGTTGATATTTATGTTTGCCTTCTATAGTAACATCTAACCACCGAGAAACAAGTGTGGAAGCTATTTCGGGTGGACCCCCTCTATTGTATCTGAATTATCAGAACCACAGGTTCCCTTCATTTTTCCGTATATTGTCAGAACCACAAGAGGAAGCGGGCTGCCTGAAAAGATAAAGGACTTCCTTAGAAAATAAAAGATGCTCTTCTCATCTCTTACACAATTTTATGTACGAGAGATACTGATAAACTATTTTAAATCATGTGATGCTTGTGATTCCCGCAAGATATACATGTCAATCATCTGTTCTTGAAGTAGTTTCTCGAGTTTTCCCTGTTTTTCTTTCTCATCTTAAAGTGAATATTTCATAACATGTTTTCATTCTCCAGAAATAGTTAAATAATATGTCCATCTTATCCTTGAAATATACTACCTACTTGTTTTAATAGTTAGAATATTTTGACTTTTGTACTATTCTTTAATCGATAATTTTAGACTAATTATGAATCCAAAAAATAGTATGGAAGATGATGTTAGATTTATCATAATATATATTTCCAATATATCAACTTTTAAAACTTTAACTTCTAGATAATGAACAATATTGATGGTCAAAATTTTGCGTTGGCGAGAGTGAAAGTCAAAACGTTTCAACTTAGAAAAAAAGACTAAGGAAGTAGGAAAGTACTTGTGTCCTTGCTCATGTGAGCATTGAGGACCTTATGTGGATGTGGCTATCACATGAAGATTGTGTTCCTTGACTGTATATCACGTGCAGTGCAAAAGGAAATCATGCAAAAATGGATCTCATTCAACACTTTCGTTGCTTAGAAAAGAATTGCAGGAAGGAAACCTACAGTCCTTATTTGGAGGCTCTTCCTGTATAGTCTCATCTTCCAATGCTGCACCTGATCCTTTGTTGTCATCTTTTATATTGCCTGTGGCTGATGATATTGTGATTTCTCAGTCTCAATCATCAGCTGATATAAGCTCAGCAAACAAAGACAAAGAGGAGATTGTACTAGAAAGGTTGGTATATTATCTTGCCTGTCTCCTTTTTGTCCTACATTAAAGCTTTCGCACTTGTCAAGTTTTAAGGGCTGTTTAACTGCTATTGATGTAAGTGAAGGAAATGTTTGACTCGTAGTTGATCATTTGCATCCAGTTGCTATTATTTGTTCATTTATCGATGCTATACTTACTAGAAAAAACATAAATGAAAGCCTGAACATAAGTATGTTTAACAATCGCTGATTATACTCCTTTCCTTGCGACATAGCATTAGCATCAAGTCCTGTCCCCTTTGGGCAAGCAAACAAACATATTGAACAATGGATGCTGTTCATGGAACCCAGAACACTGAAAGTAGAATAGGAGAAAAGAGGATATTGTTCCATGGTATTTTGCTATTTGTTATTTCGTGTCCTTATGTGAAAGTATGAAGTAGAATATTACTGTGCATGATTGGTAAAGAGGTTATCTGTTGAATCCTTTTTACTTCCTCCGTTTCTAAATAAGTAATATCTACAATTATTGTTTACACGCTTGTTTACACGCTTGTTTACTTCTTGTTTACACGCTTGCCAATGCATTATTTAAACCATTAATATCTACAATTATTAATAAGTAAAAATTATAAAAAGTTGATATTAAAAAAATTCACATTGAGACGAATCTAACAAGATCCCACATGACTATGTTTTTCTTAAAATGTAAATCACAAAAGCTAATCAAAGTCTAAACTGTGAATAGTGAACACTATTCAAATGTGTCACTTATTTAGAAACGGAGGAAGTATATATTTTCTCTTATTCTCTTTAATCACAATATTTTCTATTTGGGGAATACGTTATTTATACACTTTCTGGTTATGAAGTGCAATGTTGCTTGATCATCCTTGCATAATCCAAAATAAAATAACTTTAACCATGTTAGCTACCTTTTTAGTTGTGTCTTTTGCGAAATTGTGTTTCATCTGAGGAGAATTATGAGAATGTTGATGCTTGGAAAGACATTATCTTTGGTAGTGTGCGAGGTGTAATTGCTGCTCGACATTCTAGCATACCCTTTCAATAAGGAAGTGGTACATTGCCTCCGGTGCATTTAACTTTTCATTCCCTTCCTTAGCAGCTGTCACATCTCTTGATAGTGTCCTAAGCGTTGTCATTAAGAATACTTCCACATGTATTGCTACACAAAAATAATGCTAAAATTCATCCTATAAGATAAGGTCGTCTGCATGAATCCACAAACATTTTCCTCACCAACTTTTATCTAGTGCTATATCACCTCCATCTAAGTTATATTCAGCCTCCCTTGGTTTCTTCTAAACCCAACTCTCCACTCTTCTTACGCGTACATCTTAGGGTCGTGTCGCACATGCCCAAACCAACTTAGCTTGTTCTCCCTTATTTGCAACTCCAACTTTCTTCTGAAGATCTTTGTTCGAATTAGTTTAAGGTGTTTCCACGTGAATAAATGTACTCTCTCGAACTGCGTACTTCTAAAAGAACTATCTGTAGAGGGGTTGAATGTGTTAGCTTTATGGCATTCTCTCCTGAGTGTAGAAGTTATTTATAAAACTGATTAAGGAAACGCATTTCATTTATAGTGGGAAAGAAAGTCTGTGTTTGAAATTTGCATTCTTTCTATCAGTTGTACAACTAATGAAGTAGGAAATCTGTACTTTGGAACTTTGCTGCACTTGAAATTTGTTGACCGCAGCTTCAGTCTAACCTTCTATACCTATGATGTTATCAGCTTCGATGTCGTTACTAAATGTCTTTGTAGAGGCTTCTGCCCCTGGGACTCTGAGAGAAAAGGGGTGGGCAGACGGTATGAAGGCTTAGCCCTGCGATGTGAGAGTCTGTTTCTAATTGGCATATTGTAAAAATATAACGTTAGATTTTCCATAAGTTGCTGTTCTTTGCCAATTGGCTTTTAGATTTTATTCTACCTCTCGATTTTCCATGTGTATTACAAATAAAGCTGCAGTATTTCCATCCTGATTAAACAGTACTACAAATTCATATAAAGAACAACTTGGACGAATTTGCTGGTTGAATCTAATTTTTGAGGGATGACAGGTATCCAAAATCACCACCCTTGTCGATCAAAGATAAAGAGGAGAGGGCTAGGAGGTGTGAATATGTTCATGGGTTGCTCTTGTCCACCATTTTCGACGACAAGTTGTGAAGATGTTGCGGTTGTGTATTTCAGAGGGTTAAAGGGCAACCAGTTTGTAGTGAATATGCAAGCAAATATATCCACGAGTGGAATATTTTGTAGGAATAATGTAATTTATGATGGGTGTGGAATCTAGCTCCAGGCTCAGACCTATGTAATCTGTTAAACTCTCACAATCTTCGTTTATTGAGCACTAAGAATGAAAAGAGACTAGCATTTGCCCCACCCCTGCCCCCCGCCCCGGCGAAACACACCTTATTAATGTTTTTAAGTGATTGTTCTCAAGTGACTATACTGGAGTTACTCATCAAATGTATAATCATCATTTCAAAAGGTGACCAAGTATAACAAAACTCAGACTCTAACATGATAAATTGATAATCAGCCCTCTAGTCCATATGAAAACTTGAAAATTTATACTTTGTTTTTTTTTCCTGTTGTAACGTCTCTTTTTGATAAATGTCTTATATTAGTTGCAGTATATTATGTTTGGATAAAATTTCTCTCTATTTCAGTTCTATTATACATTTTCTTTACCTCTTTTTTCATTGTCCTCTTCATATGGCTTTTTTAAACAATGTGTCGGGTCTACATGATGCAATTGATAAAAAACTTCTTTTTTGTTTTTAAATACTCGTCGCATTCACTGCCTACACGTTTCAAATGTCACTATTTTGATTCTCAATTTTTTTGATGATGTGTAAGTAAAAATTATCAAAAGGTGATGATATATGTATTAA
This sequence comes from Patellifolia procumbens, assembly GCA_947645195.1. NCBI lineage: Eukaryota > Viridiplantae > Streptophyta > Magnoliopsida > Caryophyllales > Amaranthaceae > Patellifolia > Patellifolia procumbens. The sequence continues at coordinate 1,067,409 of CANSGD010001485.1, forward strand.
GGACGGATCAAATAAATACCTGTTTGAGTGTAACTTTTCTTATGAATTTGTGAGAGAATATGAGATAACATAAATATAAGTTATTATGATAATGTTATAACTTGCAAACATTAAGAACATGGTTGCTATAACATCTGGGTATTCAAAGTAACCTTACAAACGCAACATTGTGTGATTCAACCATTTCTTCACATGAGATAAATTCTCTACATAATCAAACAGAACAATCAATGTCAACAAGTTGGTAAAGAATAGTCTATATTCATCCAACCTTGGTGGGTATTTTGATTTGAGAGATAAACAAATACTACAAAGGATCATGAAGCACATAAAACGTTCATTTCTATATATCAAGGCTGACATAAAGTGTAAAAGGTTGAATTTCAAGTTCATCATGAAGAAACCTTAAACATGCTAGTAGGATCAACTTCTTACTCAAGTTGCTCCATATAAGGGCTCCCAATCTGTGGATGGCCACCCAATCAAGAATCATTTTGTTGGATACTTCCGGTGAAGTTATTCTCTCAAATTTCCAATGAACTCCGATATTACCCCATCTTGTTCCGAAGGAATATTCGAAAGGTTGAAGTTCTTAAAGTGATTGCTCGGAGATATGTATAACTTATATTTTCAAATTTATCTAATTGTTAAAAGATGTATTCGATAGTATTTTTATAATGTATTGTTTTTTCTTAACTTTGCATTGGACAAATTAATAAAAAGCGACTTAATTTCACCTTTTAGTGAAGTTGTGGGGGTTACATACTATAATTGTTGATTGAGGATTTAATTTCAAGTTTAAGGACAAAATAAGCAATTTCGTGTTTGACAATACTCAATAAGTGAAACAATCTACTTCATTACGACGTTATTATTAGAAGGTTTCATTGGTACACATCGCATAGTAGACGTAATAATCTCTCGATTAATATTATATGGTCATTATATGATTTTGATATTCAAGATTTACTGTACATTTGTTAAAAAAAATTGTGCCAAATTACTTAGTTTATTTGGATCCCATGGCATGACTTTCTATCTCTCACATGAGAGACTAAGGTTCAAATCTTGGTGGAAGTAAAATAATTTATAGGGGAGGAGTTTGGGGATTTATGATTTGTAATGGGCCTCTAGGTGGGGGCCATATGCGAAAGCAGCCTTGAAGAGTATTAATTCTCCTTATCTTAATATAATCTCATACTTCTAAATGAGATTATATTTTAAGAAGAAAAAAAAATACTTAGTCCATTGAGTATGAATTGCAATACCTAGCATTTTAACCATCAGTACCTATAAGAGCATAGTTAGCAAACACCAAATGTTTGGTTTTAGGAAAGAGAAAGTATTAAACAATTATAAAGTAATAAGAGATAGGAGAGAGAAAAGGAAGAGAGACAAAGAAAGACCAAGGGAAGAAATGACTTCATGAAGTCATTTTGTGAACACCAAACACTTGGTGTTAGGGTGGTTGATGAGAGAGAAATAGAGATTTAATATACAATATTAAGTTGAAAACCAAGTATTTGGTCTTTGCTAACTCCCCTCTAAGTACTCTATAAGGAAAAATTACAAAGAGTTTCTACTCCCTCCATCCCCTAAAGGATTTCCCATTTTCTTTGGGCACAAAGTTTAAGGAAGTAGGTTGGTGTGACGCCTAAAGCTTTATTATATATTACCTCCGTCTTTTTTAATATGTATGTTTGCTCATACGCGCAGACCAAGGAAAAAGTCCAAAAATAAAAGAGAAGGTTAGTAAAAGTAAGAAAAAAGTGAAAAAGGTAGAGATAAAGAAAGAAAGAAAAAGTAGGAGAGAAATGTAATAATTAGGTGGACCAACCTTCTATTTATGGGGGAAAAGGTAGAAAGATACATATTAAAAAACATCAAAATAGTAAAACGGAAGGAGTAATTAAAAAGTAAGGTAATGTGTATCTTTTAGAATTGTTTATTAAGAGACAGAGATTGTGGGGTCAAGTGCTTTTTATAAGAAAAATGATATGATAATAGGTGGTTCATATTCAAATAAGGAAATGTAATTGGGAAAAAAAAAGGAAAAATGGAAAATCTTTAGGGGGACGGAGTGAGTATTTTAAAATTATATATTAAAAATTGATAAGAAACTAACGATATTTCGCATGACTATATTTTTCATTGCGTAAAGATCACAATAGGTGGTCAAATAAGCGTGAATAATGTTAAAAGTCCAACTGTTGCAAAACTCATTGGAAGGAAGTAGTATTATTTTAGTAATTACCAATGCTAGGTAGTAGGTACCATAGTACACTCCAGTAGATACTGTCTAACTGTCTAAGATTTACCCGTTGCACAGAGCTTTGGCAATGCTCTATAGCGTAACTCATAAAGGTCTCCTCGGGACCAACTGAGGTTGGCGCGAGTAGTTAAGAGCCTCTCGCTCCTTGACCAAGGTCACGAGATCGAGCCTTGGATATGGAAAAATTCTCGGCTGGGAGGATGCTACCCATCAAGGTACCCATATACCATGGGAGATTAGTCCTCGCGAAGGCGGTGGGGACTCCTCGTAGTAGTGCACTAGTACCTTAAAAATAAAAGGTCTCCCTTGGTTCTAGTTAGACCAGTTAGAAGATTTCAAGAGAAGTGGTACGTCCTCTATCAATGGGTGCAAGCTAAACACAGCCCCTTGGCCCCCTTCACATCCTCGAGCTTTTGATCCTAAAACTCGATCAGTGTTCTAAGGGCTAGATAATATCTAACACAAACCCAGCTCCCGATAGCACTCACCTTAGCATCCAGGCTTTACAAACCAACATGAGTATCGACAAGTTTAAGTAATCTCCCTCCCTGTGAGCTTAGCTTCTGCCTTTTTGGGTTCCATAGCCTTGTATCATTAACAAAGGAAAAGAAAATCAATTAATATACGGATAACAAGACTTTGTGATATCAAACAACATTTCCAAGAGCTTTATTCTGGAGTTGGGACAGATTGGATGAAGCATGCTTGTTTTCCGATTGCTGCAATATGGAACAAAAGCCCAAGTGAATTCGTTATAAATGTTGCCATTCTTAGTAATCTGCAGAAGGTACCTAGTACCAGTATATTTCACTATATAATCAACAATGACAAAAAAAAAAGCTCGATGGAATGACGCCAATGTGATTCAAGTTTGAAAGAAAAAGTTAGATCACACGAGGACGTGCTTCTAGTTAACCCTTCCGACTTGAGAGAAGGTCCACAGCGGAAGGAAAAATCTTGATGTAATTAGTCACAACTGTTCCTACAAACATAGACAATAAAATGAGCATCCTACTCTTAAGTAAATAAAAAGGGACACATTGGTGAAAGAAAGAAAATGTACTTCAAAAAATGTGCCCAGTATCTACGCATTAATTAAGGTCTAAAACCAAACCAATGTGGTTGCACTACTATCTCCAAGATCCTCTTCACAGTATCTTTCACAAAACCCTCAAAACAAGCTAAGCAACAATCATTCATGGGACTGATCTCTACATTGGCCAACCTACTCTCATGATGGAGACATATTGGCGGCTGTGCTTCATATGTGTCATGCCTTAGAGGCTCCAGCCCATATGCTTCCATAATGGTATGTGCAGATCTCCTCGAAACTTCTACATAATCATTATGACCTGCAAGCAACGATAGTCACTTAGAATTAGAAAGGAAAAAAAAAAGAGCAATTATATGCCTTTTAAAAATTGCTAATCAGAACTAGCTTCGTCCAAACTGTCCACGTTTCTAGGGAGGGGTTTGGCTCTAGCCTATAATGCCTATATCCGCTCGGCCAGATCTAAATTTACCAAATTCGGGCAAGTTTTTCGGTACGAAGTTGTGGCCCGACCAATCCCCCAGAAACCAACTCCAATTGCTCAGCACAACTATTTCAGCAGTCATAGCCTGTCGCTCACTAAATCAAATCTTAGTGCAGGATCATCCACTAGGAATTTTGACTCTCATCTGATAAATGTTCTTTTCTTCTTTTCCCTTTAGGGGTTAGGGGCGAGAAATTTGTGTGTGCATAAGTAGTGTCTTAATACACCATAAAAGATGGTCTCTATCCACATTGAAGTTCTAATTTAGGTGCACATTCCCCAGCTTCACCTCATCTACGCCACATTGCAGGAGCTCCTTCTTTCAATGTAGTCTCCGTAAGGTTATGGAACTCAGACATGTACTACTCCTAAACTCTTGAACTTAGACCAGCACACAGAATTTTCAAAGAATGGCTGATTCCAATACAAAGATATGTATCTAATCCAAGTACCTTAGCTATTGCAGAAAGATGTGGTGAATTAAATGGTTCAAGAGTCAAGACACATCCATATGTACAATCATAAGCTAGAACGTAAAAAGTGAGAAGGCAAAGAATATGATGTGGACTTACTTAAGTTCATGTCTCGAGACAAGTTCCTCAGTTGGCTCCTCACCATTGAATGTACTTGTTGCTTAACAAAATTTGCATGTTCCCCGAATCTATTGTGTGAGGGAGATACACCCACTGCAGGCCCATTGCTTGGTCTACTAGTGCAAGGGCGAAGTTGTCCAGTAGCTGATATCTGACTCTGACTGTCACCCAAATTCAATCTGTCCAGTTCACTCCAACGTACTTGGCCAAGAGCTGATGCATTTGAAGAGGTTGAGGGCTGACCTACCTGCCCCACCATCTGGCCCAGCCTTCCAGGAAAAGGAATCCTATTTTCTACACTATGAGAAGGATTTTCCTGCAATCTATCTACATATTGAGCATGATGAGATGGCCCTACATCTGTTATTCTAGCCTGTTGTTGTGTTAAATTAACCCCACGACCAAGCAAATAGCCCAAAGCACTTATATCAGCTCCAGGGGAAATTTGACTCAACCTATTAGACAGAATAGATCGGATTTGACGGTGTATCAGTCGTCTTCCTGATACTGTTGATACCCCCATTCCAGAAACTGGAGAAGGTGCCTGAAAACTTCCATTTGAGAATCTCGGAGAAGAAAGGAACCCATTTCCTTGACTCAACGGTGTTTCTGGAATAGTCACATTAAGGTCTATTTCTGCCATGTTCTCATATGTAGATGTTCTATCACCAGTACTTGTCCTTTGATCAGGAGTAAGATCTTGAGTTAGAGAATTTGAGGATCCGAGAGCAGCTGGTCTGCAACCATCACAATACCAATTGCCTTCAGGCACTTCTCGTCCAAGACCAACACAATATGTGTGGGCTGGTGAATCGCAGAGATCACAAAGTAACATGAGGGCGTCATCCCCACCTTGATGGCACTCTGTGCACATGACATTTTCGTAAGGATTGAAGAAGTCTCGAAGTTCCTCTTCAGAAGGTTGATAGACCTGTTCATCAAAATTGCCTGAGCTAATAAATCAATAGAACATGAGAACCAAAACACTATATAATGAAGTTTGTACGCAGAGATGTGTTTCAAGGTGGAAAAAGAAGAAAGAGAACCTTGAAAAGCTTCAAGGGTCGGGAATGTTTCGTAACAGTACCTGATCACGCTCTGTAACTGGTATAATTGTATCCCTCAAATCAAACCCTTTACCACATCTTGCAGGCTTACTGATTGAGACAAACCTTTGTTTGCACAGTGGGCAACGAGTTTCCACCTTTGACCACTCAAAAATACAAGCAAAACAGAAATAGTGGCTACAACAGTTTAGTGTCCCACGAACAGTGTTTTTTCCTTCTTCTGTCAAACAAATACCGCAAACAGGCTTCCCCACGTCATTCTTTTTCTCCTCTGCCTTCTCTTTGCCCTTTCTGACATTCCTGATAGGAGCATTTTTGGGCACATAAAAAATCTCATCTTCTTGGATTCTCCTTGAACTCCTCAAGTTTGTAGCTACGCTGGAACAGATCTTGTTAGCTTCCCTGACTTGTTCCCGTTCTTCCTCAGATATTGTGAATTCATAGTCAGATGAGTCAGAACAAAGATCTGAATCCGAACCTGTCATCATCCTTTTCTTTCTCAGCACAGGTTTCTTCTTGCTTCTACCTCTCAGAGCTGGACTCTTCTTGACGAAGTCCTCATCACCATCGGACTTCGCCCTTCTCCTCAAGCTGATAGAACTTTTATGTTTCTTTGTACGAGATGTCCTTGCAGCCTTTGCACTTCCCTTTCTACGATTTTTCACAGTCTTTTTCTTCTTCAACGTGGTCCTCGGTCTTTTCTTGGTCGTTCTCTTCAGCAGCGGAAACTCCTCTTCCTCCTCCTCCTCCTCCTCCTCCTCCTCCAAATATTCCTCATCTGGTGTGAACTCCTCATCATCATTATCAGAGTCTTCATCATCGACAGACCTAACTCTCCGTCTATTGTTTGGCTTAAACTCTTCATCATCAGAGTCTTCATCATCGACAGACCTAACTCTCCGTCTATTGTTTGGCTTAAACTCCTCATCATCAGAGTCCTCATCATCGTCAATCCTAACTCTCCGTCTCTTGTTTGGCCTCTTTATACCATTTTTCTTAGGTCTTGCAGACCCCTTCGTACCCCGTGCAGATGCCTTCCCAGCCCTTGGCTTTACCACTATTCTCCATCCTCCCTCGTTCTCTTCATCTTCCTCCTCATCCTCCACCTCGACGTAGCTTTCTTCTTCTGAATCATCTCCAACCAAGGATTCCAATTCGTCAGATTGATCATCTACTTCATCTGCTTCAGCCACGTAGTCCTCATCTGAATCCTCAGATTCCATACTTTTCACGCGAGTATGTCGACTACCACTGTATCTTGAGCCAGTCCTTCCTCCTCTCCCCATCTAATTGTTGGAGACGAGGAAAGACGCCCAATTTGAATGAGCAAAATACTCGAAAGTAATTTTGAAGACAAATGCTTCAGATGAAACCAGCAATCATGTCTTTTTTTATTGTGGTGCGATGTGGAGAAACCAATTATTACTTTGAATATCCCGATTCTCTCGCAAGCTGAGTAAAATCAAAGTTCTGGAGGATCGCATAATAATTCCTATCAAGAAAAGATCATGAAAATCATTACCCTGTATTAGCAGCAAATATTCCAAACAGGAAGTGATAATTGCTAATAAGCCAATTAAGCATTGATGCTTATTACTTTTTTCACAATAAATTAGCCAGAAAAAGAAAGAAATCAATCATTCACCACTAGCAAATATGGTAGTCTTTGATATTCAGCCTACTCAGATCTATTCTAAATTGTTAACTAAATCAAAAAAAGTTCTCAGCTGAATTGGAAAAAAATCACTCTCCTCATTGTTTCCCAATAAGCTATTGCAAAAAGCTCGAAAAGCTCTAGACTTGAAGGATTGATCTCTACTCTCTAACAGCAACACAAGACCAAGATGTAAAGAATCTCCAATTAAGCATGCAAATAACAAAAAAAAACCTAGATCACTAAAGCTGAATCCTTTACTTCATTTCAACACAACCCAATTCCAAAAACCAACAAAATATTAATCCCCAGTAACTTCACATCATCTTCATCAATCTAAATACAGAGACTTTAATCAAAATTACATCAAAATTGACAATTGATTCGATCCGAAAACAAGCATCAAATTATCAAGAACATACACAAATCTGCTTACATCCTAAGCTCAATCAGCTAGGGACAAAAACATGATTCACCATACCAAACTCAAATTGAAGAACAACCCATTACAAAATTGTTCAAATTCAACTTGCCCAGAAAGAGAAATTCAACCAATTCCCTATAAAAGAATCATCAACCCACAAAAATCCACCAACCCAGAAACAAAATTAAAAAAAAAAAAAAAATCAATAACATATACAATTAATTTCCTATAATATTATTAGAACTTAGAAGCGGTTGTACAATACAAATTGAGGTACCAAGAAATGGCTCAAAATAAAAATAAAAACCCGATGAAAATTTGCTTTAAAAAGAAGGGAAAAAAGAGAGGAAAAACATAGCAATTGACATTGAGGAAGAGAGAGAAAAAATGGGTACCTGTTGAGATGAGAGAAGATAGAAAGCAAGGAAGTAAAAGCAAAGATAGACGCCCAAAATGAAAGTTTTGTAAAACTATGAGCAAACTGCTCGGCGTTAGTTTTATATGGCAGTTTCCTTTATTTCTTCCCCATTTTTTGTTTTGTACTTTAGTCGGTAATTACGAATTTGTATGGCATGCAATCATATAAAATGAAAATAAAATATCACATTTTATTTACTTCACTTTATTTTTATTAAATTGACCTTATTTTTATCGTTTTTATTGGGTAGAACTTGGTTTTATTAAACTAAACTTGTTGATTTGGTGTTATAAAAGACCGTCTAATTTTATTTTAAAATTAAGCGACAGTCGAAACTCAATAAAAAAAAGAAGGGAATGAAGCACATTGATTAATTAAGTGATGGACTTTTTTGAATAAAGTGATGGAATTAGACGAAGAGAACAGACCATTGTCTAATTTTAATATAAAGTTACACCGCCTCTTTTAATAACTTTTAAGAATTCTTTGAATTGATTTTCTATTATTTTTCTTTTTTGTAGTTATTAATTTTTGTTAAACTAAATTTGTCAATACTGAGTTGAATCTATTTGTACTGAATCAACTTATTTTTATTGAATTAAACTTATTTTTACAGAATATCATTGTGTTTAAGATGAAGAGAATTGCGTCTAGGTTTAATATACATATATAGTGCACAATAATGTTATTATGCACCATCCGCTAAAGGTAATTTCACTTTAATAAGAAAAATGGTCATTTTAATAGAGTTACTCTAATGAAAAAAAGGATCACATAAGAATTATTCCACTATGAAATGGATCACTTTCATGAATAAAATAGTCAATTCAGAGTTGATCACAATATATATAGTTTTGTACATGATACACACGAGTACACGACATTTTGGAAAATAAAAGGGTCGTCTATGTTATATTTTTTCGAGTTTTACATCGCATCCCAATTTTTTCACAGTTTTGCATGGGATCCCTAAACATTATGTATTTAATGCATAATGTTCTTGTTGTTAGCTAGACGTTATAATTCAGTGAAACTAATATAATAATGTACCTATTTTAATAATAAATTAGATCAATTTTCCTAAGTTACGAAAAATTCACTTTTGATTAATCAAATGCACTAACTCTTTCCCCTAAAAAAAGTTACAAAAAATTCACAAAATTAACAACGTTTAATTAATGGTGACAACATTATGCATTAAAAATCAATTGAAGGGTACCACGTGAACTTAAAAAGGTTGTGTACAATATTGTGATGGATAAAACGCAGGACATAACATAGAACAACTTAAGGATAAAAAGAGTTTTTCCTCTTTTTCTAATTAGGTCGAGTTCTTTTGGATTCATTTGAACTGAATGTGTTATTGGGAGAGAATTATAAGAGAATATAGACATAACTTAACTGAAGAGACTAAACCAAACTTAGCTAAAATTTGTGTAGTTCCTAAACTAAACTAAACTAAACTAAACTAAACTAAACTAAACTTTCATTAGTTGTCAAAACAATAAGCCTTATTTGAAGTACTTTCTTCATGACATCATCGTTACTTGTCATTCTGTGAATGAACTTCTGGCGTAAACTTTGAAAGACAGAATCATCCTTCAAAAACAAATCTAATTGCTTGAGTACCCTTGTCCCTTTTACAGTTCTGTTACAACAAATCTACAATACTTAGAGTAGCTCAACTGTAATTTTGACTTTTGTTGAAGAAAAAACAGAAAATCTTAACCTGCTATTACAAGGCCCACTTTTATAATCAGGCCCATAGTATGGCCCATAGTTTAGCCAATCATAGGTCTTGAACTAGTATTTTGCACAAAAGTTAGTGGGCATCCTTTTTTATATATGGGGTGCAACTAGCAAAGTGGGCATAATCCTTATTAAATAAACCAAATGGTATATTAGCAATTAGGAAGGTTCTTGTCCAGGAACTTTTAAAGAAAAGTACATTGTCCATGTAAGAGAAAATAAACATATTGTCATCTAGCAACTAGCATGCCTAGATTTTATTATGTTACTAGGCACTTAAAAGGTAGTAGTAGTACTAGATAATAATGAAGTAGTGGACACTTAGGAAAATCTTTTTGTCAACAGTGTATTGTAAATTATCCGATAAAATTAGATTTAACTAGATATATGAGAATCGACTTTAAGTGGATTTCAATGGTAACTTGGATTTTTGGGAGATGATGACCTAGCTTGGAGGGACAATCACCTACACGATGTGGTTCTCTAAAAATATGGATAATGACAATGTATAGAAGGTAGGCATAACACATAATGTGTTTGTATCATTAATGATCGTATCAATTTCCATGGAATTTTGTAAATGCCTTTGAGAATGTTGATAACGGCTTGATTATCTCCTTTCCTAACGAGATGTCTAATATGAAGACTTGGAGCTTTTAGGAATCCATCACAAAGGACTAGGGCTTATACTATAAGGGGAGAAGTCAAATCATATTGTTGCGTTGTATCACTGAGAACAAAAGTCATAGTAGAGGAGGTACCAGTAGTGGATCCATCAAAGTTAAGTTTGAATTTGAGACGTATCTAGTTGGACTGGCGAAGGAAACAAAACACCTTCAATTAATTTGGATGCTTGGGTGGGAAGAAGAGTTGCTAGGCCATGCATCTAATCATACAAGGTATTCGATGGCTCTCGACTTTGTAGCATATTTACTTTTGCTTAGATCATTGATGTTTTAACAAAATTCTCATCGAACATCTCCAACTTCGACCTAGTCAAATTTTTGTCATCAATTTTAACTTAAGTCACTTAAACACTCCTTGTGTTTAGAGAATGGCTCGCCATGGCACAATCCGTGGGTTGGGAATATACTCAAAGAAGGATTTGGCCCGTAGTTACTTGTCCAATATTACTTGAGCCCATTTGCTATAGGGTTCTGATAAAAAAAATCAAGTTAATTTGCCCAATAGGCCTTGGATCATAAACTGAATATTATGTAAGCCAAGTCCGCCTAGAGCTCTTGATTAGAAAATCCAATCGAAAGAAACAAGGGGTAAAACGGTATTGTAAGGAGAGCTTCTCCAAAATAAGATTCGGTTTATGGCATTTAGTTTCATCGTTTAAGAGACATGTAACTTATTGTAGTCATAATGAGTTAATGTAGAGAACATTCGATTAAATACTACTTTGTATTAACACCATCGTCCCGCTTATGGGAGAAAGTTCGACGACCATGAATAAAGTTTTCTATCAGTGTCGGTGATCGAGGAGATGGCGAAGTCATACTTTGTTTTGGAATGAAGAATAATGTGTGCCTCGATATCGACCTAACGAGATTTTTTGGTCGCATATATCTTATCTCTTATGTTATAGGGAATTTTCTTTGAAAATGTTATTGACAATTTGTGGTAGTTTATTAGCTAGCCTATTATTAAGCAAAATTGATGCAAAGGCCTTTCGAGATTGTTATGTGCATTGATTGTAGCTTTGCAATTTGCAAAAGAGGAGACAATTTATCGCCACTAAAAGACCATAGTTTCTTTGTTGCATACGAGAGCTTAATGTGGTTCCTAGCTTGTATTTTGGATTTTCAACAGACGATGTAAGTTGTCGTGCAAGGACTTTCTGACAAAGTATGAAAAGACAGAGTGATAACGCCTAAAGGTCTCCTTGACGCATTATTGCGGTGGGCGTAAATTGTCCGACATATTGTTGATTATGACTGAATAGGAACCGAGGTAACGTAACACATAATGTGATCCAATTGATCCATATGTTGTTGAATCCAAGAAGTTTAAAAATGCTAGCGATATATTTTTACTCTAGTGCACTTGAATTGAGCAAAAATTCCAGCTATGCCAATTCATCTTTGGAATTGACTAATGTACATTGACGAATATACACCAAGTACCGAAAAAACTCAAATTCAAAAAGTTGGACCCTAGTTGTTATGAGTCGAGTTTTTTTTTTTTCCCCGAGCCTGACCTCCACACGACCACACCCATTGGAGTTGGTTCCAAAACTTAATACCTAGTAGGTCTGATTCCATCTTTGGTTACCGAATCCCCAATTTAGTATGTTTATAATTACAAAATATGACTTAGACTTAAGTTAGCGTGAAACAACAAATTTAATTAATTATGCGTTTAAGAAAGAGATTTCTTTTAAAGTTTCACTTGCACTGAATAATTTTAAAAGTAAAGCATTAGGAACAAATCCAACTTTGGTAATTTCTCAAAAAAAAAAAACATCATGGAAGCGAGATTTAGAGGAAGAACATGAGAATAAAGTAGAAGTTACGATAAATTTGTTAATCTTTAACGAGGAATAACTTTATAGATTGGTGTTGTAAAATGTCGATATGCGTGGATTTCACCGCAGAGAAATTCATTAAAATAAATGCTAATGTTGGCAACTTGGGGGACGTAGGAATGGGCTTTAGTGTGGTGGCTAGGAGAACCGACTTCTTAATGCATCTCGACCCAAGTTTGGGGGAACACGCTATACGTGAAAACCAAGATGCTCCGGTGGAGCAATGATGGAGGCAGACAAAACAAGCTTAGATGAGGCTATTTTCTAGATTGACTATCAAATGCTTGTCTAAAGCATCTTACTTTATGAAGCAAGTGCGAGCTTCTTCCGCGTAATTTCAGGAGATATTTATATCATACCTGAAAAGGTTGGTTCTAGAGTTTGGGTTTTCATAGTGAGGGATGGTAATAAAATTGACTATGAACTTGCTAATCGGCATGAGTGATAGGTAGAATATTCTAAAACTCGAATTCCCTTGTTGTGTTGTAGCTGCTTTGACGTTAGACTTATTTTCTTATAATGATTAACTATCTCGTGCAATTTTTTCCTCCAAAAAAAGAGAATATAGTTTAATGGAGCCAAACTTGACTACAAACTGAATATGTGAGACTAAGGCCGTGTTCTTTTTGACAAGATGTCTAATCCGCTCAGTTTAGGTCAGCTTAACTCCTTATAAGTAATAGATTTAGATTCTTCTTATTTCACTCTAATCTAATTTAATTCAATCCAATTCACTTCAACTCCATACCATAGAAAACAACATGATCTAAACTAAACAATAACCCCAAAAAAGCCCCCTATAAGTCCTTGCAATCCATAAAAATCCCTCTAAAAGACCCTCAGACAAACACGTGGCAACAAGTTGTGGCCTTAATTTAATTTCAAGTATTTGTGGAGCATGGTGTGTGCCACACTTGACTACCACATAACATAACTCAAATGCTGCCAATAGACGTTATCTCTAACCCTTCCACCCCTTCATAATTTTGATTACAATTCCCTCTTCTTCTTCTTCTTCTTCTTCTTATAAACTGACCAAAAACTCAGCATAATCAATTCCCATATTCCTCCATTGTTGAGGTAAAACATTTACAAACCAAAACCAGAGGAAAAAAAACCCTTTTCACTCATCTTTTTCCTCCTTGAATGGGCTAAAGTTTCACTCTTTTCTTCCATTGTTAAGAGAGAAAGAGAATTGTTGAACGAACTTCAAAACCCAGAAATTCAATCTCAGAATTATTCTCATTTTCTCTCTTTCTACAATGGATTTGACCATTAAGCTTCGTTCAACTTTCATTACTGGTTCTTCTTCAAAACTCTTAGATTCTCGAAAATCCTCTCTTTTACCTCTTCCTTCACCATTTCCCACCATTAAAGCTTCCACCTTTAGCAACAATCCTCTCAAATCATTAAAACCCACTTCACATTCAAACCCTAGACTCAAACTATCTCAAATTTGTTCCAAATTATCTGCCATAGCTGTTGAAACACCTAGCTCAGATACCCAGAACAGGGATGAGATAGAAGCTCTTTTTTCTAAAGATTCTGCTACTGAATTTGATAGAAAAAGGGGTAATAAGAAATCAAATTCTGGGGCTTCAAGTGTTTCATCTGGGGTTAGGTTGGAGAACATTAGTAAGAGTTATAAGGGAGTTACTGTGCTGAAAAATGTGAGTTGGGAAGTGAAAAAGGGGGAAAAAGTGGGATTAGTTGGGGTAAATGGGGCAGGAAAAACTACCCAATTGAGGATTATTTCTGGGTTGGAGGAACCTGATTCTGGGAATGTGATTAAAGTTAAGGACAATATGAAAATCTCATTTTTGAGTCAAGAATTCGAGGTTTCGTTGAGTAAGACAGTGAAGGAGGAGTTTATGAGCGCGTTTAAAGAAGAGATGGAGGTTGCAGATAAGATAGAGAAGGTGCAAAAGGCTATTGAGGGATCTGTTGATGATTTGGAATTGATGGGGAGGTTGCTGGATGAGCTTGATTTGCTGCAGAATAGAGCACAGGATGTGGACATGGATCAGGTGGATGCTAAGATCAGTAAATTGATGCCTGAGCTGGGATTTTCTCCTGAGGATTCTGATAGGCTTGTGGCATCTTTTAGTGGTGGATGGCAGATGAGAATGTCACTTGGAAAGATTTTGCTTCAGGTTTGTCGATGCTGAACTCTTCGATGTGAATTCAAATATAATGTCGAAATTATGTTGAGAAATTGCAATCTTATTGATGTTGGATGGATAGCTATATAAACTTTTCAATTGTTGCTTACTTGTTTAAAGTAATAGTTTACTTTTAGATTGATGCATTGTTGCTCATAAGTTCATGGAATGGTATGAGGAAGAAGATATCCTTATTTGTTGTGAGTGGGAGATACTATAACGGACTAAATACAGGAATCAGTGTATGGAGAGTATGAACATTGGCCTATTTGATGTCACTTATTTTATATGATGTAACCTTCTGAGCTTGCAGCTGATGGTTACCTTGTTATAAGCATTCCAAAGACGAAAAAGATCTTGTAATCTGATTTCGCTTCATACTTCCTGTCTTCTTGTTTTGGTATAATGGTGAGTTATGATAGCCTGATGCTTGCATCATTGCAGGATCCGGATTTGCTGCTCTTGGATGAGCCTACTAATCACCTTGATCTTGACACCATTGAGTGGCTTGAGAAATATCTTAACAAGGTGGATGTGCCAATGGTACTCATATCTCATGACAGAGCTTTCCTTGACCAGCTTTGTACCAAAATTGTGGAAACAGAAATGGGTGTGTCTAGGACATTTGAAGGAAACTATTCTGATTATGTTATCTCAAAGGCTACTTGGATTGAAGCTCAGTTTACTGCATGGGAGAAGCAACAAAAAGAAATTGAGCAAACAAAGGACATAATTAACCGCGTTGGTGCAGGAGTCAGTGTTGGCCGAGCATCTACTGCAGAGAAGGTACAGTTATATATAATACTTCCTCAATCTATGTGAATTGTGATATCTTGACGTCAATTGATTCACAGGAGAGGATCTATAAACTGTATTTTTTTTATTAGTGTCATTACTCATTAATTCATTATTGTGATTCTATGGTTAGCGAAGGGATCATACTGCAGTTCTGATGGTACTAAATGAATCAATTGTACCATCTTGACCTTGCCTTTGAGGCTTTGATTGATCCCTACTTCTCTAAATTTATATTTAATGAATGGATGCTTGTACTATTTCCTCATTTCACCACTTATCTAATGCTAGTAACGTGAAGACTACTGATATGTAACTTGTAAGGGTGCATGTTCAATTTTGTGTGTCTATACTTCTCTGTGAATATGTTCGATTGTGTAATCTTTAAAGCAACACTCGGTCTGTGTATATGCATCTTCTAATGTTTCTGCACCAAGATCCATGTCTTTTGTGTTCTTCTACCTTTGTTTATGAAGGTTGAATCTGAAATTAATGAGTGGATACTTCTTCACTTTTAACTGAAGAAACCTTTATTGACAGCGGGTTTACATTATCTTTTCTAATTCAAGAAAGACGATCCAAAGTGTCCTTAACTTCATGTACCTTTGTTGCTAGGCTCAACTAGAAGTTCCAACAATTACTCTCCAAGTAGTTTCATGACTTACATTTATAGATGTTAGGCTGATGTCAGCTAACTTGACTGGTAAAGCTAAATGAGGGGTGGTACTCATGACGTGGGTTCAAAATGTGTCAGCACCGAATTAGCTCTTGCTGCTCATTTTACTACGGAAAAAAAGATCTATAGGTGCTAGGATTTCAAAAAAAAACTTTTTTGTAGAAGACTAACTGCGAGCTTCTAATTCGATTTTAACATGCTCAAGTCCTGAGATATATGTACTGTTTTTTCTTTTTTTTGGTGATAGAAATTAGAAAAACTTCAAGATGAGGAGCTAGTAGAGAAGCCTTTCATCAGGAAGCAAATGAAGATCAGGTTTCCTGACCGTGGCAGAAGCGGGAAGTTGGTTGCGACAATAGAAAATCTACAATTTGGCTATGGCGATAATGTGAGAAAACTGCCTGCCCTCTTATGCCTTTTTGGATTGGTTGTTGTTGGGGGGGGGGGGGGGGGGGGGATACGATTAGTTTTTTTTCTTTATGATTTAATTATCTGACTATTAAGTACACATGTTAGGTACTATTTCGCAATGCAAATCTTACAATTCAACGAGGGGAGAAAATTGCTATACTTGGCCCCAATGGGTGTGGGAAAAGCACATTGTTAAAACTAATTATGGGTTTGGAACAACCTACTGCTGGTGAAGTTATACTAGGGGAGCACAATGTGGTTCCAAATTACTTTGAGCAGAATCAGGTGAGTCACCATTGCCTCAGGTCCTATTATGAAAATTCATTTGTTTCACTTTTGTGAGTATGAAATTTTAATTCTTTT
Source organism: Patellifolia procumbens (assembly GCA_947645195.1). Classification (NCBI taxonomy): domain Eukaryota; kingdom Viridiplantae; phylum Streptophyta; class Magnoliopsida; order Caryophyllales; family Amaranthaceae; genus Patellifolia; species Patellifolia procumbens. The sequence goes on from CANSGD010001485.1 coordinate 1,084,061, forward strand.
CAGCATCACAAAAAGATTGTTTATGATGTGTATATCATCCTGAGAATGTGTTAACTCGTTTTCCAGGCTGAAGCTCTTGATTTGGATAAAACAGTGCTCCAGACCGTGGAAGATGTTGCGGAGGATAAAGAAATTAGTGAAATAAAGAAACTATTAGGAGTTTGCAATTTTAAGTCTGATATGCTTGATAGAAAGGTCTCCCTTTTGAGTGGTGGAGAGAAGGTAAACTGGTCAAAATAATCGAGTGCTTTATCTTCAGTTCTGCCTCAGGCTTTATATAGCATCTCTTGTTTTCATTGGAACACTTAGAGCATCATATTCTGCTTCTCAGGCGCGCCTGGCCTTCTGCAAGTTCATGGTGAAACCGTCAACTTTACTGGTTCTTGATGAACCTACCAATCATTTGGATATTCCTACGAAGGAGATGCTTGAGGTTGGTTGTCTCTCCTCATGCTTAATAACTTTATAGAAGCGGTATGCGTTGTATAACCAGTTCTTATTTCCAAGTTTTATTGTTTCCCAGGAAGCTATACAAGAATATCCGGGTACTGTCATTACAGTATCCCATGATCGGTATTTTATTCGTCAAATAGTCAACAGAGTAATTGAGGTTAAGGATGGACATTTACAAGACTATGTTGGTGACTACAATGTAAGTCTCGCCGCACCCTCATCTTATCGTGCTGCTTGTTTTGTTTATTTGGCTTCTTTCTTGGTTTCGTTGTGTCATTCAGTTTTTTTGTTTCTGTATATACTTCTTGCCTCATTTTTAGCCTGGGCAGAGCTTTCCACCATCTCTTTATCCATTTAGCATATCTATGTAATATGATAGTTTTAGATAGCATATAGCAATTTGGACCATTTGCTCAAAATGAATGTTCAGCATTATTCTGTATCATTTTTCAATCATTCTTTTTCTTTTCTTTCCTGGTCTGCCTCTCTAACTTCTTTTTAAATGCGTAATTGGGCCTGCTCCTTATCGTTTTTGTTTTCAGTTAAAGGAAGACAGAAATAGAAACCACAGGTGTAGTTTACAGTTGTAGTTTGAACATAAGCATCAATATACAACTTCTATTATATGACTTCCAAAATCTGTTCGAACTAAAATGTAGAAACTGTCGATGTTACCAAACGACCCCTCTGTTGGCCAATTCTTATTGACTTTTTTAAATGAGCTCATTTATATTCTTGGGAGCTTAAAGTTCGCCAATGAAGATTGAAAGACCAGCTTTATTCCCACCGTTGAAGGCCCGGATTCTATACTGGATATATATTTTACACTGAGAAAGAAATACCCAGCTTGCCTCTTTCGCTTACTCTTTTTTGCCGGAGTATGTTTAACTTTCTTGTGTGTAAAAATTATGATTTTTTTGACTATTGATTGTTTACTCTTATCCTCTAAGTCTATGTTACTTTTAGCTCAAAAAATTGTGTCGTGTTGTATCGTTTCGGACACGACACTTGGATACTTACGTTTTTAACTAAAATCTTGACCTTTTGCTAGAAAATGGCCGAGTATGACACTTCGACACCCGTATCTGAGTCGGCACTTGATCCGTGTCCAAGTAACATAAGCTCAAACAATGTTCATGAAACATATTAGCGCTTTGCTCAAAATACACAATCCCTCTTTATACAAGGAGCATTGCATAACTAAACTATGAGATTCCTAAATCCCTCTTCTCACTTACCCCCATCTCCATGCAACCTTGCCCTCGACCCAAACTGATCATAGTCAAATCTGAACCAATTAACAACTTTCAGTCCTGTTTAAACTGTTGTACGTCTATAGCTTGCATGCATATGCCACATGAAAGTGTCAACGACAGTCAAATGCTTCAGGATGTATACTTACTGTTATGCTCTTACTAAAGATGAGAGAGGGAAAACCAAGAGCATTGCAGCCTCTTGTTTGTTGTTAACTTTTAATGAGGTCTTGCATATGGCTTTTTTTTTTTTTTCTGGTGTATTCTTGCACATGAGTATATGACTGTTGTTGACACATAAATTGATAGCATTCGGTAAATGTCAAGTTTGATCAGTAAAAATTGATTCAATAGGCAAAAAAAAATCTGTTTTAATCAGTAAAAATCAGTTTTGATCTGCAAAAAGTCAATTTCTTAGTCGGTAAAAACAATAAAATTAAGGTGAATTGAATAGGGACTAAATTCACGCAGTTTGTAGTACAGAGTGTTCCAGAGATTTGTCGAGGTTTATAAGATAAGTTTCAATGTGAAATGCAGTATTATCTAGAAAAGAATCTTGATGCAAGGCAGAAGGAATTAGAACGTGAGGCAGAGCTTGAAGAGAAGAATTCCAAAGTAAAAGCAAAATCGAAGATGTCCAAGGTAGTTTCATGCTGGTGTTCAATAGAGTACTCCATAATTCTAATTAGAGTCTCTTTTTACCAGAGACTAACATTATGTTTAACAGGCCGAGAAGGAGGCTCGAAAGAAACAGAAAATGGTGGCTTTTCAGCAGGCAAAAGCAAAGTCAAAGGGGTTAAAGAATGCAAAGAGATGGAACTGATCAAAGGGTATCTTTGAGTATTTTTATTGAAGATCCGCACACCGTAATCGATTTCTCTTTGTTGACGGAACCTCGAATAGGTTGTCTGTGAAAAGCTCTTGATCTTGTACATAGCTACAAGTTGATGGTTAATTGGGTCCTGCAGGAGGTCTTCGTCTAGCGGTTCAGAAAAATTGGAGTTATACACTGAAGCTTAAAATCAGTTTGCTGCATACTTAGCTTAGAACTTTAGCAAACTATCTATAGATTTTGTAAATAGCAACTTGGTATTTCCTTAATTATGTGAAACTACATTGTTGGATCTCCCCGTCACTCCCAAAAGGGTGGGTGCTTTTCTCATTTTTACTAACTAACTATATCATTAATACTTACATAATCTGCAGCTTCATATCATTTAAGGTGCATACTTAGCTTAGCTCAAAATTTTAATCAAATAATTCCTAGACTTTGTAATTAGTGTTTAAAATTCTTGATTCCACTGTGTTGTGTAATTATAGTTACTTGTCTTGTGCGATTTTAAGCCGGGTGAATTAGGCTTCGAGTTAGATGTGATTTTTTCTGTAGGTTCAGGTTGAGGTTTTTTGTAGAACAGTTTTTGTGGTTATTTGTTTTTGGTTTTTGAAGTGCTTAGTTTGATACGTGACTTTGATTTGGACACTAAATCAAATGAATGTGGTAACTGGGGGATACAAATTGAGTTCTTTTCTTATTAGGTACAATTTTGGAGTGATGTAAAGCTACTTCCTACACAAAATGACAAAAATTCATTCATTTGTTTCTAGGATTAAACAATAAATTGTGTGTCGCAATGTTGGAAGTATATAGCGCTACGTATTCTAAGGTGTACATTATAAGGTCTCGTAAAACATATGGTGAACTGATTCCAACTTGATTTATCATTTGACAATTATTTGCATTCCTTATTCCTACAAATACATGATAAGGGGCAAAAACTAGCATATTGACACTGTCCCAAACTCCCAACCAAGACAACTTGATCATATGCTCATCTATGAAAATTAGAGCGATGGAACAATATTTGGTCGAATACGAATTTAAAATTGGGCATGTCATATGTTGTGTTAGCCTTCTCATTTTCCCTAACTTGGTCTAGCAATCAATTCATACCCCAAGTATTTGAGATTTGGATGAGGGGGTTTGGGGTTATGGCTTGTATTGTGTCTCTGGGCAAGGGTCCAATGCAAGGGCAGTCCAAAGGATTATTCTTCTTACCTTAATATAATCTCATACTTATATGATTATATTTTTAAAAAAGACAATGGTGTTCTAGTGGGCTGTGGGCATGTTGGGTCGGACTTAAAATGGGCCAAGGGTTTTGGTTTCCTTTTTCTGGCTACCACTTTTTGATTCCCATTCTCTGACCCCGTGGGAAATGTTGAATATGTATTGAATTAATCTGTTGGTTCGAATAACCAAACACGGAGATCTCGTTTTTTTTGTTACATAAAGTTTAGTAAGCCTTGTGTTTTGTTTTGGGTTTCTAGGCCCATTTTGATTAGATTAATCCTAAGGATGCTTATATATATGAGTTGGTCTTATAAGACACCGCCTAATTTTAATTTAAAATTAGGCAGTAACCTAAGCTCAATAGAAAGAAGAGAATGAAACACCTTTTTTTAATAAAGTGATGAGCTTTTTGAATAAAGTGAACCTAAGGTAGTCTAATTCTAATATAAAGTTAGACCGCCTCATTTAATAACTTTTGTATATATAAAACCTTAGAGTTAATCCTCGCTGTATTCATTGATTACGTGGTGTCTAAGACTTCTGTAATAAGTTTCTCTCCCTAAACTATGCTCCCTATAGTGGACGTAGCTAGCACACTACTATTAAACCATGTTAATCTCCGTGTTATTTATTGTTTTACATTCTCTATTCTCTGTCGTCAATTCAATAAGTCTTAACATGAAACAAATGCCCCCGTGGCCGTGGTTCATGCTTATTAGTCTATCCTTTTATGTTTCAAATCTCTTTCATATGGTTTAGCTTCCATTATTGATTTATTGTAAAATCACTGCTTCACTTGAAATTAGTACTATTTCACAACTAACCCTCTTTAGGAGTACCGATTTATGCATGAAAGTTGAGCCTCCTATCCATTGCTGTCTTGCCTTTATATTAAATTGTGTTGTTGTTGTTTATGTCGTCGCATATTGTAAAGCGCCCTATCAGACTGAAAATCGATACTTCTCGCCTTATAATAAAGTGTGTTCATGCTTTTTAGTCTATCTATTCCACCAAACATATACATTATCATTAAGAGTTTGCACCTACTCAAACATCTAAAGGCAATGCCAAAGATAACTTCAAGGGAACACACAAAGCATACCTCAAATCCAGTTACTAATGAATAACTCGTCATTATAGCGAAATGATAAAAGACTTGAAGAACTTAATAGAATTACATTGTTATTTCAGATCTGATAACCTCAAGATAAAAAAAATTCAGAACTGATAGCTTCAACAAAAGGTTCCCCGATAGCAGCAAAACCTCGGTCCTTCGAATTCAGAACATGGTGAAGTAGAGATTATTATCAACCCCAAAGTCTCGTGGAGGATGGATGTCCTGGTAGTATTTTAATTAAATTCAAACAGGCAGCACGTAATCTGGGACTCCAGCGTCCCCTTTGAAATCACATAACCTGAGACGAACTAAATTTTCATCATGTCAGATCGTGACCTCCAAATTCCCATTCCGTATTTGTGGGTATGCAGTAATCAGATTGTTCTCATAATGCATCCCACAGAGTAGATGACAGTAACCATCGAGTAATGTATCATTCATCTGACCACGCAAACAGTAACCATCGAGTAATGTATTGTAAGTAATGATGTTTGGAGCCTCACCTTTATCAATCATGAATTGTAGAGTAGCCTGCGCTTCATCAATATTCTTATCCTTACAGAACATGTCAATGAGCATGCTGAAGGTCTTAACATCTGGTGCTATGTTTCTCTCTAACATCTCATCTAACATATCTCTCGCCTCCATCTTACACCCGGAATTGTACAAACCTCTAATCAACGAGTTATAGGTGACAACATTAGGTTTAATACCCTCATTTTTTTATAGCAACGAACAGGTCCAAGGCCTCTCTTAACAACCTGTCCTTACAAAGGCTATCAATAACTGTGTTGTATATGATAACGTTAGGCTTACAAGAACCAGCTTACATCTTCCTAAGCAAGTTGAGGGCAGCAACATTGTCACCAATCCTACAAAGTCCTTTGAACACAGTAGCATAGGTAACAATGTCAGGTTGGAAACCAAGGTTGACAGTTTGATCCAACAAGCGAATAGCATCAGAGAGCTTATCATTGTGGATGAATCAATTAATTAAGGTGTTAAACGTATAACAATTGGGGGGATAACCAAGCTTAAGACATTTACCCAAAAGAGAGAAGCCAAAATCAACGCGGCCCAAATGACAGTAACAATTGGAAAGAATACCCAAGCTATGCCTATTGTGTCGAATACCCGATGATTCAAGCTGCCGTGAGAGGGAGACAATGGTGGAGTGAGGTTGCAGGCGTTTCAATTTGGACATGGCAGTGAATAGCTGACAGAAATCTATTACAGAAGGAAGAGGACGCAAAGAGAACATCTTATTGAAGAGAGAAAGGGGAAGATTGAGATTGGAAAACCCTAATTTACATTGTTCTCTCACTGATTTCAGAAACAAATAACGATCATCAATAGCAACAACACTTCCATGGGGAACATGAGAGTAATGAAGGAAATAAGGGGAAGAAAGAAAAGAAGGAAAACGAAGAAGAACACCATTAAAGAAGGAAGAAGAAGCTTTAGGAACAATCGTCATACCTGTTAATGGTGAACAACTTCTCCTTTCTTTGGTACCTTGTTTTTTCACTTTTTCTCCCCTATAAGTTTATAACTAGCCAACTAGAATTATCTAATGTAATAAAAAGCTTAATATCACTCGTGGATCTTCGGTCATCTGCCTAATAAATCTATTAACTTTATATGCATGCGATGTGTGCAGAATCATATAAAATTGTGTATAAAAATATAATAATTAGAGATGTGTATAAAAATATAATAATTAGAGATGTGTAAACCGATGATATTAAGCCTAGTAATATTAACAGGCCTATATTAAACTTATTGTAAATGAATTAAAAGACATTGAATTGAGAAAAATAGTGAGCTTAGAATTTTCTACCTATAAATGAAACATTAATTATTATAAAGTGCAATCCTTCCATTATAGGTATGGGTATAGCCTAGTAATATTAAAAATGCCTAAATTAAACTTATTTTTAATGATTTCAAAAGAAACTAAAGTGAATTTTTAAAGTGAAGTGAACATGTCCTATATGCAGCAACACAACTTAGTTAATTGGACAAAAATTAATGTAGATGAACATTACTAAAACAAACGGAGATAAATGAAAGTTAACAAAATTGAAGTACAATAAACATAGCCGAACTGGACTTAAACTGAACTCAAATAACAACAATGAAAATGATGGAGATGAACGTAACTAAACAAATTGAAATTAGTAGAACTTTTTTTAAATTTATGTTGCTATTTCCTACTTAGAGGCCACCTAATTTGCACCCACCTATTTTTCTTATCAATTTTCCCTTTTATATAATATATTTTGTTAGTATGTAGTCATACTCTCATACTCTATTTTTTGAACTTTGGCTTCAAAAATCTGATTTTTGTATAATACATTTTACTAGTATATTTCTATATTCTTTTCCAAATCATATTTTTTCTTTCTAAAAAAAATATGAAGTTCATACTCCATAATACTCTAGTTATTCTATAATAAACTTTACTTTTCTCCCTAAATGGTTGTCCCATATAACCTTTTCAATAATTTCATATTGGGTTCATAAAACACCCTCAAAATTGAATATAAATAATCGTTTATTATATGAATGATCATAAAGGATTCATCACCAAGTACTTTATTAGTATGTGTCTATTAGATAATATTATGGAACAAATGGAACATTTTATTAGAGTTTTCTCGTATTACGGAATCAAATTTCCAAGCAGGATTCGACAAAGGTTATAACAAACCTCCAGGCCTTTGATGTCCAAGCCAATACAAAGGAGTATATAAAAGGAAAAACAACAGAATTGGAGTACCAATACATTGTATACTCTAAGCATTTAACTATATTATACCCAAGCACATAATTGGAATACCAAAACAACAAAATTTCATGCATATATTTACGACAATATATCTCAAATCTGCCTCTGACAAGCCAATACAGAGAATCATCGTCAACAGCCGCAATCTGGGGCTGCATGGGCCACTGTTTTGGCTACAATAGAGAAAAATCCCTACTCAGTTGCTTTGAACGATTTCCTTATCACACCAACTGACATTAACTGTTGTTCGGCAGCAAATCCTGCACAAAACATTCCAGCTAAATCATCAAAAGAGAACATGTGCTTTACAAACTTGACAACTGAGTTCACAAGGATAGCAAATATGTTGACTAAAGAGTGAACTATACAGCAACACATCAACATTAGGATGTAATAACAGTTTAACGACTTAGACTTGTATGACTAGTAAAAGAGTATCCATAACAATACAATCATATCTACAAGTGAGTCACTTTACTTACTTTTAAGGTGGTGAAAGAGATTATCGTTGATATAACGAGATGTCTCCGGCCCACAATGACCATCACAAATCCCAACAAATGTTCCATATGGGCGAGAATCATACTGATACCCATATAGGAAGAAATCATAACCCGATAACAATAAAGTCTTACAAATAATCATACTCAGCACAGAAAAACACACTTATCCCATGAAGAAAGATTACCCACCATCCAAATTGAAGCTATAATCAACCAAAATAAGACCCAACGAGCACCCAATCACCCAATTGATAATACAAAGATAAAAATCAAAACTTTAAATTAATTCACAAGAAATATATAAAGAAAGATGAGATTGACTTACAGCGTGACTGTTCTGAAAGATGAGATTCTGATCAGCTCATCCAGGTTTGGGGTGGTATCCTCATAGATTAGTAACTGATCCTTTCATTTGAATCGACAAATATATCATATAACCTTCTTTTGATATATCGCCAACCCATTCATCTGCCACATCATACTAATCTATGAGCTCAACAATTTACATTTGCTATGAGCTCGTCAAACACAGTAGAACCTCGTACGATTGCATTAGAAAGATCATCTACTTGGACATGACGAGGATACCAAGGAAATACAACTGTGCAGCTACTTTTACGATTCTGGTATTAAATCTGTTATACACAGTCTAAACTTCCCATGAAAGAAAGAACCAGTTTTTTAGTAGCCACTAGCCAAAGAGACGAGAATATGAAAAAAGTAACGCAAGCAGCATTGCCAAGTTCCACAATACTTATGTTGGTAAATATAACTGTCAATTCTAGGTGAGATCTGAAGTAGAACACCCAGGCTAAAAGCAGCAATAGCAAGTTGTACAAGAAGTTGAAGCTCGATTTCAATCCTTTAGCATAATACATTGCACAGGGCAGGGAGTTGCAGGATTAAGCTCTGGAAATAAATTATTGGGTAGAGACCAACAAACATATGAGTAACTAAGTAAATGACATCGATGCCCACAACGCCTAGAATTGCAATCTCAATCCATGTCTTTGTTTGTAATCCCAAAAGTTTGTGTTTGACTGCATCTGACAGGACAAGCCAGGAGAGAAGACATTGGATCAACTCCGAGGCTGCTTCTGGGACCTCAATGCCACTCGTATTACGCTCCAACTGAAACCGCGGTTAGGATCCTACTACAAAGTAGTGCAATACCACAACTGATAGAAATCAACGTGTTAATGTACATGGTGGTTTCTAAAGGTATCTGACTTTTACAGTAAGGTACAAGTATGTACATACAAAAGATATTAAACACAGGATCAAAACAAAAAAAAAGTCTACAAGTTTAACCACAAGTAGATAAAAACATAAATCGGGTAACTTTGTCATAGGTATCACCTTGTCCAAAGAATTGGAGCAATCTTGTAGCAACCAAACAGATAAACATCCATGGTATAGCTACCAAGTAAAGCCATTCACGTGTATGACTTTTTCGAGATTTCGAATGCGTCTTGGCAATTACTTTAAGGAACCCACTAGGATCATGACCCCTCTTAGGAGCTGTTAATCGTTTCAAGCTAAGTTTAGTTGTGTTTTATACAAGTCCGAGTTAAGGAAGGGTACCCACTGTACACTGTGTACGGTATACGCATCTGATATGTTTAACTATCTCAATTTTGTTCTGCTTTGCTTTGTAAGTTAGGCGTATGAATTAAAGCAAAACTTCTTTTCACATTGCAGACTTTATTGTCAGCTGTTATTTGCCCACATTATGATGGGAAGGAAGAGGAAAGGGGAGCGAAGCCATGGGAGGGAGGGACGTGAGCCAAGAGAGAGGAAAAAGATTAATGGAGCGGACAGCTGTTACTCATTAAGGGGGTTCTATACATCTTTTAAAACTTAGTAAGGGTACCCCGTGCATTAAGCTAAGCCTGAGGGGTACTTCATGAAATAAGAAATTATGTTATCTGGTGTTTTAACTTTGCAGACTTTAATATTTAAATTGTTGCTGAATTACAAACAACCACAAGTTTAGACTGTTGCTCTGTTTTATTACTTGCTACAGTTCATGTGATGCTTTTTTTTTAAATAATCAGAGTTCCTTGTGGTCTTTTCTTTCGCATTGTTATCAATACTTGGATATAAATTCAATTTTCCATATCTATATAATTGAAGTAACTAAAGTAAAAGAATTTGTTTTTTAGATGGATACAACTATTGATGGGAGAGAAGGCGAAAGATAATATATATACATAGCACTTCTTATATTATACTACATCCGTTCCAAGTGTATTGCAACATAGGGGGTTGGCACATTTATTAAGAAGAGTAAAAAAGTGGGCCATTTTCCCCACTTGCATCATGTGATTATGAGTAATGAAGAGAGAGAAAGGTTGCACATGTGATCTTTTTGGTGAATAAAATAGAAAGGTTGCAACTAATATGAAATTGCCAAATAAGGTAAAGGTTGCAATACACTTGGAACGGAGGTAGTATGAAATTTCAACTGCTAACTTCCCAGCATTCCACATCGGCACGCCCACTTACTCCCCTAATGGTAAGATCTACAAGTTGCCAAGAAGCTGTAAAACATGACCCCAAATTTCCCCGTCCAATATTGAGAGAGTGAAAAAGAGGAAGCAGAAGTTACCAGCTGATGATAGGTACCGATTCTCAAACTGCAATTGCGTGTTATGAAGAGAGACAAACAAATCATTTTTCACACTATTGGAGATTAAGAATATTGAATGAATCAAACTTCAATAATTCATTCATGTGGAACTAACTTTCATTTTAGATAAGTTTCCCAGAAAACCAGTGACAACAGATACCGGCATAAAACTGAACATCATGAAAGTAAAGCAAAAGCACGTCTAGAACAATAAACAGATAAAAATAAAAGATGTATACATAGAAACTAGAAACTGAAAAAAGGGAAGGTTCACCAAATACTAAATATAGACTCGATCTACTAGCCTTTTATAGCTAACCTTTGAATTCAGTGCAGACAAGAAATACTAAATACTGAAGCGGGATATAACAACAGAAAATACTGAAGCGAAACAAAAACAGGTTAATGAATCAGGAGTATAAAGGAAGTCTAAAGGGCTGGACAACCGACATTGCAGCATAGAGCAGAGCAAGATCTTGGAGATCGGGACTGAAACAGCAGATATCAGCAACAGATTACAGAAGTTATCAGAACAATGCTAATATGCTCCCAAACAAAGTCGGGAAGCCCGTCAAACATCACATTTCATAACCAGGAAAGCACCAACTATTCAAACCTCAAACAGAGGAGGCCCCAAGAATCACAAAAACATAAAGAACTCGAGCATATATTACAATCACCATTGTTTCATTATAAAACCAGAGATCCATGATTACATCTTGCAGCTACCAACTTATCATAATAACTAATCTAAAGATAAAACTAACTAAACCCTTGTCCTTGCTCTTGTTCTTGTTCTAGAGCTACCTATGTATACCAAAATATAAAGCAAAAAGGTCAATGGACATCCTTCTTCTATATAGTCATATGTTCAAACTACCCTCTTTACAGAGAACTACACCTCCAAATCGAGGCTCGAACACAACAATCGGCAAGCTTTTCAAAAACAATACAGTTTCCTTCCTTAGGTATTCGGCCAATGCATTACACAATACCATTGAAGTTAATCAAATCGAGCACAAGATAAACAACAGAGGACAATCATTAAATTATTCATATAATATAAAGATATGAAGTTGTACCTGATAACGATCATTGACCTTCTGAAGATTATACTGTTTATCATCACGCAATTCCTGAACTTTATCCTCATTCTGAAGAAAAGCAACCAAAGGAGCAGCACCTTCCTCCAATGCCTTCACTCTCGCAACAACTTCAACTCTCCTATCCACCATATCTGAACTCATAAAACAAAAACCCTAGTTCAATCAAAACAAAAGCAACTCAAAGAAAAACCCTAGGAGAGAGAGAGAAACAGGGCCCATGAGTTGGATAGTTCCTTTCGTGAACCTTAAACTCTCTCGAGGCATAAGCAATGACCTTTCCTTTTTTAGCTTCGATGCATCAGAGTACACTTCAAATTCCACACCATTAGAAGGCAGTGTGAGGACGGGGGCAGAAGTCAGAGTCTCCTTTAATGACTGGAAAGCTTTCTCAAAATCTTCGAAACATTTGAACATGCAATCTTTACGCATAAGCTTCGTCAATTTGAGCTATCTTGAAAGAGATAATTCACAAAATGCTTAACCAGCGAGTCCAAGAAAACTTTGAACTTACAAACAAGTTCTTCTAACTTACCCATTCTACTACAGCCTTGATCTTTGCAGGATCAACTTTCACACCTTCTTTGCCAATGACATGGCTTGAAAGCAACTTCTTTCAACCAGAATTTGCACTTGGATAATTAAGCGATGTTAACGCAACTTCTTTCATCAATACTCCCATCTTTACAGAACATGTCACTATTCCCATCTGGATATCCCACTTCTTTCATGCTCAGTATGCTGCAGTTCGTCTTCTCTTAGAAGTTATTAACTGGAATGTTCTCTTACTAGTTTACTGTTAGTGTATAATGCATATATATGGTTAGTTTACTGTTAGTGTATAATGCATATATATGGTTTCAAAAGGTTTATTTTTTCCTGAGATTCTTACAGCATGATAAACACTTAAGGCAAAAGATATCACGAACTACCAAGATGTCATAAAGTAAAGCATGCCTAGAAAAGGGAGCTAAAGGTGTTCACACAATTTCTTGCAGTCCCTAACCCGCTCCTTAATATTGCAATTCTACTTTTCCAGCTGGTCATCATACAGTAACCAGGACAGACATAAAATTATATATATATATATATATATATATATAAGTAACAGCGGAAGACCTCTGCTATAAGGTCATCCGTCATCACCAAAATTTGATCAAACAATAATTACATCAAACTACAGATATCAAGATGGGTAAACAGAGCGTTGAACACTAGAATGATGCATACTTAGCACACTCATTTATCCCTTGATGCCCCAAAATTATTTTCTACATATTAAGCCAAAACAGCCAAGCTAATAAAACCCTTAAAAGAAAATTTGAATATACTAGAGCTAAAATCTTCCATTCATCAAAACTTGCAATTAAGTGGCATTCAATTCATATGAAAAGCTTCTTGGACCAGTCGCTTAAGTTCTTAGAAGATGAGAGGTCTGCCAATTTAGAGAGGGTGTTAGCCTTGCCTTCAAATCCTTTGCTAACCATAAGATCACGATAGCACAATGCATTTGACAAAGTCATAGTTGATACTTGATAATATATAATCTGGCAATCGTACAGTACGTACGACCATGAAAGGAGGCATTGTCATCCTCCATCATCCTAAACAATTGGATAGCTTCATCCATGAGTCGTTTCTTGTAAAAGTCTTCAAGCTGTTAGATCAGGTTGCATGCCTTCCAATACAAGATCAGAGAAGAAGTTTAAGGCATCTTCAGGTTGGAAGGATAAAAATGTATCATGTAACATATGATGACTGAGAATCAATTTCATGCATAAAAGAATGTCCAACAGACAGCTAACAAGTTAATGCAACTGAAAAATTACCAAATCATTCCACTTGAGCGTACTTTGACACTGAAACAAAGCAATAAAAACCCATGGTTGAGATAAGCAACGCAGACATAGTTTATTAAGATGCAAGTTGCAGAAGTAAAAGATAACATAAGTCCCTTCAGTATTAAGGAAAACTAGAACTAACATACCGTTTTGCCTGAAGATCACCAAGCATTTATCATTCACAAAAGAGGCAGGAGGAGAACCCCATTATGAATTACACCTCCAAGTCAGTAGCAAGAAGGAACCAAACTGCTAACTTCTCCAAAACAAAGAAATGACTAATACAAAACATGTATGTGCATGTACACAAAATATTCAAAGTTCAGATCAAAATATACTCCACAAATTATGAGCCATTTTCAAGATGCGACTGCAGGCCATGCGAATCCAAGTACCAGAAGCAAAGATGGAAAGAAGAATGGCAGCAATCTTAAACCAGCCAAAATAATAACAGAAGAGAAATTACTTATGTGAGAGTTTAGCTTGCATATAGAATATTGGGAACAGAATGAAGGAGTTTTGAGCACCATTTATTACTGTGGCCTAACACCTCATCTCTATAGTAGAAAGATCACTAAGAGATGTGAGGCTGATTTCTCAAATATCATAGACCCAAACAGCCAAATTGTCCGCGTGGATTACACTTTGCAGTCTCCTTATCTTTATCTTCAAGTCATTTAAGGAACTTCCGAAGTAGGTTCTTAGACGAGTCACTTAAGTTACCAGAAGACATGAGGCCAACAAATAACGAGAGAGTGTGATTATCTGCTTCAAATCCCTGGCTAACCATAACATCGCAATAGTATAATGCTTTTGGTAAGTCCTTGTTCAATATATATCCTCTAATAAGTATATTGTAAGTAACATCACTGGGGGAGCAACCGTCTTCCTCCATTTTCCTCAATAGTCCAACAACTTCACTCATGAGCCCCTTTTTGCATAAGCCTTTAATCATTGTATTGTATATTTTAGCATTAGGGTGCAAGCCCTTCAACACAAGATCAGAGAAGATATTGTTAGCCTCTTCAAGTCACCCGGCCTCACACAAGTTGTCTATTAGGATATTGTAAATGACGTGATCAGGCTTAACACCTTTATCCTCCATATGTTCGAGGACTGCCACTGCCTCATCAAGTTGCGCATTTTTGCATAAGCTGTCAAGCAATGAAGCATATGTGACAACATCGGGAGAAATTCCATGAGCTTGCATCTCAATGAACAGCTTACGTGCAAGTGGGAGTCTATTATTTTTGCAGAGTCCATCAATAAGAGAGCTATAGGTAAAAACGTCGGGTGCTATTCCTCTCTCATGCATTTCTTGGTATTTGTTGAGGGCCTCGTCAATGTTTTTAACTTTGACATATCCATTGATTATAGAATTGTAACTGACAACATTAGGCTGACAACCATTTTGGGCGATGACATCGAGTAGGTTTTCAGCATCATTCATCTGTCCACGCAAACAGTAACCATCGAGTAATGTACTGTAAGTAATGATGTTTGGAGCCTCACCTTTATCAATCATGAATATTAGAATAGCTTGTGCTTCATCAATATTCCCATCCTTACAGAACATGTCAATGAGCATGCTGAAGGTCTGGACATTCAGTGCTATGTTGCTCTCTAACATCGCAGCTAACATATCTCTGGCCTCCACCTTACGGCCGGAATTGTAAAGACCTCTAATCAACGAAGTATAGGTGACAACATTAGGTTTAATACCCTCCCTTTTCATAGCAAAGAACAGGTCCAGGGCCTCTTTTAACAGCCTGTCCTTACAAAGACTGTCGATTATTGTGTTGTATATGACAAGGTCAGGCTTACAAAGGCCACTATGCATCCTTGTAAGCAAGTTGAGGGCTCCCGAATTGTCACCAATCCTACAAAGCCCTTTGAACATAGTTCCATAGGTAACAATGGTGGGTTGGAAACCAATGTTGACAGTTTGATCCAACAAGCGAATAGCATCAGAGAGCTTATCATTGTGGATGAATCAATTAATTAAGGTGTTAAACGTATAACAATTGGGGGGATAACCAAGCTTAAGGCATTTACCCAAAAGAGAGAAGCCAAAATCAACACGGCCCAAATGACAGTAACAATTGGAAAGAATACCCAAGCTATGCCTATTGTGTCGAATACCCGATGATTCAAGCTGTCTGTAAAGAGAAACGAGGGTGGAGTGAGGTTGCAGGCGTTTCAGTTTCGACATGGCAGTGAAGAGCTGATTAAAATCAATGATAAAAGGGAGAGGACGCAAAGAAAACATTTGATGGAAGAGAGAAAGGGGAAGATTGAGATTGGTAAACCCTAATTTACATTGTTCTCTCACTGATTTCAGAAATAAATGGCGATCTTCTATAACAGCATCACTACCATTAGCGGCAAGATAAGAATAATGTTGTGAATGAAATTGAAAGTGAAGAAGAGAAGGAACAAGAGTATTACCGCCATGAAAGAACGCAGAAGAAGAAGCTTTCAAAGTAATCTTCATCCTTACTTATGGCGCTTCAGAAAAAACCACCATCAAAGTTTCACACAACACAGGGGAATAACCTAACAGCAATTGAAGTTCCAAAATTTCCCCCAAATTGACTGGTAACTTTTAAGTGCCCAGTTTCATACACAGTAAAAACGATGCTATGAGTCAAACACTACCATGGCGTTTGGTACGTGGGAATGGGAGTTTGGGGATTAGAAGGAGGGAGGGATGGAGATTGGGAATTAATGGGTGGAATAAGGATAAAATAAAGTAAATCCCATGTTTGGTATGAGTTGGGAATGGATTGAGATTAAATTATGATTTTACTTCAATACCCTTACTAATCATCCACCTTCTTTCTTTTCCTTACTTTTCATTAAGGGTAAATGGGTCATTTTATTCTAATACCTACCTAATAATACCTACCCCTCCCATGTCTTATCTTGGTGGGATTAGAGGGTATTTAATCCCACTCCAATCCCCCTCAAAACTCCCAATCCCTCCAAACAAACATGGGAGTTTTACCGATTGGGATATATAATCTCAATCCCTCCCTCTAATCCCCTTAAACAAACACCCCCTACAGGTACCATATCACATAGCATGAAAGTAAATAAGTAATAAAGTAGTCGAGCAATAAATACACTAGTTTATGGCCCTAACGATGCCTCGGATAGTCGGGTTCGAATATTACGTTTAATTGAATTAGACTAAAACAACTTTTATGGCCTGAACGATTTTTTTATTTTTAAAAACTAAAATTTTGAGGGTATAACCTATGAACCAATTAAACAATTTAAAAGGATTATAAAAATTGTAATGAAGAAGGTCTCTTCTATTCTTCGCAAAGCGTGATCAAGGTAAAATCAATTGTTAATTGCAATATGACAACAAAATAGGTTGTTGCTTGGTGGTAGAGTCTATTACATTCCAACTAATAGGTTGTGTGTCCAAAACGTGTCCAAATGTACAAAATAATTAGTTATTAATATGATATACTATGTTGAGTAAACTCTACTGTTTAGAGTTATTTTTCAACTCTAGAGAAGCTCAACCCGTTTAAAACCTGTCACTTGCATTTTTGTAAACATTGTACACGAGGAATGACGCGTCTTAATGTACATATAGATTTCTTTCATATGTAATGAGAGACCGTAGTTGATACTATAATCCAGATTGCAACTAACTAGGTCAAATTGGGTTGGGTTAACTTTGGTTTATCCTGATTTGAAACGAGTCATTTCGAGTCTGGATCAAGTTCGGGCTTGTCTGATTAATACTTAAGACTTTTTGAATAATTTAGAAACTAATATATGGCTGTGCTAAAGCACGAGGTATCTAAAATATTGAAAATTTATAGAACTAATTTTTTTGGCCATCAATGCCTCGAGTCATGATGTGTATTGATATTAAAGTTTTAGATGTAATTTTATTTTATATAGTCTTAGTTGAAATTTATTTTTATGTTAATTACGATTACGACTTTTACATATGTACCATTAAATATTTTAGTACAGTGTTATTTTAAAAAATAGCATAAATTTTTTCACTCGGTCAATGATCCGGGTCATGATGTTGTAATCTGCTAACCAATTTGATAAGACAACTTCTAAGACTATAACTTGTATATATTTAACGTGCTGATTCGGTGCAATTGTATATATGTATATATTTAACCTGCTGATTCGGTGCCGGATTTTTCTTCGGCCGGCCACGTTTTGCCATTCCGGCGAGGTGGTGCACAATAGCAAGCATCTTAATCTTAGTTAAAAAAAGATACCTTGAATTTATATACTACCTCCGTAACATAAAAATGCAACGATTTAACATAAAATGTGAGTAGAAAATGTCTAATCGTTACATTATTTATGTTACGTAGATAGTAATAAAAAACATGAAATTAACCTAAGACTTAACTAGGGTCATATTGATACGACACCACCCATGCAGTAATGGTGACGGAAAAATTGAGAGATCAATTCTGTTTTACATGAAGAATATGCATACATAAATAAGACATAGAACTAGGCAAAACTACTTGTTCTGATAGTTAAGATTCGGAGAAACTATCTTAGAGGTTGGCCGTCAAATTTACTTTTAAATCAATCTAATGTTTGGTAAAATTATTTGTTGCATTAGAAAATGACAAAATAAAACTATATGCTACAATTAAAAATCACTCCAAAAATAAGCTCCACTCGAAAAGCTAATTTTTGTAGCTTTTCGAATATTATTTCAACTACTAAAGACGCCTCAAACAGTGCAACAAACACACAATTCATCGTCATCAGAGTTTAGACTTACTCAAACCTGTAAAAGGAAAAAGCCAAACACGACCTGGACTACATAACTTCAAGGGAACAACACAAAAAACCACTAAATCCAGTTAATACAGAATAAACTTATAACCTCAACAAAATATTTCAAAACTGATAACTTCAACAAAATGTACCGATTCGGCCTTGATTACTATCAACCCCAAAGTATCTTGGTGGATGGACGTCCTCGCACTATTTTTGTATTGAAGTTTTGCAGGTGGCACGTAATATGTGACTTCATCGACCCTATCTTTTTTTTTGACGCAAGTGACCCTTTCAAATTCACATAATCTGAGCAGAATTAAACTTTCACCATGTCAGATCGTGGCCTCCAAAGTCCTACTCTGTATTTGTGGGAATACTTCAGTATCAGCTTTCTCTGGCCAAGACAATGCATAATTATCAGAAATTCAGGCACAATACATCGAACTAGACACTCATGGTAAAGTAGAAGTTATTCTATTGAGTGGGAGATGATAGGAAGGACAAATATTTCGAGCTTTGGTAAAAAAAAACAAAATGAATCCTTAAATAAGAGGTAGTAACAACCTCCGGGTAAGGGGAATAAAAATGTACGTAGGACCTATTCTCTCCAAATTTAATTTCACTTCAGCTCAGTTATTTTCAGTTCAGTTTAGCTTTGCTCTACTCTTGACAATCTTTACTCTCATATTTTATTGTTCCTTTCAGTTTAGTTCAACCGAAGAGAATAAACGCTTAATGTAATAAAGGGGAATGTTTGGGTAACACTAAGAGAGAGGAACAGTAACGAATGCTTATATCTAGATAAAATGCCATAAAAGTATTGCATTATTGTTCTTTCCGTCTATCTCTCTCATGAGGGCTATCAACCGTTACACATTGTTCGGATAGGAGGAAATGGAATCAAAGGAAGATAAGAGAAAGGGAGAGGGGCAATTTCACTTGTTTAGATAAATGATTGGGAAAGGGAAGGGGAGGGGGGAAGGGGAGGGGGGAAGGGATCCATCTCCCTTCTCTTTTAATAAGCATAATCCCTCCAAAATTGGAAAGATCAATTCTAGAGGAAAAATGGACCACATATTTCCCCTCTCTTTCTCTTCCTTCCCCTTCCCCCTCTGTTCCTCCACTTCCGTCCCCTCATTCTTTGCTATCCAAACAAAGCGTTAAAGTCATCAAACAACTTAACTCATTAGCAGCAATTGAAGTTATATCATTATCAGTCTTACACTCTTACTAACCATTCCATTTGAGCATCTTTAGAGTTGACACTAGAGTAAACACTGAAGCAAAGCGATATAAACCCATGATTGCATATAAGCAAGGCAGACCTAGTGTATTAAGATGCAAGTTTAGATTTAAAAGTTTAAAAAAAGTCTCTTTAAAACATCTTGCAATCGAGCAGTTTTGCATGAGGCTCATCAGACATATCATTCTGAAAGAGTGAGTACACAGTCACTCCTTAGTTCATAGACCCTCTTAGATGCAAGAACCGCAACAAGTATGTTGAGGAAAAAACACTTTCAGCCCTACATCAGTTGCAAGAAAATGAATGACCGGACAAAAGATGTATCAACTAGAACCATATTTGGAGGCTAATAAAGGTTCCACAGAAGAGTAATATTTCCCTTTAAGAACTCTTTCAGCATATAACCACTTCCACTTTTTTTCAAGATGATGTACAATACTTAGCTACAATACAACAGCGCCTAGGTTGAATCCAACACTGCAACGACACAATTAGGTGATAAGTATGTATGTTCTTATTTACAGTAAAGTTTCACTCATTAAGAGCTAAATCCCTCGGGGTAATATGATCCAACCTATCCATCACAAACATTGCTATACTCACCCATTCGATAACCTAACTCCAATGTTTTTAGCAGAGTGTGATCCACATGAATAGTTGTCTTCTACCAGTAGCAGCCAATAATAAACTTGACTACCAATCTTTAAGATATCAATGGGTTTGCCAAAACATACTTTATTACAATTTCCTATAAGAAACAATAACCTCCATCATTTCAAGAATCCATCTGTACTTTCGGTTCGGTCTATCAGCATCACATGTATGTAATGAAGCTTCAAGATTTACAATACCGAGACAACAGGATCCTAAAGAGCTCCAATCTAGAACCAACGCATTGAGACAACACAGCCACTGAGCCATCAACCTCACCGGATTTACTTTTGCCTCAGAGAGAGGACTCAAAGACTCTAAAGTCCAAACATATTAAGATTGGTTACTTTTAATAACAAAATCTACTATCAAACACAAAAAGTGTTTGTTGTTCCAACCTATATAGAGGTCTACACAACATTTAATAGGAGAGTTTTGCCCTCTAAATGGGCCTTCCCGGCTCGAATTTGAACTACTTGGAGTCTAATAGGCTCTTGATTACCGGATGAAATTAAATTAGATAAATTATTCTCAAGAAAAGTTGGCGATTCCTACCTTTTCATACACTTTACAATTATCCTTGAACAAAATCCTCCATATATTCGATAAACATAAACCCTAATTTACGAAATTTCCGCAATTCGTTCAGTAAATCAGATACATCAAGCTTAACACTTCCCAAGCAATAGAAATTTTTGTTAAGTAATTAAGAGCAATCTTGGTTTGATTTACAAATGGAGCAAGTACAAGTTGAAAGCTTCAATTGGTCCTCCTGGTTCCATTACACAGCACCAGAGAGAGAATAGAGGGAGTTAAGTCAGTCAGCATGTATATAAGAGGGCGGTAGGAGAGTTTTTTACTTCAAATTTCTTTTTCTGTTTTAAGTTAGATGAGGTTAGTTAGGTTAATAAGTCTTGTGTTTGTATGATGTCATAATCAATGAGAAACCACCGAATTTTGATGAGAGAATAGAGAAGGTAGTAATATTAATTGCAATTCAAAAAAGGCTACAATAATTTTCGTAGCGATTGTAGTCAGTTTATCAAAGTTGTCTACATCTAGCATTAAATCAGGACCATTCACCAAATTAAATAAAAAGTGAGTTTTACGAAAGTAAAACCTTTTAGTTGATTTTTTTTCCTGAAAGATTGATTTTTTTCCCTGAGCCCTTCCTTTGTGCATTTCGAGATATAAGTTTTTTCTACTTTTTTCTTCAAATTCTATGGAAAAGAAAGATCCATTTTTCAGGTTTTAATTCACAGGGTATAAAATACTTCTATAATAATGTAATAAGAGTCTACAACTTGCATGATGTTAATCATTTTATTATGCAAAATGGTTAGCCAACAATAACTATGTTATATATTAGCTATGTCAAAATCTATAAATGATTGTTTTACCCTTTCATATACGCTTCTCTACATAAAATTACTTACTTAAATCAATTTTTCTAGGACCTTGGGACAATGGATCTTGCCATACACACATATCATCAATCTGTATACTATTTATGTAGCAACAACAATATCCATCTTCTCTGCCATTGTTGGGTGGAGAAAAGAATGATGATGAATATTGATTGTTGGATGAAAGAAGCTGATGAGAATGATTATCGATTGCTGGGTTTGGCAAGCATTAAGCGATAATAGATCTGATACACCGTAATAAAATTGTATATGGAAGTATGGAGTGAATGGAAATCGGTTTATAATTTGTTTCATTTCATATTCTTTTCAGATTTTACTTCTTAAACTTGAAAGGTTGAGTAGCAGCCGTAAAACCTACCTTGTAAAGTGCATTAAAAGGTAGTAACTGGCAACTTCTTTCGAAAAGGCTATAATTTCAAAGTGGGCTAATGGCTAGGTAGTAATTGACAAAGGACTCGAGAAAAACAAATAACTAAACGTAACATGGCAATTGTACTTGCAAACCACCATTACCTGTGATTGGGCAAATCAAGACAAAGGACCAAGTGAAAGGAGAAAAACAACTACCAAAGCACAAGAATTTGCAAACAATGTTTCAAATGTAAGTTCCTAAATTTTCTAAACCAAAAAGAGGATAACCCAGCTATCTCTCAGCAAAAACAGTATAAAGTGAATCACTTACATGTTTACAGGGAATTTCAAGCTTCTTGAGTTTAAGAGTCCGTGCAACGAGCAACTTTTGCAGGTCCCCAAACTCAGACTCAAGCTTCACTACATGAGCCTCCACTCCTTTCCCTATCCCATTCAAGAATTCCGGAATCCCGACCTTCACTGCAATATCAAAACAACACATAAATCCCCTCTTACAAAGTTTAACCCGACACTAACACAACAGAATGTTTTAACATACAAGTCCCAAAAGCTTTGCTTATATTAATGTAGCGTATTACGCAAATTAGAAACTGAAACCGGAAACTTAACCCCATAATCAATTGTAAAGATCCTGATTTGTTCTACTCAACACGAAATTGAAATATTCTTTTGTATACATTCGGGGCAATAAAAACATACAAAATCGAACACCAGTAATCACAATTGCCCACATAATGCACTACATTTCAGCATTATAAGATCAATAAATTTCATCGACAATCAAATTTGAAAATGGAAAATCGCATAGAAAGTAACTTACCCAACAGGAACACTTAAACCCTAAAACCCTAAACCCTGAATCCCCAAATTGCTATTTTCTCAAATCAATCCGAATTGCAATTTTCAAACAAGAACAAAATACCAACAAATTTAACCCTAAACCCCAAATTGCAATTTTCGCTAATCAATCCGAATTTGCAATTTTCTAGCAAGAAGCGATGACATACGAACAAATTAAAAGATCGAAGAACATAAAGCAACTATTTTTTTATTTCATATACCTAAGTAAGGAGAAGAAGTGGAGAAGGATCTAGTCGGTAAAAATGGTGGAATTGAAGCTGATGACGAAGAAATGAGATTTCTGGAGATGTGCCGCCAAATTGATATCATTTTCTTTTTTCTGCTCCTTTTGTCTTTCACACTTTGAAGCTAAATTCTCAATAATTTTGAGAACATTCCCACTTTTGCATATTGACGACTGGCAATAGTGAAATCGGGAGAGCCCAATCGGGGCTATTTCGGACTAGGGACGACAATTCAGTTCGATTATTATTTAAATTTGATTCAATTCGAAATAAAAAGTCCAACTTAAATACAATATTGTAGTGGTTTTGTTACCGCGTGTATGAAAGGAAAATCATATAAAATCAAGAAATTTGACATACTTTTACATTAATGTATATTTTAAGAAAAAAACTACATGCATCCCTAAAAGGACTGCATATAGAATATTTTTTGGAGTCCTTTTGACTATTGAAGAGGCAATTGGTGTCATCCTTTGCAACTATGCCAACACAATCTCATAAAGGTGTGTATCTACAAATTTGGAATGATGAGTGCCTATATAACTGAGGCATCAACTTTTCTATTGGAGTCCTTTTGGCTATCAAAAAAGTAGTAAGAAAACCTCATTATTGAAGGGG
Organism: Patellifolia procumbens; assembly: GCA_947645195.1. Lineage (NCBI taxonomy): Eukaryota > Viridiplantae > Streptophyta > Magnoliopsida > Caryophyllales > Amaranthaceae > Patellifolia > Patellifolia procumbens. The sequence continues at coordinate 1,108,006 of CANSGD010001485.1, forward strand.
ACAATATCTTAGTTCAATGCATTCCAGGGCCTATGGCGTCCATCTTGGCAAATAGCACACATCACACGGATTTTCTAGTTCTGGTGCAAAGTTTTGATTCCTAGAAAATCCAACTTATCTTTACAAAAACCAACAAGGCGGCAGATTTGATTGTTAACGTGAGACATCTAGTAGACTCTTCTTTTGTTATTAGTCAATGTATTAATTATAGCATAAACTCTATTATTATAAATGATGCATTAGGAGTTCTCCTCGAGATAAGGTCACTTAATAATTCCTTTTTCCTTACCTTGTTACGGAAAAAAACTTTGGAGCGACGAACTAGAAGAACGAACACAAAGGAAATGCTAAAACTATTACTTTTACATCATCAAATTACCATGGATAATTATTCCCAATCGTAAATTGGAGTTGTGTAATGTACCTTATAAGATTGGAGCAAAAATTAGAGTTGTTCTTTCTTTTTTCTTGGTTTACAGTTTAGCCATGTACTCAATAGCCATAAATGTACACAATGTTGCAAAATCATATAAATGTTTGTATGAATAAACGACTATTGAGAAGAGAAATAATATGGAAAGGACCAATAACTTAGGTTAGGGTGTCTTTTTTTCATAATAAAAACTGTAAAAGTAGACAACTAAAGAGAGAGTTGTGTTAATCATATATAAATTCAGTAAGTCTTGAAAGTGACCACATACTTTTTACTCCCTCCGTAACAAAAAAAACGCAACGATTGGCCTTGGCACACTCTCCTAGGCAAAAGATCTTAATGACAAATTAAAGAGATGATTAAGTGAAATAGTGACCTTCAAACTCCAACCACCACCTACCAAGCCAACCACCAACTTCAACCCCAACCACCCCGCCAACCACCACCTTCAACACCGGCCACCCCGAACACCACCGCCAAACCATTGAACCCACCCTAGAAACCGTCGCCCAACCCAGATTTCGTCGCCGAACACCATCGAGCCCAGCCACCACCCTAAACCACGAACCCTAACCACCCTAGAAATCGCCAAACACCACGAGCCTAGCCCAGATTCCGTCGCCAAACACCAACGATCCCACCCTATAAATCGTCGCCTAGAAGCAGTGGTGGTTAGGGTTTTGAAGTGGTGGATAGGGTGAAATTGGGTTGAATGTGGTGTTGGGTGGTGGTGTTGGGTGGTGATGGGTGAGTTTAGGTTGAATTTGAGTAATTGGATTAAGAGTTATTAACTTTAATTAATTTATAGTTAAATTATAATGATAATTTAGGATGTTTTAATCATGATTAAGTAATGGCATTTTTGTAATAAAAGCAAAAAAAATTTACCTAAAATGGAAAGTTTGCAAATGTTGCATTTTTTTTGTTACGTCCAAAAATGGCAAATGTTGCGTTTTTTTTGTTACGGAGGGAGTAATTAAAATTAGACAATAGCTCAAACCCAATATGAAGAAGAGAGCAAAGTCTTTTTGAAAAAGTAACTAATTTAATCCATTTTGTGACTCATTTGATCAAATGGTACACCCAAGACTACTGAAAAAATATCTCATGAGCATGGTATACCCAAGGCTATTTGAGCAAAAATAGATTTTGGTGTATCAGGTTCATGGTATACCAAAGACTATTTGAGCAAAAAAATAGTCTTGGACAGGGACGGACCTATATAGGAACAAGGGGGGACCACTGTCCCCCACTTTCCCAAAAAAATCAGAGAAAATGACAGGAGTGGAGCCCACTGTCTATAAAAGAAACACGGTAAACTAAATAAAAGAAAGGAAGAAAAAAGAAAAGAAAAATAGGGAGAGAAGAGGTCAGACCTAGGACCCACGTGGGAGAGATAAACTGAGAACATAAGGTTAGACGTGGGGCCCAATGTCAGTTACCTCGTTTTTACCCACCGAATTTCTCTCCTTCTCACTCTTAATCATACTCTGCTTGTGAGATTTTTCCATCAAAAATTGTTTTTTGATTTTTTTCTTCCTTTAATTAATAAAAAAACTTCACCAGCAAAGGCAAAAACAACCCTTCACTTTTTATATACTCCTTGTCAAAATTATCATGATTTCAAATATTAATATTGTTTTTGAATTACCCTCCACTTGAAATAAAAAAAAGACGTAGGCCGACAAGCCCGGACTCCAGTTCTTCACCGGCGATTACTGACGGCGGGCGACGAAGGCGATGAGATAAGTTCGTTTTTTATGTTGTTCATACTTTTAAACAATTTTTGTTAGATTATCTGAATTGTCCCCCCACTGTCGAATTCCTGGGTCCGCCTTGCGTCTATACTCTTGATCTGGGTGTATAATAAAAATTGTAAAATTGGATTGTGTAATATAATAGTTTTCTAGAATTATATTTAATAGTATTAAAAAAAAACTAGGTTGTCATGTGTGTTTTTTACATATGAAGTTTAGATGAAGTTTAGAATTATATAATGATAAAGTTAACAAAATAATTAATGATGTGATGCAATTCTATTACTTGAATTATATAATAGTGTTGTAAATACTAATTTGTTAGGAAAATGACTTTTTGTTTGTTTTGATACTGCATAGCGTGCATAAAAGCCAATAATAAGTAAAATAAACTAAATAATTATCTCCATTCGATAGGTAAGGAGGTGAGAGACACCAAAAATTCATATTATTCTTTTTTTTAAAATTTATAATTAAACGGAACAAATCTCCTGACTTTTTCATTTTGAAAAATGCATTTTAAACAAATTATCAATTTTTCCTTTCTACTTTCCATTTTATATACTTTGACACGCATTACATGTATTTAATACTAGTTAATTTTACCAAAACTTTGCCATTATAAAAACTTATTTAATTTATAAACTTTTTCCATGATTAAATTTATCCCCTCAAAAAATTATTAAAACTTATCCAAACCAAACCAAATTCATTCAAACATATCTAGATTTTGAAAAGAAGATAAGATAAAAAGTTCATAATCTTAGCCTAACAATAGAGATGCTAGGATCGGGTCAAAATAAGGATAATTACTTTTTTTTGAAAAATAACCTATGCTAAATTAATGGGAAATGCTTAGTACCTATCTGATATATGTAAAAATTACATCTATCAGATAGGGATATACTACGATTTCTAAAACATATACTACGATTTTTATAAATATATTACAATTTTAATAAATCCTAAATTCATGAAGAAAATATACTAACTAAAATTTTATAAAAATGTACTACATTTTTCATAATATATACTACATATATCTATAAGTATACTACATATAATTTGATAGATGCCCAGCCCTTATCTATCTAATAGGAACTAGGCAGCTCTCCTAAATTACCCTAGGTAAAGTTCCATGATTTACGTTTAAAAAAAATAAAAAAAAGTTACATAATTTACGCCTGTAAATTATTTCAAAAAAAAACTGCTAACTCCTAAACCTAGATAGAGCACCCTAAAATCCTTGGTCACTATATAAATATTGTGGACTCACGGCAGCCGTACAGTAAGAAAAATGAGATCCACCTCAAAAAAAAATCAAGTGAGAGAACAATATAAATTAGGGTTTTCTAGTCTCAATCTTCCCCTTCATTTCATCATTTGATTTATTTGCTTCACTATTATGTCTAAATTGAAACGATTTCACTCAACCCTCATTTCTCGCCGATCTTGGCTTCTCTCTTATGGGAAATCAAATTCTGTTACCTTGAACAGCTTCATTAATGGGTTTATTCTTTGTGATAATAAGCTCTTTCCAAGTTGTTCGATTGTTGGATAAAACTGCAAAGCAATGTTTTTGGTCCGATATTAGGGGTGTTCACAACTTGCTTAGGAAGATGCAATAACGTCTTTCTATGCTTACCCATCATCGATAGTCTCTGTAACGAGATTACGATGAAAAGAGCTATGAATTTGTTCTTTTTTGTGAGCCGCGAGAACATCAAACCTAGTATTGTTACTTATACGTGTCGATTGACATGTATTGTAAAGATGGGAATGTTGATGAAGCACAAAGTGAAAATTTGATTAAAAAAAGTGAGACTTTAGATATTCACAAGTGCTCATTGTTATTCCAAGAAATACTTCAAATAGTATCGATAAATACATAATACGGATTGTTTATTGATTTATTGCTTTATTTTGTTTAACTTAATAAAAGAGTACCTTATATACTCTTCATATTTTGTAATCTGTATTATTTAGACGAAATATAATAAATATATTGTTATTTTTGGCTTTTTAATTGATTGTTTTAACATTATACAATGTTAGGATTTTGTTTATTCCCAAGGATTTTTACTATCTCACTTGTGCATAGAGTATCATGGTGAGATAATTTCTCTCATTAGGATGGCTGCTTAGTGCTTAGTGAAACAAATGAATTTGTTATGATTTTTCTCACTCCCGCGCTTTTCTATTTACTAACACATAAGGATTGTCAATGGGTAATTGGGTATTGCTTAGTCCTTTGATCTTGCAAAACACAACATACATTGTCTACTAAACTGGCAATTTGAACAGGCAATAACTTGGATGATAAATTTGTTGGTGGTACATTCAAATGTTCTTCTTATTAAATCGTCAATAAAACAAGATGTAGACTACAACTTTCGTATTTTCGTACCTTCAGCAATCTCAATGACATAAACAATGGTCAAGTCTATATTCAAGAAAATATGTACTTCCTCCGTTTTTATTTAAATGTGACACTTTTAGATTCACGGACTCCTAGGCAATTTTTGTGAAGGAAAGAGATAGAGAGAAAAAAATAAGGGGACCCATGTAAGAGGAGAAAGATAGAGAAAGTTTATTGACCAAAAAAGAAAGTGTCACATTTAATTTAAAACTTCCTAAAATAGAAAGTGTCACATTTAAATAAAAACGGAGGAAGTACATGTTTTAAGATGGGAATTTGGGGAGAGCATTCACCGTACACAAACTAGTAAGACTTGCTTGTTTGTGCTCTTCATTTTCGTGTAGTCGATATGTAAATTTCAACTAGTTTTAGAGAAGGGACTTTCTAGGTGTTTCTGCACTCCTTAGAGTGAGTTTATTGGTAGTCTTAAGATGGAGTCTTAAGATAAGACTTTGGGGAGTCTTATCAAAGACTATCAATACACTCATTTCAAGACTTGGGAAGTCTTAAGGTGTCTTAGAAATCTAAGACTCACTTTAATAAAAAGAACCAATAATATGCTGCCAAGTGTCATTATAATATGCTCAAATTTTGTTGAAGAGTTTGAAAGACAGTCTGATGGATAAAGATCAAAACTGGAATGAGTCTTATGTGAGTCTGAAATATTAAAGAGTAGATAAAGTTAGTGAAAAGCTGATGTGGCAGAGTCTGAAATATGGAAGGGAGTCTTGTGGATAAACTCACCCTTAGTCAGTGCATTATTGCTCTTCCTCTCATGGCTCTTACATTTATGCAGTCATCTAATCTTATATTGAGCTACTAAATAAAATAATGAGAGCTAATTTTGCAAGTGTTTTTTATTATACGGCAATTTGAAGAAATTATCGTCGACAATCACTTACCCTATGCGTTATAAAGATGAATTTAACATGATAATAATTTGCACAAGTTTATCAGTTAGCATGTAGCTAAGATGAATGTGAACTTGGGTATTTGGGGGATAGGAAACTCATTATTGAAGCATTGTTTAGGTATTTTAATACTTGTTCTGTTGTTCAATATCACTTCAAATAAATAATATCATGTCAAATTTGCTTGATGTACTCTTTGAATGGACTTTGTAGTTCTGTTTTCATTATATTCAATTTCATGTCTTGTTGAAATGTTTGCTGTTAGCTTTGAAGCAATTTTTCCAAATTGATATTTTGGGTATAGAATTATGTCTAGCAGAGGGTGCTGCTGAAATGAAACAACAGCAGCTGTATCTGACAAAAACATGTCCATGTACATTTTCATGTCGGAGTCCGAATCCGGCAGCTGCAAGTGCTGCAGTAAAGTAGAATGTGGAGAAGCTCAAAATTCTTCTGTTATGTTGCAGATTGTACCAAAATCAAATTGAGAATTTTTGGATCATTTTTACAGTCAGTTGTTACTACTAATGTCTTTTGTTGTGAGACTTGGGTAAGGGTAGTACTTGGCTCTTTAGCTCTATGAATGTAGTCTTTTGATGTTTTTGATTGTATTCAATCTATAATCCTTTGGTTCAGATGAGTGAAAGCTGGTAGCTGCTTGGTTGATAAGTTGGTTGCACTCTAATCGCTTATGTTGGTTAGAGCTTATTCATCCTAATCCAAAGGGATGTTTGTTCATATGGAACTTTTTATTGTGCCTTACGTTATTTTTATTTGGAAATTTTCAAATAAGTGATAAAGCAAGAAAATAATTTTGAGCGTAACATAAAAGTTGTATAAGACATTCTAGAAGTTTTAGTTTTACGGAAATAGATAATAATTGACATTTGACCAGGGCTGGTACAAGTATCAAGACATATGGTTGGGCCAATATGGCATAAACATCTTATGATGGAGCAAGTAAGGGAAGACCTAACGTGGTTTGTGTATCTCTATTATCGTCAACTAGTTTGGGGGATGGACAATGTCTTGTGACTTTCATACATTTTTGTGATTATTTTTTTAATTTGCATAAATTTATTGTTTGCCAATTCAAAGGTTTTGATCAGGGATGGAACATAAAAGAAAATTATAGATTAGGAGCATGGAGAGGAAATGAATTTGCCATGGTCAGACAGCAGGTTGAGAAAACAATAATGATGAGAGATAAATAAAAGGCATTTTATATCGAACTTTTTTCTTAAAGAAGAAACTATTAATAATTAGAAGTGGAATTTGTTAGTCCGGGTTAATAATTAGAAGTGAAATTTGTTGCTTTAATAAAAAAAAGGTAACTTGTGGCAAAAATGATACTTTAAATATGAGGTCATAAGAGTAGAACAAGAAATTTGGGATTGAGGTACAAAAATAAGGTTAAATACACCGGTGAAAGTGGCAAAAAACATAAAATCAAAATCCCATTTAAAGAAACTCTTCATCTTATTAGCACTTCCTCGTGTAACTTAATACATATTTCAAATTGTGGCGGTACTTTTTTAAATCAATTGATTGACACGTCAAGGTTAAATGGTTCTTTTAAATATAATTTTAAAACAAAAAGGGCACTATTATACTTTTCAAACAGAGAGTATCTTCACTTTAAATAATGGTTAGCAATGATCAAAATATTTTTGTTAATCACATACTCTAATGATGTATACATCCAGAAAATTAGTCATCATTTTTTCTGTATCTACTGGTTGACTAATAGATAAAGTTGATAAGTGACATTTGTTATTTTTTTTATTGGAATAACATCTATATATATATTAAAAAGCGTAACCATAGTATGCTATTCGCCACATGTCACTCTCCATTCTTTACAACAATATTCTATCAACGTTTCTCTCATAAATAAAAAATACAAATTGTTCATGAGAAGTTTCGAACCCGCGACCTTGGGTGTGGAAGGTAAATGCTCTAACCATTGTGGTACTACAAATTTGTTGCTTCTTTTATCAATACTAATAATGATATTAATGATATTATATGTTTTCAATGAAAAATAATAATTAAGGTATAATATTTCTATCATATTTATGAATAAAACTATTAATCTATGACTTTTTACTGACATCTTTCTACACCAAATTTTAGTTGTCTTGAAGTACTAAAGTATAATACATATAAATACCAGAGCATCGCCTGAGCCTAAATACTAGTTTAAGTATTATATGCAAAACCTTCATGTACTTTATTTATCTAATATCCAACGAAATAGAAAATGTAATAGTCTTGGGTGTAGTACATCTAGATATATAATAATAAATAATTACAACTTGTAAGTATTTGCGAAAAAATGTTTTTGCAATTTGAGAAACTAGCTAGTATTTCTTTAAAAAAACGACGCCGTTACAAGTAGGTGAAGTTGCTAGATTTTCTTTTAGTTTTCCTGTCAGTGAGAGTGATGGAGCTAGAGCTTTACAAAACTATAATTTTGGCACTTTGCCCATACCATAAATACAAGGAAAGAGAGTATAAATCACTCCTGAAATTCTCAAAAACAACATTCAATATCTATATATATACACATTTTAATTTCTTGGCATTCTCATTTGAATTCAGAAAAAAAAAAACATGCAAGTGATCCGAATGCCATTACCTTCTCCAATTTCCCATTGCAGCTCAATTCCAAGTTATGGGTAATTCATTCACTTACATATTCCAATTCATATTTTCAAGAAATTATTCATTTGGATTTCTTTGATCCCAGTTTTATGTCCTACTTGTTACTTCACCTCTATATTTTTTTGGGTTTTAGCATAATTCTCTTGTGAATAATTGATATTCTAGCTTGTTTTTAATGCGTATTTTGTACACCACGGAGCAGAATAGTGATTATGGGCCGTGTAAGTGTGCTTTTCAAAACAATATGTGTACTTTTTATACTATCTAATGTGCTTTTGGTGGGAGTTTTAGTACATTATAAGATCTTTGCTACATAATTTATGTACTAATAATACTAAATACTATGCATTTTTATTATCTATGTATGTGATTCATGGAGCACAATGCTCCCTTTGCTCTCAAAGTACAAAACAATTTGCAATCTTTTAGTCATACCCATCTATGTATTGTTTCCTTTTTGTGTTAATATACTTGGCCTTTTCTGTAGTTATTTGTTGCGCAATTCAAAATTCTGTCGAAATTTCGGGTTTTTGATTTCAGGGTATTTGAATTGTCTCTTGATTATGGTGTTATGTTTGCTGCTGAAGCTCATTCTTTGAAAATTGAGTCATTGATTGTTAATTTTTGTCAAAAGGAAATTTATAGTAAGGGATTTTGTAATTGATCACCTAATGGAATTGTTTAGGTGTATGTTTGAATCTTGAATACCCTATTTGGTGAGTGGAGAGACAAATCTTCTTATCAAGGAATATTGTTTTCCTGTGGTGTTAGGGGAAAGCCTAAAATTAAAGTTGTAAGATGCTCCGTTGAGCGCCCCGCTTCAGAGAATGTCATTCCAAAACACATAATCTCTGGTCTTGTAGCCTCTTGCATAATCTTCTCGCAAGCCAATTTGGTTAGTACCTTGATTTCATTTGTTTTATTTTGCGGGCTTGAGTTGTATGTATAACATGTAGGAAAGGAAGCTGAATGCTATTGAAATTCAAGGCATACAATTATAACTTAGGGTTATGCATTTCTGATCTGGCAATATATGAACTGTTGACTAAGCTAAATTGGTCGCATTGATAATTTGAAGATGAAACTTGATTGGTTTTGTTCAGATTTTGGATTATGGTAAAGCTACATTTATTTTTGGGGCATTTAGGTGTATGGCGAAGATCTTCCTCGTCAAAATAGTCTATGTCAGCTTGCTGATGTCTCAAGCAATAAGGTTCCATTTCCTCTTGATAGTAATGCTAGTGATACAAATGGGAACATGATGATGATGATGAGAGGTATGACAGCTAAAAATTTCGATCCAGTTAGATACGCAGGCAGATGGTTTGAGGTGGCCTCTCTGAAACGTGGATTCGCTGGACAAGGTCAGGAAGACTGTCATTGCACCCAGGTGACATGTTGATGATTGCTTCATTATTACTATGTATCACAGTATCATGTATCGGAAGCTTAATCCACTGTTCACGAGGTTTCACTAGTTTAAAGTTTGAACTTTGAAGTAGTTTAAAGTTTGAACTTTGAAGTAGTTCACGAGGTTTCACATGTAAGATGATTGCTTCTTTTGTCCACTAATAAATGTCTTATTAGCCTTGGAATGCATATTAAGAGTAGATTGTACGGCAATGTAGATTCTTCTGTAGATGTTGTAGAACTGAGAATCACGTGGAATATGAAAGCAGTGTGAGAAAGATAGTTTGTGGACAGACCCACATCACATGGGTTGAGTCACTTGAGTGTAAGAACTAAGACGGGGTGGAACTTTTATTTAAGGCAATAGGACATTTGTTTGTGGACCGACCAAAATAACGTATATGACATGTATTCTTGAATGGACCAAGTAGTATGAAGAAGTTAGTTACCTTACCTCTGTATTGAATTCCAGGGAATATATACGTTTGATATGGAAGCACCTGCCATCCAAGTGTAAGAACTAAGACGGGGTGGAACTTTTATTTAAGGCAATAGGACATTTGTTTGTGGACCGACCAAAATAACGTATATGACATGTATTCTTGAATGGACCAAGTAGTATGAAGAAGTTAGTTACCTTACCTCTGTATTGAATTCCAGGGAATATATACGTTTGATATGGAAGCACCTGCCATCCAAGTGTAAGAACTAAGACGGGGTGGAACTTTTATTTAAGGCAATAGGACATTTGTTTGTGGACCGACCAAAATAACGTATATGACATGTATTCTTGAATGGATCAAGTAGTATGAAGAAGTTAGTTACCTTACCTTTGTATTGAATTCCAGGGAATATATACGTTTGATATGGAAGCGCCTGCCATCCAAGTGGATACATTCTGTGTACATGGGGGTCCTGATGGGTACATCACTGGTATAAGGGGAAAGGTTCAGTGCCTCTCGGAGGAAGACAAGGAGCTAAAAGAAACGGATTTGGAGAGACAAGAGATGATCAAAGAGAAGTGTTTCCTGCGTTTTCCTACTTTGCCGTTTATACCCAAAGAGCCTTATGATGTTATTGCGACTGATTATGACAACTTTGCTCTTGTCTCGGGAGCCAAAGATAAAAGCTTTGTCCAGGTAATCAACCATCCTGCTGCGCGTACTGGTTTCTAGTTTAACTATAGTTCTGAGTTAAGCTGTCAAATACAAAGGCTATTCATGGTCTAACATCCATCATCAGAAATTAGCATTGAGATATGCAATTAAAATATTAAAAGCAAATAAGTGTTTTCTTCACCTGAAAAATATGAGTTCAAGGCTGGTTAAGTCTAATAAATTTCAATCAGGTGTTAACACAAAGGTTCAGGGGTTGTCTGTTTAGTTTGGATAAGTTTAGGTGAAAACAGTGCATCCTAAAAAACCTCTGCGTTCATTTAGCTTGTTTTCTATCTCTTAATGCTAGCATTACAACTTTGTATAGTATAATTCAGAGAACCGTAAAAAGTTTTGTCAACTCCTCTTAGTGTGAAACTCCAAGACTTCAGAAAACTTCTACTTGATAACTTATGTTAGTATGAAATTCTAGGCCTACCCTTTTTTTCATCCTGCTGAGTTGAGCTATCGACACTTGCTTTCACGTATGATGATGCCAGTTTACTAAATAATATTCATATAAACTCATGTCATTTTTGAAGCTGTTCTTTGCAATTGCGTGTGTACTGATGAAGCTGCATATATATGTTTATAATTTTCACAGATCTACTCAAGAACACCTAATCCTGGACCTGTATTCATCGAGAAGTACAAAAATTATCTAGCAGATTTTGGATATGACCCGAGCAAAATCAAGGATACTCCACAAGATTGCCAAGTCATGTCGAATAGTCAATTGGCTTCAATGATGTCCCGATCTGGAATGCAACAAGCTCTAAACAACCAGTTCCCTGATCTCGAATTAAAGGCTCCTGTGGCGTTTAACCCCTTCACCAGTGTACTTGAAACATTGAAGAAGCTTCTCGAGCTCTACTTTAAGTAGTAGTTTAAGAATCTCATGTACTACAATTGCATGTATGCTTATATTATAAGATCTACAATAGAAATGGAACCCTCATCTCTGATATTCCCTTTTTTCTATTATAATTTCTTTTATTATGATACAAGAAATTTTTTAGGAACCCTTCTCTGAAGGATGTTCCTTAGCTATCTTTGACATCACTACATGTAGAATAAAGTTAACTTATCTAAAACTCTAAAATCCATATCATTGAGTACTCTATTTGACTTCATGTGGAGTGCTAGTACAGACTTACAGTAGTATGCAATAGTACTCCATAACTTTGTTCCCTACTTCATTTAATCTGATTTTACTAAATGAAAATTATCCTTTACTAATTTTCTAAACTTATTACTATTTTATTGAGACCGATTTATGGACTACAACTAAATTTGCGAATTAAAACCGAATTTTTGCTCATTTTCTAGTGTGTTCTTCTCTTACGCAAATTAATACAATGGAGTTGATATTTGTATCCCCGTTTCAGATTTTTTAAAACTCAAAACACGAAATTTTGTAAACCATGAAAATCAGTTTTCTTCTGTCAGCTTTCAAAGTGATAGGATTAATATAAGTATGACTAATTTTAAGTTTAATATGCCCTCTATAACATACTTGATCAAACAAACCAAAGGATAATAGCAATTCTACACGAATCTTACTAATTACAACTGATTATTTATGATTTAAAAGTGAGTTTTACTATGTGAATAAATAGAAGTACTTTTTTCGTCCCAAAATAAGTGTTACATATTCCTATTTGAGATGTCTCAGATCAGTTGCTACATTGCTTTTTAGACAAGTTTTCGCTCTTCTTTTTTTAAAAATTGGCTCCTACACTCATTTACTTTTTCTTTCACTTCCTTACAAACTTGTGTCTAAAACTAATGGACCATTTATTTATGGATGGGGGACTATTTTTCTAAAGTTTCTACCAAACCATGCGTTGAGGCATTTGAAGCATCAATGGAGAGATTAAGGCCATTAAGCACAAGTATACTAAAAACGAGGTATACAATATGGACCATCACATGTTAGTTTTCAAGTTTTGCAATCAATTTTCTAGAAATAAAAAGAGTAAAGGGACAAAGGGAGCATCATTCACTGAACGTTATTAAACCAGTATAAAACCAAGAGGAAAATACATCAAAGCAAACAAATTAGAGATTTGAAAAGCCTTTAGTTTTTTTTTCATTTATAATCATCATTAAATTTTCATGAGTTAGGCTATGATCACGCCAACTATATATAAATGGGCATTTGGGCAATGGCAATACCAAATTGTGCAAAGAAAGAGCAAAAATGGCAACACAACCACTTAAACACATAACTCAAGAGGCAAGCACAAAAATCAAACATGAACAATCAGAAACCCATGTAGCATTGAAGGTTCAAGGAGGGGATGATCATGATGTTTACTACAGAGTGAAGCGCGATTTCCCTCTACATCACTTGAAACTCGACTATTGCAATCGCCTTGGACTCGAATATGGAGTTGTTCGTTTCGTGTATCGTAAAGCAAACCTTCCGGGTGCTAAAACTCCGAATGATCTTCAAATGAAGGATGGTTGTTCCATTGATGCTTGGGTTGACAAGTTGGGAGGTTGATGCGTAACTGAATAAGTGGTAATCAAATTCAAGATTATGGGTATAAATTAAAGAATGGATATAGTTTAGTTGGTTTAATATACTCATGTTTTGGTTGCATCGCTCTTGTTATAGCACATGGTATTATATCTTGCTATGCTATGTTATGTTATGCTACTAGTATTCTAGTAATGGATAAATAAAAAATTAATGATATAAGTTTTCTTTATAATTCTACTGTGTCTTCGAATTCATGCATTAGTAGCAAATTTCTTTACAAAAGCCTTGTTCTTGCAAGCAATAGCGTAATAATTTCAAACGGATAACACGATGGATTAGAAGGGAGATTCCCTAAAGAAATGATTAGGAGTAAATAATTGTAACGTGGAGGTGTTATACAGTTATGTATAGGTAACGTAATGCATTTTGGGTATAGTGTAAGCGACCAGATATTATATGTCTAGTTCTGAACAAATAATTAAGGAGCCTTTTATAATTAAAGCCAACCTTCCAAGGAATCCCCTTAACCATGGAGATCGGTTAGGCCAACATTAGTAACAGGGTTAGTTTCGATAAAATTATGTTTCTGAGAGAACATAAGATGTACTGAGACTCGGTTTTTCCGGAGAAAATATATCTTCGGGCAATCAGCTAGGACCGAGTGCAAACATCTGGGAATTGGAAGTAACTTGTCCGGATGGTGAATACACTTTTCTTCTTTCCTCAAAAGACAAAAGAAGATACAAGTACCTTATTCTGATGACCAAGAAGATCTAAGCAACAAGAGGATAACAAAACTCGAAGATGCTTGATTCGATAGGTTTATCGTCCAAACTACAATACATGTTGGCCGATATGGGCCAACTACCAAATAGTGCTAAGGAAGATCAAGAAGAAACCCAAAAAATGGCATACGCACTGTTGAAGACCTCGCCCCAATTTTTTGTGCCAATTACAAAAATACTCAAAATTTAGGGAGCTCGAGCCTTTGTGGATGAAAATGATGTGAAATCCCATAGCCACAGCAACCATAAGCTTACCAGTACCCAAAAGATAAGGATGATTTACGATATTTTTGGGGCTACCAGCCATAATTGAGGGATGATTTGCCATGCTCTTGGTTAATAACAAGCATAATTGAAGTTTGGGACTGTCAATAATTCATATATAAATTCCTCGTACTACATCACGTTGAGTCTTCCACATTAGCATCACCACGTCTAGACAATTGTACACCCATTTATCGACAATAACTTTAATAAGAAATCACTTCAGAGCACACAAAACATAATAGATGTTATGTTTGCCAACGAAAAAGGTAACCTTAGTAATTAAAAGAGGTAACTTCATAATTAGTACACGCAAATATTAATATGTACTTGCTATACACGAGTAGTATAAATAAGAAGAGCAGTACAATTACTAGTAGGTATGTTAAAAAATGTGAACAATTTTCCTGCCAATATGAAAAATCCATCACCAAAACACAACGGATGAGATAAGCAACATTCAAAGTTCACGACCATGACATTTAAAAAAACACATCTTTGCCCCCAAGTCTTAAAAAGACAGTTGTGAAGTTGTTGAATCTGTGAACAAAGAGATTATTCCGTGTAAAAGAATTAAAGTCCCACCATATGAATTGTCAACCAAAATCATAATCAACAGATCAATAAGACCAGCGCTTCATCCGTAGCTTTGAATACAAAAAGAAAGAAGCCATACATTTACGACGATAGGAAAATCCCGTTTTATACTTAAAAACCTATACACACACGAGTTTGGAACTGAATACAAGCATTCACCTTCCAAAGCGCCTGCAAATAAATGCAAAATTCTACCAAGAACAGTCAAAAGTCTGGACTATTATAACCATGGAAATCGACATTAGGAACCGACGTATTCGAGATCAACTATAGCAATATATTTCACCGAGCTTCCAACCAAAGCGCCCCCAACAACCCCTTCCCACACAAAGATAAAAGGGAACTACTTCCCACAATTGAAGCCATGACAAACTGACAACACTATGATAAGGATCAATGCAATGATGATACCCAGCACAATGAGCTTAATCTTCATGTTTTGAAACCACATCTTCCTCCTCATCTTTGTTCCTTGCTGACGGAAATCTTGTGCCTATGGCATTAACCAAAGGAATAATCATCAAAGTGCGCCTTAATAAGAGCACAAAACTACAGAGGGCTTTGTAAGTATGTGCCCGAATATCAAATCACAAGTTTCCAGTGATTTCAACTTTCAATCCCATTAGCACGATAGGACGCATCGCAGCAAAAAACAACATTGTTGATATCAGACCTAAAGACAATATAATTAAAATAGTATGTGCACTATCACAAACCTGTGAACGGAGATTTTCTGTCTTGTCAACTAGAAGCTCAATCTTCTCACCACGATCTAGAACCTAATCAACAGAAGATGCAACAGTTATGGTTGAGTTTCAAACTAGCAAATCCTCTGTACTACAAACTAATAAAATTAAACTAGGTAGAGCTTGGTTCCCAAACTATTATTGCCGTCAGCCCTTTGATAGCAGTATCAGTACATTTATGAAAGTCTATTACCTTCTCAATATTTTCCATCATCACTACTTTGACTTCTGAAATCTGAGCCTGCACCTTTGCAAGCTTGTTCATCTCCTCTGGATGATCAACACAGTATTGCATGTGCTCCTTCAGTTTAGGCCTAAAGAGCCATGCAAGTTCAGCATTTGAGCATAGTTTCAAATTTTAGGAAAATAATAAGTTAAAGGCCAAGAGAGCTACCCGAAATCTTTGTTTAAGCTTTTTGCTTGAGCAGTAGCAGCTTTTCCACCCCCATATCTCTTGTTAAAATCATCCTTCACTCGCTCAAGAAAAGCCATTGGGATCTGCCTTCCAACAGACTCAACTGCAACTACACAATAGGCTGCAAAACCCAACATATGGGTGAATTTCAGGTCTTAACAGCTACAATGAGGCGGACATATTTAATAGAAGCCTCGTATATGAAATTCCATCAACAATTCATCAGACACAATACCCCCTAAAACCTATTACCCTCCCCCAAGACCAACAAGAAAGGGGAGAAGAGGGAAAAGAACCTAAGATTAAATTCAGAAGTCAGCAGGACGGGAAAAGTAAAAAGATCCTGGAGAGAAGGACAGATTAGGCCTATTATAAGTGACGCTCATAATTCATAAGCCCCTCGTTGATGAAGTAATTGCAAAGAAAAAAATGATTTTTGGCTGATCGAACTTGGCTATTCTACTCAAGACCAGTGAATCAGCAAGCATATTACATGTCCTAATGACAGTACCATGAGATAAGAAAAGGGCTTGACATAAGCTAACTCGTCGAACAACACATCATGTATACATTCAGTAACCACAGTTATTCAAAAATTAAACAAAAACAGTGAGCAATCAAAAGGCACCAGCCTAGACTCCACTACTCGAAAACTCACACTCAAGCATGTGGTATCCTAATGTCACTCCTCTTATTTATCAAATGGTATAAGCAAAAAATGCGAAGACATAATACACCTATTTCAATGACAATTCTCAATTCCTTTATTCTTTAATAATTCCATCCTAATGGAGCACCACTAATACAGCTTCAATTATTCTACTCTTCTGAAGTACCAAAAGCTCATAACTATTAGTAATTCAATGTAGCACATAAGTTTTTTGCACAACTTTAAGGTGCCTATGATGTTTCAAAAAGTCAGTCCTACTTTTAACAAAAACATCAATTCCGAAACCCAAGTTTAACCAAAAAGGATCCATCACTATACAGCCACAAAAACAGGATAACAAAGCTGCTATCCACATCGAGCTTTAAACCTTCAAATATCAAAAGCCTAATTTAACTGCATAAAGTTAACAGTATAAAATACCATTTGCTACAACTAAAAATAGTATTCACAAACTTCTTCCTGAAAACTTAAAAGCAACAGTAGTAGAGTAGTCATCATGGTAAAAACCTAATACCACTTCATGGCAAAATATTTTAACCATCTGTTCATCCCCTTGGACATTATAGGGGCAGAACACATCAACTTACGAGAGACTAGAGAGTGAGTAATTTTTCAGCACTTTACAAACCACAAAAGAATGAAGAATGGCTTTGCGTCAAATCCATTTCTCCGAATCTTAGCTTCTCGTTAATCCTCAAAAGTATCACAAAACAAACAACTCCTTGTATGAAGCTTATCTACACAACATGTCCAATTTGCTGATATCAAGTGAAAGTATTCTCACTAGAGTTAACATATCATAGATCCTACATGTTACAAATGATAATGAGAGAATCCCAATGGGTAAGAAGTAGTTCGCCTAGCACGATAGGTTTCAAAGGGTATTTGTGGTCAGGTTTGAATAATTCTAAGACCGTTAAGGTATATGGATCCTATCCAAAACCCAGCAAACTCTTCCTCACTTGCCACGCCTAGCATTTCACAAAATTCAAACGAGTATAAAAGAATCACATCCCAAACCTTCTCAGTGATAACTGCATTAAGCAATTTTCTACCCAAAACAATAGTGAGCACCAACACTAGAGGAAGAACACCTAATAAACCTTCGCCAACCACGAAAAACTAAACTCCAAATCAACAGATCCTGAAAGGATAACATATTCACTCATAACTCAACCACAAATAAAACTCACATTTTCAACAAGCACCAACATCAAATCTAGATTCCAAATTCCACAACCACATCGCATCCAAATTACTCAAATTCATCTCAAATCCAAATACAAGCACCAACCGCAGCTCCAACCCGCTATACAAATGGAGCCTTGAAAACCACAAAAAGATCCAATAGCCGGCCGATACAAGCCATTTCAACGACAAATCAACACTTAAATCAATCATCCAATAGATCAATCGCAACTTCAAGCTAGACAAACAGAAATTTCATAAATCGAAAAAAAAAAAAACCTAGACACATCAGATTCACACCAAAACCCCTCAGCAACGAAAATCCCTAACAAAAACGAAGAATCAGAAGACAATAAACAGTTATAAACCAAAATTTCCTCTCAAAATCACAAAAAACAGCAGAATCCAGCTCAAAACCCTAGAAATCAGACAGATCAAAAGAACCTCCAAAAAAACAATCAATCATCGCAAAAACAGAAGAAATAAAGAGAGAGAGAGCATACTGAAGCCATCGGAGACGAGGAAGTTGAAGGTATGACCATCGCAGTTGTAGGTGAACTTGTTGTTAGTAGCAGGAAGTTTCTGGAGACATTGAGAAGCGATACTAGTGAAATTACCAGTGAACTCTGTGTATTCTGCTAATATCACCGTTCCTCTTGCTACAAAACTGTAGATCAGATTTTGTTGTCCCATTTCTCTCTCTAACTTTCTCTCTCCTCTGTGTTTTTTCTCAGATCTTTGAGTTTTTTTAGAGAGAGAAAGTACGAAACGGAAACTCAAGAAGATGAAGTTAGAGAGAGAAAGGGATGAAGGAATTTGCAGAGATGAAGATTGAGAAAATGGAGAGAGAGAGATGAAGGAAAATTTAAAGCAGTGTATAAAAGACTTTTTTGAGTTTTGAAGGCATCTATTACTTGTTTGTACTACTATTCATTTTTTGAGAATTGTTATTATTTAAACAAATTAAAGAGGAGCATGGTAAATTTGGAGAGAGCGTGTGTGTGTGGGGATGGAGCCATGGAGGTAGGTTCAAAATCCGGCCTTGATCTGAAAAAATAGATCGAATCCGATTATAGAAGTCAATTTAGATTTTGTACCAAAAAATTTGGTTTCTCGGATTTTGATTTGATAAGATTTATTAGCCAAGTTTGGAACGGATCAGAGCAAGTCAGTTTAGTTTTCGTACCAAAAATTTTGGTTTTTCAGGTTCCGATTTGTTTCATCGTGTTTGGATGGAAACAAACTTGTTTTTGCCTTCTATTTGTAAAGTATGTGTTTAATCGTCGTACAAAATAAATTTTCTTCCTATTGTGTTCGGATATTTATTAATGTTTATGCAAAATGGTAATTACTTAGTGTTGTTGGTTTGAAATTTTTTCTTAAATTTCCCTTTACGGCCTTACTTAAATCATAAAGTGTGATATTTTATAGATTTATTTGTATTTGCCAGTTCAGTGAGTCGATCCGATCCAATTGCGTACGAGTGAACACCCTGGTGGAGGTCTGGTTTAGCAATGTACAAATTTTTTTTTTGCTTAGTACTCTCTATTTTTAATTGATGTTTCTATTTGAAATCAAATCAAATTGTAGAGGATTTTTCAGTTTGCAAAGTGTGTTTTTGTACTTTATGCTTTTGAAAAGCGAGAGAAAGAAAGAGAAGTGGGTGTTTAGGAAATGAAAGACTTCAAAATCGATTATATGTAAAAAAAAAAAGGGAAAAGGGTATTGGAATTGCATATCTGAAAACAAAAATAAAAGGAAAGAGTAAATACTAATACTATTTTCATTGCATATATATTTTCTTTGTGTGTCAGAAAGACGCTTAGACGCACATTTTCCCTGCTCATCTACCTTCATGTATATTAATCTATAAAAAGGACATCACTTAGTCTTTAAGTTGTATGGGCAACAAAGACACCTTGCATACTCTCTTTCCACTTTAATACTATAGTATAAAATTATTCTAATGACTCATTTTGCGAATGAGCAGATTTATTTTACCTCACTTGAGATTAGAATGTTTACTTATCAAAACAAACATGCTAAAATGAGCAGATTGATTTATCTCTAAGACAAAATAAACTGCTCACTTGATCAAAATGAGTAAAATAAAATTGTTCATTTTGTAAATGAGTAGAGTTAATTTAACTCACTCAATATCAAATCATAATGTGAACTATATCAAACATATTTTTCCATGTTTTCCTTTGAAAATCATGTTGCTCATTTCCTTATTTTTTACTCTCACTGTTTGTTTTTTATTGTACAAAATGAGTAGATTTATTTTACTTCACTCAAGATCAAAAATCTTTACCGATCTTCCTTTGCAAATAGATTGTTAATTTGATCAAATGAGTAAAATAAACCGCTCAATTGTGATCAGAATGTTTACTGATCTTGCTGTACAAAAATGATTGCTCATTTGATCAAATGAGTAAAATAAAATCGCTCGATTGTGATCAGTATGATTACTGATCTTGCTGCACAAAAACGATTGCTCATTTTGATCAAATGAGTGAAATGTATTTTAAGAAATGAAAAAAGTTAGTGAGTGGAGAAGCAAAGAAAAATAAAATAAGTTTTTTATTTAAATTTTTTTAAAAAATATATTGTAACAGAATATGGAAAATATTAAAAAGAAAAAAGGCGTGTTATAATAATTATATATTCTACCCGTAAAATAAATTTAAAAATAACGATTATAATACAACATCCCTCCAAAAAAATAATTATAGTACAACAATATGCAAAATAATTGAAAAAGATAAAATAAAAAAGGCTAAAATAAGAACTAAGACTATGGAAGAAACATGAAAAAAAAAATTAAACAATGAGATTCAAAGCCAAAAGAAGAGGAAAAGACAAACGTAAAAAAAAAATTATAAATGATTGGTATGGGAGTCGAACCCATGACCAACTACCAAACACATAAACCTCAAGACCAACTGAGCTAAACTATCTACAAGGTATTGGGGCAAGCTTTTAATACTTATACTCTTATCCAGATTTTCGCATTAATTACAATAATGCCACCGGGTGCACCATGCGCACGGTGCACCCGGGTGTACCATGCGCACGGTGCACCCGGGTGCATGATAATAATTGTAATAAAAAGGACATCACTTAGTCTTTAAGTTGTATGGGCAACAAAGACACCTTGCATACTCTCTTTCCACTTTAATACTATAGTATAAAATTATTCTAATGCCTACAATCATCAATTTAGGGCTCGTTCGATTTTATCGTGGTTTTTTTTTTTGGTTTTTTGATTTTCTAAGTCATATGATATATGTCCTATAATGAATAAAAAATTATTCAAAATTATTGAAAATATGATGATTGTGAAAACTACAACTAAAAAGTGAAAACCACCTTTTCTGGTTTCATGTTTTTGATTTTTTGTTTTCAAAAAAACTGAAAACTGAAAACAAAAAACGATAATGAACAGACCCTTAGATTTGTATTTGAGTTGGTTTATTGACACACTTCATTAATTTTTACGAAAATATTGTAAATATGATTTTAACCCAATTTTACGATATCAAAATGTCATATAGTATCACTTTACCATATCATGATTTTTGTACATAACATTTATGATCCTATGTATATTTGTTATCAAATACTTCTATACAACTCCTTTATTTACAAACAAC
Organism: Patellifolia procumbens; assembly: GCA_947645195.1. Lineage (NCBI taxonomy): Eukaryota > Viridiplantae > Streptophyta > Magnoliopsida > Caryophyllales > Amaranthaceae > Patellifolia > Patellifolia procumbens. The sequence continues at coordinate 1,129,566 of CANSGD010001485.1, forward strand.
TGAAAGTTCAACACGTTCATGAAGTTGCAATTTCTCGTGTGTGAGATAAGCAGATATTATAAGTCCTTTTCTGAATTATGGGTGAGACGGCGCCGTTTTGGTGGGGAAAAGAGGATGAAGGGGCTATAGAGGTTGTTGACGGGTCATGCTTAATTCAAACCTGCAGATATGTAATGTTGATCTTCATTTTAATAAATTAATACGACGCCGTTTCGATTCTTCTAAATAGTAGTGGAGGGGACAATGTCGGTGTTAGATGGGGTTCTTGTTTGGTGTTTAGTCTTCCAACAATGGATGAGTGGAACCCCTCAAACTAAAAGAGTCACAAATTTAGGATCTAATTATACATGTGTAGTTTCAGATTTTGAATCTATGTGATGTACTTATGTTCCCACTTTTTTTTAAAAAAATAATTAGTGTTATGCTCGGTAATATCGTATGGTTTTTGTATGTTAAAATTTAATAGTTAAAATATTAAATGTTAAAAAGTCTATTTTTTATGAAAGGAATAATAATTTTGTGGTTGATGGACGAGTGGTTAGATCTCGTTCCAGGTTCAAATTTTGACATTGACGATTTTCTTTGTATATGAGAATTATATGGATAACATACTATCAGAAAAACATAATTAACATGTCGGATAATAACACTTGTATCTGTTTTTCTAACCTATTCACAGGCGTATAGGATTAACTATATATGTAGGTAGATAGATAGATTATTTTTGGGATACGGCGATGTCCTGAGAAATTATTGTAATATAATCTAGTAATTTAATAGTAGATGTTCGGCTCAAAAGCTCACAAACAAACTTAATTCTATTTTAATTGTAATGCTTAATCACTTACGTCTTGAAATATCAAATTTTAAATTTAAATATAATTTAGAGCCTTTTCCGAGTCAAGCCAAGCCGTACTTGGTCTAGGTTCAACTCGTTAACCCTCCTATTTTGTAACATTCAGTCGCTCACAAGCACCACATTAATCTGTATACAACTAGTAATAATTGTACGAAATTATTTTCATCCAACTTACCCATTTTAAAAGGTCCATATTGCATCGAAAATATTTGCCTTTCACATTTATGGAGTATGGATGCATGGTATATTGGTATTAAGTTGGTATTATAGACTACCTAATTTTAATCTAAAATTAGGCAATAGTTCAAGTTCAATCGATAAAAGCGAATAAAATAGTTTTTTTGAATAAAAAAATAGATTTTTCAATTAAGAGATATATTTAAATTAGTCTAATTTTAATATAAAATTAGACCCCCTCTTATAATAACTCTTGTACTATCAGATAATCGATATCCATTTTCGGGTAAGGTACCATAAAGAAGACGATGCAGGGTGACGGACAAACCCATTAAGACTAAACTATCCTTAATATCTGATGCCTTGATAACTACTACAGTTCCTTTATGTACGGATACAGACCCACACTTGCAAACAATCGTCACTACTCACTCCAAATATTATTAGTTGAGTAATTAATTGGTGATTTAGCTTTTAAATGCACAAAGACTAAATTTATCAGCAACATCCGTTTATTATATGTTGGTTCCACTTTAATTTCCACATTTTCTTTTGTTGTGAAGGAGGCTTTGCTTCGTTGCTAAGCATGAATATTTTGAGTAAATGCTGGACAATCCTGATTTCCGCTATGCAATTGTTGTTTCAAATTCAAAATCCTACTTTCCCTAGTGAGCTGTGGCCTGTGAGCCTGTGTTTAATGTAAGTTTACCTCATTCATTTCTTGAATAAATGATTTTTATTATAAAAAAAAAAGAATTACATATACAAGTTACATAAGTAAAACATAGTTTAGATTTGTTTAAATTAAAAAAAGCAAATTTGAACACTTTTTGGCATTGAAAATTGTTTTACTTGAAAAAGAATTTTCAATAAAAAGTGTTTTCCGTGTTCAGTTAAAACAAATAAAGCCTAAATATATTAAGTAAAATTGAATACATGAAGTAAATTACTCCTTCCGTCCTTAAATATAAGTCTTATTTTCTTTTGCACAGTTTTCAAATACAAATAGCAGTTTTGACCTTCTGTATCTTTAATTTCATAATAGTAAAAAAATATAAAAAGTTAATATTATGAAAATATATATTATAACGAATCTAATAAAATCTCACATGCGTATGTTTTTTTGTATATATTAATAAAAATATTAAAAAAAATTTAAAGTTTGACTCCTAAAATAAAAAGGGACTTATATTATATGACTCAGGGAGTAATTCATGCAAAATTGAAAACGGAAAGGAATTCTACTTGAACGCCCGCGCATCGAGAAACCGGCACTTATCTTGCATGCGAGTCGGAATTGAAGCTTCTAGTCTAAATTTAAAAGTCCGTCTTAAAAAGTTATTTCAGATAAGAAAATAGGCAGTCTAGAAATTCAATGAATAATTTCATACACAACATGAATCAGTGAAATGTCCAATCGAAAGTGGTCAAAAATATACCACATTTTTTATTGGTTGTTGATAAGTTTTGGAATCAACATCATTGTTGTGGGCCAATAATGAATCATACCCAAATATGATAAACACACTAAGCTGAGCTTCCAACTTGCAGATATAAATAATATAAGTCCTCTTCGTCTAAATCTATCTGAATTCAACTTATTACATCTGATTAACTTGACATAAGCCTGACTGAACTTAATTAACCCTGAAACTCGTTCTTTTAAGATGAAGATAACGCCCCCTAAAATATTATAAACTTCGTCAAATCCAAAAGACAAATCTAGATTGAAATTGATTTTTCTGGGCAGCTTAGAAGCTCCCTGAAATCCAGAATAACCTGTTGAAGGTCACTGCAATCCAAACCGACTACGGAGTTTTCCTTGAAAATATATCGAGGTCCTTCGGTAGGTTAAGTTGTGCCTTACAGGAGCAAGATATTGGTGACATACAACTTCATTCAGTCTCTAGAGTGACACTAGTATACTCTTCAGTCTTCATTCAAAAGAAACCATGACAGGAACGCCATGCAAATTTCACGATGGTGTTACATATTTAAGATCCATGAATAGTCAAGACTCAAGATCAAACAACAATCCTAAGAGTTATTATTAAGAGGAGTATCAGCTATCAAGTTTTGGCTCGATGTACCACACAGAAGATATTTATGGTTCCTGACAAAAAAAAAAGAAGCAATAATGGAATGAAGCTTTCCATAGGTCTGATGATACTATTGCATTGCCCCACTGTCAATCAGAGTCTGATGCAAGTTAAACCTTGCTGCCAACTGTAATCCCCAAAAAAATAAAATCAAGGAAGTAATTCCAAATATGCATGAAACATCTATGCAGAACACTCCAAAACAGAAAAGATTGATCAATGAGAAGTATAATGTAAGCTCTTGAAGTATATAGGACACAATTTCGGAAGACACATTTCCCAACTAATGAAAAGCTTTTGCTACGCCTTTTGTTTCAAAAGGTGATAACATGAAGTGTCATACCGGAATAGATTGGTCAAGCTACACAAGTAACGCTCCATGGGTGTAGGGGGAAAGAGTAAGGGAAATCCCCCACAAGTGTCACTAGTGGGGTTTGATCCCACATTGTCACAGTTGTGGAATGACTAGACCAAGTAATGCTTAGTAAAAGCTTAAAACTAATTTATACACACACTTCTGAGTCAATACAAGTATGAAAATCATATTTCCGACTCATCAAAACAAACTATCCCAATCAAAGCGCCATCGCTCAAAATTGTCACCCCAGGAGAGCAAACAAGAATCCAAGCAAACCAAGAGTTTGGCAACTTCTAGGATGACCCTGCTCTTAAGGCTAAGTCCAAAGAAGCATGTCTTACCCAGTACCGTCCGTACTTGCGTGGGACACTAGCGTCCAGTCATTTTTAGTTTGAAGCCTCTATCTATAGAGGCTGTGTATCTGCTAAACAATTCCTGCCTGAGAGATGGATGAGCCATGACTACATATATCAAGCATGTTGAATATCCATCTTGAACTCAATGGTTGATGTACACTGCCCATTCACCTCTCAGCCATGGAATTGTCCAACAAATGCACGGCTTCTCCATACATATGGGGAGCTGTCAAAACCAAAATGAATGAATCTAATGCCCCGTATAAGCAAGAATACCACTTAAAATACTGTTCTTCTTTAGCCTTAGCCTTACAATTGAGGTCATACTCATTTTTCAATCTCTTGGTTTGCTTGGATTCTAGACTTCTAGTTCAGTGTTCTCAAGTGATGTGGGCACTTTAATGAGAAGGGTTAGCATTCAATGACTCTGATTCCAATTCTTCACCATCGCTTTCCCTTTCCTTTTTGTCTTCTATCGATTACTCTCCTCTTGACCTCTTGATACATCATTTTTGCCAGGCTTCTCCTCCTCATCATATTTTTCATGGTTATCCACGATCTTATGGTCAGGTTTTGTATGACAGTGTCAGTCAGTCTTGAGAGCTTGCAGAACACACCAAAGTTTTCAGAGCTTACATTCCAGATATCGCATCCGTTGTAAAGAGTATACTTGTTATGTTGGTAAAATGTGGAAGATGATGGTTATTTATTTTGCATCACATATCTATTAATTTAGAATTGGACAGGAGAGCTAAGGAGTCTACAGCTTTGGAGAAACAAACTAAGAACTACTAAAATAGTAACTACTTTATACAAAGGATAGAAATTTGAATCTAGCTCGATTTATCCTTAAACACCTATTCCACGATATGTTAATTGCTGCTCTAGCACTTCAGAATACTCTAGATAAACCTTAAGCAGAAAGCAAAGTTTCTAAATAGCCACCAAACTAGATAGATGCACGTATTTGTAGACGGGGAAGGTTACACCTTCAATTACTCCACAAATGTACTATTGAAGTAGTTTACCGACTAGACAAAAACTCAAATTCCTCTCCTCCTAAACCTCTTGATGCTGCTGTTCATCAACTTTTTCCTCCTCATCATATTTTTAAGGTTGTCTTCACTCTTATAGTTAGTCTTTTGAGCAACAGTCTAGCTCAGTCATTGAGAGCTTGCAGAAAGCAACAAGTTTTCAGAACTTACATAGGATCCAGCTGTATGATTTGGTATAAGGTGTAGAAGAGTACGGTTGTTATGTTGGTTAAGTGTGAAAAATGATGGAACTTATTTCGCATCACATGTATACGGGGAGAGGATAGCTAAAGAAGTTTACAGTTTTTGAGCAACTAATTAAGAACTTATATACTAGTAACTAGTCATTCGATGTGGGGGTGTATGAGATTATATTACAAGCAGGACCAAAAGTTTGTGCTCAAAAATTCAAGTCCACTAATCTATCCTAATGTCAAAATTCCAAGGGTCAGAATTAAACTGCGTTATTGAAGATTAGAATGGGGAAGAAGTAAATGCTAGAGGCTTAGAGCTAGTTTACTAGAGTGTAACACGTGATAGAAAGAGTTCAAATATGATTGGCAGCTCATATTTGGATTTCGGATAGCCTATTTCATACAAAATGCAGGAAATCCCAAAAGGATCAAATTACTTAACATTCAAAATAAAACAGAACAAAACTTCTACACACACTGGCTGACTGCTGAGACACACCACTCGCAGTGCAAGCCTCATCATGTCAAGGTGGAAGTTGCAGCCTGCAGGTTCGAGCCCCATCGCAACAGTGCTGAGCGTTGATAAAGTACGTGCCAATTATATACATTCTGAAAAAAGAACAACTTGGGCTAACGGCTAACACTTATTCCACAATCCTTTCCTGGCCACACCAATGAATGCAAAAGCTTCAACTAACCAATAAGCCCCTGAAGAGCCGCTTTTGCTAAAACTCGAGCAGTTTCTTGAAAACTCACTTGGGATACAAAACTGAGTATTCAGAGATGCTATGCCGCTAACTCCCCATGAGGTAACTATGATTTTCCAAGGTAAAAGAGCCCCTAACAAATGGAATAAGAAAATTTGTTCTTCATATCCCCACTAGCGTGCCTTCCTCATAAAACTAGGAGCTACCGAGTTATCAGGTAAAATGAGAAGATGATGCGCCACAAACATGAAATAATGCACATAAATTAAAATGACTCAAATTCTTAGAAGCACATAGAAGGTTCATCAACCAGTCCAACAAAAGTATCCAAAAACAAATTCAGCATAATAGTCCTATCATCTTTCTCTCACAAAAACAATTCAAACATAAAAAAACATCAATACCCTTCATAATCAAGATCACATTAATAAACTACTGTTTTCATAAATATATTTTCCCACAACAATATGCAAAACCCCAATTCCAAAGAAATTGAGAAAGAGAGAGGGGTGCAAATTATTCACTGCACCGCGGAGCACTGTTCCACCAAGGTACATTAACCGTATTCAAAAGTACATAACTTTTTCCAATTACGAAGTGAAAACACATACGCGTTTACAAAGCAAATAATTACTACAAAAAGGGGAAGAGAAAGGTTAGCATACTAACATCTAATCCAAATGGGGTTACTTAGGAGCAACTTCTTGTGGGGTTTTGGCATTGATAGAAATAGCATGAAGACCAGATTGTAGTTCATCAGCCAAAAGATCATACACCATACGATGTCGTTTAACAAGAGTTTGACCCTCAAATTTAGGGGAAACAATCTTAAGATTAAAGTGAGTTTCCCCACCATTGTAATCTCTCATAGCAGCATGACCAGCATGTTGATGTGAAACATCTTCAATTTCAATAATATTTGGTTCTAATGTTGATTGCAGCTTTGCCCTCATTCTATTTGCTCTTGATGCTAATGCACTTGCAGTCATTACTCCTCTTGATGCCATTAAAAGAAGATCAAGATTACTTGATATTGATGATGGGTTTATTTGCTGCTGGAGAAAGAATTAAATAGGAAATAATGGATACAATTACAATTGAAAGATGAAATCTTTTGCACAAATTGTGATATGTTATGACTTATGAGGAATAGGGTTGTGAGAATCTTTACCTTTAGTAGAGAAGTGAATTGGATTGGAGCAACTTCAAACACGCTATGCAATTGCAGACCAGAGAGGGCAGAAACAGTCGTATTCGTATATTAAGTGTCCTTGCCCAACCTTAGTATAGAAGACGGACTATTGTCAAATGCACGCGATGCGTACAATTGGAAATGTAATCAGTGAACTACTGTGTTAATTATTGAATTAGTAAAGTAGTTAGAATATTTTTTTAAAATCTTTTTTATCTTATAATTAGAGGTGACAACAAGTCGGGTCGAGTTTTGCATTACTCGACTCGACTCGACCCATTAAAATCTCGAGTCGAACTCGATTCGAGTCAGCCATAATCGAGTCGAGCTTCAATTGAGTTTTGATCAACTTGAACAAGCTCGAATTGAGTTTGACTCGAGTCACTCTCGAGCTATTTGCGAGTTTTCCAGTCGCCTTACGCCCATAAGCTGAATTTTATATAAAAAATTGAATATTTTAACACTATCATTCGAGTTTCTCGCAAGTTTTCGAGTTTTGTGTAACTTGACTCGATCTCATTAGCTTCTCGAGCCGAGCTTAAGTTTGATCCGAGCTAACTCGAGTCAAGCACTTAACGAGTCGAGCTCGAGTAGCTCACAAGTTATCTTGCTCGATTAATCCCCTACTAATGCACGTACTAAAAACGTATTGAATCATTCTATGTCGTCATCATTAAAGAAAAAGAATTGAATCTTTATAGTCACATTATACACAACTAATTTTTTTTAATAAGTATAATTTCTAGATTATTCTATAAATTCAGGACCGGTTATCAAAAACAATGGAGCTATTTGGCAAATATTTTGGTCCAATTCCCGTTTGCCCTTACCTCATAACTCTCTCTCGCTCGCTTTGCTTAATCAAGTAAGGATAAATGCATAATTGGAGTTGCAGTTTCAGCGTTTTGCTATCAAACCATCAGCCAAAATAGAGTTTCACATCCAAAAAACTAGCTGCTCTAACCTCTCTAAGTAGAGAACGTTATTTATCTCAAAAAAATTTAATTTTTTTTATTGTTCTGGCAACAAGACAAGCAACACAGACTAGTCTATGAGCCCTTCCACGTCCCAGCAGCAAGTTCATGGGCGACAATGACGACATTCCTCTGGACTTCCTGACAAACTAGCAATCGCTAATAAGAAAAATGGGAAAGGATATCTCGTAGAAGGGTCACGTTTGTACATTAGCCTTCATTGAGGAAAACTTCAATGATATCACAGCCCCTAACAGTTTTTAATGCTTAACCGCCTTCTACAACCTTGAAATCTTACATAAAAATATGGAAAACATGACTTGCGCATTAATAACCCTCGGTACTGCCAATGTTGATCAGCAATGATCGGGTCAATAGAGCAAACACGTACAACAAAGAATCACAACCTAGCAAAACTGGGGAACTTGGAAGTTGAATAGATCTCTGCAACAGCTTCTATGAATACACAGATGTACATTACAAACACATTTGTACAGAATCCGCATAAGAGACTCGAGCACAATCCCCTTGCTAGTTAACTCCTAATATTATGATCATCAGATATTGTTTCTTCTGATGAATCATCACTGTTAATAACTATCGGTGAATCAATCGCATCTGGTTTTCTTATCAACGGACTGCCATAGTGTACACAACTTGGAAGGTTTAACCCAGCAAGTTTAGCGTTCATCAGATTCTTCCCCTGACAAGATTTTCCAGAAGGTTCTGGAAATGCATGAACAAGCCCAAGTCCACCCATTTGCGGAGGGGTTGAAATACGGTGTAGAATTGGATCCGGTAGCCTTGAAGGAGTGCTGGCCTGATCCCTCAACCAATGAGGTAAACAATTGTTCATACCAAAAGCTATAGCTGAACCGTTAGGTGACGCTTCATTACTAATCATGACACTAGCTTGGACATTGTGATACGAACCACAAGCATAATTTGCAGCACTACTACTAGCCATCGTTACAAGCCTCTGAGCTTGAGTAATCCCAAAATTCTGAGCATTGTATCTAAAAGAGGTACCATGTTTCTGAGCGTAAACGTCTCCCAGAGAAAGTTGAGTCTCGGCTGTGACATTCCCTCTCTTATCATCAATCCCGTGACAAATGACAGGACCATTGCAATGTAACAGGTGAGCATCTTGTGGCTTCAGGTTGTGTCTACTCGAGGGCTTATGTTTCCCACTGAAAAGCTTGTGCTGTTCTCGTTCCCACTGATTCTCTAGGTCTCCTACCACTCTCCATGGAGCGAAGCGCAACCTTGGATCGAGTAGAATTGCATGCCAATTACCCTTGCCATGTCGTCTAATACCAATCCAAAGAGAATCCAACTCTTCTTCTGACCATACGGCTAGACATGGCTCCAACTTGTCCAAAGAGATGTTTCTATTTCCCCTCAGAGAGGTAGCTCTAGTATTGATACTTTCAAGTAATAATTTATGTCTGAAAGATGCCTGATCAGAAAAAGGCTGGATAGATGGATTCTGAATGAGATCACAGGTTCTGACATTAGGGTTCTGGGATTGGTGTATGGTGGTGGAATCATCCTTGGAAGTTTGACCTTCATAGATTGGCCCAGTAGGCAGGGATAAACCTAGAATAGCCGAAGCTTTACTTGAGGATGGCTCAAGCTGATGCCTCTGACTTTCGACTATAAAGGGTGCATTTTGCTGACCTCTGCTATGAACAATATCAGAATATGTATGTGACGGAGTGCATTGACCACATTTTCCATCTTCTGAAAATAGCTGAAAAATCAACAAAAAAAAATGACATGCATCGTTACCTCATCAGAAAACATTAACTGCAGATGAACACAAGTATGAAAATTAAATGACAAATAAGGGAAGGCAGTTGGATAGCGTGTATAAGAAAGTCACTCTTCCTACCTGCAGATACTTGGTTTTGGGTTCACCTTCTGTCTTAATTGATGAGGTATTTACACCATGAAGTGAATCTTGACCGTTACCTCCAAACAAATCAAGACCCTTCCCCTTCTCACTATTTTTGGTCATTAAGGAATCCTGAATAATATCTGAAGCTTCCTCGTGAACATCAGACACTGGAACTACATTGCAGTCGATTACAAAAGCACCTGTAACACAATTCATTACAATATGGAGCTTCAAACTCAACCCAATCGCGGATAACCTCCTTCAAATAGGGCACAGAAATAAACATAGAGATGTAGCAAGTCTTCCAATAAGCCAAGGAATGGTTTACCATGGCCATAAAATAATGAAGGAAAAATTAGAATACCAGATGGAGGACGAGAGAGGTCCAGAGAATTTGAGCAAGCCCTGAGTTCCACTCTCTTGGCAGCACCTGTTTTCCAGTCCGATGAATCACTTGAAGTGAGCTGAGAGTCTGTGCTGGAAGCTCGAAGCTGTTGAGAAACAAGCTGCTCATCCGTTTTACATGCTAAAGCACTAGGGGAGACCACAGTTCCATCACACGGTGAGTGTAATGAATCAGCAAGTGGGGGTACTCTGGGAATTGACAAATAACTATCTTAGAAAGAGGCTTGTAGAGGAAGCATAAAGAAAGGCAGTTAGAGGGAAAAAGAGAGGAAGAGAAAGGGGGGAAATGTTAGTATAAACCACGGGAGAGTAGAGAGAGAAAATCATGAAAGATATTGTTCAGAGTCACTTTATAGTTGTTAGATTTGGAGACCGTCAAGTCCCACGAAAACTTGACAATCTATACTTAAATTTCTCTCCACTTTATTAATGTAAACCATCTTCTTCTTTTTATTTTCTGTCTACAAATCCTGTTCATTAAAATGAGCTCTCTGAGCACCTAATATCATCTTTCTGCAGGCTACTACTTCCTACTGCATCAGGATAATGAAAATCAGAGGCAACTAATCCTGATGTCCTAGTTGCAGGTGAGGTGCCCACAACCAATTCCTCCTGGATATTACTTGGTCCCTCAGTATGCCTCAAGCTGTCCATTGGACAAAATAACTAATTAAGTGCACTAGAACAACTCCACAACAAGGGAGGCAAAATGAAGAGCATAACTACTAAATTACATACATCAGTGTTTCTGCACAGGGTCGTCTGTAAGAACTTGAAGGATCTCCAATTTCACTGGCACCCATCTGTTCACAGTTAGAGGAGAAGCATTAGACACTAACTTAAACCATAACAAGCAGCGACAGATTCACATAAAAAGTCACAACGGTAGAATATATGAGGATAAGCTGATTGAGTGATGACCATGCAATCTAAAGGAAAGAGATTCAGCTGCAATTTTAATAGTAGGCGATCAACGTATCCTAATCTTTCCAGAAAGTGATTTCTTTTCGCTCATTCTCACAAGCACCTTTTCACTTGTCAGATGCAATGGATGGTGTAGTTTCTAGGAGACATAGGCCTCAACTCTTCCTAGATCGGAATATCAACGACTAATAAAACAGACCTGCTTATCAAGAAGCAAAAAGACGGGCACTCCAAATTTTGTGCATCATTACGAAACAAGCATCAAGAGATCACACACTCGTAAAGCTAAACAGACATGAAAGCATTAGCTAACATGAAAGCAGCAGGTTAGCATATAAACTTTAAACCTCTCTAGTTCAACAAATCAGCACAATCAACTGCCAAATGTAAACACCAACTTACGCAATATAGCAAGCCAACGAAGCATGTAAGTTGTTAAAGTCGAAGCCGAGCTTAGTAAATGACCAAAAATTTAATCGTTTGAGACTTTGAACAACAAAGCTCAAGCACGAATTATGTCCAGCTGTTTGACCAATCACCAACTATGGCATGCTTATGTGTAGAGTTGGAATTTAGTAAATACTATGGAGCATCCTTGTTCTTGGAATCTTTTAGCAAGTGTAAATATAATATATTTTTGTGTTTTTTTGCAAATCTTTAATAATAAGATTAGATTGACACAAGGGGGTGTCGCTCATTTACAAAGCTCAAGCTCTAGAGCGATTGAGGAGCAATGTATCTAAAAACTGAAGAAGGTTCAGAGACGCTCAATTACTAAAACTTGCCTGCAGCTATTCAAAAGTCTCAAGAAAAGGAACTTGAAAGGCTGAAGAGAGGAAGCTAAAACCCTCAAAGATTCGTTGTCTTCATCCTTCCAAGTGCACCACCAAATTGCAAACGGAATCACCTTCCAAACGCTAACCATCCTTCTTACGTCCTTCTCCCGGCAATAAGAACATCTTCCAGAGAACAAAGTTGTAACAGTCATGTAGTTACTTGATTGTCATTTAGTTTTCGTAATTATATTGGTAGCTAATAACATATAACAAAATGCTATGAACTAAAGAACTAAGTAACAGATAGTAAGTAATTTGGATGAAAAACAATATAATCAACCAAACTCTCCTCTATAATTCGAGAGAAAGAGGGGCTCTCCACTTTATGTATTCAATACTCAGTTATTGCCTACTTTCTTAATCACTTACAACTCTATTTATAGCTCTAAATGATTCCCTCCAAGAGAGAAGAGAATCAGTTAGTTACAACTAACTATCAAGAAAGATTAAGAACAAACAATAAAAGCTAACTGATTCTGTTAAGGAACTAATCAGTTGGGTATTCTCTCTTAGTTGCTCTGCCTTCTTCTAATGTATGTAGCAGTGATAGGGGGTCTATCCCAGTTCTTTGCATTACCCCCCACCCAAACTTTCACCTTGTCCTCAAGGTGGAAAGAGGGAAATTTAGAGTTGAGGGTAGTAAACTCCTCCCAAGAAGCCTCCTGTACAGGTAAGTGCTGCCACTGAATAAGCACCTCAGTAGTGGAAGATGCTCCATTAGGAACTTGCCTTACACCAATAACTTCTGCTGGAAAAACTTGCAACACCAATTCTGCTGACAGATCAGTAGGTAATGTAGGAGACACTGAAGTAATGCCTGAGGCCCTTTTGAGTTGTGAGACATGAAACACAGGATGTATTTGAGCAGTGGCAGGAAGTGCTAGCTTGTATGCCACCTTGCCTATTTTCTGCAGAATTTGGTAAGGTCCATAAAATCTAGCTGCCAACTTCTCAAAAGGTCTTTTGGCTAATGATTTCTGTCTGTAAGGCCTGAGTTTGAGATACACATTATCTCCTACTTCAAATTGCACATCCCTTCTATGTTCATCTTCTTGTTTCTTCATAGAACTCTGAGTTTTCAATAAGGAAAACTTAAGTTCATCTAACACAGCATCTCTCTCAATGAGTTGATCTTCAATAGCCGCAACTGAAGTAGATCCAGGTTCATACCTCAATAAATGGGGTGGTTCCCTCCCATATAAGGCCTTGAAAGGTGTACACTTAGTAGAGGAGTGATAGGTGGTATTGTACCAGTACTCAGCCCAAGGTATCCATTGAGCCCAAGTCTTAGGTTGCCCATTAATGAAACACCTTAAGTAGCTTTCTACACATTTATTAACCACTTCACTTTGCCCATCTGATTGGGGATGGTAAGCAGTACTTCGTTGTAGTTGAGTGCCTTGTAGCTTGAATAATTCAGTCCAGAATTTGCTCATAAAAACCCTGTCTCTGTCAGAGACTATGCTGCTAGGAAAACCATGGAGCCTGATGATTTCCTTGATAAACAAGGCTGCCACACTACTTGCTGTGAAAGGATGCTTCAATAATAGGAAGTGACTATATTTAGTCAGTCTGTCCACCACCACCAGCACAGTGTCATAACCAAAGGATCTTGGTAAACCTTCAATGAAGTCCATAGTTACTTCCTCCCAAACTAAAGAAGGAATGGGAAGAGGCTGTAATAACCCAGCAGGTTTCAGAGTGAGATGTTTCTGCTGCTGGCACACCTCACAAGTTTGCACATGTTTTGTCACAGCTTTTCTCATCCCATGCCAAAACCATTCAGCAGCTATTCTTTGATAGGTTTTGAAATCACCTGAGTGCCCCCCCATAGGTGAACTATGATACATCTGAAGGATACTTTGAGTGAGGGGTGATTGACTGGGAATAACTAACCTCCCCTTGTACTTCAAAACCCCCTGAAATACTTCAAACCCTTTAGGAGAAAGAGTGCCCTCTTCAATGGCCTTAGTTAGCTGTTGGAGTGCATCATCTGAGTGAAGGGCCTGCTGAATTTGCTCCCAAGGAACCAGATGAGAAGAAGACAGTTGATTGTATTCAACCCAAGAACTGTTAACCCTAGATAAGGCATCAGCCACCTTATTAGAAGGACCTGGTTTGTAATGAATTTCAAAATCAAACCCCAAAAGTTTACTCATCCACCTTTGATATTCAGTCCCAACCTCCCTCTGCTCCATCAAATACCTCAGACTCTGCTGATCTGAGAGTATGGTAAAATGCCTTCCTAGGAGATAATGCTTCCATTTCTGAACTGCTAGCACAACTGCCATCAGTTCTTTTTCATAGATTGACTTAGTTTGAGCTCTCTGCCCCAAGGTTTTGCTGAAATAGGCTATAGGATGCCCTGATTGCATTAGCACAGCACCCAAACCATACCCACTGGCATCAGCTTCAAGCACAAATGGTAAGGAGAAATTAGGCATTTCTAACACAGGTGCAGATGCCAAGGCTGTCTTGAGTTGTTCAAAAGCTTGAGTAGCAGCATTATTCCACCCAAAATTATCCTTCTTAAGCTGCTCAGTCATGGGTTGTGCTATACTTGCATAATTTTTGATGAACTTTCTATAATAGCCAGTCAACCCTAAGAAACCTCTCAATTCTCTTAGGTTAGAAGGAATAGGCCATTGCTTGATAGCTTGTATTTTGGTTTGGTCCACTGCCACCCCTTTTTCAGAAATAACATGCCCCAAGTAGGCTACCTCTCGCTTCCATAGATCACATTTTTTTTGGTTTGCATACAATTGGTGTTGCTGCAGTAACTGAAACACTACTGCCAGGTGTTTGAGGTGCTCAGCAGCTGTTTTACTAAACACCAAGATGTCATCAAAAAAGACTAAAACAAATTTTCTCAAATAGGGCTTGAATACTTCATTCATAAGAGCTTGAAAGGTTGCTGGGGCATTAGTAAGCCCAAAAGGCATCACTAGAAACTCATAGTGGCCTTCATGAGTTCTAAAGGCTGTTTTTGGGATGTCATCCTTCTTCATCCTAATTTGATGATATCCAGACTTGAGATCCAGTTTGGAAAACATGGTTGCACCATGTAGTTCATCCAACAACTCCTCAATAATAGGAATTGGAAACTTGTCTGGGACAGTGGCCTTGTTCAAAGCTCTATAATCAACACAGAATCTCCAAGAACCATCCTTTTTTTTCACTAGTAAAACTGGGCTAGAATAGGCACTTGATGAAATTTGAATGATACCAGCAAGCAACATTTCTTTGATCAGCTTTTCTATTTCATCTTTTTGAAATTGGGGATACCTATATGGCCTGACACTGCTCATATTGTCTTAGCAGTTGCAGAAACTCAGGAGGCCCTTCTTGCTTTTGTTTTGGCTCTTCTTGCAGCAAATTAAGCTCCACCAGCAAGCCTCCCTTCTCTTTTCTGATAGTTTTCATCATAGCCTTCAAGGAAATTCCAGTTCTACTCAAGGTAGGATCTCCTTTTAAGGTGATGCTTTCACCATTCAATTGAAACTTCAAGGTCTGTGTCTTCCAGTTTGTGCTCATTGTACCCAATTTCTCAAGCCATTGTATGCCTAGTATAACATCAGAGTTACCTAGGGGTAAGGGTAGGAAATCTTCAATTACCACTGCCTCCTGCAACTCCACTCTTACTGCCTTGCACTCTCCTGTACCTTGTACAGTTTCCCCAGTACCTAAGGACACTTCAAACCTGTTTGAAGGGAACACAGGGAGGTGTATCTTCTCTACTAATGAAGTAGAAATGAAGTTATGAGTTGCTCCTGGGTCAACCATGATCACCACAGATTCTCCTTCAATGGTACCTTTGAGCTTAAGTGTCTTTGGACTACTAATACCCATCACAGAATTCAAGGAAATTTCTGGTTGTTGTAGGATTTCTTGGTTTTCTTCTTCTTGCTCATAACCCTCCTCATCTCCTTCTTCTCCTTCAATAGTAAGAAGAACACTCAACTCCTTGCCTCCACACTTATGATTAAAGTTCCATTTCTCATCACATTTGAAACATAAGCCTCTCTCCCTTTTCTGTTGTATCTCAGCCTCTGTAAGCCTCCTTATCACCCCCTTGGGTCTAAAAGATGGGTTGGGTTGGGTTTTGAAGGTATTTGAGGCTGTGGATTGAAGGGAGCTTGAAGTTGATTGAGTAGGATGGGTAGAAGTTCTGTTGTTGAAGCTGTTTGGGTGAGAAAACTGGGGGGTATTGGTATAGGTGGAATTTCTGGTTTGGAAATTTGGGTTAGAATAGGTTGAGTTATAAGAGGTACGGCCCAGTCCAAAAACAGGCCCATTTCTAGTTGGCCACTTTTTTGGTTCAGCATTTTTGAACTTCACCTCCAATTTGTGAGCTAAGTCCATAGCATGGTCCAAGTCCAATGGGCCCAAAACTCTAACCTCATCTCTGATCTGCTCACAGAGTCCATTAATAAATTGACTCTTGGCCAACTCATCGGGTATATTCTCCAGAGGGGCTAAGAGCTCCACAAACCTCTTGGAGTATTCATCAACGCCACCAGTTTGGTGGTGCCCCAACCACTGTTCATGCAAGTTCCCAGTGGCTGTCACCCTAAACTTCCTCAGTAACATCCCTTTCAATTCTTCCCAACGACGGATCGGCCTCCTCTTATTCTCCCATTGGTACCAAAATAGGGCGTCTCCCTCCAAGGCGACCACCGATGCCTCCACCTTGTCGAGTTCGCTTAAGCGGTAAAAATGAAAGAATCGTTCCGCTCTTATAATCCAGCCATCCGGATTGTTCCCATCGAAAAGAGGTAAGTCTATTTTCTTGAACCGCCACCCTCCACCGCCGTTCTCCGGTGGTGTTTCAAACACGCCGGAATTTCGTGCATTTTCTGGAGTTAAAACTCTTAACTCACCTTCGCCTTCCACGATCCTTCGTTCTCCTTCTTGTTCTTGGTCATTTCCGGCCATTCTTGGTGGTTCTCGATCTCTACGTAGTAGTTCGAGCTCTACTCGCAGCTCT
The DNA here is from genome assembly GCA_947645195.1 of Patellifolia procumbens. Lineage (NCBI taxonomy): Eukaryota > Viridiplantae > Streptophyta > Magnoliopsida > Caryophyllales > Amaranthaceae > Patellifolia > Patellifolia procumbens. Next base: position 1,146,568 of record CANSGD010001485.1, read on the forward strand.
CTTTGAATTCTCTCATTATCTCCTCTGATTTGGGTAATCAACCCTTCTTGATTAACCCTAGATCTGTCGATTCTTCCCTCCATCCTTACTGAATGTTGTTCAAACTCACCAGTAAGCTTGGTGATTGCATTTGCCATCTGAGCTAAAGCTTCATGTAAAGGTTGGTTTGCACGCGCCACCTCTACGGCAATCGCCTGAGAATTTTCCTCCCTGAGAGCCAAGAGCTGCTGCTCAATTTGTTCGATTCGCTGGGTATTTGTTGAACCATTCACCATTCTGCCAGTCTCGTACTCGCTCTGATACCACTTTTGCTATGAACTAAAGAACTAAGTAACAGATAGTAAGTAATTTGGATGAAAAACAATATAATCAACCAAACTCTCCTCTATAATTCGAGAGAAAGAGGGGCTCTCCACTTTATGTATTCAATACTCAGTTATTGCCTACTTTCTTAATCACTTACAACTCTATTTATAGCTCTAAATGATTCCCTCCAAGAGAGAAGAGAATCAGTTAGTTACAACTAACTATCAAGAAAGATTAAGAACAAACAATAAAAGCTAACTGATTCTGTTAAGGAACTAATCAGTTGGGTATTCTCTCTTAGTTGCTCTGCCTTCTTCTAATGTATGTAGCAGTGATAGGGGGTCTATCCCAGTTCTTTGCACAAAATACTAGATCTAATAGACTTAATGGTGATCAGTGACATGTATCCTCTATATGATGGGTAATTCTGCCCAGGGCCGTCCTCAAACTTGTTGATGGCCCTGTTCTAATGTAAAATTCGCGCCCTAAAATTTATTTCCAAAATTCTCTAAAAATACTATTTTAGAATATATTTTTCTCACAAAAACTAAGTTTTCTCCTAAATAACAAGATGGGAGAAAAGCACAAAATGCTTATCATGAGAACTTAACCAAAACCAAACTTGGCTTCTTGCTGCACACTTTCTTCTCTTGATAGAACCATTCGCTTTCTTCCCCTTGTCTTTCTCACACATTAGCAAACCCATCTTCTAAAAACAAGAGGCCTTGTTCAGTAATTGTCGGGCCTCATTAGCCTATATAGAGATAGTACCATGCAATAAACCATCAATTAAGAGATAAACAAGTTTGTGAGAGGAACACATACTTGTAAGTGATATGGTATTGTTCTGTAGGATCTAATAATAGAATGTCATTAAGAGGGGAGAAAACTAAAAACTTCTCTTATAAAACATTATCTAACTTCTTTTTTAATCTTTTGTTTACTTTATGTTCATGAGTTTAACTTGATATCCTAGGCAAATATTAATTTCATTTGGTATCAATGCGAAGATTATAGGCATGGAGGATTATAGAAAGAAACAAGACGACTATCCTCGTCGTTGTAAAGTACAGCCATGGACGTTCTTGTTCATCAAGGTCTTTGCAAGACTTTGGGTGATATGAAGTGTTTTATGGACAAAGATAATTGGGAGGAAATGCAAAATATGCGCTACTAGTATAAATTGGCTGGATTTTGCACCTGATATTGAGTATAACATACAAAAAGAGAGGTGCATAGAATGTTTGCATCTAAGTCCTTAGTAAGACCTTCATTTTTTTGGAGATAGAGGACGAATACCAAAAACACGTTTAATGGCTTTAATAATCAAGTTAACGAGTTGGGATGTGAAGACTGAGAAAAATAAAGCAATTCTTCTATCAACATCTCTTCCTAAATGTTCATGTGTCATGAAGGGAAGACAAGATAGTTATGGGCAAGACCATGATGCCTCTAGTGGAGGCGAAAAGGCTTAGTATCATCATCAACTACTAAGGAGGAATAGCAAAAATGTGTGGTGGGAACAAGAGAGAAGCAAGAAGAAGGCTGGTGAAATTACGTGTTGTAGACACTTGTCTCCCTCTAGCGCTTGTCTTAGCTAAGACTATCCCTTAAGATAATTGTCTTAATTTTCTTTTCTTATGATCTTTGATCAACTTCATAATTGTAAGTTTAGTTTTTACGTAAATCCAAGATAAAAATTATTTTAAACTCATTTAACTAAATGGGTCTTGTCAGTATTAGGTTTTCAGCTACGAATTACTCCACCTCAAAGAAAGGCAAGAGTTAGAAAAACCTAAATCAACACTTAGAAAAGTTTATACACCAAAAAGATAGAAGCTTGCCAAACCGAAGTTTACAACACGACACGCCATACTCAGACATAAAGTGGTTTGTTATTAGACTTCACAAGAACTAAACAGGTTAGATGAGTCAACATAATCAACCTGTTGAAACAAATAGGAAATTTGGCTCCAATCCTGTTAATTTCATGGGTCGGATTGGTGTCACGGAATAAACAACTCCTTTATCTTTGACACAAAGCTAACTTGACACTGCACAAACTATTTTCCACCTCTACTGGCTAGAAGCAGAGAACAAATAAACCAGGAAGGCAATTCAGCAACAGCCCAGAGGTTATCTATTTTGCAAAGAAAGAGCAGCCCATTTTTTGTTTCTGGCCAATGCCTGCCCAGTACCCACATAACCTTCCTGTGCCTAAAGGGACGTCCTAATGGGATAAATCTATAGTTAAGGGCTTCAGTGTAGTAAAGAAGTATGAATAACCAAAACTATACAATCCATCATCCAAATTCCAGATAGGCAACTTGAAAAGCCCAAACGTTAATTTGAACTTTTTTGAAAAAAGTTTTATAAGGCAAACCCTTCAGGCAACGAACAGAACACCAACACCACCAACACACCCAACCCAACTCTAAGATACATAGCATCACAAAGTTCAAACAAATTAACCTCCTTCCAACCAGGATAACATACATGCCTTGGTATGACATGTGCACCCAGCCACACAAAAGTATCAAAAAAAAGGAAGTAAAATCTTACTTTCTCACTGGTTTGACAGAATGTACTCTTCTTGTCAGCATCACTGCTTTCAACCTTTATATCCACGCACTTTACATCTAGTCTGTTATCCTTTGATGCTACTTCACAAGTACAAGAGGTAACAGGCCCAAAGTCACACTCTTTGATGGCTGCATTCCCTCCCCTAAGTGGTTGCTCCATAAACATACCTGTATCGCATGCATCTGCTTTTCTTTTCAGCCTTCTGCTAAAAGTGCGTAGTGGAGCACTCGATTTGCCTTTAGCAACTTCAGTTTTGCCTAGATAGCTCTGTTGATGAAGTGAAACAGAATCCTTTTCCACTGATTGAAAACCTGAACCACCTTGCATACATCCCCCAATGCCTTGATAGCTGGAGTGTAGTAAACAAGAATCCTTCTCAATGGAGCTTGTGGTTTCCCCAAAAAATGGTTCACCAGAAACATTGTCCACAGGCAAGTCATGGGAGCCAAAGACCATTTCTCTTGAGTTAGTTGTATCAGATGTTTGCACATCCTGCTTCTCTCCTAGTCTACCTGAGCTGTGGAGTGGAAGAGATGGACAAGCAACTTCCACCTTTTCGTCGCAAACATTATATTTATTATAAAGAAACATAATCAGAACAAATGAGGAATTTTCAGTATATAATACTACTACTCTCATCCCACGCACAATGGGGAGAATAGATAATCAAGATTTATAAAACATGAAATACAAGCAAAGGAAAGATATGTACAACCTGATGCTGGAAACCTGTGCACTGATAATCAAATGGCTCAAGACAGCTTCGACAATTCATAGAGCAGCCCGCAGCATTACAATTAGCACACTTGAAAATCTGCATGAGCAACCATAATTTAGACAAGTAAAAGGATATCATTCTCCAGCATGAAGCAATATATTTCAGTTGAAGGTCATTCTAGTCTTATCATGTCAGTTTCACTTCATTACACCTTAATGGACTTCAGCAAGACAAGAATATCACTGACAGAATGGTACAAGCCGTACAATAGTACAAAGCCTCACTTGTACCTGATCATATAATCTTGAGGCTAAGCTTCAGAAACTACAGGGAAGGCAGCGATGATAACTCACCATACAAGCAATGAGTGAGTTTCGGGGAGCTAATATCATACCGTAAGAAATAAGGGATTATCAGCAAATAATGAGCTACATGCCGATTCGTCTAGCTAAAGAATGGATTTTCAGACAGAATTGCCAAGTTTCGCTTGTTATGGTGAAAAAAACATGGGACAAAGTTTGGCTTAAGCATCTATACCAGTACTAGAAGGTAAAGTAATGGAAGTGTGAAAAACACATTTGCAACTTGCAAAAGCATCTTCTTTTACAGCTTGCAGGTTCATTTTTACAACACTGTAATATCTTATAATGGACTCTTTACGGAGTCTTATTAAGACAACTTTTTCAATACAGCTGTTCTCACCATTACATTTTTGTCTGAGCTTTTGAGTTTCTCAATGGGGGCATCCCGATGTTTATCTACTTGAACATCCAAAGAAAATTCAGCACAGTCATCCGCATGGCCAACACCAGTGTGCGAAGATAAGCGCTTTCGCTTGTATGTAAAAATAACTTTTGCAGAAGACATCTAAGCTCTCACACAAGGTTCCTCCACAAAACTGCAGCAGCATGCACCAGCAAATGTAAACGAAGGTGATAGCTCTTATATCCAGTTTGAAGCTACATCATCGTTCTAGCAATCCAGAGGAGCTCTGCATGATTCAGCTGTAACAAGGGATGCATCACAAGAATGGCAAATTTTTAAAGCCAATATCTCAATAAGACAATTATGAAGATACAAATACTTAATAATAGAACACATCTACAGAAGTAGTGGTAGTATAAGTGTGTTACCTTAAATGGTCAGCAATAGTGAACATTCAAGAATCATAATATCAACATAGTAGTAGGAGCATGATCATGGATTAGACACGGAAAGCATGAAACTCCTCACAAGCTCTCGTCACTGCTAACTATAAAATGGTATACCATGTACACTCCGCCATGAAATGCTTTACGTGGTGGCCGATAAAAAGATTCGAGTGGTATGAGAAAAAATTTCTAGACTAAATTATATCGACAATCTTTCAGGATTTTGGTTCTACGCCTTCATACGGTACCAAGGTGATGACATATAAGTTACATGACCCTTAGTTGGCTATCCGCAGAGCAGCAGTTCCATGATCATGAGATCTCTCATTGATGTACAAATAGAGGGGGGCGGGGTCGTTCACATGTCAAATGAACAGACATATTATGAGCGTCGTAGGCCTCATAGCATGTCACAAGCATCAAGCATAAGTTGATATCAAGAGGATCCAAGATAACTATATTCTACTTCCAAACATAAAAGTATTTTACTCCCCAGATCCATTTTCTATGACATCCAGTATTTTCTTATCCATGAAAAACTAGGAGCATTCTTTTATCCTTGTCCATAACAGAGGAAGCACAACACTTGTTTGTTGTGTGAAAGACCATGAAAACTACGCAGAAAACAGGGCAAATACAAGTTACTTCTCATTTGAAGAACTACCAACAACAACAACAAGACAAGGAGGCATTCATAACTAATCATCTTCTTGAAACTTGTTCATAAGCAAAACTCACAACTGTACACCTCAAGTACTTCAAAAAAAAATTAAAAAAAAAAAAACATATTCCCATTGTGTATTTATCCTCTAGTTTATCTTGTTCGTTACATCTAGAATCTCGGGTAAGGCAAGATAACAGTCACTATCAAAAACTTGTCGAGGAAGCAACAAAACAAATGAATACGCATCCACAAAGCAACAAACACCCTTGATAGTGCCCTGTAAATCAAAACTCTCCTAAGCAACAAACAGTAATTCTTTAAATACTTACAATAAAACATTCACTGCATCCTTGTCCCAAACACTTCTCCCAAACTTTACAACTACAGCCGTTCACAAATCTGCCGCTATATAGCATCTTTTGCAAAAAGGATACTACCAACATACAAAGCAAGAAACATATTTCCCAGCATAGTCTTCACACAATTACTCCTGAACCCTTAAAGACCTCAAAAATGACCTTTCACCGCACATAAGAAATAAATAATTGCTAATCAAACAACAAGAGCCCTCATCTTACATAAACTTTCTCTATCAATGCATGCCGAATTACCCTTCTTTATTCCACTTGAACTCATCATGATCCTTTTAACCTCTTCTAATTCTTGCATCATCAATTTCAGCTATTTGTTCAATCACTCCACCAATTAAATTCAAAAAACCTCCCTAATTCTTGCAATTCCTCCCTAATTCTTACAATTCCTCCCTGCATAGTTCTTCACACAATTCCTAAACCCTTAAAGACCTTAAAAATGAACTTCCACAGCAGATAAGAAACAATCAATTGCTAATCAAACATCAAAAAGGGCCTTTGTCTTACATAAACTCCCTCTTTCGACGCGTGCCGAAATTCCCTTCTTCATCCCACATGAACTCATCACAATCCTTTCACCCTGTCTCTTAGTCTTGCATCATCAATTCCAGCTACTTGTACAATCATTTTCCTGACTAAATATGAAAAACCTCCCTAATTCTTCCAATTCCTCCCTGCATAGTTCTTCACACAATATTTCCTAAACACGTAAAGACCTCAAAAATAACCTTTCAGATCAGATAAGAAACAATCAATTGCTAATTAAACAACAACATAAGCCCTCATATTACATAAGCTTCCTCCCTCGATGCATGCCAATACAAAAAACCTTCTTCGTCCCACATGAGCTCATCACAATCCCTCTACCCTTTCTTCTCTAAATTCTTGCATCATCAATTTCAGCTACGTGTTCAATCATTTTCCCAATTAAACTCGAAAAACCTCCCCAATTCTTCCGATTCCTCCCTGCATAGTTCTTCACACAATCATTCCTAAACCCTTAAAGACCTCAAAATGACCTCAAAATGTCCTTCATCTAACAAACATTTCCTCTTTCAATGCATGCCGAAAAACCCTTCTTCATCCCACATGAACTCACCACACTCCTTCTTCCTTTTATTAATTTCAACTACTTTCATTCAACAAGGATATCCAACGCAGGTAGCAGTGACTATTCCCTTCGCCCACGGCGCTCCACTTAGCCAATCATTTCAGCTACTTGTTCAATCATTCTCCCAATCAAACTCAAAAAAAAAAACTTCCTAATTTTTCCAATTCTACAAACTCCTACCAATTTCCTCAACAAAAATAAATACATATTCTTCATAATCTAGCTCACCAAATTAACACAGAATAAACAACATTTACCACAATGACGCAACTCAATCAACAGAAAACAAATTCATGATAAAAGGAAGAAAAATAAAAAGAATTAAACAATTAAAGCAGAAATACAAAAGATATATAAAAAAAAAAGAGATTGAAATTACTTACTGAACCAGAATCTAGCAGGATAAAGAGGAGAGAGAAGATGAAATTGGGGGCAACACGAGAAAATCCAACACCGTCTTTGAGTTTCTCTCTCTAGAAATTAAAATTAAGGAAGGAAGGAAAGAGTGTTCTTTCTCTACTGCACCACTCCTTTTCTTTTTATGGCACATTCAATTTGGTTTTTGTCAGTTTGGGTTTTTTTTAATGAAAAAGAATTTGAGGAGAGAGAAAAAAAAAACAAGAACAACAACAACAACAAAAACAAAAACAAAAACATGGGGTTGAAAATTAAATACTATTAGTTCACTATGATGTGTCATTGTTGCACGGAAACGGAAAATAAACTCCGAAAATATAAATAAATTGAGATTAGTTGATTCGATGGATAAAATATACTTTTGGAACAATTAAGTTAGAAAATAATGTCAAGTATGATCGATATTATTAATGTTTATTTAATGTTCAATATTATTTATTTTAGTTTATTATGCATAGCCCAAACTACTATATACGTCATTCACTCATCTATATGATGCGTGCCTCGCGCGAAAAATTAATATGTAAGAATTTGGGATAAAGTACATTGTGAATTCTCCAGTGTAAGTGTATACATATTTTAATTTCATGCTTTTAAAAATCATTGTTAAATTTAGTTATTTTTCAGAGGGCCATTGCAATAGTTTCAATCTCAATCCTTAATTTTTGTTAGGTTTCATCTTGTCCATTAAATATAATTGACTTCTAAAAAAATTGACCTTTTTAATATTAAATTATTTAGCTTAATGGTCATGATGAGCTTACAACTAATGAAGTTAGATTCAAATAATTATAGTGGCTACAATTAGGGGTGTTCAGAAAAATCCGATCCGATCGATCCGATTCGAAATATAGTGTTTCGGATCGGATTTGGATCACCCTTTTGGCTTTTTCAGATATCCGAAAAATCCGAATTATCAGAAAATATTTTAAAAATCGGATAATTATCCGATCCGAAATATCCGCCCCGATCCAAAATATCCTATTATATCCGAAATATCCGTAAATTTTTCTATTAAATAAATTTTATTTTAAACTTTCTTTCCCATAAAAATCGGATCGGGTAATCCGAGTATCCGATCCGAAATTTCAGATATCCGAAAAAAATGGGTATCCGAAATTTCCGGATCGGATTCGGATCGCACTTCTCCCGATCTGGAAATTTCAGATCGGATAATCCGAAATGAACACCCCTAACTACAATATTATTTACCTTAATGGTCATGATGAGCTTACAACTAATGAAGGGTTTAGATTCAAATAATTATAGTGGCTACAATAACATTGTAGCCATTGTAGAATTATCCGTAATTGTAATCTCAAAAGAGTTTAAATAGTGAAATAGTTTTAATAAATAAAAAAAAGTAATAAATATTATGGAGTAAATTATCAATAGTGATTTAAAAACAAAACGCCAAAAAAAACAAAAAATCTTACAAAAGATTAGTGGAAGATGTCATTAACATCATCAATCATGAGTTAAAAAAAATACATCATCCTTATCCCTCTACCACTTTCTCACTCATCTTAAAATACTTTATCATATTTCTTAATCAATTTGATAAATGCACCTTTACTCATGAGCAATCAATTACTCATGTATCTGAAAAATACAAAAAATTAAAGTACATAAAAATATAGCAAAATGGGTGTCTATTTATAGATCTCAAGAAAATATAACCATTGATACTTTTTAACATTTTTTTACTTTGTAGATTTTTAGATATTGTAGTTTGAAGTTTTAAGCATTTTTTGTAAAAAAATCTGATTGATAAATTTGGAAATAAAACTTAATTACTTAACAACTTCTTTGATTTATTTTCTTTTTCTTATTTTTGGTGTCCACCCCCCTTTTCCCTTATAGTATAGATATTAAAAAACGTAAGCACAGGTTGCAATCCGCCACGTGTCATAAAAGATAAATGCTCTAACCATTGTGCCACTACATTATTGTTGCTTCTTTTATCGACACTTATAATGATATTAAATGTTTTCAAATGAAAAACAATAAGTTACAATATTTAATTGCTCCTATTAATAAAACTACTAAGTTATAACTTTTTACTAACATGCTTCTACACCAAATTTTAGTTGTCAATTACTAAAGTATAATTCATTTAAACCCCAAAGCATCGCTTGGGCATAAATACTAGTTCTCCCCTAATAATACCCACCAAAGTTTCATAAAGTGTCCGATATAACCAAGTTTAGTCATATTCAATTTACTTCAGTTGTTTTTACTAATTTTACTCTTACATTTTACTATTTAGTTCCGTACAATTTAACTCAATTCAGTTAGGGTTTGTTCTCTTTATCTCAATTATTTTTAGCTCAATTACTTTCATTCTCCCCTAACAATATTTTACACTCACATCTTAGCCTTCTTTTCAATTCATTTCGGTCTAACTGTGGACAACACTTTTACTCTAATACAGTATCTACTATTCCTTTCGATTCATTTTACTTTAACTATCTTTCAACCAAAAATAGCATATCCTTAATTTAATTAAACACAATTCAATTGTTTTTATCCAATACTGGTATACACAAAAGAGTATGAACTACTCATCATATTATCCTATGAAGTAGTATTAGGCTTTGTGGATTAATGGAAAACCATTTCAGTTCAGTTCAGTCGGATTCAGTTCAACTCCATTAAGTTCAGTTCAGAACATTTCAGTTCACTTCAGTTCAACTCCTCTGCTTTTGTCTCACAATTGCAGTTCAAATTATTTCAGTTCAGTTCAAAACATTTTTGTTTTGTTCAATTTAATTTAATTCAATTCAGTTTATAACATTTCAGTTCAATTCAGAATATTTCAGTTCGATTTAGTTCAGCTCACCCCAATTCAAAAGAGAGGAGCCTTAGTTTCAATTTAGGTATGAAACGTCAAGACCATGCACCGTACACCCGGGTGCACCGTGCGCACGGTGCACCCGGTGGTATAGTCGTAATTTTCGCAAACTTCAGCATAAAAGATCTAATACTATTTATGTGCAGCATTCTACAATAAAGAAGGTGTAGCACAATGGTTGCACTAGCATTCCATCTTAGTAGGTCGCGGGTTCGAGCCCCCTTGAACTTTTTTTTATTTTTTTTTATTTTTTTCAATTTATTTTTATAACATCCTTTTCCTCTATTGTTTATTCTCCTAGTTTTTTAAATTCCTTTTTTTTTATTTATCTTTCCCCCTAATTTTCTTGCTTAGGAAATTGCTAATTTGAAAAATTGCTCATTTCAAAACTATTAAGTAAAATTGCTCATTATTTTGTTTTGTCTTCTTCCCTCATTATTTTTCTTGTTCACGCAGTTGCTCATCTGAAATAAAAATTGCTCATTCAAAATGGAATTGATTATTTTAAAAAGATGAACGACTGTTTCATGAAGTGAAAAATAAGGGCTTAGATGAAAAAATATGAGTTTAGAATAAAAAATACCAGAACCTATAATAGTCGCTCATTCCTTAAATAAGTAGATTTATTCTAACTCACTCAAGATCAGATTGTAGACTGATCATTCTGTGCAAATAAAGATTGCTCATTTGATCAAATGAGTAAAATAAAACAACTCATTTTGTGAATGAGCATATTTATTTTAACTCACCAAGATTAGAATGTTAACTAATCTTCTTGTGCAAAAAAGATTGCTCATTTCATCAAATGAGTAAAACAAAACATTTCAATTGGTAAATGAGCAGATTTATTTTACCTCACTCAAGATGAGATTATTGATCTTCCTGTGAAAAAAAGATTGCTCATTTGATCAAATGAGCAGTTTTATTTACTCATTTGATCAAATGAGCAATTTTATTTTACTCATTTGATCAAATGAGTAAATAAAACTGCTCATTTTGTGAATGAGCAGGTTTATTTTACCTCACTTGAGACCAGAATGTTTACTTATCTAAACAAAATGCTCATTTGCCAAAATGAGTAAAATAAAATAGATTTCCCATTTAAAATATGAACTGATCATTTTAGTAATATATTCATCAATGTGAAACAATATACACATCTTTACTAATCAATAAAAAATTATAGAATTGCTCATTTAAAAGATAACTTATATTACTCATTTATTTATTTTTCACATTCGAGTGTAAATCTACTACTCATTTGAAAGCAATATTGTTCATTTTCTCATTTTTTATGACTCTTTATTTATTTATTTTTTTAAAATCATCGCTGATTCGAACTATGTATAATGTATTGCTCATTCTATGGAAGCTTAAAAATTAAAGTGAATTAAAAATAACTATATATTTTACCCGTAAAATTAAATATTTAATAATTTAGAAACAATAATTATAGTACAACAATATGCAAAATAAATGAAAAGAATAAATAAACAAAAATAAGAAGTAAGACTATGGAAGAATAAAAAAATTATTTTAAAGAATAAGTGTAGAAGGAAAATTGAGATTCAAAAGACAAATATTATGAGAAAAAAGACAAATTTGAAAAAAACAGATAAGTTGCTTGATAAGAGAGTCGAACCCGCAACCATCCAACAACTCAAGCATTAATGATAGACACGCTGACCAACTGGGCTAAGCAACCTTTATGTTACATTCTGCAGGCTCTCAGTATATAAGTGTTTCCAAATTGTATCCGGGTGCACCATGCGCACGGTGCACCCGGGTGCATGATAATAGTTGTACCATGCACCCGGGTGTACCGTGCGCATGGTACACCCGGTGGCATTATCGTAATAAATGCTAACTTCAGGTAGACAAGCTAAATAAGATAAGCGCAGAAATATCCAAATAAAAATGCCTAGCTCAGTGGTTGGAGGAGTGATTCTGAAGGATGTTTGAGTTTGGAAGGTCGCAGGTTCAAGTTTGCTTGAGCCCAATTTTTCTTTCTTTTCTACATTAAAAGTTTTTTTTGTTTATCTTTTTCCCTTATTTTTCATATTTATGCAATTGCTCACTTGAAAAACATTAAAAAAAACAAAGTTGCTCATTTAAAACTCTCTTATTTTCCATAAAAAGTTTCTTTTGTTTTATTTATCTTCCCCCTTATTTATCTTGTTCACGCAATTGCTCATTTCAAACAAATGAGCCCAATTTTACATTTATTCTCCATAACATGTTTATTTTGTTTTATCTATCTTCCCTCCTTATTTCTCTTGTTCATACAATTGCTCATAAATATGTTCATTTGGTACCATCAAAAAACAATGTTGCTCATTCAAAGTATTATATCTTCTTTATACTAACTCCATACTATTTGTCCCCTCAATCATAAAATAAAAGATAGAAACTTGCGGTTTATTTCCGGGTGTACCATGTGTTTTATGTAAACTTGAAGAATACGGTATTTGTCCTGATGATGGACAGGTGTAGGGTTGATATTGGGAGGCTTGTGCTGAGATGTTGCTTCGTTCCCGAACCTGCAAAAAGGGGAAAACCAAACCGGAGGTTTGGGTTTGATTCCCTCTCCGATGCTTAAGTCAGTGTTCAATAGATAATAGCTGGGTATGAATTTGGACAGAGTAAGTTTAAGAGAGAGTTGTTGTCCTTTTTACCTGATTATGAGGGACTATTTATAGTATCTATGTATAGAAAAGAGCACCCTAGGATGAAGGGATGTGATTGGTTAGGCAATGGGAGAGCGACACTTGTCATGGTCTGATTGTCCTGAGCCTTTTATCCAATCACCTTCTTCCTCTTTAGGGAATTTGGGCTGATTATTACCTCTTTTAGGGAATAGTTGGGCCTCTTGTTTGCAGAATTTGATGATATCATTAGCTCCCCATAACATGCTGCCACGTGTGGATGAGGGGGTGAGCCACGTGTCACCGATTCATTGGGCCACGTGGCGATCCCTGACTGGGCCACGTGTCCTCCTTAAATATGTTACAACATTTGCCCCTAAAAGGGAAGGTATCTGAATCCAATACTGATATATTTCCTTTTATCAGTAGTAATAATTCTAGTTTTACTGAAGTAAGTCCAATTGTACCGATAAAGGCCAATCAAATGATGTGGGATGCTGACGTGCCCCTCTCACAAGGTGACACGTGTAAAATTATTGTGGGAGGAGAGAGGTCTTTTTACCCTCCTATAAATATCCCCCCTCCTCTTCATTTCCTCACTTTCTGTTTTCAGAGTTTTGAGAGCATTCTAGAGAGAGATATTTTTAGAGAGAAGCACAGATCGTCCGAAGAGCCGCTTTTGTTCAACGTTCATCTGTCTTCAGCCCACCTGTCAAAGCTCGTCAGGTATCTTTCCTCCTTCCATTCTTTTATTTATTCATTTATTCTTTATAAATAAATGGAATCCTCGTCCTCGTCCAACACCCTTGGCCGTCCGAGAGAGTGTCTAGGCCCTAGAAATAAACTCCAAACATCCTCGAGTTCTTCTAGAGTTGGACCTTTTTTAGGCGGTCCCTTTGTGTATTTTTATGCCCATCAACCTTGTCCGAGTCCCAGTCTCTGCCTGTGCAGGGTATTCTGGCGCGCGTCAAGAAAACTGCTCGTTTAAGACGCCAGCTAATCCTTCCAACCTCTAGCTCAGAAATGGAGGAATCAACTGGTCGAGGCCCACAAAGGGGCCCTACTGAGATTCCAGAACGATCTCCCTATGGGGATGATATACAGCTAGGTGAACAAAGTCGACCCTATTCTGACCCGGAACCGTCCGTGGCAGGGCCGTCTGGGCTTCAGGAAGAGAACCCTCTTTTATATGATGATGATGAGGATGAGGAGCTTGTTGATGAGGTGGAGGTTGATGATGAAGCCCAAGGGGATGATGCAGAGGAAGCTGAGGAGGAGGACGAGGGAGATAGTGAGGACGAGGGAAGTGCTTCACCCACTCCATCTGAAATTCGCAGAACCCTAGGAGACTTAGCAGACCCTGGGACCATAAAGATAGATAGGGCTTGGCTAAAGAAGCTTGGAACTGATCCCTATCATTTATGGGCAGCTATTCCCATAACAGACTATGAGTTTGTCATTCCTTCTAAGGGGCAAACCGTTCTTGACGCCAAATACGGCCAATTTCCTGTTTATAAACTGGCCTTAGATTGTGGTCTTAGGTTTCCCCTTCACCCTTTCATAGAGGAGATACTGCGTCATTATAACCTCGGCCAAAGTCAACTGGCTCCCAATGCATGGCACAACGTCCTGACCTTTATAGCTACTTGTGAGCTTAAAGGTTATCCCTTTCTTTAGCCGCCTTCACTCACATGCACTATTTATCCAAGATGCCTAAGACGGTGGATGGCTCTTGGTTTAGTATATGTAATCGGACTGGCTTTATGACGGCTTGGGGTAAGTCGTCAAAGATGCATGGCTGGAAGTCTCACTTCCTCTATCTCCGAGCCCCCGACGAGGAAACAGCCAAACGTTATAGGTACCGTAGTCGTGCGGTTACCCATACTGGACGTGGAGCTCCCCTCCTGGGCCTGGAGAATAAATTTGACGACATGGTGGTTGACCACTTCAAAGTGGTGGAGTATAAAAAGGAGGATCGTCCAACCATCAAAGGCCCTGCCGGCTGGATACCCTTCAAGGAGAGATTTTATAGTAACAAATTTTTAGTGGCCGCTGGACTTTGGTTAGGCGAGGATAAAGGTAATCCAATTTTTATAATTCTCCTCTGCTCCATCATTATGTCCTTGTCTCACTTTGTTTTTATTGTTTGTTTTCCAGAGGAAGCCAGATCATTGTTGACTCGCTCTCAGAGAGGCGAAATGGATCCAGCTCGCTTTGCCCATAAGCTGCGCATGGAGGCGGCCAAGAAGCCTGCCGAGAAACGGGGCACCACCCTGGTAAGACAGCCACTTCTAATTCTTTTCAAACTTTCAACCCAATATTACTTGTAAAAGGAGGGCGTCCGGGTATTCAATCATTGGACGTTTTTCTTTATTGAACAAATTGTCCAAAGACAAATTGTTCTGAAAAGGAAGGCGCCCAGTTATTCAATCTATAGACGTTTTCCTTTGAAGAAATTGTTTATCAACTATGAGAAGGAAGGCGTCCAGGTAGTAAATCCTTGGACGTTTTCCTTTGAAGAAATTGTACACCAATCAACTCTTATGAGAAGGAAGGCGTCCAGGTAGTAAATCTTTGGACGTTTTCCTTCTTTGAAGAAACTGTTCGTCAACTCTTTTGAGAAGGAAGGCGTCCAGGTAGTAAATCCTTGGACGTTTTCCTTCTTTGAAGTTCATTAATTAATTCTTATGAGAAGGAAGGCGTCCAGGTAGTAAATCCTAGGACGTTTTCCTTATTTGAAGAAATTGTACATCAATTAACTCTTATGAGAAGGAAGGCGTCCAGATAGTAAATCTTTGGACGTTTTCCTTCTTTGAAGAAATTGTTCGTCAACTCTTATGAGAAGGAAGGCGTCCAGGTAGTAAATACTTGGACGTTTTCCTTCTTTGAAGTTGTTCATTAATTAATTCTTATGAGAAGGAAGGCGTCCAGGTAGTAAATCCTAGGACGTTTTCCTTCTTTGAAGAAATTGTACATCAATTAACTCTAATGAGAAGGAAGGCGTCCAGATAGTAAATCTTTGGACGTTTTCCTTCTTTGAAGAAATTGTTCGTCAACCCTTATGAGAAGGAAGGCGTCCAGGTAGTAAATACTTGGACGTTTTCCTTTGAAGAAATTGCTCAACTCTTATGAGAAGGAAGGCGTCCAAGTAGTGAATTCTTGGACGTGGTCCTTTATGGATCAATTTGGATCTTTGTGCCCGTTGTTCAATAATCAGGAGAACGTCCAAGCTTTCTAGCCTAGGACGTCTTCCTTGATGAATCACTGGGTCTTAAGGAATCTGAATACATGTCATTCAATTATATTTCGGACGGTTTCCTTCTGCAAGCAATGTGTACTAATATTTTTTATTTTTTTTTTAGTCAAAAGCCCCCACTGCCAAGGCTGCAGACAAAGCTTCGTCTAAGCCTGCCAGTACGGTGCCCGCAGCCAAGAAAAGAGCTGCATCCACTCCTGCCGAAGAGAAATCTCCGGCAAAGAAGAGCAAGACTACTTTCAAGAAGAAAAGTACAACTTCTAGTATGTCGCAGGCTTTGAAAGCTGTTCCTGCTAGCCAGCTGATTACCAGAGCACCTCGTCCTTCTGACGGAGGTAAGGTTAAGGGAGTGGAAGTCTCCTCCACCCCTTTTGTTTCAAACGAGGGGGAAATTCTCCCCTTGGATGATTTATCCATTCAGCCGGACGCGGCTGATAGGCTTGACGTTGTTGAAGTGGGGGACCCGGACGCGGCAACCCCCCAAGTCTCGGCTTACAGTGGAGCTGCAGCTCGGCTGGAAAGTCAAATGCCCCCGGCCTACCGTGGTAGGTCTTTGTCTTCTGGTGAGTCTTATTCTCCAAACGTGGTCAGAACACTGAGAATTGGGGGACGATCACAGAGCCCGTCCAACCCACAAACACTTATTCTTCCTATCCGTATGTCTAATCCTCCACTCGTTACAGATAAGGGAAAAGGGCCAATGGCTGAGGGTCCTGAGGACGAGGATTATCCTGATGAGCCTTTCCCCTCCTTTGCCAAGTACTCAAAAATGGAAAGGGAACAGGTAAAGCGTGAAGTTTTTGACGCTTTCCCTGAACCTTATGTCAAGGGCTTGAGAGGAGCTGTTGCCGGCCATGTGGGTTACATAACCCAGCTGACTGCTGAGGTGAGTGCCACCTACTATCTTTTTTATATACTTAACATATCTTGTTTATTATCCCACCATCTAACTTTTCACTTTTTTAGGCTTTTGCCCGTTCTCTGATGGCCGAGGATTATATCAGGGACCTCCGTAAAGAGAATAGGAGGCTCGTCCGTCAGGTAACTGATGCCGGGGATAAGTCCATTTTGGAGCTGGCAACCCTGAACTTGGAGCATGCTCAAACTGTAAGAGCCATGGAAAAGCAGGCGGCTGATATGGATAATATGAATAAGCGCCTGATGATGAGCCTGGGTAGCTTGCAAGCTGAGGTGGATCGGCTGAGAAGTCGGCTTGACTCAGCAACTCAGCCCATCGAGGAGGAAAAGAGGTCTGCTCTCATTACCGCAGCCCTGTTCCATCAGGCCATTGTGGGGCTTACAGCTGAGGTGGCTCGTCAAAAGCTCTTGAGGGAACGTGACTTTGAGGAGGCCGTCAAAAGCTTTTCTGACGCTGAAAACCAGGCTAAGGAATGGGCCCTCAAAGCCTTCGACATGCTAGCTGACTCCGAAGAGGTGCCCCGATTTGAGAGAAGACTTCTGTTCCAGGAGGAATGCTCCAAGGCTCGGCTGCTCAATGAGAAACCCCCAGTATTTATTGATTCTGACGGGGAGGAATACATAGAACCTAATGCCACCGCTGATGCAAACTTGGAAATGCCTGCGGACACAGAGAAAGATATGGAAGGTACTCCTGACGAGTAACTGGTGCAAGCCTAAGAAGAAGGCTTTCACCAAGTACTCTAAGAAGTATGACAGTGAAGAGGGCAGGAAAGATTTTCAGGCTCAGCTTGACAAGTTGAAGAAGTATGCAACTGTCATTAGAGTCTTGGCCCACAACCAGATCAGGATGCTCCTCTTGCTGTCAATTGTTGCTTTGTAATTGTCTTAGTATTCTTGTAGATCAGCTATACTTGGTTTTAGACCGGGATGACGATCTTGTAAACTTTTTGAGCTTTAGCAGTCCAAGCTCGTCCTGAAGCAGCTTGTTAGTTCTATGCTTGATTGATAAACCTATAAACCTGCTTTGTACTTTTGCAGTCCAAACTCGTTCAGAAGTAGTTTCTTTTTGTTCTAGACTTGGTTGATAAACCTGTAAACCTGCTTTGTACTAATGCAGTCCAAACTCGTCCAGAAGTAGTTAATATACAATGGTCTATAACTCTCTTTTCTGGTCCCTTCTCTAATTTCTTACTACTTAGTTAAAGAATGACCAAGTTAATGAATCAGGAATGTTGTCAACATGATGAGGAAGACATCCAAGAATGGTATTCAGTAACCAAATATTGGTTAAACACCAAGTCATGTTCAAAGGAATACGTCCAAGGATCCAGACGTCTTGGACGTTTTCCTTCACGAACCAATGATTGGGTAAAAACCAGATTACGTTCAAGGAAAGACGTCTAAGGAGACAGACATCTTGGACGTTTTCCTTTACGAATCAATTGGTTAAATACGAAATTATGTTCAAGGGAAGACGTCCAGGGGTCCAGACGTCTTGGAAGTTTTCCTTCATGAACCAACTATTGGTTAAAATCCAAGTTATGTTCGAGGGTGGACGTCCAAGGATTAATCAATGACGTATTCCTTTTTGAACTAACCTTGTTTTGCATCCTTGTAAGTATAAAGACGTCCGAGGATTGTTCTTTCCTTGCTGGACGAGGTACTGTATGCCCCCCTTCATAGGATGCCTCTTTGTCTATTCCTAGACGAAGACATCGTAGGAAGGAAGTCTAGTCCATCCTTTGTGTAAGTAACGAGACCTTCTTTACTAAGACGTCTCATTTTGGGCCGGTTTCTTTTAAGAAATAATACCTGTGTAATATTAGGTATTATGACGGAGCTTTCCTTTACTAAGGGAAGACGTCTCTCTAGCCGGCTTCCTTTAGGAAGCGGTGTTCGTCTATCTTTCAAGTTTCTATGAACTTGGTTTTAAACGATTGCTTCTGGTTAAAGAACTTTTAATCAAGAAGTCTTTGTTCATCAGTTATATCTTGAACAGATTATGATGATTTTTGCAGACGTCTTCCTTTAGGAAGTAATATCTATCTTGCATAATGGACCTTTATGGTTTATTATCTAGTAACCATCTTTCGTCCATCTATGGAAAAATGCCCCAAGATGGCTGTGGATAATAAAATGCCCCTTAATGACGATGTGACTGGACGTTACTAACTAATCAAATAAGCCATACATAAAGGAGCAGTTCAGACTATAGACCAGAATTTAGAATGTATTAATGTGAAGTTTGCTTAGCCTAAGCTAAGATACATAGAATACATTGCTAAATGATTTTTCTGTGCCGTAGCACTTCGTTTGTAAAATGTAAAAACCTACAAACTTCCTTAGACATAGTATTTTTTCAGATTATCGGAATTCCAAGTTCTTGGTATGGGTCGTCCATCTAAGTCTTGAAGCTTAAAAGTGCCGCTGCGAACCTCTTCAACCACCAAATACGGACCTTCCCAGTTCGGGGTTAGCTTACCGAGTTCCTTTGCACGTCCAACTGCCTCCATCTTACGAAGAACCAGATCCCCTATTTTTAGAGGTCGTCTGGTTACCCGTTTGTTGAATTCCCTAGCCATGCGTAGCTTGTACAATTCCATCCTCAGAAGAGCATTACCTCGGACTTCAGGCAATTTGTCCAATGCCAAGCGCATCGCCGCCCAATTAGTCTCTTCTGAGTATAACATAACGCGTAGGGTGGGTTCTTCAATATCAATGGGTAGGACAGCTTCTGTTCCATAGACCAGCATGAAAGGCGTCTCCCCTGTTGAATTCTTGGCCGTGGTTCGGATGGACCAAAGGACCAGTTGGAGTTCTTCCACCCAAAAGCCTTTGGCGTTCTCTAACTTCTTCTTTATACCTTCCGAAATAATCTTATTGAAAGCTTCTACCTGGCCGTTTGCTTGTGGATGTGCAACAGAAGCAAAGTGGGACTTAATCTCCCTTTCTGATAGCCAATCTTTCAGTTTAGGAGTCTCAAACTGTGGGCCGTTGTCGAACACAATCGACTGGGGCATCCCAAATCGTGTTATGACGTTCTTCCAGATGAACCTTTTTACATCCTTCGTCTTTATACTCCTAACGGCCTCAGCCTCTACCCACTTGGAAAAATAGTCCTGGACGTCCCAAAATGACGTTGTAAGTTGTCAAATCCTTGACAACCAAAAACTTTATGAACATAGTTCTGCTCTTTTCCTTCTCTCTGACTCGGACGGGCAACGACACCGTGCCGACCGGATGTATGATTCCACCTCCAAATCCTATAATAGGATGGTGGACTGGAAGAAGATCTTTCTCATCAAACTTCAATCTTGACAGACAATCAGCGCTAATAATGTCAGTCGAGCTGCCAGTGTCGATAAGGATCCTTCGCACTCTTAGATTGGCAATCTTCATTTCTACGACCAAGGGGTCATCATGGGGAGTCCTTATCTGCCCACGGTCTCCTTCGCTCACCGTCACCATGGGGAACGGGTCTACTTTGGATTTCCCCGTCAGCAACACTTGGCCAAGCTCTCTCACATAATTTTTGTGACCTCTCAAGGTTGGTCCTCCGGCTGTAAACCCGCCGGATATCACCAAAACCACGTCTTCGTCTGTACTGGAGCTTTCTTTCTTTTTCTGCCGATAATCCTTCTTCTGAAAACGGCCTTCACGGGAGACGTATTGATTCATCTTTCCTTGCTTTGCCAGGTTTTCCAAAGCTCTCTTCAGGTGTTTGCATTCATTTGTCTCATGTCCACAATCCTTGTGGAAGTGGCAGTACTTACTCTTATCTCTGTTCTTGTAAGGTGTTTTCATTTCCGCCGGAGCCTTGAGTTCATGCTGATCCTTGATTTCCATAAGGATTGAATACTGATCCTTATTGAACTCAATGGGTTCAGCCGAGACAGCCCTTTCTTTTCTCTTCTCTCTTCTCGACGGGGCTGTGCTTGAAGACACTACCCAGGTCTCAGCCTTCTTAGGATTGTTCTTAGTTTTTTGAACAGGTTCCTCGGGCTTCTTGGACTCTGAGTGCTTGGCTTCAGCACACACCTCCGTCGCATGTATAAAAGCCTCGGCTTCCCTTAAAGCTTCAGCCAAGGTACTCACTTTCTTCTTGACTAAATCAAACTTGAAACTTCCTGGACGCAATCCTCGAATAAATGCATCGAAGGCTACACCAGCATTTAAGTCATGGATTTGAAGGGCTTCAAGATTGAACCTCTTTACAAAACTTCTCAGGGATTCCTTTGGGGCTTGGATGATCTTCCCCAAATGAATACTAGTCTTCTGTTCCTGCCTATTGGCGACAAAGTGGCTAGTGAATGAATAACTTAACTCGGTGAAGTTGTTGATAGAATTAGCCGGTAGGTTGTTAAACCACTTCTGAGCGACTCCTTTCAGAGTTGCTGGGAAGTTCTTACACCATGTAGCGTCGTCTACTGCCTGGACGTACATTTGATGTTTGTAAGCAGAAAGATGATCATCTGGATCAGTAGTGCCATCGAACGGATCAATGGTTGGTAATTTAACCTTAGCACATGGAGGAGTTTGCATTATTCTGGCTGAGAAAGGCGTCGGCCAATCTATGCGCAGCTCCCTAAAACGTTCATCAACTGGGGCTGTATTTATCCGACATTCCCTTAAGACTGGGTTCGATGAACTGACCTCTTGGGACCCTCGCCTATACACATTCTGCTGAGACGTCCTTCTGTAAACATTAGGCTGAACCACCGTTCAATCCTGACGAGGCTCGTAAATAGACGGAGTCCTTCCATGCTCCAGAGTGTGACTCCGAATCCTCAGACTGGGGTCTTGCAAGTACGGCGTTGATCCGGTAGCCGACCTCTGTTGAGCCGCTACCCTCTTAGCATGCAGGTATTCCCGAGCGTCTGTCTCCATCCTTTGACCATCCACTGGTCTGTTGACTGGGTTGGTGACCACCAGATTCCAGTCTAAACGACGTGGTTGCTCACTACGAACAGGATGCCTTCCTCTAGACGTTCTTCTAGCTTCTCCTGGTCGTATAGCCCCGCTTGGTCCAGCCACATTCTCCTGAGAAGCTCCTCTCCTAGGAGCAGGCCTAGAATCCGGCTGGGATCCTACTCGAAAGAATAGCATGTTGTTCTTGATCTGGTCTTGGACAACTTGGGCCATCCTGGCTTGAAACTCATTTAGGGCATTTTCCAAACGAGCAGCCGTGACCGGGAGAGCAGGGTTGGGCTCCAAGACCGCCCCAATGGGATCATTCTGTCGCTGTCCGTCACGTCCCCTAGGCGGACGTTCATCATCAATGGTATCATTAACTTGAACATAAGGACTCATCCTTTGTCCTCGGTTGGACGAATTGCAATCAGTCATCTCCGCGCCTCCCCACAGACGGCGCCAAATGTTTTATGTAAACTTGAAGAATACGGTATTTGTCCTGATGATGGACAGGTGTAGGGTTGATATTGGGAGGCTTGTGCTGAGATGTTGCTTCGTTCCCGAACCTCCAAAAAGGGGAAAACCAAACCGGAGGTTTGGGTTTGATTCCCTCTCCGATGCTTAAGTCAGTGTTCAATAGATAATAGCTGGATATGAATTTGGACAGAGTAAGTTTAAGAGAGAGTTGTTGTCCTTTTTACCTGATTATGAGGGACTATTTATAGTATCTATGTATAGAAAAGAGCACCCTAGGATGAAGGGATGTGATTGGTTAGGCAATGGGAGAGCGACACTTGTCATGGTCTGATTGTCCTGAGCCTTTTATCCAATCACCTTCTTCCTCTTTATGGAATTTGGGCTGATTATTCCCTCTTTTAGGGAATAGTTGGGCCTCTTGTTTGCAGAATTTGATGATATCATTAGCTCCCCATAACATGCTGCCACGTGTGAATGAGGGGGTGAGCCACGTGTCACCGATTCATTGGGCCACGTGGCGATCCCTGACTGGGCCACGTGTCCTCCTTAAATATGTTACAACACCATGCATGGTCTCAGCAATACAATTATGATTGTGCACCCGCACGGTACACCCGAAAACAAATTGCAAGTAACTTTATCTGTTAAACTCGTGCAACTATATCATCAAAGCAACTTAGCTCAGTTGGCTTTGAGCGCTCTGTTGGCATTGTACTGCGTGAGGTAACTGATTCATTGGATGTTTACTTTAACAACTTCTTCACTTTCTTTTGTCTCTAATATTACTAAAATATTTTTTAAAATGGATTTAGAATGTTTTGATGGAATATATTTAATAATAAGTCGTGCCTTTCAAAATGGGTTATCATGATTTTCTACTTTCTCAAAAAAAAATAAATCAAAATGGTATAAAAATCACACTAGAATGTAATAAAAAAAGAGCAATGAACATCTAAATGAGCAATTATATTATTCTTTACTCTAAGTGAACATGTATATACTATTACATATTGATGATTTTTCCACTATAATGAGCAGTGTATCTTAAGATGAACAAACATATATTGTAGTTTAAATTTTGTTAGGGTAACTAACAAATATCAACCTCATTGTTTGGGTCATCACCTACAAAAGTACACATTTGACCCTTATGAGCAATTTGTATCTATATGAGTAGAAACTAAAATCTTTGAACATCCTGAAAAACATGTTTTATATAGTTCACATTATGATCTGATATTGAGTGAGTTAAAATAACTCTGCTCATTCGCAAAATGAACAGTTTTAATTGTACTCATTTTGATGAAATGAGCAATTTTGTTTGCAGTGGAAGATCAATAAACATTCGATCTTTAGTGAGTTAAAATAAACTGTTCATACATGAAATGAGCAGATTTGTTTTACTCATTTGATTAAATGAGCAGATTTATTTTACTTATTTGATCAAAAGAGCAATTTTATTTTACTCATTTGATTAAATGAGCAGTTTTATTTTAACATGAAGAGAATTCCATATGCTCATTTGAACAAATGAGCAGTTTATTTTACTCATTTGATCAAATAAGCAATCTTGCTTGCACAAGAAGATCAGTAAACATTATAATCTTGAGTGAGTTAAAATAAATTTGCTCATTTTAGAAATGAGCTGTTTTATTTTACTCATTTGATCAAATGAGCAACCTTTTTTGCACAGGAAGATCAGTAAACATTCTGATCTTGAGTGGGTTCAAATAAATCTGCTCATTTAAGAAATGAGCGACTGCTATAGGTTCTGACATTTTTTACTCTAAACCCTTATTTTTTCATCTAAGCCTTATTTTTCACTCCATGAAACAGTTGTTCATCTTCCAAAATAATCAATTATAGGAAATCGGTTCATCAATTCATGAAATAAATAGAAATAGCAATGAATTACTTTCATTTTGTTTTTCGATTTGTTCTACAATTCGTATTTCGGCCATTGTTGAGTTCAAAGCTTCAATTTTTCACCTTATAAAAACCCGAAATTATTCCAAAAAATTTAAAAATTAGCAACGAATTTCTTAATTTGTTGTTTGTTTATGCAGAAATCAATTTGATTTGCTGGAATTCAGCGATTTTTGTCCGAATTTTTTACATAAAAATTGGGGATTTCTGGATTTGAGGGATGAAGATGAACAGTAAGCATATGTTGTTACGCAAAGATTACCAGCGTGCCCCTAAGAATGTCTTTAATTACCAAAATGCCACCGGATGTACCATGAACATGGTACACTCGGGTATAGGATGCATGGTCTACGTCCTTTTATGTTACTATGTGACTAAGTGACTGTAAGATAGAAGGAAGGAAGGGTACTTGCGGAAGGTGGGGGCCAATGTACCCTTGTTTCTTGCTCATCTTTCTTTACTTTCCTTTTTCTCTCTCCTCTGCTTTTCTGAAAATCTGTTCTAAAATTTGTTTCCCTCTCCTTCTAAAGCTCTAGCGTGTGTGACAATGAATACCGGTATGTGACTCAACCCGCGAAAGCTGCAGTCCGACGACATTGACTTCATTCAAACCGTGCATGTGCCCGAACATTAATCTATCTTTTTCCGCAATGCAATAATATTCAGAAAAAAATATTAAAAAATATCAAGATTTTATCACTTTTATAAAATAAATACCAAAAGTTATGAGATGTGAATTAAATACCAACAACTTATGTTTTTCTTATAAATTTATACCAAATAATAAATGTCCGTCTATTTTTCAGTCTTAGAAATCCATACCAAATAATAGAATTCTATTCAACTTCATTTTCTGAACAACATAAAATCTATGGTGAGTTAAATTTGGGTGAAAATGACGAAAAAATAGACGGATATTTGTTAGTTGGTATGAATATCTAAGAAAAACATAACTTGTTGGTATTTATTTTAGATTTTGCAACTCTATGGTATTTATTTTGAAAAAGTGGTAGAACCTTGGTATTTTCTGATAATTTTTTCTAATAATCATCTCAACAAAAATTTAACTCTACCGTTTTTTTCAAAATAACTAGCGTCAAATACACGTGGGGTTTATCTATGGAATTAGTAGAGTTATTATGATTTTTTCTTCTTTTTCTTTTTTATGGTATTCATCCTCTTTTCCTTTGTATGATAGAGATTCTCATATAACCGTCTCGTATGCAAAAAAAAAAAGCTCAGAAAAATTAGCCAATTGACTTAGCAAAGGGTCGTTTTAAATTTATTATCCCAAAAGTTCTGTAAAAGTTAAAGTAAGGAAATAAACCAAAATCGTTAATTCGACTCCTTTGGTATTATTATCAGTTTTCTTTTTTGGTCTAAAAAACTACAGTCTGTCATGTAAAGAGTAATCGTGTACTACAAAAACTTTGAAACTACTTTTTCTGGTTTCTATATTTTGGTCTTTAGTTTTCAATAAAAACCAAAAATGAAAAAATGATAACCATCGAGGCTCTGGTCGACAAATTTGAAAATCTCCATTATCTCTAAACCGGTAAGCAATTTTGTCCCATACATCACAACAAGTCGTATAGTGGGAATTATTTCATAATTACAACTTTTTTTATACACCCTGTTGTACGCATGGTACGACGACTATATATTTGTTCATTGCTTATTGCTCATACCACATTTGGACACTAATTTATGCTCATTAGGAGACGTCTACACGAGTAATGTGTAAAAGGATAGCCTTTAGTGTATCATGCTCATGGTACACTCGGGTGTACAATGAATATTGTTTTCAAAACAATGTTAGAGTTGGAATCATTTATTGGTTAACCGTTATTATGGAGAAAAAACAAAATTAATCCATGTTAATCGGCTCGAAATAATGTACAATTCAAATTGATCAACGTCTATTATCAATTTTACAACCGAAATTTGAAATGAGAAATTTACATCCCGACACACTTTACAAAAGATCAATCAACAATTTCGAACAAGATCTCTCTCCATTATAATTTACCGTGTTTTCTTTTTGTTATTTTCATATACGAACACCACTAGAAAATGGAGGGTAATAATTACGATAAACTATATTAAGTCTATGTAGAGTAGTTGTGCTAGCCTCGACGCTTATAATATGCCTAAATATTTACACACAAAAAAGCCTAAATATCAAAGAAGTATAATTATCTACTAAAAATCACTAGAATAGGTGGATAGGGTAATGTTTAATTGTCGCGGGGAATGGGGATTGAAATTCCTTGGAAATTTGCTTTTATGGGAAATTATCAGGAATTATTCTTCGGTTGGCATATGAGATTTTATATTTCATGGGAATTTTCACTGACCAAGGAGACTAGGTAATTAAATTTGTACATTTTGTGAGAAATCCAAAATCTCGTCAATTTCTACATTCCACATATTCACTTTTCACCCCTTTTACAAATTCACAAAAAAAATAGATTCCTTCATTTATTTTGAGCAACCAATACTTCAACATGAAATCAAATCAAACATAAGCCTACATTCAACCTAGAAAGCCCATTCTATCTCAATTTGATCCAACATTATTACCTTTAGAAATTGACCACCTAGTTTCCTGGTTCGAGTCAGCCTACTCGTTCCCTTTCCCTTTCTTTCTGTGTCTTTCTTTAAACGGTGAACCATATTAGACATTTTTAAAAATAGCCTAGCAAACTTTTCGAGTCGATTAAAACTGGTATGCACAATGATTAGAAAGGTGACTAGTAAATGAATTAAATTAAGCACTAAATGGATTAAATTAGTCAGTGTATTGAGAATGGTAGTTCGTCTTAAATTTCAACATCGGGCTCTTAACCAGTGCCTAACATTACGACTTGTTCTCTTCAACTAAAGTAGATGAACTTAATTATATGAATTTAACTAAACTAAATTGAACTGAACTGAAAATAAATGAACATAAAGGAATAGTGAAATGTGAGAGTAGAAGTATATTGTGCATATAGTTGAACTCAACTGGACTAGATTGAATTATGGTCTAATCACCAAATAATTTATTATTTATTTCCATATTTAATGATCTTATAGTTTATATTAATCGTGATTAATCGGGTCACTGCGAGTCCGTGACCAACTAATCTTTGTCATGCCCAAGATATGATTTCCTCTTTTTTGTTGTATTTCTGTATATAGAACAACAAATGACGAAGTGGTACAATCAAATGAAATTTCGTAAACAATTTTCTTTAAAAATGGCAAAGTTAGTGTTACAACACTTACATTGACTTTGTTGCCTTCATTAAAAAAAAAAAAACATAGAAAAGTGATGATAAAATTGTTGACATAGACTTACTCTCCGTATCTCTTTTATTTGCTACAATTTCTTTTTCATCACTTGCAGGACACTGGTTCCAAAAATCAATATATCAAAATTAAGCATAGTAAAAAAATCATTAAAAAATATATTTTTAGAAAATGCATGATAAGACAAATCAAACAAAATCCATATATAAGTATTTTTCTCATCACGTATAAAAATTTAAATACAATCACAATAATCGTGTGAATTATTGATTAAGATAGTCAATACATACCAAGCTTGACTTGGTCTAGTGGTAAAGGTTTGATCTCATGAGATCAAATCCCACTACATCTGGTCAGAGGTCCACCACATTACCTTCTTTAAAAAAAGAAAAAAAAAGTCAATACGTAGCAAAAAAAAACATAACGGATGTATAAAAATTCAATTTTAATTTCTCTTTTTAAAAAGAGATCTTTAATTTTTAAAAAAGAGAAAAAAGTAAAATTCAATTTTTTTGGGTTTATTCTCCTTGACGTCCTCAACGTGTCTCTTTACAGACACTCAACTTTCTTTCTTGTTCAACAAACACCGAATGCTTCAACTTTCTGTCAACCCCCCTTCTCTCTTCTTCTCTCCTCTCTCCCTAAATAAAACTGTCATCCTTCCCTCACCATCCATCCATGTGATTGTTTCCCGCATTTAGGGTTTCCTCTCATTTCTCCACATTTTCCGCTCATTTTCATTTCATCTTCAAAATTCAGATGGCGAACAATGGTGAAAGCTCTACACCAAGCATTTCTACCAGTTCCGGCGACATTCGCGTCGATTTCGACGTCGAATTTCGCTCGGAAAATAGCTTTTCCGACGTTGTTATTCACGGTAATGGTGATGATCATGCTGTTGTGAGTGATGATGATGATGATTATGATGATGATCTGAGCGTTGGTTGCTCTCGTGAAGTTAGCCGCGAAAATTCTTCTGGTATATTGTTTTCCTTTTGTATATATGTTCTGAATTTTAGTTTTATTTTATGGAAAATGCTATATATGAATTTTTTGGTGCAATATGGAAAATGCTATATGCATTCGGCATTCCTTAGGTGTGCATATTAGAAGCTGAATTAGAAAGAATAAGATCGAACGCGTGATTTTGGCATTAACTAACAATTTAATTATGTTTTAGGCAATTGTGTATATCATAACCGTTATTTTATTTGTTTGGATTGGCAATTCGTTGAATTGAGAAAATTGAAAAAATATTCATGAATTAGGCTGGTTTAGTTGTGTGAAGATCGTTTCGTGGCGGCGGTGGTGATGGAGGAGGATTTGGTGGTTAGTAATTGGCAAGTGTAAGTTAGTTCCTTAGGAAAATAAGTGAATGACCACAGTTTGTGCTCTTTGTTGATGGAAATTTACATTAGATTATAGAAAAGGAATGTTAATGCGTAATTGGACTAATGATATTAAGTTCAAACTTAATCAGCTGTAGACTGTAGTAAGGCTTGATTCTTGTCGAGAAATTTATTGTTAGAACTTTGAAGTAAGGTACATTTAGAGCACTTGGAAGCTAGTTTATTTTTATGGTGGTCAGATTGGAAGAGAATGTTCAGTGATGGCAGTTTTGTGGTTGGGCTAATTCTTTAAAGAAACATTGTAGATGATTTAGTTCCATCTTTTGGAATGAGCTATATTACTTGGTGTACATCGCAACTCAGAGTACAACAGGATAATACCGAGTATCATTGTTATCGGGGTGAGTCATTGAGGATTAAATAAATCTAGTTAGAGTGGGAAAGTACTATCGGGCTTGTCCCCTTCATGAACGTTGGTGCATCAATTGTTAAATTCGAGAAGCATAATAGTTTAACTTATGGGATCTACCTAGGCCTTGTCTTGGGCAGGAATCAGGATAAAGCTTTCTTAGAAGGATATCAATTACCAAGAGATATGCTTCCTTTGTTCCATAATTCATGCAACACTTGCAATCTTGGAGTCTCCAATGCGCTATTTTGACCATCCATATCTATAATTATGTAAAATTAAATTTTTAAAAAATAGATTTTTAAAAACTACAATAGAAGAATAAAACAAGATCCAACATGACTATATTTTTCACTATAATTGTGTGGTCAAAGTTTATTAAGTTTGACCACTAAATAACAAGTGTTGCAAGAATAATGGAAAAGAGGAAGTATAAAAAAAGGCTACGGAAAACAGTTCAGTCCTTTAAACAAAAGAGAAGACCTAATCATAGAGGGTTAGTGGCATAAACAAAGACGGTGTCAACTAAAAAAGTTGTTCATTATGCCACTCACAAAATGCAGACAGAACAAGTGATACTGATTATCGAGCATCGTCAATTATGACAAACCTTTTAATGAAACTTAAGGTATTGAAAGGTTTATGCATGCAGGTGAAGGACATTTCAAATATTTAGACTTCTGACCATATACTGTTCTACTAACAGATAATGCTCAGATTATTAATATGCATCATGTATCTTTGTTTTAGAAATTTCTACACCACATACCCCTGTTATCCAGTTCTCGGAGTTTCGCTTTAGTAAAGGGATACAGGTTTAGATACATTATGCATTACTTGACTGTACAGGGGTGACAGAGGTTCTGTGGTTAAAATTTCCTTAAGATTTTAGTATCAATGTATTATATGGTCTTATGTTACTCCAGCAAAATTATTGTGGAAGTAGACTAATTATGAATTCATCTAGTAGCTTACAAATGCTTGAAGGCCATCTCATATATGTAGTTATATGTATTTATATTTACATTTTGTGGTTGTAGATGAATACTATGTTTGCAGTCCCTGGGTTGCTTTATTTATTAGTCCTATCTTGTTGGAAGTAAATTTTTGAACGGGTACCTTTTGTAGGATATATTAACGGGGATCGATCAAATGGAGACAATGATTTTCAGGAATTACCTACTTCTAATCATCTTGTAAAGGCAGGAGAATCCAAACGTCACAATCCACTTAGTGTACTAGCTGCAAAATTTTTTGACGAGAAAGTGCCCCTTAAAAAAAAGGTTAAACTTAATTCCTTCGTCCTTTTGGGAATTGGGATATGATTTCACAATGTCCTTTCTGACATTTATTTGTAGCTAGTTTAATATTTGGCTGCTGTACATTTTACTTGTTTTGCATCTTATTGTTCTTTTACAAACTGAACTTGTTACCAAGTAAGTGTTGGTCCAGTGGTGATGGGGACTGGCTTTGGTAGGACGAACCCGTGTTCGAATCCCCGCAACACCCTTGGGAGAGGAATGGAACCTAACCACCCCTAACTTGACCTCGATCCGGATGTAGCCCGAAGGGGGAACCGGGTGCAAACATCAAAAAAAACAAACTGAACTTGTTACTTCTGAACTTGATGTGTTTACTTTTTCCCCTTCCTTTTAGCTTTCTGAAAAGTACTTTTTTTTGAAAGATTTTCTTAGTACTCGTGTCGTCTTTGCTTGACAAGATCTTCATTCGCCCCCCTTACTTCTTTAAATAACTGAATGTAAGGATACTACTAATTAGTAATAAGGAAATTCATGAGCACACTAGTGAAAATTTATTTCAATGTTATAACTATAATAACTTGTGACATGAATTATTGCACTTCAAGCTGATTGCTTCCACACTTCAGAAATTAATACTTGTAAAAGCAGTCAATAGCTGTACTTGAGTAAGCGCATGGTGCCAAATTGTAATATTTTATCTTTCCACTGAGTTGTTCTTGCATTTCCAGCTCAAATGGCTGAAACGGGTTGCAACTGTCAAAAAAGATGGCACTGTACAATTTGAAGTTCCTGGAGACATGAAAACCCCAAACCTTGATTTGGGAACCGGAGTGCCTTCTGATGACACTGCAATAGAGGAACAGCTTGATTCTGGTGACATTCATGATCTTCCCCCACTACAAATTGTAATGCTAATTGTTGGAACTAGAGGGGATGTGCAACCCTTTGTTGCTATCGGGAAGCGTTTACAGGTAAATTTTGTTATTCTTTATATATGTACAACTGTTTGCTATAATTGTTGTTATGAAATGCCTTCAAATAGAGAACTTCTGCATTTTATTTGCAGCAAATCAGCATATTAGAGTTTTTTAGAATATTATGTACCTAGAGTAAAGTGTTGGTCCAAATGGTACTTTACTTTTCTCGAGTTTGTAGTTTAAGTGTTATAGATGTTTCCGTCCGTTCTCTCAGTTACTCCATATCGGTGTGGGGTATGTCTGGATATCTAATCATGAAGAGTTTCTAACCTTAGCAGTGTTACAATTTGATACCAAAATAGTATACATGACCATCATTTTACTGGACAGGGGCGTTAGCACTCTTTTTGTGCATGGGTGACATGGCCCTTGTATTTTTTAGTATACCTTTTTGTTACCAAAAGAAGTAAAGATATTTGCTTATGGGGCTACTGCATTTTCTATTCTTATTAGCCACACGTGTAAATTGATTCTGGTTGGCCTTTTAATTGCTGCTTTCCCCTGGATTTCCTTAATTTCCCTTTACGGTTGTCTTCTTGCTACCTTCGGTTTTCTATTGTTATCTAGGGTGGAAATTATGTTTTTCCTAGTATTAGACACACTGTTTTTGTCCATATTATATACACGTGGATAATGAAAACTGGCTTGTCTATTTATCACCCTCTCCAATCTCCATATCCAAATTATCTTCCCCCTAGGTTTCAGACTCCACTTTAAGACTAATAGTAGGATAGGAGAGAATTAGTATTGAGAGTAACTGTAGGATTTGTGAGAGGAGGGTTGATTTGTGATGGAGAGTGAAATGGTAGTAAAAGAGAAGAATGAATCCACGTTGGATAGGGATTAGGACTCTTTTTTATGAACAAGGAAGCAGGAAGGTAAATCTAGGACATCCCACAATGGCTAACAGGAAGACAGTAGATGGAAGGAGGATTTTTTCAATGTTGAATTGTTGTTAAGGATGATCTCGTGATGGTGTTTTGGGAATACATATAAGGGGATTGTTTGTCCATACTTCAGCCACCTTTTCCCCGTCTTAGTTCTTTAATGCAGCTGGTAAGTAACTAATTGTTGAAGCTAGGGATTTTTTTCCTTCAACTCCAGACTAGTGCTTACAATTTTCTGATAAAGGTGTTGGCTCACAAAGTTATTGCTATGATATTTACAGTACAATTTCGCTTAAGTAAATTGCTTTAGATGGGAGATAAATTTTAGATGTGGTTTTCATAGGTGCAATTAATGCAAAGACATTTAGGAGTACTTATGTTAAAGAATTGATGTTGAAATGGTATATGGTAGAGTGGACACTCTAGTAATTTTCAATAATTTGTGAATGGAAGGTCTTGGGTGTTAACGATGGATGGCGAGTAGGGATTGCCATTTCTTATATTAGTTGATGGGTGCCTAGAAGGTGGCTTAACCTTTAAGGAGGGTTGGGAGCAGGGAAGAAAATCGCGGATATCGTCGCGTTCGAGGTAACGGTTGCGATGATGCGGAAACGGCTTGTAACGGTCGAAAAAAGACGAATCGCGGTTGACGCGGCGTGAATTTTTTCAAAAAAATCACACAATCAGAATTTTAACCTCAAAATGACATTTTTGAAGTTTTATAAGTATTCTTATAACTTAATTTGACCAAAGCAATCATATGGGTGGATTATACATATGGTGAATAAAAGATTACTTTGAACATGAGATTTATGTCATATTATATATAAAAATTGATACTAAATCATATATATTACTCAACTTGGAAGCCCATGGTAAGTTTTTCTCCTTTCGTTGGTGTGACCCTATAGTTTTGTGCTACTATGCGTATATTCCCTTTCTTTTTTTGACCAATTTTCATATAGTAACGGATGTAACGGGTAAAAAAACGATCTAATGCGGCGAACCACCGTTACGTAACGGACAACGCGGCGAGTTGGACGTGAATTTCATCGCGGGGTTACGTAACGGCATTTCGCGTAACGGCGAGTTCAAAATCCGTTACATAACGGCCGTTACGTAACGTAACGGCCGAGTTTTGTTTCCCTGGTTGGGAGTATGATAATACTATTTTTTAAATAGTAAGGCGAAAGACTGTAAGAACACAGTGCCCGAGTTGATCCCAAAATGTCAAAATTGTTAGATACAAACTTAACGAGTAGATAGGATATTACCTGGTATATATATAAAAATTTAACTTAAAAATCTTTCAAAGGCTATTAGAAAAAAAGAAATCCAAACACAAAAGCAAAATGATCTTATGTTTGTTTTTGGAGCAAGATAAGAGATCTTCACACAACTCATAATTAGGGAAAAAGAAAAAAGAAAAAAAAAAGATAAAGGATTTGCTTGCATGATGGTGCACCGCTAACCTCTTGCACTCAAAAATAGTATCTTTAGTGTTTATAAACCTGTATTCAAATCTAACCTTTATTCTAAAATCTAAACTCACCTCTACCCTACACTCTAACCTTTCCTATAACTACCTCACAGAATACAATTTTTTTTAAGTAGTATTTTGACTCAGTCTTACCTCTACCACTACTTCAAAAGCTAGTTCACCGAACAGGCCCTTAAGAGAAGCTGGCCCTCTGTCGTCACTTCTATGTACCTTGATAGTGGATGTTAAGTCCGTAAAGTGGATGCCTGGGAGAGGACTCAGAGGAATGGAGTAAGGTCTTGTTGAAGTAGAGGTAATGTGTTAATTAGGACGCATACGGTGGTGCATATGGGGAAAATAATGAAAAGAACGGGTGGATTGAGTTTGTGGGGGTTAGTGGGACTTCTTAGGAGGGGCATTTGGGGTTAAAATGGGGAATCACATAGGCCATCGGAAAGATTATGCACAAGAACAACATAAATTAATTTCCTAATACAGAAAGGTGGAAGAAGAAAATAGGAACAGTTGGAGTAGTATTATCGTTATAAATGCTGATAGACTTTATGCTGCCCATCAAGGATGCCAATCAAGGTGTGTTTCTTTTTCAGGAATATGGCCATAGGGTCAGATTAGCAACTCACGGAAATTTCAAAGAGTTTGTCTTGGCTGCTGGCTTGGAGTTCTTTCCTTTAGGAGGAGATCCAAAAATTCTTGCTGGATGTAAGTTTTTTGTAAGCTTTCCAGGCTTCTGTATTGAGTTACATATTGTTGTAGCTACAAGTTAGACTGTTGGAGGCTGTTGCCCCTTAGCAAAAGGGCCAGCAATCATCCATGACTTATTTTAAGTGCACTTGTCTACACTGGAAGCTTTTTAACTGGGTGTTACTTGCTTTATTTATGTAGTATTAGTAGCATTGTCTCCTAAGACTCTTGGTAATGTTGCATTTTGCACTTATCCTTCTTTATCCTTTTCAAATATCTCTGTCTTTTGAAGTTTTGGGTGCTCTTGGAAACATTTTGAACCTTGACTAGTTGCACACACACAATCGGCTTCCAAATCAATAATTGAATAACGTGCTTCTCTATCTTCCTTTTGTTGTGACATCTACTTGGCCTGTATACTTTATGATGGACAGTGTCTGTTGTAAAAAGAGGTGAAAAGAGGCATCGGTTTTAATTTTTTCAGTGTCATGCCTGATTCATAACACGCACCCCCCTTTTTGTCTGCTGTTAATAAGTTTCTCAGTTGATTCTTTACTAGTACAATGTGTCATAGCAACCTCTTTGCAACTCCAGGAGTGATGTTACATTAATCTGACCCCACTACCCCTGTCCTAAGAGGGAGCTTCACTTTGTCGGCACCCATGAATGATTATACCAATTGTATTTAATGATGGTCATTTTCTTTTTATTTTGTGGTCTCCAGTATTTCTGATTTTTGGGTGGAAGGGGGGGGGGTATCTTAATAAAATTTGTTTAACCATGAACGTTTGACTGAGCTTGCTGTCTCAAAAATGCTTTTGATTATCTTCTTGCGGTGACTAATGGAGTTCTTCATTGCTTGGGACTAGTGCAAAAGCTGTTGGACTGTCTAGCCACTTTTACTTTTCTTGCTTATTGCAATACCTTCTAGCATATATGCAGACATGGTGAAAAACAAGGGCTTCTTGCCTTCAGACCCTTCAGAGATACATATCCAGAGGAATCAGCTTAGGGATATTATATTCTCTTTGCTACCTGCTTGTAAGGATCCTGATCCTGAAAGTCAGGTTCCATTTACTGCTGATGCGATAATTGCAAATCCACCAGCATATGGTTAGTATTCTTCTTTATTCGAAGTTTGTGCATTTTCTTAGTTTGAGACACCCATGGTTCTTGACTGGTTGGATGCTAATTTAGGTAGAATGTCATTATTTATTCATTGAACAATAAGTTTCTCATACTCATTCTTTGTTTCAGGGCATACGCATGTTGCTGAGGCTCTCCAAGTACCAATACACATATTTTTTACAATGCCTTGGACGTAAGTATTCTCTTGATATAATTCTATGCTGGGTTCTTGTATGTTGCATTGTTGCAGCCAACACCTCAATA
Source organism: Patellifolia procumbens (assembly GCA_947645195.1). NCBI lineage: Eukaryota > Viridiplantae > Streptophyta > Magnoliopsida > Caryophyllales > Amaranthaceae > Patellifolia > Patellifolia procumbens. The sequence goes on from CANSGD010001485.1 coordinate 1,182,631, forward strand.
GTTTCTTTTATGCTTATTCTGACTTTAGTTGTGCCTTTTGCTCAGATATGAACATTTGACTAACTCATGAGACTTGTTTTAAGTTGTTTCCATTCCCTCCTTTTGATTGCTTTATATACTACCAATTAAAAATTGGGGAATTTGACACTATAACTAGCAAGTTTGGGATGTCTTCACATATTATCCCAACTCCTAAGTTGAATCTATATCTTCGTAAACCCAAGTTTTGAGTTTGTCTTGAACAACTGGTCCTGAGTCCAAGATGACTGGTTAAGCTGGTGAAATATCCATACACAGGTACTAAATGCAGGTAATATTTAATGATGCTTTATGACTTAAAAGTCTAAATTAACCTTTTGGTATATTAGGCAAACCTATAGCTTGTGACTTTTTCGGTAGCCTTTAGTTACCTGTTTTATGTTCCGGACTTCTGGTAGTATAGTGAAAGCACCGGTTAGTACTTCCGGTAGTACTGTGAAAGTACAGGTTCATGCTACTGGTAGTTTCAATAATGGTAATGGTTCCTTTTTCCGGTAGATTTGAGATTTCACTGGTTTGTATTTTAAGTCCTGACTGAAACCGAACGATTAAGCTAGAGTCAAATTCCCCAGTTTTTGAAGATGTGACAATATGATCACAAAGAAAGAAAGATTTTTACAGCTTAAATAACTATGAGAGAGGGGATTGGATTAAGTTAAATTAGGGCAATTAAGAAAGTTTAAATATACTATTCAATTTACTGAAGTGCATTTAGTGTATTTAGTCCCTCCCTATCCACATGTCTCATTTTAATTGACACCCCCTATTAATTCTAAATTTCAATTAGTTGAAAATTTTCTTTGTCGCTCATTTTCTCCCCCTTTCTTCGCTGTGACACCTCTTTCATTCCCCAAGCAGTCACCAGACCACACACCACCCGATGCCCAACCATCACACTCACCTCCGATTTTTTGCTGAAACCATCAACATGGCAATACCATCATCAGTCTCTTCCACATAAACACCCTCTGCTTCCCTCCTTGCCACAACGAACAAGACCTCCCCACTACAAAGTTGCAACCATCTCGGTGCCCATCTTAGCCTCCATCTCTCTGCTTGAAATATGGTCTGGGGAGAGAGGAAGACAAGAATATCAGCTTTGGGTGGTTGTTGACAATCAAGGGGAGAGAAGGGTGATTTGATGGCTGAACAGAGGTTTCCTTCACTGCTCGCGGCCGTTACTATGGCTTCTCTTGTCTTGCCTACTTGAAAGGTGATTAAATAATGTGGTTAACTCCTATTTGGAGCTAATGTTAATTACTCACCCGTCCTATTTTCGCACTTTATTTTCAATTAATCAAGAACCAATTTTTTCTTCAATATTTACAAAAATCTCCCAAACAAATCATTGTTACCCCAAATGTTGAGAAGAAAAAGACGAGGTTGGCTATGAGGCACCTTCATCAATGGAAGATTTCAAACTGATTCACCTGTCTTGTTTTTGGTGAAAGGCTCTTATTATGGTATTGTAAAGACCGTGAAAGCTAGGGAACTAATTTTTGAAGTACATATGATACTAGTAATAAGGATGAAAGGAGAGAGAATCAGCCCATGAACTAATTTTTTTTCATCTCTACTCGAGATTTAGGTCGTGTTCTTTTGGACAAAAGAGAGAGGATTAGAATTTTTTCAATAAAAAAGAAATAGAAGAAACATTTACTTGTGAAGCAGGTAATAGGTCATTCGAGACTGATATGGGAAGAGTACCCCCGAAATTGGGATTATTAAGAAATAAACTAAACGTGGGATTAATATGTGAAGACATTGCATACTTGGGACCAGACGTGACTAAACTGAGCCCAAGCCCGAATTGACCCGCTTTAAACCCGAATCTGACATAGGCATGGATCAATCCGAGCTATACTATCAACTATGATTTCTCACTATGAAATGAACCAATTTTTTTTTTTATATATATATAATTTGAATACTTTGTTATTTACTTCAATATTATCTCATTTTTGTTATATGTAATTATGATTATATTATAACTTTAATTTTTAGTATTTGAACTGACTTGGCCTGTAGACTTATCCGATTTCCATCTCTACTTGAGATTTAGGTCGTGTTCTTTTGGGCAAAAGAACCGAATTGGATCGAACCGAACTGAACCGAACTGAACCGAACATGACTATCCTGGACTGAAATTATACTCAGTCCATCAGAAGAGGGCCTTATAGTCGATGTTTCCTCAAAATTTATGATATCCAATTTGTATATTATATTACAGGGTTTCTAGGTGGAATGCTTTAGTTTATATATTATGAATTTGGTCATGCAGCTTTTTCCTGTGAATGTGATATATGCAAATAGCTCTCTCGGGGCGTTTGTTTAGAGATAAGGGGAGGGGATAGGTATTATTAACCCTCAAATGAGCAATTTCCTTGTTTCTTTATAAGTCATAGGTTTTCTTTATGGGGATCAGAATGGGGATCAAAATCCCCTCTTAATCCCACTAAAATAATACCTAGAGGGGGACAGGTTGGATTATCAGTGGGATTACTCCTCTGGTTAAAAAAACATTTAATCCCCCGTGGATTCCCATAACAATGAATGAGGATTTATCTAAAGAAATCCCAACAATTAAATCCCCATCCCATTTCCATCATTGAATCCCTCTAATCCTCATTTTTTTCTGAACAAACGCCTCGTCTGTGTTTTATTCCTTTTTCATAACAATTCGTGTATGTCTGAATATGAGTGGATGAGTGGGGCTATCTATGTATGATTTGAATATCAAAGCAAGGGTGCATGATAATGCTTATTCATCGCAGGCCCACGAGTCAATTTCCACATCCTCTGTCAAGGGTTAAACAACCAGTTGCTTACAAAGTAAGTGTTGTTTATTTTCTGGTGGTCTCCTTGCAATATATATATTCATGTGGCAATTCACTAATATCAACGATATGCTTTCAGCTCTCCTACCAAGTTGTTGATGCATTGATTTGGCTTGGAATACGGGACATGATAAATGAATTTAGGAAGAAAAAGTTGAAATTAAGACCTGTGACCTACTTAAAACCTTCATATAGTTCTCCTCTCGATATCCCTTATGGATATATATGGAGCCCTCATCTTGTTCCCAAACCTCAAGGTCAGTAATTGATTGAGAACTTCAGTCTCATGCTAATGCGTTCTTAGTGTTATGTTATAATTATAAGCAATTTTCATATTCCTTTAGTATTTGTACAGCTATTAGGAACAAAGTTGTTTGTGTTTTAAGTCTAATCTTCTACACTTGTTTATGCATAATTGTCTTACAGATTGGGGACCCAAAATTGATGTGGTTGGTTTCTGTTTCCTTGACCTTGCTTCAAATTATAAACCCCCGGAAGACCTTGTCGAATGGCTTGAAAAGGGTCAGAAGCCAATATATATTGGATTTGGAAGCCTAGTAAGTATCACTTTTCAAGATCTTCAAGTTAGAGGTAGCTCATGATATTATCAAGGCATCAATATGCTTAATTACGGGCACTTGTTAATTTATTCAATATTGTGCTAAGAACCAATTTAGCTTTGGACAGATTTAAGTGAATGTGAAAAATAATGAAGATGAAGCTGATTGATAAACCATGGGAAAAACAGGAACTATAAAGGATATACAAGCTTGAGAGGCTTGTTTCTCTCCCAAAATGAAATCATTAAACTTTAAATATTTTTCAAGATGGTTTCCCTCTCCCTAACTTCGTCTATTTGCAATTTGTGTTCAGTTCGTTTTCATGTTAATTTATCTTGGTAGCTTTTAGTAAAATGTTTAAAGCTTATGTATGGAACTTGGAAGTGAGGAATATGATCTCTAAAGTAAAAATAGAAACAGCCTTGTACCATTGGTTGATGTACATATATCTTTATCTTAACTCATTAACCCTACGTATGAGGCCTGTCAGAGGCATTGGGGTTAATGGTATGAAATGTTTAGTTGATAGCTGTGCCAGTGAAAGTGTGAATGAGCTCTTTAAGCTCAAAAAATTGTCTCTTACTTGGCGAATATTCTGAATGATGTAGACTGATATTTATGTGGTTTAAATCATGACAGCCCGTCCAGGAACCTGAAAAGATAACCAAGATCATTGTACGGGCTTTGGAGCTTACTGAACAAAGAGGAATCATCAATAAAGGCTGGGGTGGTCTTGGAAATTGTAAGATGCTCATGTTGTTATGTAGTTTCAGTCTTAATTGAAGTTTTGACATGTCCTTTCTTCTTATGCTTCCTTGCTTCTCCAACTCCATATATTTAGATAACGAGATTATATGAAGGCAACAGGTAAACTTGTCGCAATTGTTGAAGAGTCCTAATAGATTGTGTATTGCTCAAAAAGAAAACTGCTGTATCTTGTAAGTTGTAAGATTAAGTACATTTTTTCCCCAAATTGATAGGTTCTGTTTTATATTCTAAACACGTGGTGATAATTGAAAACATGGCCTAGTATCTGTTTTCAGTAACTTGAGAATCAACATTAGATTAAAAGAAATTAGCTGCTCGTTTACAAAAGGTTAAGCATAGGCATAATAATCTTGAATGCGTTGCTCAATTTAGTTGATTGCTCTCTCATCATGCTTTTCAGTGGCAGAACCAAAGGATTTTGTGTACTTGTTAGACAACGTCCCTCATGATTGGCTATTCTTGCAGTGTGCTGCTGTGGTAAGATTTCTCGATTACTTGTTTTTTTTTTCACATGTGTGATGCTTTATTTATTTTTGTCTCCCAAGTAGTTTAGTACAACTTAGGTACAAACTGGAGTATGAGAATTAAAATCACACATCATTTGGTTAGGCGCATAAAGTTTCTTCTGCTAAGATACGATATGCTCCCTATGAGACAAATCGAACTACTCTCAGAACTTTACCATTATTGCAAATTATAGAAGTTTGTAACAGAATGATGTATACTCAACCAAGAACTGCTAGTAACAGGGGGACCTTTACTCTTCAAAGGTCTATCTCCTCTTTTAACCCAGAGGAAACTGTCATCATTCTTTGAGATGATGAAGTGGTTGACGGAATATTAGACTCCAATCAGTAACGGAAGGAGTCAGTTTGAGGAAACATAATAGGAAATTCACCTGACATCTCTTGAGAATCCACAGTTGTGGTCATATCTTCCTGTGCCGATTATGGATTAATTTCACTCCTTTTTTGCCATTTAAAATTTCTGATCCATCAACAGGGGGGTGACTGGTCTTCATTGGTGTATGGTTCTCCTTCTTATAGCTTGAATGATGTTCATATGTTTCTGGGAATAGCAAGAGAAACTCAACTTTATCCCCATGGAATTCACCCTATGCATAGTGATATGAAGACAAGTTTTTATTGTCTCCGACTCTCCGGTTTGAGAAGTGAAGTTTGGGCTCCGTATATTTTGACTTATTTTCTCTGAACAAGCTGATTTTAGAGCTGAAACTTTATGTAGTGTTTGATGACCTGGAAGGGCATGGTTGATCTTACTCTGCATACCCTCCTTCATTTTCAGCGGAAGTGTGATCTTTCTGTTCTTTAGCATTGACCAAACCTGAATTACAGCTACAGGATTCCCTTTCTCCTTCCTTTCTTTTGTTCTTCTATTTTACCCCCAAAACCCCCAGTCTTCCTTGCATACTTCACAAACACCTCTTCCTTTCCTATTACCTTACTAGGATTAGGAACAAAACCCGGAGACCATCTCAAGAAGTATTACAGTTTCCTTTTGTTATTGTTGAAAATTTTATCATTGGGGTAAATCATAATAGCTTATGAACACATCAATAAAATTCGATTGTTTGAATCCTTTATTTGCTGCCGCCCTTATAATAAAGGAAAATTTGATGCCACCTGTCCCGACTATGAGTGGTCTTTTCAAAGCTGTTCCAACTATTGCTATCCAACTACATTCCCATCTATGAGGTCATGGGGGTTGCTTCTTAAAACAGTCCAAAATATTTTTTTTTTGTGTAGTAGACCTAAAAATGACCTAATGAAGACAACAAAATTATAGTTTGGACCATTTTGAGAAGCAACCATAATAGTAGCTGAAAAATTTAGTTTAGACCGTTTTAAGAAGACCGCACATAATTTGGACCGGTGACATCAATTTTTGCTATAATAAAGGTCTTTTCATTTATTGAGTTACGGTACAATGCCAACAAACACAATTGGCCCACTTCCTAGAGTATGTCTCCTTGAGTTAGTAAGCGGCAAGATTGCGGTTAATGGAAATAGCTAGACCCATAGGCTAAGCGCTGTTTCCTCATCATATTTAGTTAGGCCAATAGACCGGATGCTTGTGATGGCCGCAAAAAACCTCCCTGCTTGAAGTGGCTGTTCTCTTTAAAGGTACCACAAGTATTATCTAATTTTTGACAGACAATTCTAACCATGACTCTTTTGAAATGAGATAAGCACAAATCCACCTAAGTTCTTCACAACTATCCATGATTATCAATAAAAAGCGAAGATACAAGCAACTAGTAGAATGAAATAATTTGTAGACAAGACTGTAGGTTACTGGCTAAATGAACTAGACATTTTTGCCATAGATTGAAACTGATTAACTCGTTAAGTTTTTAACTTGTTAAGTTTAAGGGCAAATTCACGACCAAAAATAGCTGATCCTTGACTTGACAATTAAGAGGATGGTGGCGCAACTGCCTTTTGAATGATCGAAACCCCCTCGAATGTAGAATTGAAGCCGAGGAATAGAGTTGAAGTCTTGGGTCCAGTTTCCTTCGCCGGAAATTTGTATGCATTGCACCATTGTTGGTTCCATTGGGTAAGAAGGCATGGCCGGCTGAATTTAATCGAATCAATTTAAATTTGTGATGCTGTTGGTATTAGTTTTATTCTAGTTTGTAGTATAACCTCACTTTTTTTCTTCACTACAAGCATGAACTTCATTCTTAGTGTTCCACACTCTGCAGTATATCACCTTCTTGCTTAACTTTGAAAATTATTTGCAATGTAGGTTCATCATGGTGGTGCTGGCACAACGGCTGCTGGTCTTAAAGCTGCGGTAACTGCTCTCAACATATATCATCTTACCTTCTTTTATCTGCATTTGCTGCTAGTCGACTCCCACTTAAGCGTGTCTCTGCTTTTAGTGTCCAACAACAATTGTGCCCTTTTTCGGTGACCAACCCTTTTGGGGAGAACAAGTGCATGCGAAGGGCGTAGGACCTCCACCCATTCCCATTGAGGATTTTGTACTCGAGAAACTGATATCCGCAATACGCTTCATGCAGAATCCCAAGGTAAATATGTAATCTCATCGAGGACTGCCTTTTTTTTTTTTTTTTGGGGGAGGTGGAGTTGAGGGACAACTTGACCAAACTTTTACATTTAGAAGTAGATTCTACTGACTGAACACTTGCATATGAATTGTTAATCTGCAAAATATGTTGGTCGCTTACCCTTGCTGGAAGATTTACATAAGACGATATTTTACCTGATCCTGTGACGAAAGCTGTGTGAAAGATCTATTTATATGTACTGAAAGATAGCTGACAATTTGAGGCATGAAAAATTCAAGTTGCAACAAAAACCACAATTTCAACTATATGCTTCCCAATGCAAATGTGACATTGATAGCTATATTGATTCTGATGAAATGTAGGTAAAAGAACGTGCTGTGGAACTGGCAAAGGCAATGGAAGGTGAAGACGGGGTTGCAGGTGCAGTGAATGCTTTTCACAAACATTTCCCTCGGACGAAACTCGAGCCAGAGCATTTAGAACTTCATAAGCCACAAAAATCACATTTGTCAATAAGAGGGTGTTTTTTGGGTACACATTAATTTTACCGTCATTTCATGCCATGTTATCTTGAGCCTTGTATTGCTAGTAGCTAGGCATGATGAAATCTTAACAACTTCACTAACCAGCCAACTTTTCACTATAATCCTTTTAACACCATTAGCACTTTTAGCAGTTTTGTTCTGCTGTTGTCTACCGTTGCTTGTGCAGCTATAAGATCAATGTATTTTGATGTGTATGTAGGCTCTTGTACGTTTTTTTTTGTAATTTCGACATTAATGTTTAATTTTTTTTGTAAAGCATATTGTTACCTTCTGGAATGATTGTGGCTTTTAAGATCTTGCCTTGTGCAATAAAGGTTATGATGGGGGCTCGCAGATATCTAGACAATATTGGTAAACTTACTTAAGAATATATAATGCCAGTTTGAAGCTGTAACACCACAAACTTCGATTTAAATTTACACTGCTGATAATCTTGAAATTTGTTACTGGAATCATATTACTAAATGGGCACTTACAAGTATTGCGAGTTCTTTTTCTTCTTGTTTTTTTTTTTTGTAATTTTCCTGTGAATGTTTCATCTGTAATTACTCGTACAAAGTACAAACACAGTACTTAGAGGAAAAAACAATTTACACCATTACCAGCCAGCAATTTCAATCACGGGCTTTACTTTGGGGGTCCTGACCTCCCTACTTGTATACTAGCATTTCCTCTGATTGCACAACAGCTCAAGTTTTATTCAACTTAGAGGAAGGATGAGGTAGACAGCAGAGGGTATTGCCTATTTGTCTGAATTTTTCTTGATGCCGTGCCGGTCCAAAGAATTGGTTTCCTTATTTCTCTTAAGGATCTTTGTTCTAGTTCTGTGCAGGAGCAGTGGAAAATTGCTCTGTTTGATCTATGGACATAGCAGCTTCAGTAATGGTTGCGGGAGAATCAGTTTCAATAATAGGGATCATAGGTTTAACAGGATGCCTTGCTCTTTGCTTCACCCTCATTACAAGTCCATTTGTTGTATGGATGGTTGCTCCTGTGGTCATCTTCACCTGTAAACATATTGATCGCAAAATTGCTCAAATTATTCAGCCATTAAAGCTATAAGGTTGAAAGGATAATTTCTTCAATGGAAAATAATTTTCCCTCAAAAAATATTTTTCGGGAAAATACAATAAACAAGTCAATGCACAGATATTAACCAAACAAATTATTTTATTAAAGTTACGTGATAAATATTATTTAATTCAAGTTCGGAAGTGGAATAAGGAGTGAGGGAAGAGGAAAGAAAATGGAGTTTGGATTTACTAATGTGGCATTCCTTCCTTTTGAGAAGATATTATTTCCACTTTTGTGAGAACTGTTTTTTCCAACATTTAGAAAACTTCTCGACCCTTTACAAACGCAATAACGAAAAATGGAAAATCAATATTTTGAGAAACTGTTTTTCACTCATCCAGGAACACTTTCAAGTTAAAGTGAAATTTTTAGGCTAATAACCATTTTTTGCCACACAATAGACCGATTGACGATGCATACAACCAGGTCAGACCCGGGTCAAACACTGCCGCACAAAAGACCAATTGAAGCATGCAGGTTCAGACCCATGAATTGTGGACCACACAACCGGGGAGACATTTATAACCTTACATAGATGAACTGGTTCAGAGTTCATTTTCTCGGTAATCTAATCCGGTTCAATTTTAAGGTAATATATAGAAAATGTCTTACAGGAGGAGCTTCAGGAGCCAGCTCAAAGTCGAATCGTTGAACAAGCATAGCTAGTGCTACTACATTCTGCATAGGTGAGAGCAGATTGATTTTGAGTCAAAATTTGATCTTAACTCAGTGGAATATAGCAGGCTATTATCAGGGTCGTATGTTACCTCGTAAGATGCAAACATATCCCCTATACACTTCCGCTGACCTCCACCAAATGGCAGGTATCTTAAAACATAAAAGAAGGGTTAACCAAGTAACATGATGAATAACCAGCTTGACAGTTGAGCATTAGTTTCAATGGGATGTTGATTTTCAGAGGTCAGTGAATATACTGAATAGATACCTGAAATTCTGGTTTGTCTCATTTGGTGCAGGCCCATCCAGTGGCCACCTTTCAGGATTGAATTTGTCTACGTCCTCCCAAAGACTCGGGCCACGATGAAGATTCCAAATGGATATGAAAATATCTTCACCTCTGCCAAGAAGTTAATTTTTGTAATCAGTCATACAAAATTTTCCAGGGAAAGAAGCTAGCGAATTCGAAGAATTATCATCTGAACAGCAGTACTCTGAAATATGATGATCTAACTTCTAAGCATCGGAGTATTCCATACACAGTAATTACAAGTCAATGCACAGGTAAACACTGAAAGTACAGTTCAGGTGCTTCATAGCAGTTTGTTTCTCTTGAGTGAGTCTATATCTCGCAAAATTGACAAAAGTCGGCAAGCAGCCTTCCAGGTGATTTGGGATGAATCAAGTTCGACTTTCTTCCTTTTGCACCTTTAAATCTTCAAACCAGTTCAAGAAAGTCGTAATCACAGTATTCGGGAGGAAGGCTAAGAAAAGGTAGTTGTAGCTAGGATAAAATGCTCTTTTTGCTAGTCTGACAAAAGGAATTACTCCACTACAGATAAAAGAAATTTTTTGCACAACAGGGTTTGCTTGCAATGAATTTCCTTGTTTAAATTAGATCACAAAAAAGAGAAATCCAACAAAACTTACTTTTTGATTGGGTATGGTCCCAACATATCCTCTTCAAGAGATCGGCGAATCAAGACAGGTGGTTGTGGGTAAAGCCTCAAAGACTGTAAAAGCAATATACAAGATCTCGTGAGGTCAAGAAACCAAAAGACAAGTGAAGATCAGATAGAAGCACTCTTACTTCGCTGATCACTCGACCAGCATATTTAAGGTTCTTTAAATCTTGAATTGTCGGAAACCTATCTCCCAAAACTGCATCCACCTAACCGAGGTGCACAATTAAAATAGCTATATAAGTAGTAGCACTACTTCAAAGGAAGTATGGAACACACTCTCTCTCTCTCTATGAAAAAGGGGTGTTCCAAAACAATTTATTGCAAAAGCTCCCTGTTACCTCATCTTGAAGCTTTGACATTACCCCTGGGTTCTGTAATGAAAAAATGAAGTACTGTTACATTCAAGAAGTGAAATCTCGCAGATCGTCTCATCATACACATCAAACACCAAAAGTTGCAGACAGTAACTAGCAGCAAGCCCATTTTATTTTAGATTCCTTGCAGATATATCGGTGTACATTGTCAGTTAACTTTAGCAAAATATAGAAACAAGTCTGCAACAGAAAGTATGACATAGTGTATCAAATGAAGTGTGCACTGAAAATACAGAAACTTATAGCTAAAATCGTAAACCTGGGACAGGAGATAGAAAGTCCATGTTAGAACTGCCGCAGATGTTTCATGACCAGCAATTAGGAGTGTCATTAAATCATCACGAAGTTGCTTGCTGGAAACCTACATAGAGGACAATAAATCCTATAACTAATTGGTCAGAGAGAAACAATCTCCATGAGACAACAGATTTTCTATACATCATCTCCTGATGCCAAAAGAAAATGGAGAATACTAGGGTCTTGTTCATTCATATACTCCTCGTGAAATTGCAGCTCCTCCTCTTCTACCATCCTCTGCATTGCAAAGAGATAATTAGTAACTATTACCAGCTTACAAAGCATAGACATAAAAGGTATCCAGCATTCACCTTGCAGATTGCTATCAGCTCATCAAGTGTATCATTTATCAACTTGAGTGCCGCATTCACCTTTTTCAGTCTAGGAGATACATCCTTCCATATGGGTATTTCCCAGACAGGGATCGGTGCAGTACTTCTGTTCTCTGCCTCTCTCAAAACAGTATAAACAGCCTGGTTTAGAGAACGATATGAGGCTATATAATATGTAAATGAAAAGGTTAAGCTAAATACTTAGTAAAATTAGGTATCAACATACCTCAACAATCCCCGTATCGTTAGACAAGGAATCAAAATCATAATTGAACACAGCTTTTCCAATGATGTCTAATGTCAAATGAGAAAAAAGTGATTCCATTTCCACCGCTTCTCCAGCTGATGCAGCGGTGTCTAGCTTCTTGCAAGCCCTATCAGTAGCTTGGCTAAAGAGGTCAATCATGGCTGTCACAAACTGAAAAAATAGCAGTGTCAAGTGACAAGCCATTGCATATTATTAAAGAGAAACATGTCAATGTAACATTGCATTTGAAAGGAAAAGGTAACACTTGTATTAATCTGGAAACAGCTCTGTCCAAAAAACGAAAATTAGCGAAAGAGAGGATATTGAAGTTGTGAACAACTTTGTAAAAGGACTAATGCTACCTTCTGATGTAATGCAGGGACTATGGCACGTCTTCGGACACGCCATATTTCCCCATCAGCAGGGATGAGTCCCTTCCCCATCACAAAATCTAGAATTTCTGCCAAGATACCCTGATCAAGGAATCAGAACGAAGTAAATAGTGTTCTTTACGGCTCTCACATGTAATATTGGTCAAATGAGACAGCAGAAAATGCAACAATAGTCAAGATACTACCTTAGAGTAAGCCTTGGCGTTGTCCCTTAAGATATGCTTTACAATTCTAGGATCAGACACAATAAGAAATGCCTGCAATGAGAACAACCAAATAATATAGACATGCTACATGAACCAACACATCTCATTCTTGTAATTTTGTCGATTAATAAACCCATTGAATTAGAATTAAAACAAACCTTTGGCCCAAAGACCAGTCTGAATATTCCTCCATAAGTGAGGTAGAGCTCATATAAAGGCAGAAAGAAGGCCTCACTACGTATAGCTGCTATTTGCCCTTTTGCCACAGGAATCTGAGAATACTTTTCATAATCTTCAAAAGGTTTGAATACGAAATCCAGAATTGAAGTAGGAATTCCGCTTTTAGATAAATTGTTCTTCAATTTCATCGGAAAGCTGTAGCAAAGAGAAATATAAGGTCAGCAACATATTCTAATTTACCTGCAAGATCACAGTGGTAATCTTGCCAAAAGAATAAGCATTGACAGCAGCATACATTGTAGAGAAAAAGAGCTCGTCTTTTCATGGTCCCATTCGATACCTTTGTCAAAATAAGATGAAATACTTACATGAATGTTTTAAGTAGAGACTTCTATTTCGAGAGAAGCTGCCTAGTTTATATATTTGTTAAAAAGTAAATTCAAAGAGTATGCTTTTACAATTTCAGAAAGCAGCTGAGGAAGGAGGTTTTGGATTTTCGCTTTTGGCTTTGACTACAAATTGAACGCTAAGAGTTCTATCACTCACATATAACAATTAAGATATGAAGAAAATTAAACGAAGTAACATACGCAATTAGGTTAAATCCATAAGTTGGAATGATCTCAGCTCAAGTACAACCTACCCACTTTCAAGACCTTGACCTTTTTTTCTGATGAAATCAGTGGTTACTGTGCGTGCAGCGAAAGGGTGTTTCAATCCCAAGAAGTGAGCATATTCGGGAAGCTAACCACTGTCAACATCAGAGTGTCACTCCCTGAGCCTATCAGTTAAGAATTCAAACTCTGGACAGACAATATGAAATGAAGAAGTAAGAGGAAATTAGGCAACCAGGGGAATTAGATTAGAATGATCTCAGTTCAAGTACATTGTACAACCTACCCACTTTCAAGAAGTGGGTTCTCCAAGGTCGAGTTTCTCTCTGTTCTATTCAGAATTATCACTAACATGCTTCCCTCATTTAATCACATCACACCTTGGTCTCCATTACAGCTACTCAACTTACATAATTCCCCGTACTAGCCTTCCCTGACATATGTAACAACTTAGTAGCTTAATTACTAAAATGCCCTTGGCCTCTATCTTGCATATGTAAATTAGAGGGATGGTGTAGGCTAGTTTCTTGTAGTGAACAATAATCCATCTTGTTTGATGAATCAAATCTAGAGCTTTGCAACATAGTATACTCGCAACAGAGCATGGTACATAATGAGTTCACCAAGAACGTTTTGTATGTTATTGATAAACTGTAATCCCACTTGTTATAAAGCATAAAAAGTTACAAGCAAATTCATTTTTTACAAGAAATTTGACAACCTGTCCACTACAAATGGCATTCACCTCCCAAGAAACAATGAACCTCAGCCAATTGAAGTGTTCGCATTGCACCCCATAAAACATTAGATCTCTATAGGCACATCATCTTTCTTACATACATGAGTGAAAACTGTGACTCCTAGAGTCCCAGGCAAACATGCCCTAGGCCAGAAGGCTTTAGGTGCAACTTGCGTGCAAAGACTTGATAGTTTCACGGGATTCTGCAATTCATAAATAATCACATTTTGCTATGGCCTTCATCGATGCGAGAGTCGTTAAAATACACCATCACCGATTCACCATTGTAATCATCATAATTTTACTTTTTGTAGGATGTGATTCTTAGAAGAACGTTACTAAAATGTTGCTTGATTTCCCCAATAGTTGTGACCCGAATTGATGGAAATCAATCCCGATTCACTTTAGTTCAGTTCAGGTTCATTCATTTGAGTTCATTTCCCATTGAGAATTTCGGTTCAGTTCAAGTCCATTAATTCCAGAACCATTAATTTCAGTTTAGTTCAGCTCCATCCAATCCAAAAGAACCGGGCTTTCTCTATATCCAAGGGGATGTTTTTACCATAAATGGGATATAGCAACCAGACATAATCAAACACTCACCAATTTTCATCAATTATCCTAATATGAAGCAATTAGTACAGAAGATTTCAAAAAAACAGCTAGAGTAAAACTTAAAACCCCTCCTCCTCACTCCTTAGCCCACATTACATTTCCAAAATGTATGAACAAAACACCATCTACAAGAATTTGGACACCAAGAAAGCAAACATACCTAGATTGTTTAACAGTGAATTCCCCAGAAGCAATCCGAGCAGACAATTCTGCGCGCCTTTTCTCCTCAAGAAGCTCATCAATGCTTTTCACAGCATCATCAATGGGGTCAGGTCTAGACCCATTAGAGGAAGAACAAGTAATCAAGCTCCATTTACACCCACCTGCAACAATTTCAGAAAGAACAAAGAAATACCCACAAAAGAAGTTAAACAATGAACAATTATGGGTACATTGAGCTGAAAAAACAGTGAGAATTGTGGGTAAAAGAAAAGGGGAAATACCATAACTTGATGCATTAAAAGGGTATCTGAGAGAAGTGGGATGAAGCTTGTTGAGTTGAAGATTGAGAGGATTGGGAGAGAAAGAAAGGGGTCGGATTGCTGATACGTGGGAAGCCATGGAACTCTAAAACTAAGCTAACAAGAACAGCAACAAATTAATGTCCTCCATTTAAAAGGTGGATTGTTTTGGATTTTTTTGGCAAATTGATTTTTGACATTCTTCTCATCAACATTAAATTACAGCTCAACTTTCAATATAAACCTCTTTCGTCTTGTTACGTAAATGACAAATAGTGATATGTAGAGCTGTCAGTTTGGTTGAAAACTAGTGGCCGAACTGCTAACCGAATTGAATAAATCGAACCGAAACTAATCAGTAATCGAAAAAAGAACCGAACTGAAAGCAAGTGTTTTAAAGTCAACTGCATTAAACCGAACTGAAATTGTACCGAAACCGAAAGGAACTGAACCGTAATTAATTGTATTTACTCGAGTTCTTAATGAGATGAGTTCAACTATACAGAACTCATCCGACTCGTTATCACCTTTAAGTTCGACCCAGAAATAACTCGAATCGAAATTCATTCGACCCACAGGCCACAGATCCCGAATTGACGGGTACAAACTCGACAATTATCCAACTCATATTTACCCGGACCCATTAATACCCGACCCGATATTCGTTCCACTCGAACTTCACTTGTTCCCGTCCAGCCCGTGATCTGACTTTTGCCCGTAACCGACCCGATGTGATCCAATTAATGGTGATCCGAGACAAGTAATCCGACCAGACTCGATCCAACCCGTTACAGCCTTACGAGTCATTCTGAAACCGACTCATTTAACAGAATTGACGTAACTTGAAACACGTGTGGTTTGTAACAAGAAATGATATATTTTTTTAAAACGAAAATTTTGAAAAAGATACACAATACTTAACCGATATTGATTTTCATCCAAAACCAAAAGTAAATGAATTAAAACCGAAAATAACCGTTGAACCGATATGGATGGTTGAATAGTGAACCGTTTTTTACTAAAATCGTACAGGTCAAACAGGGTAGATAACCGTAACCGTAACCGAACCGAACCGAAAAAAGAGCTAAATTAACAGCAGTTAACCGAACCGAAACCGAAAAAGTTGCAACGAATCAATTTAACATGAAAAATTAAGCGAAGTCAACCGAACCGTTTTAGTTCCAACCAGAACCGAACCGAATAACCGAATTGACATCCCTAGTCATATGCTAGCGTTGTTAGGTTGTTATCCGTTAAATAGCAATAACTGAATATCAGCAAAAAGAGAACGGAGGAGACATGTGCAAGATGGTCTATCGAAAAATGTAATGAGTAAAACCCTGTTCTTTTGGCCTGCAAAGAATTTAAATTAATTTCAGTTTAGTTCAAATCAGTTCCTGCTGAGTCAGGAGTTGCAGTTTTGTTCTTTGCATGCCAAAAGAACATGGTCTATGGTAGTATATAAGAGCGCATACATTTTTTTTACTCCCTCCGTAACGGATTACTTGCAACGATTAGATATTTTCTACTCACACTTTATGTCAATTGTTGCAAGTAATGCGTTACGGAGGGAGTATTTTTTTGGTAGTATATAAGACTGCATACATGTAGTATATTTGATTATAACTTTATAAGAGAGTATATATTCAAAACAAGATACTTCACCAAAGCAAGTTGATTATTATACTATATTGCTAATCTTATCCCAATCCATAAAACATGGAATTACTTTGATTATATCCTTATCATACTCACCTAGGAACCTACTAAATTCTTATTCTTATCCTAATCTTTATCCACATCTCCATGAGATACCAAACTCCCCATGAGTACATAGGCTATATAGTAATGTAATTCCAATCCCCAAACTAAAAATTAACGAAGGAAATGATGAGATTGTGATGATCAAAATAACCACGTGTTTGTCTGAAATTGGTTAGGAATAGTTAATCAATTATGACGGTTTGTCGGTTACAATGTCAAGTACTCCCTCCGTCCCAATTTAAGTGCCCTATTTTAACCAAAATGTAGAGTATGTTTTGGTCAAAATGGGGCACTTAAATTGAGACGGAGGGAGTATAAAAATGAGAATCAGTTGAAATTGGTGCCACTTTCAGTTCTCAACTTTGAGAACTGGAAAGACTATGCGTTAAGGCATGATATTATTTGACAGATTGACACTCTTAGAGCACTATTAGCAATGCTCTTTTGGTAAAGTTCATGGCATGAACTTTAATTTTTGCTTATTAGCAATGACATAAAAAAAGGTTGTTGGGTAAAAGTTCACAAAACAAGGTCATGTTATGACCTATATTGTCAAACGGTCATCACAACAAAAGAAAAGGTAAAAGAAAAAAAATGCTGAGTTAATTGTACAAAAATGCACCAA